>CM055122.1:960372132-960972132 GCA_029206835.1 Rana muscosa | reverse complement strand
GTAAAGTATATTTGTCCGTAAGGAAGAAGTCAATCCTAGAGTAACTCTTGTGGACCGGTGAGAAGTAGGTGTAGTCCCTCTCTGTGGAGCGGAGACAGCGCCAAGGATCATAGAGATCTTCCCCCAGGCAGAAATTACCTAGGGATGGCGCTCGTCTCCGCTCCCCAGAGGAGGAGTCAAGCATGTTATTCATAAGTACATTAAAATCTCCGCAAATGACTAGGTTACCTTTTTTCATTGCTTTTGCTTTTTGTATGGTTTTGCGTAAAAACCTAATCGGGCTTTTGTTTGGAGCATACAAGTTCACCAGTGTGTATACCTCATTGTTAATTTCGGTAATCAGGATGATATACCTACCATTACTATCATAGTGTTCATCTAGGAGGTTAAAAGATACAGAGTCCTTAATAGCGATCATTACTCCATTGTTTTTTTTTGAGTTATTTGCCGTGAAGACATGTGGAAATTTCTTATGGGAGCATTTAGGTGTACTTTGGTCCAGGAAATGAGTCTCTTGTACACACAGTACATCACAGTTCTCGTCCAGGGCAGTTTTCCATAGGGTTCTCCTTTTATAGGGGCTGTTAAGTCCTCTAGCGTTGATAGATAGCAGTTTAAGTGTCATTTGTTTCATTCATGGTGCTTCGGTGACATCTAGTGGCGCAATATGAGAATTGGCTGTAGCTGAGCATTAATTTCTGAGCAGTGAGGAGCTGTAATTTGGTTTTCATTACAGAAGCCTGGAGTCTCAAAATTATACAGAGACAAGTAACCATTGCAACGTCAATGGTCTGAAAATCAAAACATATAACCGTTATCATCAACAGGATGGATTTGGAACAATCCCAAAAGCAGTATTGGGGTAAAAACATTCAGGTGATTACCTGTTCAGCCGAACATCCGGGGACCATCTGTTCAGCATTATAAGGCGAAAGAGGCGCAGTAAGGTTAATTTGGAAAATAGGAAGTTCAGCACCATAGGACCATTATTAGTGTAGTACAGATGTGGTTATTTATCACGGTTGTTCCTGGCACTGCGGTTGTTGATAAGTTCCGATCTGGGTGAAGACTGGTCCATGGATTCAGGGAAACCTTCCTGGGGAAGGAGTCCCCACTTGCGGAGTAGTTCCAGACCTTTATCCAGGGAGGAAATGGAATACCATTCGTTGTTTTTCTCCAGAATGATTTTTGCAGGGAAGCCCCATCTATAGAGAATCTTATGATTTCTCAGCATTTTTGTAACCGGTATCAGATTATTTCTAGCCTTCATTGTGGCCTGTGATAGGTCAGCATACAGTGTGATTCCAGCATATGGGTCTGGGAGGATGTTGTTTTGCCTGGAAAACCTCATAAGCTGGTCTTTAATATGAAAGAAATGAATTCTGGCTATAACATCCCTAGGAATCTTCTCAGGGAGATGTTGTGGTTTGTGCAGCCTGTGTGCTCTGTCAATAATGACATCCGCTGTGGTGAGCGAGGGAATTGCCGTCTTCATTAGCTGCTGCAGAAATGAACTCAGTTCGGCAGGCTTAACTGTTTCAGGAATCCCTCTGAATTTCACATTGTTCCTGCGTGCGCGGTCCTCGAGATCTGAGACCTTCAGGCGTAGTGCTGTGAGTTCATCTTCTAGATCCACATGAGCATCCACCAATTCGTTGTGGGCTGCAGAGAAATCCCCCATTTTGTTTTCGACATGGGCTATTCTATCCCCCATTGCACTCAGCTCCCTGCGTGTGGAGTGAGCGATGTGAGCTATGTCTTGTTGTATGGCCCCTCTTAGCGTCAGGATCATATCCTTCATAATTGTATCGGTCATGGGCTGACCAGAGACAGGCATATCATCCAGCTTCTGGGCATATGAGGCAGCTTGCTCCATGTCGTCTCCCCCCCCTCCTTGTTCATTGCTATCATCCCCTGGGGCACTGACCCTCCGTTTCTGCTTGAGGGGGCTGTTGAATGGGGAAGAATAAGGGGGCTGAGTTAGTGTGTCATTAGGTAGCTCACCCTGCAAAGTGAATGTCGCGCTGTTCTCTCCCTCATGGCAGTGTGATGCATGCAGTCCCGCTGCGGCGCCATCTTGGGCCTTCCGGCCTGTCATGGAGGGATAGAAGTCCGTCAATTTTCTGGGCCCCTCTCTGTTCTTGCGTTTGGCCATGCTATCAGCGGGGTTCCTCCTGTCTTCCGCCGCTCGGATGTGCTGTTTCTGAGCCTCAAAAGCCGCTAAAGGTTGCTTAAGGTCCCCTGATGCGTCGGAGCTCTCCTCTCACACCACCATCCGCTCCGGCCGCCGGCTCCGCCCCTCTTTTGGTGGTATTTAATCACCTCTGCATTTTTATTTTTTTGCGCTATAAACAAAAAAAGGGCGACAATTTTGAAATATATATATATATATATATATATATATATATATATATTATTTTTACTTTCTGCTATAAAACATATCCAATATTTTTTTTTTTTAAATATAACTTCTTCATAAATGTAGGCCCATATGTATTCTGCCACATGTCTTTGGTGAAAGAAATTCCAATAAGCGTATATTGATTGGTTTATGCAAATGTTATAGCGTCTACAAACTATGGTATATATTTATGGATTTTTTTTTATACTAGCAGCGATCAGCAAATGATAGCGGGACTGCAATATTGCGGCAGACAATCAAACACTAACTGACACTTTCAACACTTTTGCAGGAACCAGTGACACGAATACAGTGATCAGCGCTAAAAATATGCACTGTCACTGTACTAATGACACTGGCTGAGAAGGGGTTAAACATGAAACATCTAGGGTGATCAAAGGGTTAACTGTGTGCTTAGCCAGTGTTTTTGTGTACTATGTGTGCTGCTTTTACTAGGGGAAGAGGTGGAATGAATTCCCTGCTCTGTAGAGACAAAAAAAATCCACCCCTCCCCCCTGTCAGAATAGAGAACACAGATCTCTGTCTGTGTGTTTTACCGATGATTGGAGGGTGCCGGAGGACATCTAGTACCCGGCAACCGCAGACTAGCTTCTGCTGTGATTAATCACAGCAGAAGCGTCCTGTCAGCGGCCCGTGCGCCCCCTAGGTGGAAGTGCTGAATCAGGTATATGTACATGATCCTGCACAGGAGGGCCACTCTGTAGCAGTAAATCTTATTAATCTACACTCAGTAGCCCATAATGACAAAGTGAAAACTGAATTTTAGAAATGTCTGTGAATTTATTAAAAATAAAAAAAATATCACATGTAGTTAAAGTGTTACTAAACCCACAACAGTAACATCAGTCTGTATATGCAGTAGAGCGTGCTTGTTATATTCACTGTGGAACCTAAGGGGTTAATCCTCTGCATTGTGTAAAAAAGGCTGCTTGATCTTGTATGCACAGATCCTCCTCTTCTTCCACTGACTCCAGAACATGTCTGGATAGTACAGAGACTTTGGAGTCAAGCTGCACATGCTCAGTTTGGTGTGTATTGCTGGAGAGTTTTTTTTTTCTTTTTTTTGGGAGAGTGCATGTGATCAGCACAGGGCCAATCAGCACTGTAATAACAAAGTCAGGGGTCCTGGATCCTGATAGGACAGCTCAGTGCAGTATGAAAACTCCTCCTACAGGCTTTACAAGGAACTGATAGAAATCACAAGACTGCTTTACACTGCTAATGAGAAAAGGTATTTAGCAGTTTATATTTACTAAAATAATTGTATTTCCATGTTCTATGTAATGTGGGAGACCAGATATAGTGAATGCAGGGTCCTGGGTTTAGAAACACTTTAAGTATTCAGACCCTTTACTCAGTATCTCGTTGAAGCACCTTTGGCAGCAATTACAGCCTCCAAGTTTTTTGAGTATGACGCAACAAGCTTTGCACACCTGGCTGGATTGGGGGATTTTTTGTCATTCTTCTTTGCAAATCCTCTCAAACTCAGTTAGGATGGATGGGAACCGTTGGTAGACAGCCATTTTTAGGTCTCTCCAGAGATGTTCAAGTCTGGGCTCTGACTGGGCCACTCTAGGACATTCACAGAGTTGTCCCTAAGCCACTCGATTGTTGTCTTGGCTGTGTGCTTAGGATCGTTGTCATTTTGGAAGGTGAACCTTTGGCTCAGTTTGAGGTCCTGAGCGCTGTGGAACAGGTTTTCATTAAGTATATCTCTGTACTTTGCTACCACAACCCTGACCAGTCTGCCAGTCCCTTCTGCTGAAAAACACCCCCACACATGATGTGGCACCACCAGGCTTCACTGTTGGGATGGGCAGGTGAGGAGCTGTGTCTGGTTTCCTCCAGACATAACATTAAGGCCGGGTTCACACCTATGCAAATTTGTTGCGGCTTACACCGCATCCAATTTGCATAACATTTTAAAATACATTGATTTCAATGAGGCTGGTTCACATATGTGCGATGCCAAAAAAAGTGTGCATTTTCTAGGCATTGCGGTGTGGCTCAGGTGTGAATTCAGGTCCATTATCTTTTATGGGCATGCATCTGATTCGCAGATGTGTTCAGTTCTCATCAGGATTTCTCTCCTTCTCCTCACTACACTTCCCCCCTCCCCCTCCCCCCTCCCAGGTCACCAAATTCGCAGCTAAAACGGAGATGATCTGCTGAACAGTTCTCGTATCTTTTTGCAGAGATAAGAGAGCTGGAATTCGCTGGAACCCAGCCTTAGGGTTGAAGCTAGATAGTTCAATCTTGTGTAGCGCCCTTCTCCTGATGACCAGGCGCTATGTTTAAATTTAGTTGTCTGAGCTGGTAGTTAGCTCAGACCTTAATGATTAAGGCTAAATCAGCCTCTGTTCCGGCTATGGCTGTGCTTGGAGGGATTTTCCCATTGTTTGCCTGAAGGTGGCGTTACCACCACAGGCCAGTGTTGGAAAAAAGGCAAGCCAGAGCGTATTGGGTGTTTTTCCCTGGGAACAGCTCAGTGGGAGTGGTCTCCCCGCTGAGCATGCTGGGGAAGGGTACTTAAGGGGCAGACGCCATTTCTCAGGGCTCTTCGCCTTGTGGTCCTCCTGGCTCGAGGTATGTGTTAGTGAAATTTCAGCCACGGAGCCATGTTGGCCCGAGGCTGCATCTCTGCCGGGTAGGCCCAGTTATCCTGACTGGGGCCTGCACTATGAAGGTGATCCTGTGCTGTCTGTCCTGCCGGAGGAAGCCACTCAATGGAGGAAACCAGGGGAGAACCTGTCCTGGAGAGGACCAAGCAGAAGGCTGGTGTCTTGGGGAAGGCCTGGTGGCCTTATTGGAGTATGCACCGTAGCTTATGTTACCTTACAGTGTGCTGGGTTGGCTTAAAGGCTCTAAAACTGTAAGGCTGAATCTCCGGATACTATATCCTGTGGCAGAGGATTATTGAACAGTTCATCTCTATCGACTAAAGTCTGTGGCAGAGACTGTCGTTCTTCATTTCGTTCGTGCATCATCCCGGCTGCTAGGCCAAGTGAGAGGGGCCTATCCAGGTGAGCAACACCCACTTGAAGGAGAGTGGTGAGTGTGACTTTTGAAGCTTAGAAGTTTCCCCAGTGATCTGCATTGTGTGCCTGAACCTTCTCCTGACCCTCCATCCCTCTATCTATGCAAGTTGTGTGAAATAAAATATAACGAAAAGGATTTATAACTTGTGTGGACATTGAAGTTTCTATAGACTCTCATCCCCTAGACAACGAATGGTGAGGTAACGTGCAAAGCCCAAATCTAAACCAGCAGCTCCTACAGGGGTAGTGCTACACATGGGGGCTCGTGGGGATTTGCCGTTACCTCTCGCAACTGGACTGAAAGATTTTTTTTGTTTTGTTGTTTCACCGAGAGTCTACAATTAAGACTGTGTTCTTGAAAGAAAGGGGTTAAGTGTGCAGATCAGTTTGGCAACTGCGTAGGCTGCGGGTGGAGCCAGAAAGACCCGGGAGCTACGTGCCAAAAGAACAAAGGGGAGGAGTTCCCGCCTTCCTGCGTGAGACGCGTGGGTGTGTCTAGCGCCAAAGGGAAAAATCTGCGAGATCATGGTAAGAGGATCGGAGAGCAGCCATGTCGCAGTTTTCGTTGGCACAGTCCATGTCAGGGCCTAGAATGTTCTCTATTAACGCTGGTGCGAGCGTTACACGTTTCATCTTGTACACTAGCGGAGATGTGGAAGCGCTGGGCATGCTGTGCCCTAAATGTGAGGGACTGGCTGTTCAACTACGCCCGTTCGCCCGATTCTTGCACTGCGGGGGGTACTTGTTTGCAGTGGACCAACCTACTGAGTCGCCCCGTGCCTACCGGGTGGACTGGGCCGCAGGCGTCGCTACGTTGGAGGATGTTGCCCTCGGCCTATGGCCAAACCTGTACTCATTGTGCCTACTGCGGTGAGTGACCCTGGAAGGAATGTCGTTGCTACGGTTGCTGCAGAGCCATCAACGGACATTGTTCCAGATACCACCTCTACTGCACTTGTCCCCATTGCACCCACCCGGAGAAAGGTGGGATATGTGAAGGCTTCCCGCGGCTGCGATAGAGGCCTACCCCAGAGACAACCGGAACCGGACCCCGAGAGAGATGATATCCCTGGGAAGTCCACGTCAGGAACCGGTAAGACATCTGGGGAAAAAGTATTCGGGACTATGTGCAGCTATTTGCCGGCAGAAGAGTGGGAAGACTGAGTTAGACTGTCGGATATTGGAGACGATGATTTGTTCGAGTCCATGTCTCAGGAGTAGGGATGAGCCGAACACCCCCCAGTTCAGTTCGCACCAGAACCTGCGACCGGACCGAAAGTTCACGCAAACTTTAGAACCATATTAATGTCAATGGGACTCGAACGTTCGAAATCAAAAGTGCTAATTATGAAGGCTAATATGTAAGTTATTGTCCTAAAAAGGGTTTGGGGACCCGGGTCATGCCCCAGGGTACATGTATCAATTTAAAAAAAAAAGGTTTAAAAACGACAGTTTTTTCAGGAGCAGAGATTTTAATGATGCATAAAGTGAAATAAAAAAGGAAAACATTTCTTTAAATATCGTACCTGGGGGGTGTCTATAGTATGCCTGTGAAGTGGCACGTGTTTCCCGTGTTTAGAACTGTCCCTGCACAAAATGAAATTTCTAAAGGAAAAAAAGTAATTTAAAACTGCTTGCGGCTTTAATGTAATGTCTGGTCCCGGCAATATGGATGAAAATCATTAAGAAAAATGGCATGGTTACCCCCCCCCCCCCCCAGCCCATCACCAGCCCCTTTGGGTCTTGTATGGATATTAAGGGGAATCCCGCACTTAAATTAAAAAAAGGAAAGGCTCGGGGCCCCCAGGCCCTATATACTCTGAACAGCAGTATACAGGCGGTGCAAACAAGACAGGGACTGTAGGTTTGTTGTTACGTAGAATCTGTTTGTAATTTTGAACTCCCTGCCTGTGGTATTAGTATGAGAACACCAGCAATTGTATTCAGGTAAGCTTTAGGTGCACACTGTGCAAAGAACGCTAAATTAAAATACTGCAGTTCCCTACCTGTATTTGTATCAGAACACCAGCAATTGTATTCAGGTAAGCTTTTGGTGCACACTGTGCAAAGGATACTAAAGCAAAATACTGCAGCTCCCTGCCTGTATTTGTATCAGAACACCAGCAATTGTATTCAGATAAGCTTTTGGTGCACACTGTGCAAAGGACACTAAAGAAAAATACTGCAGCTCCCTGCCTGTATTTGTATCAGAACACCAGCAATTGTATTCAGGTAAGCTTTTGGTGCACACTGTGCAAAGTACACAGTACACTAAGTGAAACACTGCAGCTAGCACAATCGCCTGCCTGTCAGTATAGAGAATAACAGGAACGGATCTAGCTAAACTCAATACAGTGTGTAAATATATATACACAACACCTAAGATGTAGAGATGGCCTTGCGGTTCGCCCCGCAGTCAGTTTGCGGCGAACTTTGCGCGCTCGCTATTCGCCAAACCGGCGGACATATGACGCTGTTCGCGGCCGCCATATTCTTTTACATTGTGAAGAACTTTTACCCATGATACATCCATCATGTGGTACAGGACAGCCAATTAAGACATTTCAGCACATGGACATACCCCCTACCTTATAAATAGACCTGATCTGGCTGCCATTTTACATTCTGTCTTTTGTCAGTGTAGGGAAAGGTTGCTGTGTGGAGCAGGGACAGATTGTAATCACTAGCTATTAGGTCCACAAAAGTCCTTTTAAGGACAGGTATAGGTGTACTATTGTTTGGTGTGCAGTATATAGGGGTGTAATACACTTATAATATACTTTCAAATATAGAAAGCATATTATAGTGCATTTCTATTGTGCAGCATTGTGACTGCAGTGCTGAGCGATTCTGCAGCTGTCTTTTGTCAGTGTAGGGAGAAGTTGCTGTGTGTAGCAGGGACAGACTGTAATCACTAGCTATTAGGTCCACAAAAGTCCTTTTAAGGACTGGTATAGGTGTACTATTTGGTGTGCAGTATATAGGGGTGTAATACACGTCTAAAATACTTTCAAATATAGAAAGCATAGTATAGTGCATTTCTACTGTGCAGCATTGTGACTGCTGAGCGGTTCTGCAGCTCTTTTGTCAGTGTAGGGAGAGGTTGCTGTGTGTCGCAAGGACAGACTGTAGCTACACAAATCGCTAACGATTATAGGTCCACAAAAGTCCTTTTAAGGACTGGTATAGGTGTACTATTAGGTGTGCATCATATAGGGGTGTAATACACGTATAAAATACTTTCAAATATAGAAAGCATATTATTGTACATTTCTACTGTGCAGCATTGTGACTGCTGAGCGGTTCTGCAGCGATACTACAACTACAAAGAGAGACAAACGCAATTAGAAAAAAGTATTATAACTGGTGTGATAGACCAGTGGCCCCCCAAAACGACAGATTGAAGCGGGGTGTTATATACCTTCTTCCACATATACTGCACTTCTCTAGAGACTTTTGTCACAGGGTCATTTAAAAAATGACAGGCAGAGGAATAGGCAGGCCCTTCCGCAGGGGTGGTAGGACAGGAGCACCAGGCTTGAGCCAAAGTGGGAAGTTGCAGAAGGTGCGTTCGATTACGTCAAAGGATGCACCAGACTTGGTTGAGTGGCTCACTCAGCCTTACTCTTCTGCACTCACCCCATCCTCTCTATCTGCACCCTCTGCTGTGTGCACCCCCAAAGACACTACCACCAACACCACCATAAACCCTCCGCTTGAGTCACTGGAATTATTTTCCGATCCATCACAAGACATTTCCGATGCGCAGGAATTCTTGGCATTGGATCAGGAAGAGGAGGTAGCAACAACCGCCACTCAGCAGTCTGACGACAGTACCCAGATCAGCCCAAGGAGGTTGGTCCCCGCTGTTGCTGCCTACTCCGAGATCTCTAATTATAGTGGTGGGGAAGGTGACGTCGATGATGACATGTCTAGGGACATCACGTGGGTGCCCACAAGAGAGGAAGAGGAGGGGAGTTCAGAGGGAGAGATGGACCAGCAGATAGGGAAGAGAAGCAGGTGGAACTTACATTGCACAGGAGGGACAAACCAGACTGCTAATGTATCAGGAGCGAGCCATCAACCATGTACGGTCACATCTGGCGCTCCCAGGACACCGGTACATGGCTCCGCAGCGTGGGCTTTTTTTAACGTGTCCGCTGCTGACAATAGTGTTGCCATCTGCAGCCTTTGCAGTCAACGCATAAGTCGCGGTAAGCCCAACACTCACCTAGGGATGACCGCCTTAAGAAGGCACATGAACTCCCATCACCAAGCCCAGTGGGAGCAACGCCGTCAGAACCCACAAAGCCACACTCCAGGCTCTCACCGTCCAGCCTCTTGTACTTCTCCTTCTCCTCTCTCCTCACAATTGTCCTCCACTCCACCTTCCATCATGCCGTCCTCACGTTTTTCTGGAAAAAGGCAGGCTTCCGTGGACCAAATGTTCGAGCGTAGAAAAATTATGACGCCGGATAACCCTCTTGCTCAACGGTTGACCGCTGGCTTGTCAGAACTGATAGCCCGCCAACTACTGCCATATAAACTGGTGGACTCGGAGGCCTTTCGAAAATTTGTGGCCATTGGAACACCACAATGGAAGGTCCCAGGAAGGAAATATTTCTCACAGAAGGGCATCCCAGAGCTATATGGCCATGTTCAGCGGCAAGTGAATGTATCTCTGGCACACAGTGTCGGTGCCAAGATACAGCTGACCACAGACACGTGGTCTAGCAAACACGGGCAGGGAAGGTATATTACTTTTACTGCCCACTGGGTGAACCTTCTGATGGCCGTCAAGCATGTAACCCGTGGCACCCATGTAGATTTGGTTTTACCGCCACGGATTTCATGCAGGCCTGCCTCTTCTTCTCCTTCTCTTACTCCATCCTCCCTCTCCTCCTCGGCTGACTTCTCCTTTTCCGCTGCTACCGTCTCTTCCGCTGCGCCACCCAAGATCCCCAGAACCTATTCGACATGCCAGGTGAGACGTTGCCATGCTGTGCTGCGTCTGTTGTGCCTGGAAGCCAAGAGTCACACTGGCCCTGCACTCCTTTCAGCTTTGCGTTCACAGGCAGATCAGTGGCTAACGCCGCTCAATTTGACAGTTGGTAAAGTGGTGTGCGACAACGGTGCCAATCTGCTGAACACGTTGAAACAGGGCAAAATTACACACGTGCCATGCTTGGCACACGTCTTAAACTTGGTCGTGCAGCGATTCGTTGTCAAATACCCTGGGGTACAGGACGTCTTGCGGCAGGCAAGGAAAATCTTGGCCCATTTCAAAAGATCTTACACGGCTATGGCTCGCCTTGCTGACATTCAGCGGCGACACAGTCTGCCGGTCAGACGTCTTATTTGTGATTGCCCTACGCGATGGAACTCAACCTTGTATATGCTTGATGGGCTGCTCCAGCAGAAACGTGCAGTTAACGACTACCTGTACGAACTCTGGGGCAGAACAGGTTCTGGGGAGCTTGTTTTTTTTTCACCGCGCCAGTGGCTGCTCATGCGCGACGCATGCAGACTTCTGCGGCCATTTGATGAGATCACCAAACTGGTCAGTCGCAGCCATGGCGCCATCAGTGACATCGTACCTTATGCCTTCTTTATGGAGCGTGCATTGCGTTGTGTCATTGATCAAGTAGTCGAGGAGCAGGAAGATGAGGAAGTCGCAATGCTGGATGAATTCCCAGGGGGGGCTACTCTATCTGAGACAAGTCAACAACAGGAGTCTGAAGAGGAGTCAGAGGAGGATGGTGCCGGGGCGGATGAGGAGGAGCAAGAAGAGCATGCTTTAAACCTTTCTGGGATCCCTGTTGTTGTCCGTGGATGGGGGGGAGGAGAACGAGGACAACATTATCCTTAATGATTAGCAGAAGCCAGTCCACCACACTGCTTCCAGTTTAGTGCAAATGGGGGCCTTCATGCTTCAGTGTTTTAAGAGGGACCCCCGTATAAAAAGCATAAAGAGCAAGGACCAGAACTGGGTGGCAACGTACTTAGACCCCCGGTACAAACAAAAAATGCCGGAAATGTTACCACCATCACAGAGGGCTGTCAGAATGGAGCACTTCCAGGCCTTGCTTAGAGAAATGCTGCATTCTGCTTTTGCGTGCGCTGGCAGAGGAATTTCCACTCCCAGAGAAACAGTTGCGGGTACCAATCCAACAGCGCCTGCAAGAAGAGGGCGGTTTGAAGATGTGTTGGTCACTTCTGATATGAGATCATTCTTTCAGCCGACCCATCGACAGGTGTCATCCGGATCCAGCATCAGGGAACGCCTAGGCCGACAGGTGTCCGACTACATCGGGTTAAAGGCCGATGTGGACGCTCTGAGAAGTGATGAACCCCTGGACTACTGGGTGGGCAGGCTTGACCTCTGGCCAGAGCTTTCACAATTTGCAATGGAACTGTTGGCTTGCCCCTCGTCCAGTGTCCTGTCCGAATGGAGGTTCAGCGCAGCAAGGGGGATCGTGACCGATGAGCGCACTCGCCTAGCTCACGACAGTGTTGACTACCTCACATTTATAAAAATGAATGAGGCATGGATCTCTAAGGAATTCAACACATGTGACCAGTAGACCATGTATATGCATAACTGTATAAACGATTTATATAATGTAGCACACGGACCTTTTTTTCTACCTTTGGCTCACTTGTAGAAAAAAAGCACACCATACTATATGCCCGTACCCTCCTGTTTGAAGGGGTTGAGCGGTGTCATATTTTTGGGTCCCGCAGCGAGTTGCTTCCTTCCACTGGTTCTCCCCTCTAGAGTTTAGAGGCAAGTGTTTACCTTTCCCAAAGAAGGCCAATGTCCACACCACGCTTCAACTCCAACACAAGTTTATTTTCCTTTTATGCTTCAGTAACCGGAGAGTTGAAAAGAGAAAGGGGTTAGCAGATAGAACTGATTCAGGCACACTCTTGGCTTCATCGCCACTCGGTCCCGAGTGGGTACAGCTCACCCGGATAGTCACCCAATGGCACTAGCAGCCGGCATGTATCTCGAACAGTGACTTAGTCCCCTCCAAGGACAAAGTCAAGGAGATCCCTCCTTAGATAGCAGCACTCCGCAGTCTGCGGAGCAAGGAATCCTTCCCTCCGACAGGTCACCAGGCCTCTCCCGAGACAGCAATCTTTATCGCTCACCTCCTGTTATGGGACCGATCCTCCCCTGGCTTCCTCTTAGTCAGAGCGGTCGCCCTCACCTGGGCTCCCTGGGTTTCCTTTCTGGCTTTGTAGACCCAGTTAAAGGTACTGGGCCTACCTGGAACTCCGTAGCCTCGGGCTGAAGGTGCCCGAGACCCCACTGTCACGACAGTCGGACTTGAAGACCAATTGCAATAGCAGTGGCAGGACAGGCATACAGGCAGTCACTTCTGGGTGATGACACAGGCTCACCTGAGGTGCGGAGTCTAAGTACTAGCTGGTTTTCCCCAGAGCTCCGGATGGTGGAGATGGATTTAGCTGCAAGCTAGTACCAGGTCACGGTCCTCAAGTTTGCCCCACCAGGGTGTGAGCAAGCCGGGGTCCAATAGCGGATAAACAGACAAGGATGAAACAGCAGTGTGGTCAGAAAACAAGCCAAGGAATCAATCACAAGTGGCTGCAGGTTGGGATCAAGCAGTGGTGTGGTCAAAGAACAGGCCGAGGGTCAAACACAAGAGGTTGCAGATTGGGATCAGGCAGTAGAGTCAATCACGAGTGGTTGTAGGTACAGATGGCAGCAGGAAAGACAACAGCAAGGCACTGGCAGGGAAGGCACAATAACTTGGCAAAGAGGAAGTGCTGAGACAAGGCTTTTATAGGAAGTTCATGGGAGGAGCAAGGAGTATAAGGTTCAACAGTAATCAAGACTCAAGGCAGGGTTGTCTAATGGATCAGATAGGTTTGTCCAGCAGATTAGGCAGGGCACTGTCCAGCATCCCAGATAGCTTAGTGGGAAGACTCAATGCCAGACACAGATGAGGTCCCAGGTTCAAGCCCAGGTCCTGCCACCCCACAGTCAATGCTCATGTCCCCCCTCAAGGGGATGCACTCCTCTGGATACAGGTCCCTGGGTATTCGGGCCCAGAACAATGGCGTCTGCCCCTTTTGTACCCTCTTTCGGCATGCACAGTGGGTAGACCACGCCCACTGCCCGGCTGCCGAGAGAGGACACCCAATAGCCACTACCTCATCTGTGGCTCAACCCCGGGTACAAGTGTCAGTACCACCTATACACCTAAGAGGAACTGCACGCCAGGTGAAACAGCAGCAAGGCAGAGTCCAAACAAATAGAAGACCCGAGCCAACTATTGCTCAGGTCACCCCTAAATTTGGGATACCCGCTACAATAACTTGTAGCGCACAGACCCCCTTTTACCTGCCTTGTTCGGCTCCTCGCAGGAATAGAGGGGGCACACCACAAGCCCGTACCCTTCTGTGTGAAGAGGTTGAGCGGTGTTGTTGATGGGTCTTCCACAGTCAGACAGTCAGAGAATGTTTCTCACCTCTATATTGAATAAAGACAAGTCCCCATATCCCCACAGTAACTTGAACGTCCACACCAGCTGCACTCCAACGTAGAGGTTTATTTCTTGTAAAACACAGTCTCTGACAGGAAAGGTTGGAGGGAGAACAGGACAGCTTAAGGTGTGGAAGAGGTCCAGGCACAAACGTAACACAATTCACTGCTCCAATTCTCAAGCAGACTCAGCCCATTCGGATAGTCTCCCCAGCTTGGGACTAGCAGCCGATATGGTGCTCGAACTTTACCCAAAGTCTCTACCACAGACCCGGTGAACTTGGTCTCTGCCACAGACCTGGTGAACTTGGCCTCTGTTAAGGAGAAGACATCCCTCCAGAGAGTTACCGGGACCCTTCCTTCATTGTGACTTCTGCACCATTCGCTCCAAACGGTTCCTCCCCCGGCCTCCTCATCTAGGATACGGGTCCCCTCGCAAGGCGGCACCCTGATCCTCGATCCCCGGTGGGCTCCAGCCGAAGGTGCTGGGCCCAGGCCTTTGCTGCAGCCCCAGGACTAAAGGTGGCCGGGACTGATCCACCGACCTCCGCCCCTGGGCCAAAGGTGCCCAGGACGGACAGGAACACACACACTCCCTGGGGTAGGACCCCTGACAACGAACCCTGAACAGGCAGCGTCTGACCCTTTTATATCCTCTCCCAGCATGCACAGAAGGCCTACCACACCCACCGTACGGCTGCCGAGAGGGGACACACAAGGTACAGCACTGAATTAGCGGTTCGACCCTGGCCTACTATGGCAGCGCCACCTGCAGGCCACAGGGAACTGTACACCAATACTCTCCCTGCAGACAAAAATGGTTGCAAGAACTCTAATAATTAGGGTGTTTGAGTATAACTACCACCCAACACTGCCCCTAAATTTAGCACCCCACTACAACTTATAAATAAAATAAAAAAATAAAAAATTATGGCAACTTTTCCAATAGCAGGATCATCTCCTGCACCCCCTTCATAGCCTGGCCTTGCCTCTCCTCCATGGCCTTCATGCGCTCCTGAATTGATGAAATTTTGCAGATAAAAAAAGAATGCTTGTCGTTGTCGATCGCAGATTTGCTTAATACTTCTGATATGTCAGCGTCCATGTTGTGGGACTATGTGTGCACAGCTAGTAAGTATTTTGTGGCTGCAAATATGACCTGCAGGTTTTTAATGTTCGCCTGCCATTAAAATGAATGGGACCCACCACGAACCTGTGGTTCGCGAATATTTGTGCACGTAAGCGCGATCGCTTTCGCGAACCGTCCCGTTAGATGTTCGTCCATCACTACTAGGATGCATATATATCCTCTACACACTGTAACTTCAGCTAACTGACTCGCCTGCCTGCTCTATCTAACTCAAGTCAAATTACACTGTCTCTCTCTCTGTCTCTTTCCTTTAACCAACGCCAACACACTACACAAGGCCGCCAAGCCGGCGGCCTTATATAGTGTGGGGCGTGTACCTACTCCTCTGAACCATGGTTGGCCAAAGCCACCCTGGCTTTGGCCAATTACGGCTCTCTGTACCTACGGCGCTGTGATTGGCCAAGCATGCGGGTCATAGTGCATGCTTGGCCAATCATCAGCCAGCAATGCACTGAATTATGGGCCGTGACACGCCAACTTCGAATGGCCCATAATGTTCGAAATTCGACGAAGGTCAAACAGTCGATGTTCGAGCCGAACATGGGTTCGACTCGAACACAAAGCTCATCCCTACTCAGGAGTTACTGTGGAGCAACGGAGAGGATGTTGCCTCAGCACATAGCTGTTTGGAGTGGACAGCTATGGACTCCGGGGAGACAACACCCAGGGTGGAAACCCTGGACATTGACATTGACATTGATAAAGGGACTTTGCCTGATAAAGTGATTTTACCTAAACCCGCCAAGTCCATGGTAAAGAAATCACCAGACTCGTGTGTGTTACCCGGGATGGGAAGCTCCCGATCGTTACCCAGACTCGCCCGTCTACAGAGAGTACTCATAAAAAGGGTCGCCACGGAGTACGGTCTGGAATTCCCCTATGTCTCAAAGGAAATAATGCAGGAGATCGAGGCCAACAGAGAGCAATGATGCGGTGAGGCCATTTGGGACTATCTGTCTGTGCCAAAGCAATTTAGAAAACTGGACTACTCTTTCATTATGGCTGAACGATTTAAGGATGTTGGCTGCACTGGAGTTACGGCCGATAGTGATGAGCCGAACACCCCCGGGTTCGGTTCGCACCAGAACCCGCGAACGGACCGAAAGTTCGTACGAACATTAGAACCCTATTAAATACAATGGATGCGAACGTTCGAATTCTAAAGTGCTAATTATAACAACTATTATGCATGTTATTGTCCTAAAAAGGGTTTGGGAACCCGGGTTCTGCACCAGGGGACATGTATCAATGCAAAAAGAAGTTTTAAAAACGGTCGTTTTTCGGGAGCAGTCATTTTAATGATGCATAAAGTGAAAAAAAAAAAGTCAAATATTCCTTTAAATATCGTACCTGGGGGGTGTCTAAAGTATGCCTGTGAAGTGCCACGTGTTTCCCGTGTTTAGAACTGTCCCTGCACAAAATGACACTTCTAAAGGAAAAAAAAGCCATTTAAAACTGCTTGCGGCTTTAATGTAATGTCTGGTCCCGGTAATATGGATGAAAATCTTTAAGAAAAATGGCATAGCTACCCCATGACCCCCCCCCCCCTACCCCAGCCCATTACCAGCCCCTTTGGGTCTTGTATGGATATTAAGGGGAACCCCGCACATAAAATAAAAAAGGCCCTATATACTCTGAACAGCCGTATACAGGCGGTGCATACAAGACAGGGACTGTAGGTTTGTTCTTATGTAGAATCTGTTTGTAATTTTGAACAGGTACATTGTTTAAGTGTAGCTCCAGCCCAAAAATCTATTTTTAAACTTTTTGGAAAACATAGGTAAGGGTTATCACCCCTGTAACATTTGTTTTGCTGTCTGTGCCCCTGTTCAGAACATTTCACCTCACTTTCCGTCCCAATGACAACTGTTTTTGAAATGTGGTGTTTTTCTTGAAACAAGGATTGCTGATAAAGCATCAGTACAGAGGAGACACCTTTCTCCCATATTAATTCTTACAGGAGAGAATTTTCCTTCCTAGGGGTAGATTTCCTCTCACTTCCTGTTGTCTTCTTGCGTTTGCAAGTAGGAGTCGTTTGTAAGTTGGATGTTTGAAAGTAGGGACCTGCCGTAGATACTCTGCAGAAATAGGCCCCTTAGTTGTTGGTGTTGGCACAACACTGTAAGCACTCACAGTTACTCTTGGTTGGTGCTGGAACGCCCTGCTGTCAACTATTATATCAGGAATTGTAATTACATATAATTGTTGAACAGTGGTAGTAAAAATTGGGCCTTTGATGGTGGTGCTGGTGCCACAACACTGTAAGCCCTGACAGTTACTCTTGGTGGGTGCAGCAATGGGCCCTGCTGTGAATTATTAGATCAAGAATTGTAATTGCATGCCCCTGTTGAACAGGGGCTGAAAAATTGGGCCTTTGGTGGTGGTGGTGGTGTTGACACAACACTGTAAGCCCTCAGAGTTACTCTTGGTGGGTGCAGGAATGGGCCCTGCTGTGAATTATTAGATCAAGAATTGTAATTACATGCCCCTGTTGAACAGGGGCTGAAAAATTGGGCCTTAGGCACTGGTGGCACAACACTACAACCCCTCACAGATACTGTACTTGGAGCACAGCAATGAGCCCTGTTGCAAAGTATTGCTTCAAAAATTGTAATGACACGCCCCTGTTAAACAGGGGCTGAAAAATTGGGCCTTAGGCACTGGTGCCACAACACTCCAAGCCCTCACAGATACTGTACTTGGAGCACAGCAATGAGCCCTATGGCAAATTATTGCTAAAAAAATTGTAATTACACGCCCCTGTAAAACAGGGGCTGAAAAATTGGGCCTTAGCCACTGGTGGCGGCACCCATAAACAAAAATGATCTTCCAAGCTATCATCATCAATCGTATCATTGAGGACTCGGAGGATAGCCAGTCAACATAACAGCACAGACACTCAGCATCAGCATCAGTCTTGAAGGGATGTGACATGTTAAAATCAATTAGTCTGTTATATCAGCATCAGGTGTGTGGTAGCTGGTGGTGATCCAAGACTGGTTCATCTTGATGAAAGTCAGTCGATCAACCGAGTCGGTGGACAGGCGCACCCTGTGATCCGTGACAAATCCTCCAGCAGCACTGAATGTGCGTTCCGAAAGAACGCTGGATGCAGGACAGGCCAGTAGCTCAATTGCATACTGTGCAAGCTCTGGCCAGTGATCCATCCTCAAGACCCAGTAAGCCAGAGGATTTTCGGTGGGGAAGGTGTCCAAGTCTGACCTTGCCCCTAGATATTCCTGCACCATGTTTATCAGACGCTGGCGATGGTTGCTGGAACCAATCATACTTTGGGGCTGCGGACTAAAGAATTGTCTGAACGCATCGGTCAGACGGCCACCTTCCCCACCGCTCCTTCTTTGACTGGCCGAAGCCTCAGCAACTCGTTGTCCTGGACCAGGAGTTTGTAACCTCCCAGTCTCTGGGAACGCGTTGCACAGACCTTTCTGCAAGGCCTCCCGGAGTTGTCTCATCCTCTGCTCCCTCTGCGACGGTAACATAAGGTCCGCAACCTTACCCTTGTACCGTGGATCAAGGAGAGTGGCCAGCCAGTAATGGTCCCTCTCCTTGATCTGAAGAATACGAGGATCCTTCCGCAGACTTTGCAGGATCAGGGAGGCCATGCAGCGTAGGTTTGCTGAGGCATTCGCTCCGGAGTCCTCTGGGTCACTAAGGACGACATGATCCGCAGTCACCTCCTCCCAGCCACGTACAAGTCCACTGGTTTCTTGGGACTGTAAATCATCCCTAAAAGACTGCTGCTGATGATGCTGAGTGCCAGCCTCCACCTCCATGCTGACACAATCCTCCTCCTCCTCCTCCTCCTCCTCCTCTTCCTCTTCCTGTGCGATGGGTGGGACAGAAGGAACACTGTCTGGGTAAAGGGGGCCTTGAGAGGCAAGGAAGTCCTCCTCTTCCTGCCTCTGTTCTGCCTCAAGTGCCCTGTCCATTATTCCACGCAGCGTGTGCTCCAACAGGTGGACAAGAGGTACAGTGTCACTGATGCATGCACTGTCACTGCTCACCATCCTCGTGGCCTCCTCAAATGGTGCCAGGACAGTGCATGCATCCCTGATCATGCCCCACTGGCGTGGAGAAAAAAAACCAAGCTCCCCTGACCCTGTCCTGGTGCCGTAGTCGCACAGGTACTCATTGATGGCCCTCTGCTGCGTGTGCAGCCGCTGCAGCATGGCCAACGTTGAGTTCCACCTGGTGGGCATGTCACATATAAGGCGGTTCTTGGGCAGGTTCAACTCCTTTTGCAGCTCAGCCAGGCGAGCACTGGCATTATAAGATCTGCGGAAATGCACACAGACTTTCCTGGCCTGCCTCAGGACATCCTGTAAGCCCGGGTACCTGCCCAAGAACCGCTGCACCACCAGGTTAAGGACGTGAGCCACACAGGGCACATGGGTCAGTTGTCCCTGTCGGAGGGCGGAGAGGAGGTTGGTGCCATTGTCGCAAACCACCATTCCTGGCTTAAGCTGGCGTGGCGTCAACCACCTCTCGGCCTGGCCCTACAGAGCAGACAGGACCTCTGCCCCAGTGTGGCTTCTGTCCCCCAAACACACCAGCGCAAGCACGGCATGGCATCTTTTTGCCTGCGTACTTGCGTAGCCCCGTGAACGGCTACGGAGCACCGCTGGTTCATAGGACAAACCACAGGAAGAGGCCATGGAGGAAGAAGAAGAGGAGGGGGTGGAGGAGAGAGGTGTGTCACAACCAGTAGTAGCATTTTGGAGGCGTGGCGGTGGGACAACCTCCAACACTACTGCACCTTGTCCTGCATCCTTCCCAGCTGCCAAAAGAGTGACCCAATGGGCCGTGAAAGAAAGGTAACGTCCCTGTCCATGCCTGCTGGACCATGAGTCAGCGGTAATATGCACCTTACCGCTAACCGCCCTGTCCAGCGAGGCCAAGACATTGCCTTCCACATGCCGGTAGAGAGCCGGAATAGCCTTCCGTGAGAAAAAGTGGCGTTTGGGAACCTGCCACTGAGGAACCGCACATTGCACAAACTCACGGAAGGGGGCCGAGTCTACCAACTGAAAAGGCAGCAGTTGAAGCGCTAGCAATTTAGCCAAGCTAGCATTCAACCGCTGGGCATGTGGATGGCTGGGAGTGAACTTCTTTCGACGGTCCAGCAGCTGGGGCAGGGAAATTTGCCTGCTAGAATCGGACGTCGGTGTACTGCTAGCAGAGTGGCCGCAAGTACTTGGCTGTGACACACCTAATTCTACACCTTCATTCCTCTCAGTGCATGTTTCAGAGAGGACTGAAGTTATAGTGGGGTTGGAAATCCCAGCTGATGCGGTGCAAGGAGAGGTCCGCTTTGTTCTTTGGTGTGGGTCTTTGAGGTAGGCTTGCCAACGAGCTGCATGGCAGGTCAACATATGTCTGGTCAGGCATGTGGTACCCAAGCGGCTGATGTTTTGGCCACGCGATATACGCTTGAGACATATGTTGCAAACAGCAGCTGTGCGATCTGATGCACTAGCCTCAAAAAAGGCCCACACCAAGGAACTTTTTGAATGACGGGCAGAGGCAGCGCCCTGCACAGGCGGAGCTCTGCGGTGTGATTCCGTCGGTGTACTGCCCTTACGCTGGCCACCAAAGGGCATCCTGTCTCGTTGGAGATGTGCCTCCTCCTCATCCTCCTCCTCCTCTCTCCTATTAGGCACCCACGTGGAGTCAGTGACCTCATCATCCCCTCCCTCCTCATCACTGGAGCCAATCTGGCAGTATGCTGCAGCTGCTGGAACATGACTGCCAGATTGGTGTCCTTCTTGAGCATCCCCTCTGTCTGCTCTCACCCTACTGCCTTCCTGTAGCTGGGTTTCATCATCAGACCCTTCGAAACGCTGGGCATCCTCCTGGAGCATGTACCCAACACTGTGCTCAAACAGTTCGGGGGACTCCTCAGGAGGAGGACATGGTGGGTCTAGGGAAGGAGTGACTGATGATGAGTCTGACATTGATACCAGGGAAGAGGACGCTTTGGCAGCTGCTTTGCCAGTACCCTGAGCCTGGGTGAGAGAGGATGAGGAGGAGGAGGAGGGCTTGGTCATCCACTCTACCAAGTCTTCGGCATGATGTGGCTCAACATGTCCAGCTGCGGAAAAGAAGGACAAGCGTGTCCCATGGCCATGTGCTGATGACAATGCACCGCGTCCACGACCAGCACTGTTGCCCCCAGACACAGAGCCTGCTTGCCCTCTTTTATTGCCTCCTGACTGTCTGCCTCTCCTTGTTTGCCTTCCAGACATTCTAATAGATGGCCTGCAGGGAGATGGGAAAAAAGCAATAAGGGCTACCTTCAGGTGTCCTTCTCTGTCCCTTGAAACAAGGACTTGCACAGTGAAAGAAACTGACACTCTCCCTACCTACAGTTTTCTGTCCCTAGAAAAAATGTTTTTTTTAAGCACAATATAGCACAAGGAGAATTCACTCACTGTCCTTCCAGGTCCCTAGAAACAAGGACTTGCACAGTGAAAGAAACTGACACTCTCCCTACCTACAGTTTTCTGTCCCTAGAAAAAATGTTTTTTTAAGCACAATATAGCACAAGGAGAATTCACTCACTATCCTTCCAGGTCCCTAGAAACAAGGACTTGCACAGTGAAAGAAACTGACACTCTCCCTACCTACAGTTTTCTGTCCCTAGAAAAAATGTTTTTTTTAAGCACAATATAGCACAAGGAGAATTCACTCACTGTCCTTCCAGGTCCCTAGAAACAAGGACTTGCACAGTGAAAGAAACTGACACTCTCCCTACCTACAGTTTTCTGTCCCTAGAAAAAATGTTTTTTTTAAGCACAATATAGCACAAGGAGAATGCACTCACTGTCCTTCCAGGTCCCTAGAAACAAGGACTTGCACAGTGAAAGAAACTGACACTCTCCCTACCTACAGTTTTCTGTCCCTAGAAAAAATGTTTGTTTTAAGCACAATATAGCACAAGGAGAATTCACTCACTGTCCTTCCAGGTCCCTAGAAACAAGGACTTACACAGTGAAAGAAACTGACACTCTCCCTACCTACAGTTTTCTGTCCCTAGAAAAAATGTTTTTTTTAAGCACAATATAGCACAAGGAGAATTCACTCACTGTCCTTCCAGGTCCCTAGAAACAAGGACTTGCACAGTGACAGAAACTGACACTCTCCCTACCTACAGTTTTCTGTCCCTAGAAAAAATGTTTTTTTTAAGCACAATATAGCACAAGGAGAATTCACTCACTGTCCTTCCAGGTCCCTAGAAACAAGGACTTGCACAGTGAAAGAAACTGACACTCTCCCTACCTACAGTTTTCTGTCCCTAGAAAAAATGTTTTTTTTAAGCACAATATAGCACAAGGAGAATTCACTCACTGTCCTTCCAGGTCCCTAGAAACAAGGACTTGCACAGTGAAAGAAACTGACACTCTCCCTACCTACAGTTTTCTGTCCCTAGAAAAAATGTTTTTTTTAAGCACAATATAGCACAAGGAGAATTCACTCACTGTCCTTCCAGGTCCCTGGAAACAAGGACTTGCACAGTGAAAGAAACTGACACTCTCCCTACCTACAGTTTTCTGTCCCTAGAAAAAATGTTTTTTTTAAGCACAATATAGCACAAGGAGAATTCACTCACTGTCCTTCCAGGTCCCTAGAAACAAGGACTTGCACAGTGAAAGAAACTGACACTCTCCCTACCTACAGTTTTCTGTCCCTAGAAAAAATGTTTTTTTTAAGCACAATATAGCACAAGGAGAATTCACTCACTGTCCTTCCAGGTCCCTAGAAACAAGGACTTGCACAGTGAAAGAAACTGACACTCTCCCTACCTACAGTTTTCTGTCCCTAGAAAAAATGTTTTTTTTAAGCACAATATAGCACAAGGAGAATTCACTCACTGTCCTTCCAGGTCCCTAGAAACAAGGACTTGCACAGTGAAAGAAACTGACACTCTCCCTACCTACAGTTTTCTGTCCCTAGAAAAAATGTTTTTTTTTAAGCACAATATAGCACAAGGAGAATTCACTCACTGTCCTTCCAGGTCCCTAGAAACAAGGACTTGCACAGTGAAAGAAACTGACACTCTCCCTACCTACAGTTTTCTGTCCCTAGAAAAAATGTTTTTTTTAAGCACAATATAGCACAAGGAGAATTCACTCACTGTCCTTCCAGGTCCCTGGAAACAAGGACTTGCACAGTGAAAGAAACTGACACTCTCCCTACCTACAGTTTTCTGTCCCTAGAAAAAATGTTTTTTTTAAGCACAATATAGCACAAGGAGAATTCACTCACTGTCCTTCCAGGTCCCTAGAAACAAGGACTTACACAGTGAAAGAAACTGACACTCTCCCTACCTACAGTTTTCTGTCCCTAGAAAAAATGTTTTTTTTAAGCACAATATAGCACAAGGAGAATTCACTCACTGTCCTTCCAGGTCCCTAGAAACAAGGACTTGCACAGTGAAAGAAACTGACACTCTCCCTACCTACAGTTTTCTGTCCCTAGAAAAAATGTTTTTTTTAAGCACAATATAGCACAAGGAGAATTCACTCACTGTCCTTCCAGGTCCCTAGAAACAAGGACTTGCACAGTGAAAGAAACTGACACTCTCCCTACCTACAGTTTTCTGTCCCTAGAAAAAATGTTTTTTTTAAGCACAATATAGCACAAGGAGAATTCACTCACTGTCCTTCCAGGTCCCTGGAAACAAGGACTTGCACAGTGAAAGAAACTGACACTCTCCCTACCTACAGTTTTCTGTCCCTAGAAAAAATGTTTTTTTTAAGCACAATATAGCACAAGGAGAATTCACTCACTGTCCTTCCAGGTCCCTAGAAACAAGGACTTACACAGTGAAAGAAACTGACACTCTCCCTACCTACAGTTTTCTGTCCCTAGAAAAAAATGTTTTTTTTAAGCACAATATAGCACAAGGAGAATTCACTCACTGTCCTTCCAGGTCCCTAGAAACAAGGACTTGCACAGTGAAAGAAACTGACACTCTCCCTACCTACAGTTTTCTGTCCCTAGAAAAAATGTTTTTTTTAAGCACAATATAGCACAAGGAGAATTCACTCACTGTCCTTCCAGGTCCCTAGAAACAAGGACTTGCACAGTGAAAGAAACTGACACTCTCCCTACCTACAGTTTTCTGTCCCTAGAAAAAATGTTTTTTTTAAGCACAATATAGCACAAGGAGAATTCACTCACTGTCCTTCCAGGTCCCTAGAAACAAGGACTTGCACAGTGAAAGAAACTGACACTCTCCCTACCTACAGTTTTCTGTCCCTAGAAAAAATGTTTTTTTTAAGCACAATATAGCACAAGGAGAATTCACTCACTGTCCTTCCAGGTCCCTAGAAACAAGGACTTGCACAGTGAAAGAAACTGACACTCTCCCTACCTACAGTTTTCTGTCCCTAGAAAAAATGATTTTTTTAAGCACAATATAGCACAAGGAGAATTCACTCACTGTCCTTCCAGGTCCCTGGAAACAAGGACTTGCACAGTGAAAGAAACTGACACTCTCCCTACCTACAGTTTTCTGTCCCTAGAAAAAATGTTTTTTTTAAGCACAATATAGCACAAGGAGAATTCACTCACTGTCCTTCCAGGTCCCTAGAAACAAGGACTTGCACAGTGAAAGAAACTGACACTCTCCCTACCTACAGTTTTCTGTCCCTAGAAAAAATGTTTTTTTTAAGCACAATATAGCACAAGGAGAATTCACTCACTGTCCTTCCAGGTCCCTAGAAACAAGGACTTGCACAGTGAAAGAAACTGACACTCTCCCTACCTACAGTTTTCTGTCCCTAGAAAAAATGTTTTTTTTAAGCACAATATAGCACAAGGAGAATTCACTCACTGTCCTTCCAGGTCCCTGGAAACAAGGACTTGCACAGTGAAAGAAACTGACACTCTCCCTACCTACAGTTTTCTGTCCCTAGAAAAAATGTTTTTTTTAAGCACAATATAGCACAAGGAGAATTCACTCACTGTCCTTCCAGGTCCCTAGAAACAAGGACTTACACAGTGAAAGAAACTGACACTCTCCCTACCTACAGTTTTCTGTCCCTAGAAAAAATGTTTTTTTTAAGCACAATATAGCACAAGGAGAATTCACTCACTGTCCTTCCAGGTCCCTAGAAACAAGGACTTGCACAGTGAAAGAAACTGACACTCTCCCTACCTACAGTTTTCTGTCCCTAGAAAAAATGTTTTTTTTAAGCACAATATAGCACAAGGAAAATTCACTCACTGTCCTTCCAGGTCCCTGGAAACAAGGACTTGCACAGTGAAAGAAACTGACACTCTCCCTACCTACAGTTTTCTGTCCCTAGAAAAAATGTTTTTTTTAAGCACAATATAGCACAAGGAGAATTCACTCACTGTCCTTCCAGGTCCCTAGAAACAAGGACTTGCACAGTGAAAGAAACTGACACTCTCCCTACCTACAGTTTTCTGTCCCTAGAAAAAATGTTTTTTTTAAGCACAATATAGCACAAGGAAAATTCACTCACTGTCCTTCCAGGTCCCTGGAAACAAGGACTTGCACAGTGAAAGAAACTGACACTCTCCCTACCTACAGTTTTCTGTCCCTAGAAAAAATGTTTTTTTTAAGCACAATATAGCACAAGGAGAATTCACTCACTGTCCTTCCAGGTCCCTAGAAACAAGGACTTGCACAGTGAAAGAAACTGACACTCTCCCTACCTACAGTTTTCTGTCCCTAGAAAAAATGTTTTTTTTAAGCACACTATAGCACAAGGAGAATTCACTCACTGTCCTTCCCAGTCCCTAGAAACAAGGACTTGCACAGTGAAAGAAACTGACACTCTCCCTACCTACAGTTTTCTGTCCCTAGAAAAAATGTTTTTTTTAAGCACAATATAGCACAAGGAGAATTCACTCACTGTCCTTCCAGGTCCCTAGAAACAAGGACTTGCACAGTGAAAGAAACTGACACTCTCCCTACCTACAGTTTTCTGTCCCTAGAAAAAATGTTTTTTTTAAGCACAATATAGCACAAGGAAAATTCACTCACTGTCCTTCCAGGTCCCTGGAAACAAGGACTTGCACAGTGAAAGAAACTGACACTCTCCCTACCTACAGTTTTCTGTCCCTAGAAAAAATGTTTTTTTTAAGCACAATATAGCACAAGGAGAATTCACTCACTGTCCTTCCAGGTCCCTAGAAACAAGGACTTGCACAGTGAAAGAAACTGACACTCTCCCTACCTACAGTTTTCTGTCCCTAGAAAAAATGTTTTTTTTAAGCACAATATAGCACAAGGAGAATTCACTCACTGTCCTTCCAGGTCCCTAGAAACAAGGACTTTCACAGTGAAAGAAACTGACACTCTCCCTACCTACAGTTTTCTGTCCCTAGAAAAAATGTTTTTTTTAAGCACAATATAGCACAAGGAGAATTCACTCACTGTCCTTCCAGGTCCCTGGAAACAAGGACTTGCACAGTGAAAGAAACTGACACTCTCCCTACCTACAGTTTTCTGTCCCTAGAAAAAATGTTTTTTTTAAGCACAATATAGCACAAGGAGAATTCACTCACTGTCCTTCCAGGTCCCTAGAAACAAGGACTTACACAGTGAAAGAAACTGACACTCTCCCTACCTACAGTTTTCTGTCCCTAGAAAAAATGTTTTTTTTAAGCACAATATAGCACAAGGAGAATTCACTCACTGTCCTTCCAGGTCCCTAGAAACAAGGACTTGCACAGTGAAAGAAACTGACACTCTCCCTACCTACAGTTTTCTGTCCCTAGAAAAAATGTTTTTTTTAAGCACAATATAGCACAAGGAGAATTCACTCACTGTCCTTCCAGGTCCCTAGAAACAAGGACTTGCACAGTGAAAGAAACTGACACTCTCCCTACCTACAGTTTTCTGTCCCTAGAAAAATTTTTTTTTTAAGCACAATATAGCACAAGGAGAATTCACTCACTGTCCTTCCAGGTCCCTAGAAACAAGGACTTGCACAGTGAAAGAAACTGACACTCTCCCTACCTACAGTTTTCTGTCCCTAGAAAAAATGTTTTTTTTAAGCACAATATAGCACAAGGAGAATTCACTCACTGTCCTTCCAGGTCCCTAGAAACAAGGACTTGCACAGTGAAAGAAACTGACACTCTCCCTACCTACAGTTTTCTGTCCCTAGAAAAAATGTTTTTTTTAAGCACAATATAGCACAAGGAGAATTCACTCACTGTCCTTCCAGGTCCCTGGAAACAAGGACTTGCACAGTGAAAGAAACTGACACTCTCCCTACCTACAGTTTTCTGTCCCTAGAAAAAATGTTTTTTTTAAGCACAATATAGCACAAGGAGAATTCACTCACTGTCCTTCCAGGTCCCTGGAAACAAGGACTTGCACAGTGAAAGAAACTGACACTCTCCCTACCTACAGTTTTCTGTCCCTAGAAAAAATGTTTTTTTTAAGCACAATATAGCACAAGGAGAATTCACTCACTGTCCTTCCAGGTCCCTAGAAACAAGGACTTGCACAGTGAAAGAAACTGACACTCTCCCTACCTACAGTTTTCTGTCCCTAGAAAAAATGTTTTTTTTAAGCACAATATAGCACAAGGAGAATTCACTCACTGTCCTTCCAGGTCCCTAGAAACAAGGACTTGCACAGTGAAAGAAACTGACACTCTCCCTACCTACAGTTTTCTGTCCCTAGAAAAAATGTTTTTTTTAAGCACAATATAGCACAAGGAGAATTCACTCACTGTCCTTCCAGGTCCCTGGAAACAAGGACTTGCACAGTGAAAGAAACTGACACTCTCCCTACCTACAGTTTTCTGTCCCTAGAAAAAATGTTTTTTTTAAGCACAATATAGCACAAGGAGAATTCACTCACTGTCCTTCCAGGTCCCTAGAAACAAGGACTTACACAGTGAAAGAAACTGACACTCTCCCTACCTACAGTTTTCTGTCCCTAGAAAAAAATGTTTTTTTTAAGCACAATATAGCACAAGGAGAATTCACTCACTGTCCTTCCAGGTCCCTAGAAACAAGGACTTGCACAGTGAAAGAAACTGACACTCTCCCTACCTACAGTTTCTGTCCCTAGAAAAAATGTTTTTTTTAAGCACAATATAGCACAAGGAGAATTCACTCACTGTCCTTCCAGGTCCCTAGAAACAAGGACTTGCACAGTGAAAGAAACTGACACTCTCCCTACCTACAGTTTTCTGTCCCTAGAAAAAATGTTTTTTTTAAGCACAATATAGCACAAGGAGAATTCACTCACTGTCCTTCCAGGTCCCTAGAAACAAGGACTTGCACAGTGAAAGAAACTGACACTCTCCCTACCTACAGTTTTCTGTCCCTAGAAAAAATGTTTTTTTTAAGCACACTATAGCACAAGGAGAATTCACTCACTGTCCTTCCCAGTCCCTAGAAACAAGGACTTGCACAGTGAAAGAAACTGACACTCTCCCTACCTACAGTTTTCTGTCCCTAGAAAAAATGTTTTTTTTAAGCACAATATAGCACAAGGAGAATTCACTCACTGTCCTTCCAGGTCCCTAGAAACAAGGACTTGCACAGTGAAAGAAACTGACACTCTCCCTACCTACAGTTTTCTGTCCCTAGAAAAAATGTTTTTTTTAAGCACAATATAGCACAAGGAGAATTCACTCACTGTCCTTCCAGGTCCCTGGAAACAAGGACTTGCACAGTGAAAGAAACTGACACTCTCCCTACCTACAGTTTTCTGTCCCTAGAAAAAATGTTTTTTTTAAGCACAATATAGCACAAGGAGAATTCACTCACTGTCCTTCCAGGTCCCTAGAAACAAGGACTTACACAGTGAAAGAAACTGACACTCTCCCTACCTACAGTTTTCTGTCCCTAGAAAAAATGTTTTTTTTAAGCACAATATAGCACAAGGAGAATTCACTCACTGTCCTTCCAGGTCCCTAGAAACAAGGACTTGCACAGTGAAAGAAACTGACACTCTCCCTACCTACAGTTTTCTGTCCCTAGAAAAAATGTTTTTTTTAAGCACAATATAGCACAAGGAGAATTCACTCACTGTCCTTCCAGGTCCCTAGAAACAAGGACTTGCACAGTGAAAGAAACTGACACTCTCCCTACCTACAGTTTTCTGTCCCTAGAAAAAATGTTTTTTTTAAGCACAATATAGCACAAGGAGAATTCACTCACTGTCCTTCCAGGTCCCTAGAAACAAGGACTTGCACAGTGAAAGAAACTGACACTCTCCCTACCTACAGTTTTCTGTCCCTAGAAAAAATGTTTTTTTTAAGCACACTATAGCACAAGGAGAATTCACTCACTGTCCTTCCCAGTCCCTAGAAACAAGGACTTGCACAGTGAAAGAAACTGACACTCTCCCTACCTACAGTTTTCTGTCCCTAGAAAAAATGTTTTTTTTAAGCACAATATAGCACAAGGAGAATTCACTCACTGTCCTTCCAGGTCCCTAGAAACAAGGACTTGCACAGTGAAAGAAACTGACACTCTCCCTACCTACAGTTTTCTGTCCCTAGAAAAAATGTTTTTTTTAAGCACAATATAGCACAAGGAGAATTCACTCACTGTCCTTCCAGGTCCCTGGAAACAAGGACTTGCACAGTGAAAGAAACTGACACTCTCCCTACCTACAGTTTTCTGTCCCTAGAAAAAATGTTTTTTTTAAGCACAATATAGCACAAGGAGAATTCACTCACTGTCCTTCCAGGTCCCTAGAACAAGGACTTACACAGTGAAAGAAACTGACACTCTCCCTACCTACAGTTTTCTGTCCCTAGAAAAAATGTTTTTTTTAAGCACAATATAGCACAAGGAGAATTCACTCACTGTCCTTCCAGGTCCCTAGAAACAAGGACTTGCACAGTGAAAGAAACTGACACTCTCCCTACCTACAGTTTTCTGTCCCTAGAAAAAATGTTTTTTTTAAGCACAATATAGCACAAGGAGAATTCACTCACTGTCCTTCCAGGTCCCTGGAAACAAGGACTTGCACAGTGAAAGAAACTGACACTCTCCCTACCTACAGTTTTCTGTCCCTAGAAAAAATGTTTTTTTTAAGCACAATATAGCACAAGGAGAATTCACTCACTGTCCTTCCAGGTCCCTAGAAACAAGGACTTACACAGTGAAAGAAACTGACACTCTCCCTACCTACAGTTTTCTGTCCCTAGAAAAAATGTTTTTTTAAGCACAATATAGCACAAGGAGAATTCACTCACTGTCCTTCCAGGTCCCTAGAAACAAGGACTTGCACAGTGAAAGAAACTGACACTCTCCCTACCTACAGTTTTCTGTCCCTAGAAAAAATGTTTTTTTTAAGCACAATATAGCATAAGGAGAATTCACTCACTGTCCTTCCAGGTCCCTAGAAACAAGGACTTGCACAGTGAAAGAAACTGACACTCTCCCTACCTACAGTTTTCTGTCCCTAGAAAAAATGTTTTTTTTAAGCACAATATAGCACAAGGAGAATTCACTCACTGTCCTTCCAGGTCCCTAGAAACAAGGACTTGCACAGTGAAAGAAACTGACACTCTCCCTACCTACAGTTTTCTGTCCCTAGAAAAAATGTTTTTTTTAAGCACACTATAGCACAAGGAGAATTCACTCACTGTCCTTCCCAGTCCCTAGAAACAAGGACTTGCACAGTGAAAGAAACTGACACTCTCCCTACCTACAGTTTTCTGTCCCTAGAAAAAATTTTTTTTTTAAGCACAATATAGCACAAGGAGAATTCACTCACTGTCCTTCCAGGTCCCTAGAAACAAGGACTTGCACAGTGAAAGAAACTGACACTCTCCCTACCTACAGTTTTCTGTCCCTAGAAAAAATGTTTTTTTAAGCACAATATAGCACAAGGAGAATTCACTCACTGTCCTTCCAGGTCCCTGGAAACAAGGACTTGCACAGTGAAAGAAACTGACACTCTCCCTACCTACAGTTTTCTGTCCCTAGAAAAAATGTTTTTTTTAAGCACAATATAGCACAAGGAGAATTCACTCACTGTCCTTCCAGGTCCCTAGAAACAAGGACTTGCACAGTGAAAGAAACTGACACTCTCCCTACCTACAGTTTTCTGTCCCTAGAAAAAATGTTTTTTTTAAGCACACTATAGCACAAGGAGAATTCACTCACTGTCCTTCCCAGTCCCTAGAAACAAGGACTTGCACAGTGAAAGAAACTGACACTCTCCCTACCTACAGTTTTCTGTCCCTAGAAAAAAAATTTTTTTTAAGCACAATATAGCACAAGGAGAATTCACTCACTGTCCTTCCAGGTCCCTAGAAACAAGGACTTGCACAGTGAAAGAAACTGACACTCTCCCTACCTACAGTTTTCTGTCCCTAGAAAAAATGTTTTTTTAAGCACAATATAGCACAAGGAGAATTCACTCACTGTCCTTCCAGGTCCCTGGAAACAAGGACTTGCACAGTGAAAGAAACTGACACTCTCCCTACCTACAGTTTTCTGTCCCTAGAAAAAATGTTTTTTTTAAGCACAATATAGCACAAGGAGAATTCACTCACTGTCCTTCCAGGTCCCTAGAAACAAGGACTTGCACAGTGAAAGAAACTGACACTCTCCCTACCTACAGTTTTCTGTCCCTAGAAAAAATGTTTTTTTTAAGCACAATATAGCACAAGGAGAATTCACTCACTGTCCTTCCAGGTCCCTGGAAACAAGGACTTGCACAGTGAAAGAAACTGACACTCTCCCTACCTACAGTTTTCTGTCCCTAGAAAAAATGTTTTTTTTAAGCACAATATAGCACAAGGAGAATTCACTCACTGTCCTTCCAGGTCCCTAGAAACAAGGACTTACACAGTGAAAGAAACTGACACTCTCCCTACCTACAGTTTTCTGTCCCTAGAAAAAATGTTTTTTTTAAGCACAATATAGCACAAGGAGAATTCACTCACTGTCCTTCCAGGTCCCTAGAAACAAGGACTTGCACAGTGAAAGAAACTGACACTCTCCCTACCTACAGTTTTCTGTCCCTAGAAAAAATGTTTTTTTTAAGCACAATATAGCACAAGGAGAATTCACTCACTGTCCTTCCAGGTCCCTAGAAACAAGGACTTGCACAGTGAAAGAAACTGACACTCTCCCTACCTACAGTTTTCTGTCCCTAGAAAAAAAATTTTTTTAAGCACAATATAGCACAAGGAGAATTCACTCACTGTCCTTCCAGGTCCCTAGAAACAAGGACTTGCACAGTGAAAGAAACTGACACTCTCCCTACCTACAGTTTTCTGTCCCTAGAAAAAATGTTTTTTTTAAGCACAATATAGCACAAGGAGAATTCACTCACTGTCCTTCCAGGTCCCTAGAAACAAGGACTTGCACAGTGAAAGAAACTGACACTCTCCCTACCTACAGTTTTCTGTCCCTAGAAAAAATGTTTTTTTTAAGCACAATATAGCACAAGGAGAATTCACTCACTGTCCTTCCAGGTCCCTGGAAACAAGGACTTGCACAGTGAAAGAAACTGACACTCTCCCTACCTACAGTTTTCTGTCCCTAGAAAAAATGTTTTTTTTAAGCACAATATAGCACAAGGAGAATTCACTCACTGTCCTTCCAGGTCCCTGGAAACAAGGACTTGCACAGTGAAAGAAACTGACACTCTCCCTACCTACAGTTTTCTGTCCCTAGAAAAAATGTTTTTTTTAAGCACAATATAGCACAAGGAGAATTCACTCACTGTCCTTCCAGGTCCCTAGAAACAAGGACTTGCACAGTGAAAGAAACTGACACTCTCCCTACCTACAGTTTTCTGTCCCTAGAAAAAATGTTTTTTTTAAGCACAATATAGCACAAGGAGAATTCACTCACTGTCCTTCCAGGTCCCTAGAAACAAGGACTTGCACAGTGAAAGAAACTGACACTCTCCCTACCTACAGTTTTCTGTCCCTAGAAAAAATGTTTTTTTTAAGCACAATATAGCACAAGGAGAATTCACTCACTGTCCTTCCAGGTCCCTGGAAACAAGGACTTGCACAGTGAAAGAAACTGACACTCTCCCTACCTACAGTTTTCTGTCCCTAGAAAAAATGTTTTTTTTAAGCACAATATAGCACAAGGAGAATTCACTCACTGTCCTTCCAGGTCCCTAGAAACAAGGACTTACACAGTGAAAGAAACTGACACTCTCCCTACCTACAGTTTTCTGTCCCTAGAAAAAAATGTTTTTTTTAAGCACAATATAGCACAAGGAGAATTCACTCACTGTCCTTCCAGGTCCCTAGAAACAAGGACTTGCACAGTGAAAGAAACTGACACTCTCCCTACCTACAGTTTCTGTCCCTAGAAAAAATGTTTTTTTTAAGCACAATATAGCACAAGGAGAATTCACTCACTGTCCTTCCAGGTCCCTAGAAACAAGGACTTGCACAGTGAAAGAAACTGACACTCTCCCTACCTACAGTTTTCTGTCCCTAGAAAAAATGTTTTTTTTAAGCACAATATAGCACAAGGAGAATTCACTCACTGTCCTTCCAGGTCCCTAGAAACAAGGACTTGCACAGTGAAAGAAACTGACACTCTCCCTACCTACAGTTTTCTGTCCCTAGAAAAAATGTTTTTTTTAAGCACACTATAGCACAAGGAGAATTCACTCACTGTCCTTCCCAGTCCCTAGAAACAAGGACTTGCACAGTGAAAGAAACTGACACTCTCCCTACCTACAGTTTTCTGTCCCTAGAAAAAATGTTTTTTTTAAGCACAATATAGCACAAGGAGAATTCACTCACTGTCCTTCCAGGTCCCTAGAAACAAGGACTTGCACAGTGAAAGAAACTGACACTCTCCCTACCTACAGTTTTCTGTCCCTAGAAAAAATGTTTTTTTTAAGCACAATATAGCACAAGGAGAATTCACTCACTGTCCTTCCAGGTCCCTGGAAACAAGGACTTGCACAGTGAAAGAAACTGACACTCTCCCTACCTACAGTTTTCTGTCCCTAGAAAAAATGTTTTTTTTAAGCACAATATAGCACAAGGAGAATTCACTCACTGTCCTTCCAGGTCCCTAGAAACAAGGACTTACACAGTGAAAGAAACTGACACTCTCCCTACCTACAGTTTTCTGTCCCTAGAAAAAATGTTTTTTTTAAGCACAATATAGCACAAGGAGAATTCACTCACTGTCCTTCCAGGTCCCTAGAAACAAGGACTTGCACAGTGAAAGAAACTGACACTCTCCCTACCTACAGTTTTCTGTCCCTAGAAAAAATGTTTTTTTTAAGCACAATATAGCACAAGGAGAATTCACTCACTGTCCTTCCAGGTCCCTAGAAACAAGGACTTGCACAGTGAAAGAAACTGACACTCTCCCTACCTACAGTTTTCTGTCCCTAGAAAAAATGTTTTTTTTAAGCACAATATAGCACAAGGAGAATTCACTCACTGTCCTTCCAGGTCCCTAGAAACAAGGACTTGCACAGTGAAAGAAACTGACACTCTCCCTACCTACAGTTTTCTGTCCCTAGAAAAAATGTTTTTTTTAAGCACACTATAGCACAAGGAGAATTCACTCACTGTCCTTCCCAGTCCCTAGAAACAAGGACTTGCACAGTGAAAGAAACTGACACTCTCCCTACCTACAGTTTTCTGTCCCTAGAAAAAATGTTTTTTTTAAGCACAATATAGCACAAGGAGAATTCACTCACTGTCCTTCCAGGTCCCTAGAAACAAGGACTTGCACAGTGAAAGAAACTGACACTCTCCCTACCTACAGTTTTCTGTCCCTAGAAAAAATGTTTTTTTTAAGCACAATATAGCACAAGGAGAATTCACTCACTGTCCTTCCAGGTCCCTGGAAACAAGGACTTGCACAGTGAAAGAAACTGACACTCTCCCTACCTACAGTTTTCTGTCCCTAGAAAAAATGTTTTTTTTAAGCACAATATAGCACAAGGAGAATTCACTCACTGTCCTTCCAGGTCCCTAGAAACAAGGACTTACACAGTGAAAGAAACTGACACTCTCCCTACCTACAGTTTTCTGTCCCTAGAAAAAATGTTTTTTTTAAGCACAATATAGCACAAGGAGAATTCACTCACTGTCCTTCCAGGTCCCTAGAAACAAGGACTTGCACAGTGAAAGAAACTGACACTCTCCCTACCTACAGTTTTCTGTCCCTAGAAAAAATGTTTTTTTTAAGCACAATATAGCACAAGGAGAATTCACTCACTGTCCTTCCAGGTCCCTGGAAACAAGGACTTGCACAGTGAAAGAAACTGACACTCTCCCTACCTACAGTTTTCTGTCCCTAGAAAAAATGTTTTTTTTAAGCACAATATAGCACAAGGAGAATTCACTCACTGTCCTTCCAGGTCCCTAGAAACAAGGACTTACACAGTGAAAGAAACTGACACTCTCCCTACCTACAGTTTTCTGTCCCTAGAAAAAATGTTTTTTTAAGCACAATATAGCACAAGGAGAATTCACTCACTGTCCTTCCAGGTCCCTAGAAACAAGGACTTGCACAGTGAAAGAAACTGACACTCTCCCTACCTACAGTTTTCTGTCCCTAGAAAAAATGTTTTTTTTAAGCACAATATAGCATAAGGAGAATTCACTCACTGTCCTTCCAGGTCCCTAGAAACAAGGACTTGCACAGTGAAAGAAACTGACACTCTCCCTACCTACAGTTTTCTGTCCCTAGAAAAAATGTTTTTTTTTAAGCACAATATAGCACAAGGAGAATTCACTCACTGTCCTTCCAGGTCCCTAGAAACAAGGACTTGCACAGTGAAAGAAACTGACACTCTCCCTACCTACAGTTTTCTGTCCCTAGAAAAAATGTTTTTTTTAAGCACACTATAGCACAAGGAGAATTCACTCACTGTCCTTCCCAGTCCCTAGAAACAAGGACTTGCACAGTGAAAGAAACTGACACTCTCCCTACCTACAGTTTTCTGTCCCTAGAAATTTTTTTTTTTTAAGCACAATATAGCACAAGGAGAATTCACTCACTGTCCTTCCAGGTCCCTAGAAACAAGGACTTGCACAGTGAAAGAAACTGACACTCTCCCTACCTACAGTTTTCTGTCCCTAGAAAAAATGTTTTTTTAAGCACAATATAGCACAAGGAGAATTCACTCACTGTCCTTCCAGGTCCCTGGAAACAAGGACTTGCACAGTGAAAGAAACTGACACTCTCCCTACCTACAGTTTTCTGTCCCTAGAAAAAATGTTTTTTTTAAGCACAATATAGCACAAGGAGAATTCACTCACTGTCCTTCCAGGTCCCTAGAAACAAGGACTTGCACAGTGAAAGAAACTGACACTCTCCCTACCTACAGTTTTCTGTCCCTAGAAAAAATGTTTTTTTTAAGCACACTATAGCACAAGGAGAATTCACTCACTGTCCTTCCCAGTCCCTAGAAACAAGGACTTGCACAGTGAAAGAAACTGACACTCTCCCTACCTACAGTTTTCTGTCCCTAGAAAAATTTTTTTTTTTAAGCACAATATAGCACAAGGAGAATTCACTCACTGTCCTTCCAGGTCCCTAGAAACAAGGACTTGCACAGTGAAAGAAACTGACACTCTCCCTACCTACAGTTTTCTGTCCCTAGAAAAAATGTTTTTTTAAGCACAATATAGCACAAGGAGAATTCACTCACTGTCCTTCCAGGTCCCTGGAAACAAGGACTTGCACAGTGAAAGAAACTGACACTCTCCCTACCTACAGTTTTCTGTCCCTAGAAAAAATGTTTTTTTTAAGCACAATATAGCACAAGGAGAATTCACTCACTGTCCTTCCAGGTCCCTAGAAACAAGGACTTGCACAGTGAAAGAAACTGACACTCTCCCTACCTACAGTTTTCTGTCCCTAGAAAAAATGTTTTTTTTAAGCACAATATAGCACAAGGAGAATTCACTCACTGTCCTTCCAGGTCCCTGGAAACAAGGACTTGCACAGTGAAAGAAACTGACACTCTCCCTACCTACAGTTTTCTGTCCCTAGAAAAAATGTTTTTTTTAAGCACAATATAGCACAAGGAGAATTCACTCACTGTCCTTCCAGGTCCCTAGAAACAAGGACTTACACAGTGAAAGAAACTGACACTCTCCCTACCTACAGTTTTCTGTCCCTAGAAAAAATGTTTTTTTTAAGCACAATATAGCACAAGGAGAATTCACTCACTGTCCTTCCAGGTCCCTAGAAACAAGGACTTGCACAGTGAAAGAAACTGACACTCTCCCTACCTACAGTTTTCTGTCCCTAGAAAAAATGTTTTTTTTAAGCACAATATAGCATAAGGAGAATTCACTCACTGTCCTTCCAGGTCCCTAGAAACAAGGACTTGCACAGTGAAAGAAACTGACACTCTCCCTACCTACAGTTTTCTGTCCCTAGAAAAAATGTTTTTTTTAAGCACAATATAGCACAAGGAGAATTCACTCACTGTCCTTCCAGGTCCCTAGAAACAAGGACTTGCACAGTGAAAGAAACTGACACTCTCCCTACCTACAGTTTTCTGTCCCTAGAAAAAATGTTTTTTTTAAGCACACTATAGCACAAGGAGAATTCACTCACTGTCCTTCCCAGTCCCTAGAAACAAGGACTTGCACAGTGAAAGAAAATGACACTCTCCCTACCTACAGTTTTCTGTCCCTAGAAAAAATTTTTTTTTTAAGCACAATATAGCACAAGGAGAATTCACTCACTGTCCTTCCAGGTCCCTAGAAACAAGGACTTGCACAGTGAAAGAAACTGACACTCTCCCTACCTACAGTTTTCTGTCCCTAGAAAAAATGTTTTTTTAAGCACAATATAGCACAAGGAGAATTCACTCACTGTCCTTCCAGGTCCCTGGAAACAAGGACTTGCACAGTGAAAGAAACTGACACTCTCCCTACCTACAGTTTTCTGTCCCTAGAAAAAATGTTTTTTTTAAGCACAATATAGCACAAGGAGAATTCACTCACTGTCCTTCCAGGTCCCTAGAAACAAGGACTTGCACAGTGAAAGAAACTGACACTCTCCCTACCTACAGTTTTCTGTCCCTAGAAAAAATGTTTTTTTTAAGCACACTATAGCACAAGGAGAATTCACTCACTGTCCTTCCCAGTCCCTAGAAACAAGGACTTGCACAGTGAAAGAAACTGACACTCTCCCTACCTACAGTTTTCTGTCCCTAGAAATTTTTTTTTTTTTAAGCACAATATAGCACAAGGAGAATTCACTCACTGTCCTTCCAGGTCCCTAGAAACAAGGACTTGCACAGTGAAAGAAACTGACACTCTCCCTACCTACAGTTTTCTGTCCCTAGAAAAAATGTTTTTTTAAGCACAATATAGCACAAGGAGAATTCACTCACTGTCCTTCCAGGTCCCTGGAAACAAGGACTTGCACAGTGAAAGAAACTGACACTCTCCCTACCTACAGTTTTCTGTCCCTAGAAAAAATGTTTTTTTTAAGCACAATATAGCACAAGGAGAATTCACTCACTGTCCTTCCATTTCCCTAGAAACAAGGACTTAAGCCCCATACACACTATCAGTTTTCTTGCAGGTTTTTCTCTTCAGGTTTACCAAAACCATGTAGTGCAAGGGCCTGCCTGATTGCATACGAATTTAAACTCTTAAGGTTTGACCTCATATTAGATGGTTTTGGTAAACCTGAAGAGAAAAACCTGCAAGAAAACTGATAGTGTGTATGGGGCTTCACACAGTGAAAGAAACTGACACTCTCCCTACCTACAGTTTTCTGTCCCTAGAAAAAATGTTTTTTTTAAGCACAATATAGCACAAGGAGAATTCACTCACTGTCCTTCCAGGTCCCTAGAAACAAGGACTTGCACAGTGAAAGAAACTGACACTCTCCCTACCTACAGTTTTCTGTCCCTAGAAAAAATGTTTTTTTTAAGCACAATATAGCACAAGGAGAATTCACTCACTGTCCTTCCAGGTCCCTAGAAACAAGGACTTGCACAGTGAAAGAAACTGACACTCTCCCTACCTACAGTTTTCTGTCCCTAGAAAAAATGTTTTTTTTAAGCACAATATAGCACAAGGAGAATTCACTCACTGTCCTTCCAGGTCCCTGGAAACAAGGACTTGCACAGTGAAATAAACTGACACTCTCCCTACCTACAGTTTTCTGTCCCTAGAAAAAATGTTTTTTTTAAGCACAATATAGCACAAGGAGAATTCACTCACTGTCCTTCCAGGTCCCTAGAAACAAGGACTTACACAGTGAAAGAAACTGACACTCTCCCTACCTACAGTTTTCTGTCCCTAGAAAAATTTTTTTTTAAGCACACTATAGCACAAGGAGAATTCACTCACTGTCCTTCCCAGTCCCTAGAAACAAGGACTTGCACAGTGAAAGAAACTGACACTCTCCCTACCTACAGTTTTCTGTCCCTAGAAAAAATGTTTTTTTTAAGCACACTATAGCACAAGGAGAATTCACTCACTGTCCTTCCCAGTCCCTAGAAACAAGGACTTGCACAGTGAAAGAAACTGACACTCTCCCTACCTACAGTTTTCTGTCCCTAGAAAAAATGTTTTTTTTAAGCACAATATAGCACAAGGAGAATTCACTCACTGTCCTTCCAGGTCCCTAGAAACAAGGACTTGCACAGTGAAAGAAACTGACACTCTCCCTACCTACAGTTTTCTGTCCCTAGAAAAAATGTTTTTTTAAGCACAATATAGCACAAGGAGAATTCACTCACTGTCCTTCCAGGTCCCTGGAAACAAGGACTTGCACAGTGAAAGAAACTGACACTCTCCCTACCTACAGTTTTCTGTCCCTAGAAAAAATGTTTTTTTTAAGCACAATATAGCACAAGGAGAATTCACTCACTGTCCTTCCAGGTCCCTAGAAACAAGGACTTACACAGTGAAAGAAACTGACACTCTCCCTACCTACAGTTTTCTGTCCCTAGAAAAAATTTTTTTTTTAAGCACAATATAGCACAAGGAGAATTCACTCACTGTCCTTCCAGGTCCCTAGAAACAAGGACTTGCACAGTGAAAGAAACTGACACTCTCCCTACCTACAGTTTTCTGTCCCTAGAAAAAATGTTTTTTTTAAGCACAATATAGCACAAGGAGAATTCACTCACTGTCCTTCCAGGTCCCTAGAAACAAGGACTTGCACAGTGAAAGAAACTGACACTCTCCCTACCTACAGTTTTCTGTCCCTAGAAAAAATGTTTTTTTTAAGCACACTATAGCACAAGGAGAATTCACTCACTGTCCTTCCCAGTCCCTAGAAACAAGGACTTGCACAGTGAAAGAAACTGACACTCTCCCTACCTACAGTTTTCTGTCCCTAGAAATTTTTTTTTTTTTAAGCACAATATAGCACAAGGAGAATTCACTCACTGTCCTTCCAGGTCCCTAGAAACAAGGACTTGCACAGTGAAAGAAACTGACACTCTCCCTACCTACAGTTTTCTGTCCCTAGAAAAAATGTTTTTTTAAGCACAATATAGCACAAGGAGAATTCACTCACTGTCCTTCCAGGTCCCTGGAAACAAGGACTTGCACAGTGAAAGAAACTGACACTCTCCCTACCTACAGTTTTCTGTCCCTAGAAAAAATGTTTTTTTTAAGCACAATATAGCACAAGGAGAATTCACTCACTGTCCTTCCAGGTCCCTAGAAACAAGGACTTAAGCCCCATACACACTATCAGTTTTCTTGCAGGTTTTTCTCTTCAGGTTTACCAAAACCATGTAGTGCAAGGGCCTGCCTGATTGCATACGAATTGAAACTCTTAAGGTTTGACCTCATATTAGATGGTTTTGGTAAACCTGAAGAGAAAAACCTGCAAGAAAACTGATAGTGTGTATGGGGCTTCACACAGTGAAAGAAACTGACACTCTCCCTACCTACAGTTTTCTGTCCCTAGAAAAAATGTTTTTTTTAAGCACAATATAGCACAAGGAGAATTCACTCACTGTCCTTCCAGGTCCCTAGAAACAAGGACTTGCACAGTGAAAGAAACTGACACTCTCCCTACCTACAGTTTTCTGTCCCTAGAAAAAATGTTTTTTTTAAGCACAATATAGCACAAGGAGAATTCACTCACTGTCCTTCCAGGTCCCTAGAAACAAGGACTTGCACAGTGAAAGAAACTGACACTCTCCCTACCTACAGTTTTCTGTCCCTAGAAAAAATGTTTTTTTTAAGCACAATATAGCACAAGGAGAATTCACTCACTGTCCTTCCAGGTCCCTGGAAACAAGGACTTGCACAGTGAAAGAAACTGACACTCTCCCTACCTACAGTTTTCTGTCCCTAGAAACAATGTTTTTTTTAAGCACAATATAGCACAAGGAGAATTCACTCACTGTCCTTCCAGGTCCCTAGAAACAAGGACTTACACAGTGAAAGAAACTGACACTCTCCCTACCTACAGTTTTCTGTCCCTAGAAAAATTTTTTTTTTAAGCACACTATAGCACAAGGAGAATTCACTCACTGTCCTTCCCAGTCCCTAGAAACAAGGACTTGCACAGTGAAAGAAACTGACACTCTCCCTACCTACAGTTTTCTGTCCCTAGAAAAAATGTTTTTTTTAAGCACACTATAGCACAAGGAGAATTCACTCACTGTCCTTCCCAGTCCCTAGAAACAAGGACTTGCACAGTGAAAGAAACTGACACTCTCCCTACCTACAGTTTTCTGTCCCTAGAAAAAATGTTTTTTTTAAGCACAATATAGCACAAGGAGAATTCACTCACTGTCCTTCCAGGTCCCTAGAAACAAGGACTTGCACAGTGAAAGAAACTGACACTCTCCCTACCTACAGTTTTCTGTCCCTAGAAAAAATGTTTTTTTAAGCACAATATAGCACAAGGAGAATTCACTCACTGTCCTTCCAGGTCCCTGGAAACAAGGACTTGCACAGTGAAAGAAACTGACACTCTCCCTACCTACAGTTTTCTGTCCCTAGAAAAAATGTTTTTTTTAAGCACAATATAGCACAAGGAGAATTCACTCACTGTCCTTCCAGGTCCCTAGAAACAAGGACTTACACAGTGAAAGAAACTGACACTCTCCCTACCTACAGTTTTCTGTCCCTAGAAAAAATTTTTTTTTAAGCACAATATAGCACAAGGAGAATTCACTCACTGTCCTTCCAGGTCCCTAGAAACAAGGACTTGCACAGTGAAAGAAACTGACACTCTCCCTACCTACAGTTTTCTGTCCCTAGAAAAAATGTTTTTTTTAAGCACAATATAGCACAAGGAGAATTCACTCACTGTCCTTCCAGGTCCCTAGAAACAAGGACTTGCACAGTGAAAGAAACTGACACTCTCCCTACCTACAGTTTTCTGTCCCTAGAAAAAATGTTTTTTTTTAAGCACACTATAGCACAAGGAGAATTCACTCACTGTCCTTCCCAGTCCCTAGAAACAAGGACTTGCACAGTGAAAGAAACTGACACTCTCCCTACCTACAGTTTTCTGTCCCTAGAAAAAATGTTTTTTTTAAGCACAATATAGCACAAGGAGAATTCACTCACTGTCCTTCCAGGTCCCTAGAAACAAGGACTTGCACAGTGAAAGAAACTGACACTCTCCCTACCTACAGTTTTCTGTCCCTAGAAAAAATGTTTTTTTTAAGCACAATATAGCACAAGGAGAATTCACTCACTGTCCTTCCAGGTCCCTGGAAACAAGGACTTGCACAGTGAAAGAAACTGACACTCTCCCTACCTACAGTTTTCTGTCCCTAGAAAAATGTTTTTTTTAAGCACAATATAGCACAAGGAGAATTCACTCACTGTCCTTCCAGGTCCCTAGAAACAAGGACTTACACAGTGAAAGAAACTGACACTCTCCCTACCTACAGTTTTCTGTCCCTAGAAAAAATGTTTTTTTTAAGCACACTATAGCACAAGGAGAATTCACTCACTGTCCTTCCCTGTCCCTAGAAACAAGGACTTGCACAGTGAAAGAAACTGACACTCTCCCTACCTACAGTTTTCTGTCCCTAGAAAAAATGTTTTTTTTAAGCACAATATAGCACAAGGAGAATTCACTCACTGTCCTTCCAGGTCCCTGGAAACAAGGACTTGCACAGTGAAAGAAACTGACACTCTCCCTACCTACAGTTTTCTGTCCCTAGAAAAATGTTTTTTTTAAGCACAATATAGCACAAGGAGAATTCACTCACTGTCCTTCCAGGTCCCTAGAAACAAGGACTTACACAGTGAAAGAAACTGACACTCTCCCTACCTACAGTTTTCTGTCCCTAGAAAAAATGTTTTTTTTAAGCACACTATAGCACAAGGAGAATTCACTCACTGTCCTTCCCAGTCCCTAGAAACAAGGACTTGCACAGTGAAAGAAACTGACACTCTCCCTACCTACAGTTTTCTGTCCCTAGAAAAAATGTTTTTTTTAAGCACAATATAGCACAAGGAGAATTCACTCACTGTCCTTCCAGGTCCCTAGAAACAAGGACTTGCACAGTGAAAGAAACTGACACTCTCCCTACCTACAGTTTTCTGTCCCTAGAAAAAATGTTTTTTTTAAGCACAATATAGCACAAGGAGAATTCACTCACTGTCCTTCCAGGTCCCTAGAAACAAGGACTTACACAGTGAAAGAAACTGACACTCTCCCTACCTACAGTTTTCTGTCCCTAGAAAAAATGTTTTTTTTAAGCACAATATAGCACAAGGAGAATTCACTCACTGTCCTTCCAGGTCCCTAGAAACAAGGACTTGCACAGTGAAAGAAACTGACACTCTCCCTACCTACAGTTTTCTGTCCCTAGAAAAAATGTTTTTTTTAAGCACAATATAGCACAAGGAGAATTCACTCACTGTCCTTCCAGGTCCCTAGAAACAAGGACTTGCACAGTGAAAGAAACTGACACTCTCCCTACCTACAGTTTTCTGTCCCTAGAAAAAATGTTTTTTTTAAGCACAATATAGCACAAGGAGAATTCACTCACTGTCCTTCCAGGTCCCTAGAAACAAGGACTTGCACAGTGAAAGAAACTGACACTCTCCCTACCTACAGTTTTCTGTCCCTAGAAAAAATGTTTTTTTTAAGCACACTATAGCACAAGGAGAATTCACTCACTGTCCTTCCCAGTCCCTAGAAACAAGGACTTGCACAGTGAAAGAAACTGACACTCTCCCTACCTACAGTTTTCTGTCCCTAGAAAAAATGTTTTTTTTTAAGCACAATATAGCACAAGGAGAATTCACTCACTGTCCTTCCAGGTCCCTAGAAACAAGGACTTGCACAGTGAAAGAAACTGACACTCTCCCTACCTACAGTTTTCTGTCCCTAGAAAAAATGTTTTTTTTAAGCACAATATAGCACAAGGAGAATTCACTCACTGTCCTTCCAGGTCCCTGGAAACAAGGACTTGCACAGTGAAAGAAACTGACACTCTCCCTACCTACAGTTTTCTGTCCCTAGAAAAAATGTTTTTTTTAAGCACAATATAGCACAAGGAGAATTCACTCACTGTCCTTCCAGGTCCCTAGAAACAAGGACTTGCACAGTGAATAGAAACTGACACTCTCCCTACCTACAGTTTTCTGTCCCTAGAAAAAATGTTTTTTTTTAAGCACAATATAGCACAAGGAGAATTCACTCACTGTCCTTCCAGGTCCCTAGAAACAAGGACTTGCACAGTGAAAGAAACTGACACTCTCCCTACCTACAGTTTTCTGTCCCTAGAAAAAATGTTTTTTTTAAGCACACTATAGCACAAGGAGAATTCACTCACTGTCCTTCCCAGTCCCTAGAAACAAGGACTTGCACAGTGAAAGAAACTGACACTCTCCCTACCTACAGTTTTCTGTCCCTAGAAAAAATTTTTTTTTTAAGCACAATATAGCACAAGGAGAATTCACTCACTGTCCTTCCAGGTCCCTAGAAACAAGGACTTGCACAGTGAAAGAAACTGACACTCTCCCTACCTACAGTTTTCTGTCCCTAGAAAAAATGTTTTTTTTAAGCACAATATAGCACAAGGAGAATTCACTCACTGTCCTTCCAGGTCCCTGGAAACAAGGACTTGCACAGTGAAAGAAACTGACACTCTCCCTACCTACAGTTTTCTGTCCCTAGAAAAATGTTTTTTTTAAGCACAATATAGCACAAGGAGAATTCACTCACTGTCCTTCCAGGTCCCTAGAAACAAGGACTTACACAGTGAAAGAAACTGACACTCTCCCTACCTACAGTTTTCTGTCCCTAGAAAAAAAGTTTTTTTTAAGCACAATATAGCACAAGGAGAATTCACTCACTGTCCTTCCAGGTCCCTAGAAACAAGGACTTGCACAGTGAAAGAAACTGACACTCTCCCTACCTACAGTTTTCTGTCCCTAGAAAAAATGTTTTTTTTAAGCACAATATAGCACAAGGAGAATTCACTCACTGTCCTTCCAGGTCCCTAGAAACAAGGACTTGCACAGTGAAAGAAACTGACACTCTCCCTACCTACAGTTTTCTGTCCCTAGAAAAAATGTTTTTTTTAAGCACAATATAGCACAAGGATAATTCACTCACTGTCCTTCCAGGTCCCTGGAAACAAGGACTTGCACAGTGAAAGAAACTGACACTCTCCCTACCTACAGTTTTCTGTCCCTAGAAAAAATGTTTTTTTTAAGCACAATATAGCACAAGGAGAATTCACTCACTGTCCTTCCAGGTCCCTAGAAACAAGGACTTACACAGTGAAAGAAACTGACACTCTCCCTACCTACAGTTTTCTGTCCCTAGAAAAAATGTTTTTTTTAAGCACAATATAGCACAAGGAGAATTCACTCACTGTCCTTCCCTGTCCCTAGAAACAAGGACTTGCACAGTGAAAGAAACTGACACTCTCCCTACCTACAGTTTTCTGTCCCTAGAAAAAATGTTTTTTTTAAGCACACTATAGCACAAGGAGAATTCACTCACTGTCCTTCCCAGTCCCTAGAAACAAGGACTTGCACAGTGAAAGAAACTGACACTCTCCCTACCTACAGTTTTCTGTCCCTAGAAAAAATGTTTTTTTTAAGCACAATATAGCACAAGGAGAATTCACTCACTGTCCTTCCAGGTCCCTAGAAACAAGGACTTGCACAGTGAAAGAAACTGACACTCTCCCTACCTACAGTTTTCTGTCCCTAGAAAAAATGTTTTTTTAAGCACAATATAGCACAAGGAGAATTCACTCACTGTCCTTCCAGGTCCCTGGAAACAAGGACTTGCACAGTGAAAGAAACTGACACTCTCCCTACCTACAGTTTTCTGTCCCTAGAAAAAATGTTTTTTTTAAGCACAATATAGCACAAGGAGAATTCACTCACTGTCCTTCCAGGTCCCTAGAAACAAGGACTTACACAGTGAAAGAAACTGACACTCTCCCTACCTACAGTTTTCTGTCCCTAGAAAAAATGTTTTTTTTAAGCACACTATAGCACAAGCACAAAACACACTGACACTCTCCCTACCTATCCTTCTCTTTCCCTAAACTAAAGGAATCCAGGTTAAGCAAGAAAGAAATAAAAGTCACTGTCCCTGCCTATGCTGCTCTATCCCTGCTCCGGAACACACTACACTAGGCCGCCGTGCTGGCGGCCTTTTATAGTGTGGGGCGTGTACTAAACACCCTCAGCAATAATTGGCCACAGGCATCCTGCCTGTGGCCAATCATTGCTCTCCTCGCTGCCGGCGCTGTGATTGGCCAAGCATGCGGGGTCACAGTGCATGCTTGGCCAATCACAGCGCCTGGATGACACTGCGATGGCGTAGTGCATTGTGGGCCGTTCGCGTCACTCGAATTTGGCGCGAACGGCCCAAATCGTTCGATCTTCGTCGAACGATCGAACAGCCGATGTTCGAGTCGAACGTATGTTCGATTCGAACACGAAGCTCATCCCTAACGGCCGACACATTCACGCTGATCGGGTGATTATTTGCAGACCAGGAAAAGATGACGTTGTGTATTTTATCACTACCCTGGACAAGCAAGGAAAACCACTGACTCAGGTTTTACCTGTGATCATACAAAGTGACCATTTGTCCTCATTTTCTATTTTTTCTTCTTTTTTATGCAAGAAAGAAAATTTCCAAGTGAGAGGACTGTTTTTTTTTTCTCCTCTGCTGTGCTAACTGGACTCTGGGGAAATTAGTCAGTTAGGATTAGGGTTACTGAGGACTTCGGGATCAAGATGTTCATCGGCTTCAGCCCTTGAATGTAACGGACTCTTGTGTGATACTTCTGACACTAGGTGGTAGTGTTCAGTAGAGTAGGGAGAGACTTTTTTTTTTCAAGTTTAAGTTTTTCAAGGAAAGTTCCACCTCTTAGGAGATGCAGCTTTGCTTCTTTTGAAGTGCCTTGATGTTGTCATGTTATTTGGCTGTGTGTCTCTTTTATTTTTTTCCTCTCTCAGGTGAGCCGGATCTTCTGTCAAGACTGCTGGAGAGTGGGTGGTCTAGACCAGTGTTTCTCAACTCCAGTCCTCAAGGCGCCCCAACAGGTCATGTTTTCAGGCCCTCCATTGTTTTGCACAGGTTATTTGATCAGTTTAACTGCTTTAGTAATTCCCACAGCTGTTTCATCTGAGGGAAATCCTGAAAAGATGACCTGTTGGGGCGCCTTGAGGACTGGAGTTGAGAAACACTGGTCTAGACAGTTAGTGAGAGGGGTCATAATGTGTTTGCTATTGTGATTCTATTGCAAGTTCATGTTAATGTTTTATATCTATAGTTCCCTTCTCCTTTTCCCTTCCCATCCAAGTTTTTTTTGAGGTTCAGGTACGGGTCCTCAGGATTGAGGGCCATATTTTTTCCAGACACTGGGGACAGTGGGGGGAGTATGTAGCGCCCTGCTCCTGATGACCAGGCGCTATGTTTAAATTTAGTGGGTGTCTGAGCTGGTAGTTAGCTCAGACCTTAGTGATTAAGGCTAAATCGCCTCCTGGCTCGAGGTATGTGATAGTGAAATTTCAGCCACAGAGCCATGTTGGCACGAGGCTGCATCTCTGCCAGGTAGGCCCAGTTATCCTGACTGGGGCCTGCACTATGAAGGTGATCCTGTGCTGTCTGTCCTGTGGGAGGAAGCCACTCAATGGAGGAAACCAGGGGAGGACCTGTCCTGGAGAGGACCAAGCAGAAGGCTGGTGTCTTGGGGAAGGCCTGGTGACCTTATTGGAGGATGCACCGTAGCTTATGTTACCTCACAGTGTGCCGGGTCGGCTTAAAGGCTCTAAAACTGTAAGGCTGAATCTCTGGATACTATATCCTGTGGCAGAGGATTATTGAACAGTTCATCTCTATCGACTAAAGTCTGTGGCAGAGACTGTCATTCTTCATTTCGTTCGTGCATCATCCCGGCTGCTAGGCCAAGTGAGAGGGGCCTATCCGGGCGAGGAACACCCACTTGAAGGAGAGTGGTGAGTTGACTATCTATGCAAGTTGTGTGAAATAAAACCTAACGAAAAGGATTTATAACTTGTGTGGACATTGAAGTTTCTATAGACTCTCATCTTCTAGACAACGAACGGTGAGGTAACGTGCAAGGGCCAAATCTAAACCAGCAGCTCCTACGGGGGTAGTGCTACACTTGGTTTCATCAGATCAGAGCATCTTGTTCCTCACAGTCTGAGTGTCCTTCAGGTGCTTTTTGCAAACTCCAACTGAGCTTTCCTCTGTTTTGCCTTGAGGAGAGGCTTCTGTCTAGCCACCCTGCCATAAAGCCCAGATCGGTGGAGGGCTGCAGTCAGGAGGGGGCGCAGTGGTGTCATAGGATTATTTGCCGCCCCCCCCCCCAAAAAAAAAAACACCGGCTGCCACTCACTGCAGCCCTCCACCGATCTGGACTTTATGGCAGAGTGGCTAGGTCATGGCGGTCACAGGCGGCACCCCCCACCCTAGTCCAGGCCCCACACTTACCCCATATCACGGGCAGTGCGGCTGGCGGTGTCATCTTCTCTCCGGGCTGTGGGCTGCTTGTTGGCTCGGTTCCGTCTTTTCCATCCTCTCCTCTGTGCCTCTCCTCCCTCCTCCCTCCTCCTCCTCCAGCCGGCCAGTCCGATCGGATCTTCTTTTGGACAATCAGGTGACACGCTTCCTGATTTGCCGGGAGGAGATTCAGTGCCACAATAGCAAATATTAATTCGCTATTGTAACACAACTGGGTGGGCTCAAAACACAGTGCCCTTGACCACCGTTTTTTTAAAGCCTATTAGAGCCTCTGGCTCTAATCACTTGCTTCAACCCCCCCTCAGTGGAATCCATGCGTCCGTCGTCCCTACATGTAGATCAGGGGGCTGGACACATAAGGGGCTGCGCCCGTGCGCTCCTAGTGGATGGGCTGCCACTGGCTGAAGTGATGGTTGTTTTTTTGGAACTTTGTTCCATCTCCATACAGGATCTCTGGAGCTCAGTCAGAGTGACCATCGGGTTCTTAGTCACCTCTCTTACTAATGTCCTTCTCTCTCGATTACTCAGTTTGGCCAGGTGACCAGCTCTTAGAAGAGTCCTGGTTGTGCCAAACTTTTTCCATTTGAGAATTATGGAGACCGCTGTGCTCTTGGGAACCTTCAGTGCAGCATAATTGTTTTTGTAGCCTTTCCCAGATCTGTGTCTTACAATAATCCTGTCTCAGAGCTCCGCAGGCAGTTACTTTGACCTTGTGGCTTTTTCACTGATACAGTATGCATTGTCAGCTGTGAGGCCTTTTACAGAGAGGTGTGTGCCTTTCCAAATCACGTCCAATCAATTTACCTAATTTACCAAAGGTGGACTCCAATTACAGTGTAGAAACATCTCAGCAACGATCAAGAGAAACAGGAGACGGGAGCTCTTTCTGGTAAAACTAGCGTTCGTAATGGAGATAGCACATTCGTCACGCTGTAATGGACTGAAAAGCACAAGGCTGAAAAGCGCGAATCGTCTCTCACCAAACTTTTACTAACACGAGGATCAGCAAAAGCAGCCCAAAGGGTGGCGCCATTGGAATGGAACTTTCCCTATATAGTGCCGTTGTACGTGTTGTACGTCACCGCGCTTTGGATGGGCGGACTTTTGTCTGAGCGTGTGTATGCAAGGCAGGCTGAGAGGAATTCTGTCGGGAAAACCGGCGTGCGCGCGACCCCGACGTCGGCAGTTCAAGGGCCACGTACAGGTACGTGATTGTGCCTGTACGAGCCATTCTGCCGACGTATATATGCCGTGAGCGGTCGGCAAGTGGTTAAAAGTTGGTGCGGGGTTCCCCTTAAAATCCATAACAGACCTGAAGGATTTTGGGGGACCCCATGCCATTTTTTTATTTTATTTTGGTGTTAAATAAACTACACTGCCTGCATTGACTGAATATAGAGTCTACACTGAATATCTAGTCTACACTAAATGCAGAGTATATATATAATATACTAGATTGTGTGTGTATATATATATATATATATATATATATATATATATATCAACTACACTGCCACTAACTAACCTGCCTGCCTAATCTAGCTCAATCTATCTCCGTCCACACACTATACACGGCCGCTATGTAAGCAGCCTTATGTAGTGTGGGGCGTGGACTTTGTCCCCCTGAGCCATGATTGGCCAAAGCTCTCAGCAGAGCGCGCTGTGATTGGCCAAAGCATGCAGATCAGGTGCATGCTTTGGCCAATCATCATACAGCAATGCACTGCGATCTCGGGGGGGGGGGGGGGTCCAATACAAGGATTTTAACAAACATTGTTGCACATTCCTACTTTTGTTATTCTGAAGAAATCACTATTTGTTTGTCTGTGTCCATGTGGAAAGTAAATCTGTATGGGAGTGGTTTCATAATTATCAAGAAGCTGCTGCACCTGCAGGGCTCTAATGAGGAAAATTGCAGGGTCTGCATCCATTTGGACGTGATTTGCTATTGGGAGTATGTCACAAAAAATGACATTTTGTTGCAGGCGATGCCAAAAATCTGACTTAATTCTTAGTGCAGACTTCTAGGAAAATCAGTGAGCCAATCACACAAGCAGGAAATTATGTTTCTGGGGGGGCATTCTGTGTACAGAACACCCCCAGGTTGCCATATTGCATTTTACAAAAAATTAGAGCGCTGCAGATTGAAAAGGAAAGGTTTAATAACATTCAATTGCAATATGACTTGTGTCGCAATTTTATAGTCTGTATTATTTATTTATTTTATTTGCTATTTTTTCCCATGAAAATGGAGTTAAAGGAGATTGTATAATTAAATTTTACCTTCTGTGACCAAGTTTTATGCAAGACGTTTTACAGATCACACAGATCACAGGCATTGCGTCTTCGGCTTAATTAAATGAATAAATGTACCTAGGATCATGACCTAATTATTGTAGACTTCCATTCACTAAAAGTGACACCTTTTGTGGAAGTTTGTAGTTCTCACTTCCTCTTTTTAGCTCTTGTTTCCCTTTTTTGTGAGTTCTTATCCTCATTAATGGAAAATACCTAAAAGTAGCTTACAGGATCATCTTGCCAAATGTTTTTTTTTATTGTAAACCTATCCTGTTGATAATTTAGTTACCTCCCCAAGTTATTACCTAGAGGGGAACCTGTAGTGCTGCAGCAGGTGGGCCTAAAGACTTGATCAGTAAACACTCTCAATGACTACCAATCAAGTTTTCAGCATAACTAATGTTTTAATTAAATCTTTTACTGCTGGTGCTATAGAGCTAAATTCACACTTGCAGTTGGGAGGGGGTTAAAAATTGGCGATTAAGCCTGGTTTTTACCACTCTCTATCTGCCCACCCAAAGGCAGCTGGACAGGATTGTATACTTGCTGCAATGCTTTGCTGCACAGTAAGAATTATAACCCCATTTGCCTGCAGAATGGGATGCATTCATGTAAATGGGTCTGCGTCACAACCTTGTCTTAGATATTCACAGGTAGAATACTTTTAGGACTATTGTTTTATTTTCAATCAGAATTGATGCACTGTAACGGGTTTTAAGGGGTTGTTCACATGGGCGTACTTAAGTGTAAACCCGTGCAAGGACCTTGTTTGCCCGCAAATGGAAGCACAGGTGTTCCGTGCATCCCCGTGCAGGCAGTCCCATTCATGTCAACTGGCACTCTGTAGCTGGAAGGACACAGCCGCTGATCCCAATTTGACAGCCATGTGGGTTTTTGTACATGTGAGTGCATTTCCCTAATGCTGGTTTCACACTGGGGCAGGGGGTGCAGTGGCGGTATAGCGCCGCTATTTTTAGCGGCGCTATACCGTCAGAATTGCGGAGGTATTCGGCCGCTAGCGGTGTAGTTTTAACCCCCGCTAGCGGCCGAAAAAGGGTTAATACCGCTGGCAATGCGCCTCTGCAGAGGTATTACCGCGGTTTCCCATTGCTTTCAATGGGAAGGAGCAGTGGAGGAGCGGTAAACACACCGCTCCTCTCACCGCTCCAAAAATGCGGCTAGCAGGACTTTTTTTTACCGTCCTGCTAGCGCACCGCTCAGTGTGAAAGCCCTCGGGCTTTCACACTGGAGAAACAGCAGCCGCTGTTTAGGCTCGGTTTGCAGGCACTATTTTTAGTACAATAGTGCCTGCAAACCGCCCCAGTGTGAAAGGGGCCTAAACCTGAAGAAGAGTCTCAACACCTGTCTCAAAATGCATCAGTTGTCATTTCACCTGCTCTTTGCTTATTGAGCCCCCATCTAATGTTACACATTGTGAGATGTTACATTGTCATATGTGAAGCCGCTTACTGTATAAACACTATATCAGTGTTTCTCAACTCAACTTTGTGCACTGCTCCAAATCATTTGATAGAAGGAGGATTATGGCATAGGGTTGTTCTTCAGGGTTGGGCTTGGGCCCTTTAGTTCCAGTGAAGGGAACTCTTGTGGCATCAGCATACCAAGACATTTTGTACAATTTGATGCTCCCAACTTTGTGGGAACAGTTTGGGGATGGCCCTTCTTGTTCCAACATGACTGCACCCCAGTGCACAAAGCAAGGTCCATAAAGACTCAGATGAGCAAGTTTGGGGTGGAGGAACTTGACTGGCCTGCACAGAGTTCTGACCTCAACCTTTGGGATGAATTAGAGCGGAGATTTCAAGCCAGGGCTCTAGTCCAATATCAGTGCCTGACCTCACAAATGCGCTTCTGGAAGAATGGTCAAACATTCCTATAGACACACTCCTAAACCTTGTGGACAGCCTTCGCAAAAGAGTTGAAGCTGTTATAGCTGCAAAGGGTGGGCCAACTCAATATTGAACCCTATGGACTAAGACTGGGATGCCATTAAAGTTCATGTGCGTGTAAAGGCAGGTGTCCCAATACTTTTGGTAATATAGTGTTTACACAGTAAGCGACTTCACATATGACAATGTAACATCTCACAATGTGTAACATTAGATGGGGGCTCAATAAGCAAAGAGCAGGTGAAATAACCACTGATGCATTTTGAGACAGGTGTTGGGACTCTTCTTCTGTCAATTTGGGATCAGCGGCTGTGTCCTTCCAGCTACAGCGTGCCAGTTGACATGAATGGGACTGCCTGCACGGGGATGCACGGAACACCTGTGCTTCCATTTGCGGGCAAACAAGGTCCTTGCACGGGTTTACACTTAAGTACGCCCATGTGAACAACCCCTTAAAACCCGTTACAGTGCATCAATTCTGATTGAAAATAAAACAATAGTCCTAAAAGTATTCTACCTGTGAATATCTAAGACAAGGTTGTGACGCAGACCCATTTACTTTAATGCATCCCATTCTGCAGGCAAATGCAACAGGATAAGGCAGGCATCCCAATACTTTTGGTAATATAGTGTATGTATTCTTTTAAGATTTTTTTTTATCAATAAACGTTTTTCCACTTTTTTATATAAAACTTTCTCAGCCTGTGCCTGTATAATCCCACATAAAGATGGTTCCCTTTAGATTCATTACAGTCAGACAATGAGCAGCCTTCTCTTTGCCAAGATGAAGCTGATAGGTAACAGGATTTTCTTTGTAGCAGGTGACGGTTTCTAGTGCGAAACATATCTGAAGAGGACTTTCTCCTGCTGGCTATTTTAATACGGAAGATTTTGTATCTCAATGTGCACATTCTTGTTTTTGGTACATAAGATTTCTTCAGTGGAGACAAGCTGAGCCAGCACCTGAGATGTGATTTTGGAGTGTGCAGCCCATTCTCCCCTGGGGCGGCATATGAAATATTTGATTACCATATATACTCGAGTATAAGCCGACCCGAATATAAGCCGAGGCACCTAATTTTACCACAAAAAACTGGGAAAATGTATTGACTCGAGTATAAGCCTAGGGTCTCCATCTGCATGCCTCACTGTGCCTCACTTTGCCTCACTGTGTCCATGTGCATGCCTCACTGTGTCCATGCCTCACTGTGTCCATGCCTCACTGTGTCCTTGCCTCACTGTGTCCATGCCTCACTGTGTCCATGCCTCACTGTGTCCATGCCTCACTGTGTCCATGCCTCACTGTGTCCATGCCTCACTGTGTCCATGCCTCACTGTGTCCATGCCTCACTGTGTCCATGCCTCACTGTGTCCTTGCCTCACTGTGTCTATGCCTCACTGTGTCTATGCCTCACTGTGTCCATGCCTCACTGTGCCCATGCCTCACTGTGCCCATGACTAGACTGACGTTTAACATGGGAGTCTATGGAAGGAGTGCCCGGCTTTGATAAATCGGTGCTCCCCGGCCGTAGGACCCTCGGACAACAAACTTTGCACACTTGTAGAGGAAGTGTGGGGCTACATGTGTGCCAAGTTTAGGTACCGGGTCCCTAAAGTCTGGGAGATCAGGCGCAAAAAGGTGACTCGAGTTCAAGCCGAGGGGGGCATTTTCAGCACAAAAAAATGTGCTGAAAAAACTTGGCTTATACTCGAGTATATATGGTATTGACATTAGAACTGTCTATGGTTTTCATTGCAACCAGTCAGGTTTCTACTATTATTTTCAAATCTGAATTACGGTACTTCTTCAGACACAATAACAGATGAATTGGTGTGTTCCTTCTCTCCAGGTTGCAGAGGGCATGGCGTACATCGAAAAAAAGAATTACATCCACAGAGACCTTCGAGCCGCCAATGTCTTGGTGTCCGACATACTTAGCTGTAAAATCGGAGACTTTGGCCTGGCGAGAGTGATTGACTCAGAATACATAGCCAAAGAAGGTATGTTGACATTTTTTTCAGCACAGATTTTGGAATAACTTGTAAGGGACCTGAATTGGACAGGATTTTGCACCATGTTGGCCCAGGTCCCTCCCCCTGAGATAGTCACCTATCAGTTATTTTGGGAGATACTTTGTCATGTTGTGTCACACTTTACTTGGCCTGAAGCCGACCTCCTTCAGATTAAAGGAATCTGCATCCTGATTGCTCAAATTACTACCTACATGCCAGACTTTAGTCCAGCGCAATACCTACTCCACCACACGACCCTTCCGAGGTCAGTGTACAGGAAATCCCTCACTAGTGATGAGCCGAACACCCCCGGGTTCGGTTCGCACCAGAACCCGCGAACGGACCGAAAGTTCGAACGAACATTAGAACCCTATTAAATACAATGGATGCGAACGTTCGAATTCTAAAGTGCTAATTATAACAACTATTATGCATGTTATTGTCCTAAAAAGGGTTTGGGAACCCGGGTTCTGCACCAGGGGACATGTATCAATGCAAAAAGAAGTTTTAAAAACGGTCGTTTTTCGGGAGCAGTCATTTTAATGATGCATAAAGTGAAAAAAAAAAAGTCAAATATTCCTTTAAATATCGTACCTGGGGGGTGTCTAAAGTATGCCTGTGAAGTGCCACGTGTTTCCCGTGTTTAGAACTGTCCCTGCACAAAATGACACTTCTAAAGGAAAAAAAAGCCATTTAAAACTGCTTGCGGCTTTAATGTAATGTCTGGTCCCGGTAATATGGATGAAATTCTTTAAGAAAAATGGCATAGCTACCCCATGACCCCCCCCCCTACCCCAGCCCATTACCAGCCCCTTTGGGTCTTGTATGGATATTAAGGGGAACCCCGCACATAAAATAAAAAAGGCCCTATATACTCTGAACAGCCCTATACAGGCGGTGCATACAAGACAGGGACTGTAGGTTTGTTCTTATGTAGAGTCTGTTTGTAATTTTGAACAGGTACATTGTTGAAGTGTAGCTCCAGACCAAAAATCTATTTTTAAACTTTTTGGAAAACATAGGTAAGGGTTATCACCCCTGTAACATTTGTTTTGCTGTCTGTGCCCCTGTTCAGAACATTTCACCTCACTTTCCGTCCCAATGACAACTGTTTTTGAAATGTGGTGTTTTTCTTGAAACAAGGATTGCTGATAAAGCATCAGTACAGAGGAGACACCTTTCTCCCATATTTATTCTTACAGGAGAGAATTTTCCTTCCTAGTGGTAGATTTCCTCTCACTTCCTGTTGTCTTCTTGCGTTTGCAAGTAGGAGTCGTTTGTAAGTTGGATGTTTGAAAGTAGGGACCTGCCGTATATACTCTGCAGAAATAGGCCCCTTAGTTGTTGGTGTTGGCACAACACTGTAAGCACTCACAGTTACTCTTGGTTGGTGCTGGAACGCCCTGCTGTCAACTATTATATCAGGAATTTTAATTACATATAATTGTTGAACAGTGGTAGTAAAAATTGGGCCTTTGATGGTGGTGCTGGTGCCACAACACTGTAAGCCCTGACAGTTACTCTTGGTGGGTGCAGCAATGGGCCCTGCTGTGAATTATTAGATCAAGAATTGTAATTACATGCCCCTGTTGAACAGGGGCTGAAAAATTGGGCCTTAGGCACTGGTGGCACAACACTGCAACCCCTCACAGATACTGTACTTGGAGCACAGCAATGAGCCCTGTTGCAAAGTATTGCTTCAAAAATTGTAATGACACGCCCCTGTTAAACAGGGGCTGAAAAATTGGGCCTTAGGCACTGGTGGCACAACACTGCAACTCCTCACAGATACTGTACTTGGAGCACAGCAATGAGCCCTGTTGCAAAGTATTGCTTCAAAAATTGTAATTACACGCCCCTGTTAAACAGGGGCTGAAAAATTGGGCGTTAGGCACTGGTGGCGGCACCCATAAACAAAAATGATCTTACAAGCTATCATCATCAATCGTATCATTGAGGACTCGGAGGAGGAGGATAGCCAGTCAACATAACAGCACAGGCACTCAGCATCAGCATCAGTCTTGAAGGGATGTGACATGTTAAAATCAATTAGTCTGTTATATCAGCATCAGGTGTGTGGTAGCTGGTGGTGATCCAAGACTGGTTCATCTTGATGAAAGTCAGTCGATCAACCGAGTCGGTGGACAGGCGCACCCTGTGATCCGTGACAAATCCTCCAGCAGCACTGAATGTGCGTTCCGAAAGAACGCTGGATGCAGGACAGGCCAGTAGCTCAATTGCATACTGTGCAAGCTCTGGCCAGTGATCCATCCTCAAGACCCAGTAAGCCAGAGGATTTTCGGTGGGGAAGGTGTCCAAGTCTGACCTTGCCCCTAGATATTCCTGCACCATGTTTATCAGACGCTGGCGATGGTTGCTGGAACCGATCATACTTTGGGGCTGCGGACTAAAGAATTGTCTGAACGCATCGGTCAGACGGCCACCTTCCCCACCGCTCCTTCTTTGACTGGCCGAAGCCTCAGCAACTCGTTGTCCAGGACCAGGAGTTTGCAACCTCCCAGTCTCTGGGAACGCGTTGCACAGACCTTTCTGCAAGGCCTCCCGGAGTTGTCTCATCCTCTGCTCCCTCTGCGACGGTAACATAAGGTCCGCAACCTTACCCTTGTACCGTGGATCAAGGAGAGTGGCCAGCCAGTAATGGTCCCTCTCCTTGATCCGAAGAATACGAGGATCCTTCCGCAGACTTTGCAGGATCAGGGAGGCCATGCAGCGTAGGTTTGCTGAGGCATTCGCTCCGGAGTCCTCTGGGTCACTAAGGACGACATGATCCGCAGCCACCTCCTCCCAGCCACGTACAAGTCCACTGGTTTCTTGGGACTGTAAATCATCCCTAAAAGACTGCTGCTGATGATGCTGAGTGCCAGCCTCCACCTCCATGCTGACACAATCCTCCTCCTCCTCCTCCTCCTCCTCCTCCTCCTCCTCTTCCTGTGCGATGGGTGGGACAGAAGGAACACTGTCTGGGTAAAGGGGGCCTTGAGAGGCAAGGAAGTCCTCCTCTTCCTGCCTCTGTTCTGCCTCAAGTGCCCTGTCCATTATTCCACGCAGCGTGTGCTCCAACAGGTGGACAAGAGGTACAGTGTCACTGATGCATGCACTGTCACTGCTCACCATCCTCGTGGCCTCCTCAAATGGTGCCAGGACAGTGCATGCATCCCTGATCATGCCCCACTGGCGTGGAGAAAAAAAACCAAGCTCCCCTGACCCTGTCCTGGTGCCGTAGTCGCACAGGTACTCATTGATGGCCCTCTGCTGCGTGTGCAGCCGCTGCAGCATGGCCAACGTTGAGTTCCACCTGGTGGGCATGTCACATATAAGGCGGTTCTTGGGCAGGTTCAACTCCTTTTGCAGCTCAGCCAGGCGAGCACTGGCATTATAAGATCTGCGGAAATGCACACAGACTTTCCTGGCCTGCCTCAGGACATCCTGTAAGCCCGGGTACCTGCCCAAGAAGCGCTGCACCACCAGGTTAAGGACGTGAGCCACACAGGGCACATGGGTCAGTTGTCCCTGTCGGAGGGCGGAGAGGAGGTTGGTGCCATTGTCGCAAACCACCATTCCTGGCTTAAGCTGGCGTGGCGTCAACCACCTCTCGGCCTGGCCCTGCAGAGCAGACAGGACCTCTGCCCCAGTGTGGCTTCTGTCCCCCAAACACACCAGCGCAAGCACGGCATGGCATCTTTTTGCCTGCGTACTTGCGTAGCCCCGTGAACGGCTACGGAGCACCGCTGGTTCATAGGACAAACCACAGGAAGAGGCCATGGAGGAAGAAGAAGAGGAGGGGGTGGAGGAGAGAGGTGTGTCACAACCAGTAGTAGCATTTTGGAGGCGTGGCGGTGGGACAACCTCCAACACTACTGCACCTTGTCCTGAATCCTTCCCAGCTGCCAAAAGAGTGACCCAATGGGCCGTGAAAGAAAGGTAACGTCCCTGTCCATGCCTGCTGGACCATGAGTCAGCGGTAATATGCACCTTACCGCTGACCGCCCTGTCCAGCGAGGCCAAGACATTGCCTTCCACATGCCGGTAGAGAGCCGGAATAGCCTTCCGTGAGAAAAAGTGGCGTTTGGGAACCTGCCACTGAGGAACTGCACATTGCACAAACTCACGGAAGGGGGCCGAGTCTACCAACTGAAAAGGCAGCAGTTGAAGCGCTAGCAATTTAGCCAAGCTAGCATTCAACCGCTGGGCATGTGGATGGCTGGGAGTGAACTTCTTTCGACGGTCCAGCAGCTGGGGCAGGGAAATTTGCCTGCTAGAATCGGACGTCGGTGTACTGCTAGCAGAGTGGGCGCAAGTACTTGGCTGTGACACACCTAATTCTACACCTTCATTCCTCTCAGTGCATGTTTCAGAGAGGACTGAAGTTATAGTGGGGTTGGAGATCCCAGCTGATGCGGTGCAAGGAGAGGTCCGCTTTGTTCTTTGGTGTGGGTCTTTGAGGTAGGCTTGCCAACGAGCTGCATGGCAGGTCAACATATGTCTGGTCAGGCATGTGGTACCCAAGCGGCTGATGTTTTGGCCACGCGATATACGCTTGAGACATATGTTGCAAACAGCAGCTGTGCGATCTGATGCACTAGCCTCAAAAAAGGCCCACACCAAAGAACTTTTTGAATGACGGGCAGAGGCAGCGCCCTGCACAGGCGGAGCTCTGCGGTGTGATTCCGTCGGTGTACTGCCCTTACGCTGGCCACCAAAGGGCATCCTGCCTCGTTGGAGATGTGCCTCCTCCTCATCCTCCTCCTCCTCCTCTCTCCTATTAGGCACCCACGTGGAGTCAGTGACCTCATCATCCCCTCCCTCCTCTTCACTGGAGCCAATCTGGCAGTATGCTGCAGCTGCTGGAACATGACTGCCAGATTGGTGTCCTTCTTGAGCATCCCCTCTGTCTGCTCTCACGCTACTGCCTTCCTCTAGCTGGGTTTCATCATCAGACCCTTCGAAACGCTGGGCATCCTCCTGGAGCATGTACCCAACACTGTGCTGAAACAGTTCGGGGGACTCCTCAGGAGGAGGACATGGTGGGTCTAGGGAAGGAGTGACTGATGATTTGTCTGACATTGATACCAGGGAAGACGACGCTTTGGCAGCTGCTTTTCCAGTACCCTGAGCCTGGGTGAGAGAGGATGAGGAGGAGGAGGAGGGCTTGGTCATCCACTCTACCAAGTCTTCGGCATGATGTGGCTCAACATGTCCAGCTGCCGAAAAGAAGGACAAGCGTGTCCCATGGCCATGTGCTGATGACAATGCACCGCGTCCACGACCAGCACTGTTGCCCCCAGACACAGAGCCTGCTTGCCCTCTTTTATTGCCTCCTGACTGTCTGCCTCTCCTTGTTTGCCTTCCAGACATTCTAATAGATGGCCTGCAGGGAGATGGGAAAAAAGCAATAAGGGCTACCTTCAGGTGTCCTTCTCTGTCCCTTGAAACAAGGACTTTCACAGTGAAAGAAACTGACACTCTCCCTACCTACAGTTTTCTGTCCCTAGAAAAAATGTTTTTTTTAATCACAATATAGCACAAGGACAATTCACTCACTGTCCTTCCAGGTCCCTGGAAACAAGGACTTGCAGAGTGAAATAAACTGACACTCTCCCTACCTACAGTTTTCTGTCCCTAGAATAAATGTTTTTTTTAAGCACAATATAGCACAAGGACAATTCACTCACTGTCCTTACAGGTCCCTGGAAACAAGGACTTGCAGAGTGAAAGAAAAAAAACACTCTCCCTACCTACAGTTTTCTGTCCCTAGAAAAAATGTTTTTTTTAATCACAATATAGCACAAGGAGAATTCACTCACTGTCCTTCCAGGTCCCTGGAAACAAGGACTTGCAGAGTGAAAGAAAAAAAACACTCTCCCTACCTACAGTTTTCTGTCCCTAGAAAAAATGTTTTTTTTAATCACAATATAGCACAAGGACAATTCACTCACTGTCCTTCCAGGTCCCTGGAAACAAGGACTTGCAGAGTGAAATAAACTGACACTCTCCCTACCTACAGTTTTCTGTCCCTAGAATAAATGTTTTTTTTAAGCACAATATAGCACAAGGAGAATTCACTCACTGTCCTTCCAGGTCCCTGGAAACAAGGACTTGCAGAGTGAAATAAACTGACACTCTCCCTACCTACAGTTTTCTGTCCCTAGAATAAATGTTTTTTTTAAGCACAATATAGCACAAGGACAATTCACTCACTGTCCTTACAGGTCCCTGGAAACAAGGACTTGCAGAGTGAAAGAAAAAAAACACTCTCCCTACCTACAGTTTTCTGTCCCTAGAAAAAATGTTTTTTTTAATCACAATATAGCACAAGGACAATTCACTCACTGTCCTTACAGGTCCCTGGAAACAAGGACTTGCAGAGTGAAAGAAACTGACACTGTCCCTACCTACAGTTTTCTGTCCCTAGAATAAATGTTTTTTTTAAGCACAATATAGCACAAGGAGAATTCACTCACTGTCCTTCCAGGTCCCTGGAAACAAGGACTTGCAGAGTGAAATAAACTGACACTCTCCCTACCTACAGTTTTCTGTCCCTAGAATAAATGTTTTTTTTAAGCAAAATATAGCACAAGGACAATTCACTCACTGTCCTTACAGGTCCCTGGAAACAAGGACTTGCAGAGTGAAAGAAACTGACACTCTCCCTACCTACAGTTTTCTGTCCCTAGAATAAATGTTTTTTTAAGCACAATATAGCACAAGGACAATTCACTCACTGTCCTTCCAGGTCCCTGGAAACAAGGACTTGCAGAGTGAAAGAAACTGACACTGTCCCTACCTACAGTTTTCTGTCCCTAGAATAAATGTTTTTTTTAAGCACACTATAGCACAAGCACAAAACACACTGACACTCTCCCTACCTATCCTTCTCTTTCCCTAAACTAAAGGAATCCAGGTTAAGCAAGAAAGAAATAACAGTCACTGTCCCTGCCTATGCTGCTCTATCCCTGCTCCGGAACACACTACACTAGGCCGCCGTGCTGGCGGCCTTTTATAGTGTGGGGCGTGTACTAAACACCCTCAGCAATAATTGGCCACAGGCATCCTGCCTGTGGCCAATCATTGCTCTCCTCGCTGCCGGCGCTGTGATTGGCCAAGCATGCGGGGTCACAGTGCATGCTTGGCCAATCACAGCGCCTGGATGACACTGCGATGGCGTAGTGCATTGTGGGCCGTTCGCGTCACTCGAATTTGGCGCGAACGGCCCAAATCGTTCGATCTTCGTCGAACGATCGAACAGCCGATGTTCGAGTCGAACGTATGTTCGACTCGAACACGAAGCTCATCCCTATCCCTCACTATGCATCTTATCAACGCTGCCACTCAATGCATTCTGATCCACTGTAGGTGTACCACCCCCCCCCCCCCCCCCCCACTAGCTCTGAATGGCACACCCGGGTAGACAGAATAGCAGACATATAGCAGACATGGAGAGGCTTGTTCACCAAGCTAATGACAACTCAGCCAAATTTGGGACCGCATGGGCGTGCTGGTTCCACTATAGAGAAGCCACACGGTCAGGGAGCCCCTCTACCGTACTTCCGCCTAGTACAGGGGAACATTAGAGTACTCTGGCTATGGATGCATGAGACTTCCGTCCCCCCCCCCCCCCTTTGATTACCTACCCCTACAGCATGGGAATGAATATGAGCCACCTTATACCTATATTCAGCCATGAAATGTGCACCTTGCTGTAAACTCAGTCTGATGTTAACCTTCATGCCTACGTCAGATAGAGATTACCGAATTCATTAGGGATAGGGAATGATACTTTAATGATGACCCAGTCATGTATAAGCTCCTTATGGCCTTATCAGGGGTCCCCTCCCGTTCACAGCAAGAACCCTTTTTGGGGTGAACGGGTAGAGGTCGTCCCACTGGGGATCATCAATCCACCTATTTTGACATCCCTTGGTTTCCCATACCAAACGTGGGCCAGATACCTCTTAAGGCCTCTAGAGTGGAGTACACATGGTTAATAGTTCCGCCTGTAGGTTCTGGGAGCCATTATTCCCTACTTATTGAAATGATGATATGTTAACGTTTGTTTAAACAACTTTGTTCAACGTTACTGATGTATTCTATGATTGTAAACTGTACATCGATTCTTGGTGCATGACTGTTCTTGCAATTTTATGTACTTGGTATCTAATCTGTATATGTCAAACCTTTAATAAAAATTTTCTTAAAAAATAAAGGTATCTGCAATCCAAAAGGCTTTACTGCCCAACTCAATCACAGTTCAGTACATTTGTTGTAAACACAGTTCCTTTACAACAAGACATTCATTCACATAACTCACCAAACAGAGGTATGAAGCACTGAGTGCTATTCTATTGCATATGACGTTCTGAACAGTAGTTCCTTAAGTGCAGAACACTCACATGTCCAAGAACTGTCAAAGCCATCTTCCCAGGTGTTGCTGTCTCCTTATTCAGATGTTTCACACTCAGGGTGTACCATACAAAGGAAGATCCTTCAAAGGCCCAGCCCCAGAGGATGTCCTAAACCAAGCCACGGGACCCTGCTAGGCGAGGTTCAAGGGGGCAAGGTTTCTCTTTCTGTTCCCAAAGTGTCCTGTTCTGGATACCCCAGTGGATCATCTCTCTCTCTCTCTTTCTCTCTATAGTGATGCACAGGCTACATCTTGGTTGATCAGGGGTTGTCCTGTTCCCACACCCCAACTCCACTGGACCCCACTCACAGCTGGCATATAAAAGGACACTATCTCTATCCATTACATCACTACAAGTGGGGCTACAATTAAACGGCACTAACACCTGCCAACACACTTTTATGTTGTAGACCAGTGTTTCTCAACTCCAGTCCTCAAGGCGCCCCAACAGGTCATGTTTTCAGGCTTTCCTTTATTTTGCACAGGTGATTTGATCAGTTTCACTGCTTTTAGTAATTACCACAGCCGTTTCATCCGAGGGAAATCCTGAAAACATGACCTGTTGGGGAGCCTTGAGGATTGGAGTTGAGAAACACTGTTGTAGAGAGTCAGCCTGGAGCGGGGTTTAGAGAGGGTTACTTCCCCTTCAGGCCTGTTTATTAACCACTTCCTAACCATGCCATAGACGAAGGATGGCTACAGAACAGCTCTGTTGTTCCTAGGAGGGCATACATAGACGTCCTCCTGAAACCACGCCCCATCCGGTGCGTTCTGTGATTGCTGTGTCCTTTGGACACAGCTGTTCCCAGGTCAAGGTAAAGGGCCAATCACAGCGGCCCTTTACCATGTGATCAGCTGTGACCAATCACAACTGATCACAGTGTAAACAGAACTGCCAGTTATCAGTAGTACTTTACTAATGCGCTATCACAGTGTGAGGGGAGGAGAGCCGGTAACCAGCAATCCTGTCAGGGGACACAGACAATTAGGGCACTGATGATCAGTTCCCTGATGATCAGTGCAGCCCCGTCAGTGCTATCAATGCTGCCCATTAGTGCCATCAATGCAGCTCATCAGTGCTGCCTATCAGTGCCTATCAGTGCCACCTATCAGTGCCGCCTATCAGTGCTACCCATCAGTGCAGCTTATCAGTGAAGCCTCATCAGTGCCTCCTCATCAGTGCAGCCTATCATTGCCCATCAGTGCAGCCTCATAAGCGCACCTCAGTGAAGGAGAAAAATTCTTTCATTGAAAAACTATAATATTTTTTAATATTTTATTCAGTTGTGTAGCCAAAAAAAAACAGTGGTGAATAAGTACCACCAAAAGAAAGCTGTATCTGTCTCAAAAAAATTATAAAAAATGAATTATGGTACAGTGTTGCATGACCGTGCAATTGTCATTCAAGGTGTGACAGCACTGAAAGCTGAAAATTGGCCTGGGGAGGAAGGGGGTATAAGCGCCGAGTATTGAAGTGGTTAAGCAGCTGGTCAGGGAAGCTGGCGGGGTGGCAGTTTTGCTGTCTGTAGTGAGGAGACATGGATGCTGCCTGCAAGTCCCCATAATCTGATTTTGACCAGCTGGGTGAGCTTTCCTTTAACAGAGACTTTAAAATACTGTGTATGCTGCGGCTGGGACGCTTAAAGTTATTTACTTAAGACTGTATTGTACTGTTGGGAAGATTTACCTGTCGTGTTTAAACTGAATCTGAAGACAAAGTTTGTCACTTTTCTGTTTGGTGATAAATAAAGTGATTTTAAGTTTTTAAGTTCAGGGCCCTCTTTAACACAGGGCAAAAGGGGCAGCTGCCCCAGGCCTAGTCATTGTGGCGCCCAAAGCAGCTGCCCCTTAAGCCCGCTCTGCCTGCAAATAGTTGAAAAGTGGATTTGGCTTTCACTCAGGAGATTGAATGTTGTAGGAGCTGGTGGTTGGGTGTTATGTCTGCAGCCTGTGTAGTGATTGGCCAGCTCGGTAAGGTAAGCCTTGCCTAGGGAGAGTGCCTGTCAGTATCGGCACATTAACATCAACCCCTCTGAACTTCTACGCCAGAGTGTTCGCTGGGGTGTGCCTGGTGTTCACCTGACATCCTCTGGAATCTATCAAGGTAAGACTGCTGGGGGGGTTGGGGGTAATGCAGTGGTCTGTGAAGGGAGGGGATCCTGTGCAATGATGGGGGTAGTATGGGGGGGTCTTGTGTAATTATGGGGGTAGTATGGGGAGGGGTCCTGCATAATGATGGGGGTAGTATTGGGGAGGGGGTCTTGTGTAATGATGAGTGTAGTATGTTGAAGGGGATCCTGTGTAATGATGGGGGTAGTATGGGGGGGGTCTTGTGTAATGATGGGGGTAGTATGGGAGGGGTACTGCATAATGATGGGGGTAGTATTTGGGAGGGGGTCTTGCATATTGATGAGGGTAGTATGTTGAAGGGGATCCTGTGTAATGATGGGGGTAGCATGGGAGAAGGGTCCTGTGTAATAATGGGGGGGTCAGATTGGGGAGAGGGTCCTGTGTAATGATGGGGGTAGCATGGGAGAAGGGTCCTGTGTAATAATGGGGGGGTCAGATGGGGGAGAGGGTCCTGTGTAATGATGGGGGTAGTATGGGGAAGGGGTCCTGCTTATTGATAAGGGTAGTATGGGGGAGGGGGTCCTGTGTAATGATGGGGGTAGTATGGGGAAGTAAGGCCTGTGTAATGATTTGGGTAGTATTGTTTGTTTTTTGGAATGTTGGGGTGGAAAGTGAAATTGCATGGAAGGCCCAAGAAAAGTGTTTGCCCAGGGTCCAATCAATATTAAAGACGGCCCTGCTTATTAGTTATATGCAATATTCTTTCCTTTATTAATCCACCTCCTCCTTCCAAGCCTTCCTGGTATTTCGGGGAAAAGAGACATTTCAAGATTTGCAAATAGCTTTGGCCGTCTTCTTTGGATCCACTTTAGTTTTGGCATAAAGTTTTAACTGAACCCAGCTTCTGTATTTTTTCATCTTTTTTTCACATGCTCACTTTGAACTGTCCAAGCTCATAACATAATTGCTAGAAAGGCATACTAAAGAGGTCTCCTAAGTAATTACGTGATGATGTTGTTTGATAAGCCAGTGGCAGCTCTGTGATATGGGCCACCTAAATTTCATATTTGTAATTGCTCCCTCTAGTGGTTATTTTATGATTACTGTTTGGTTAAGGTTCTGGCAGCCATAGGTTTGAGCTGTCATTATACATGTACAAGCTACACTTTTAAAAAAAAATGTTTTTAAAAGATTTATTTCTGTACAGAACATGTGCCAGCAGGTTTAGATGATGCCAATCTTGTTAGCAACATCTAGAGCGGCATAATCGGGAGCAAGACAAACTTATTGTCAAGGTCACCTGTGGCCAGGTGACAGATGCACACCGTAGGGGGACAGGAGTGCACCGCGAGGTAGTGAACCCTATGGCTGACTGCTGCGGATAGGAAACTGGGTGGTTGTGGAAAGCAGGACCAGAGGAGCACAACCGGGATCCTAACGGAAGCTAGAGCCAAGATTCCCCAGGGCGCGGAGTCTAAGACCCAGCAGGTCTTCTCCAGGGACTCTAGTGGTGAGGATGTTATGCTGCAGGCTGGGACCAGGTCGCGGCCCCTGGAGTTTCCTAGCTCACGCCCCGTAGGATAAGGGGAAAAGAGGGGAAGCAGCAGCACAAGATATGAGAGAACCGAATAACAAGCTGAAGGTCAGGGGCCACAAGCAGACAAGGATAACGAAAGAACGAGCCGAAGGTCAAGGGTCACGAGCAGACAGGGATAGTCGGGGACAAGCCAAATATGTAACAGAGAGACAGACGTAGCACACGGTAGGCAGGAACCCAAACACACACAATGCCTAACAAACACGTTGATCAGCAAAGCAGGCTTGCAGTGCACAGGTTAATATAGTGTTCTGTGATAGGGCCTGGGGTGGAGTCTGGCTGGGAGGAGATTATAAAGGAAGCCATGTGAAAGGGCTCAGGCCTCTAAGATGAACACATGAGGAGGAAGGTAAGCTGACAGACAAACACTACTGCATATCCATGACACTTATGCCTTCTTCTTACCGTCTGGCCTAATGAGGGTGTTCACTTTGGCCACATCAATGTCATATAACTTTAATCTGGTGCTTGTTTGCTTTGACATCAACACTAAAATCCAGAGTGTTATTGTCCTCAATCTTCTTTATAGCAGACTCAGTGGTCAGGGGGAACTTAATGATGGCATAACGGTCAAGCTTGTTCCTTGTGGGGGCACTTTTCAGAAACCAAAATTGCCGCTCCAGGTAGGTCTAACTTGGCTGCAGTCTTTCTCTCAGAAACCGAGGGTGCTGGCAATGCACGTGGCAATTTAGAACAAAAGATGATTAAGACAGCCGCACTCCAATCCAACGTAGCTTTATTGTAAAATGGAAACAAGCACTACAAGTCACAGCAACGAAACCCAGGACAGCTGACGCGTTTCACACTACACTTAGCGTTTACTCACAGCTATGAATAAACACTAAGTTTAGTGTGAAATGCGTCAGCTGTCCTGGGTTTCGTTGCTGTGACTTGTAGTGCTTGTTTCCATTTTACAATAAAGCTACGTTGGATTGGAGTGCGGCTGTCCTAATCATCTTTTGTTCTAAATGGGGGCACTTTTCCTTTGGGTATTTGGGTTGCCTCCTCAGCCTCAAGGTTTTGGGTCTCCAGAATGTAGGAGCGGTTTGGATCTTCTTCTTCTTGTGACTGTGTACTCCTTTTAGCACGGCCTTTTTGGCCTTCAGAGCCTTTTGCCGCGTACACACGATCGGAATTTTCGACAACAAAACCGTGGATTTTTTTTCCGTCGGATGTTGGCTCAAACTTGTCTTGCACACACACGGTCGCACAAATGTTGCTCGGAAATTCCGATGGTCAAGAACGTGGAGACGTACAACACTACGACGAGCCGAGAGAAATGATGTACAATGATTCCGATCATGCATCGAATTGATTTCCGAGCATGCACAGCACATTTGTGTGTCGGAAATGGCTACACACGGTCGGAATTTCCAACAAGAACTTTTGCCGTCGGAAAAATAGAGAACTTGTTTTTATTAATTTGTTGGCCGAAATTCCGTCAGCAAATGTCCGATGGAGCCTACACACGGTCCGAATTTCCAATGAAAAGCTCACATCGAACATTTGTTGTCGGAAATTCCCACCGTGTGTACGCGGCTTCGGTCTTGGCAGGGACAGCTTCCTTCTTCGCCTTTGGTGCCATCTTGTGGGGAAAAAAAAAAAAAAAGCGACACTTTTTTTTTTTAAATGCCTTTATTCTGATATGTAATAAAGTTTATACCGTTGTATATTATTCTTTTTATTTTTTTGTCTCCTTTGGTTGAAATGCCCACAATAGTCCCCAATTTTTTGGAGGGTATTTCTCGTCTTTCTAGTGGTCACTTGTACTTTGGGGTTGCAATTTGCATTCCGACTTGATGCAAACCTCTCTTTTCCCACACCTAAAAACATTTAGGCGACCTTTTCAGCAGCACATAGGCCGCAGTGGCTGAACCTAGCAGAGAAGGACATGCCAATATATGCTGCTGATGGAGAGGGCCTTAAAGCGATCCTGATGCTTTGCTCCATCTGGGTAAAGTACAGCTTCATTTTAAGCCAAGTGTTCTACATATCATGGGGCATTGAGTACAGAAAGTGCCTGGATGTCTGTAGATGATCTGTTTGGTTAGTGCTTGTGTTGTAAAAAGCAGAAGTGACACACACCTCGTCATAGCGATACTGACAGTTTGCTTTGAACTTCCACTTCTCGTGTGTAGGTAATCCGATCTTTGCTGGAACTTCACACGGTTCCTACTAAACTCAGTCTATGTATTCCTAATTTAGACGAACCTTTTATTTTTTTTACCAAAATTCCAGAAAAATATTTGAAAATAAGGGATTTGCCAACAACTTTGAGATATTAAAGTGGTGATACATGTACATTTTTTTTTTTTTTTTTTTTTTTTTTAGGGGGGTGTAAAAATGTCTTTCTATTTTTGATTACATCTTGCAAGAATTTTTTTTTTTTTTTTAATACAGTATTTTGTATTTATAATGATCATTTTAAAACCTATATTGTTACTGTAGATACAAGTACTATTTTTATTCTGGGATTTGGCTCATTTGTAACAACATTAAAGTGTTTGTTAACCCAAAAAAATAATAATAATCTGATTCTGGTCCCTTAAAGCAGATTACACAGCACAGTGCTTGTGCTGTGTAATCTGCCCCCTCTAAACTGTAAAATAAAACCCTCCCTAAACCTGACACTTCCTGTATGCCCTCTCTATACTGACCACAATAACCAGGGCTACTCAGCCCTGACCACCGTGGTCAGAGTATGTCCCTCCATCATACGCTGCTCTGCTCTGCTCTCCTCTATCCCCCTCACCCCTCATTTCTGCCTGTCAGCTCCCTTTCTGTGTCCATCTCTGCCCCGCGTCCCCTGCCGCTATTATTGAAAAAAACAAAACAACTAAAATTGTCACTGCCAGACCCTCATGGCCGCTTTTTTCAGCTCTGATACATGGCTTCTGTGGTAGGTCACGTGATCTCCCCGGCTGATGTCAGAGGGAGATCTCGGTCCCTCCCGCAGAAGCAATGTATCAGAGCTGTAAAGCGGCCGCGAGTCACGTGACCAGCCTGAAGACAGCTCAAAAGAGGTATTTATAACGCTCGTTTTTACAAAGGATTTACATAGTGTGGTATGCCAGCCTTTAATACAGGGGTTGGCATAGAATGAGATTTTAGACTTAACAAATACTTTAACATTATGTTATCGGTACAAATTTTATTAGGGTACATTTTTTTTACACGTGACATAAATTTAATTTTCTGTTCTTCAAAAATATGAGCAAACAAAGATAAATAGATAAAATTGAGAAAAAAAGTGACTAAGTAGAGAACAGGAAAGGAGGGAGTAAATAAGGGCTACTAGGGGTCAATCAGGCATTAACCCCTTAACGACCGCTCACGGCATATATACGTTGGCAGAATGGCACATAGAGGCACAATCACGTACCTGTATGTCCCCTTTAACTGCCTGCCGTGTGGGCGCGCTCGCGACCCTGCAGTCATCCCCATGAGTCGGACCGCAGTTTTGTAGAAGAATACGTATCGGCCTAAACTGAGGAAAAAAAATGTTTTTTTTATATATTTTTTGGGGATATTTATTATAGCAAAAAGTAAAAAATATTGCACTTTTTTCAAAATTGTCGCTCTATTTTTGTTTATAGCGCAAAAAATAAAAACCGCAGAGGTGATCAAATACCACCAAAAGAAAGCTCTATTTGTGGGGAAAAAAGGACGTCAATTTTGTTTGGGAACCACGTCGTAGGACCGCGCAATTGTCAGTTAAAGCGACGCAGTGCCAAATCGCAAAAAGGGGCCTGGCCTTTTTGCTGCATATTGGTCCGGGGCTTAAGTGGTTAAAAAAGGAAAACATTTTTTACATTTGGTCAATTTTATAGGATTGTTGCTGATGTCATGACCAAGCCTGTGATCTGCAGTAACAAGCTGCAACAAAATAACAAAACTCACAAAATGGTTACATCGTTTTTATCAATGATCACTATAAGTCTCAGTTCACAATGGGGCGGCTTCAGAATCGCCCGACTCTGAAGCTGCACCGCACAGCGCGACTTTAGCGCGGCTTGCAAACGACTTCTGTAATAGAATTCAATGCAAGCCGCTCCGAAGTCGCCCCCCAAGTAGTATGGGCATATGGGGTGACGAACGTGCCAAATATGGGTTGTTTGTTCAGCGGTTTGCCAAACATGAGTTCAACTCAAATTGTATTTCTATTGGAAAGGATTTTTGCTTTTAAAAGTTTAAAGCGGAACTAAACTGTATTCCTGAGAACAACAAACTGAAAATGCTGTTTAATTCATTTTTAATATTCAAAGCAAGCTCCCCCATCCATCCATCCATGTCTCCATGCTTTATTTTGTTGTGAAATCACTTTGAAAAATCCCCCCCTCAACCATTTCTAGCCGTGACCATCTCGAGTAAGGGCAGATGATTCTTGTAGCATTTACTTAATGGAATCCATCTGCCCTTAGCGCAGACATGCAGGCAGGAGAGTGTACTTAACTTTGAAAACCCCTCTTCCAGATGAAAAATAAAAGGACTCCTGGGATGTATGACATCATTTTGGCCTAGGTCAGAAACCAGGAGGAAATGTAAAAATAAAAAGTTTAAAACAAATAAATGGGATGCATTAAGGTGAAAAAACACGAGGGTTTACAGCCCCTTAAAGCAAAATAAAAAAAATATTCCACTGTAAACATTTTGCTTTCCTTACAGAAAAAGAGTTAACAGTGAACAGTGCAGTCTGGAGTCAGTCTTTTAGCTTGGAAAATAGATAGGGAGGAGCAGAGGAATGCCTTGTGATGCTAGGCTATGGGGCTTTGTGTCTCTATTGATGCACATAGTGTACGAGTAAACACAACTCTAATCACTGCATGTAGTAGGGGTGACTCCATAGGATGCTGCAAGAGAAAGGAGTCACCCTGAAATAGGAAACCTGGGGTCGCCATCATGGCACCAGCTTAAACTGGAACATAGGCAAGAATTAAAAGATTATAAAGCTGTATACTCAGTAAGTGAATAAATTAGCTTCTGAAAGTGCTTAAAAAAACGAGGGATTAATATCACTTTAATTCCCCTTTGTTATGAATGTTCTCTTTTTTTATGTTGTTCAATGTACAAATATAACAAAATGGGATTTAAAAAAAAGTATTTTTATTTAAACTCCAGGCACCAAATTCCCCATCAAGTGGACAGCCCCGGAAGCCATTAACTTTGGAGTATTTACGATAAAGTCAGACGTGTGGTCATTTGGGATTCTACTTACAGAAATCGTCACCTTTGCTCGCATTCCCTATGCAGGTAACTCTATGTACTAATATAAAATCTATTTATTCCTTGTATGACAAGCGGCACTATAAGGAGACATCCCTCCAATGATGGAGTTCAGGTGTTTCCAATGGAGGGTACGGCTGAGCTTTAAAACAGGACCTCATTGACCTCAGTAGCTGTGTGTAATGTTGAGCACTTGATCATCAAAGTGCACAGCAGAAGCAATGAAATCCTCCAGTTCAACTCTCTCCTCAGCTCACCCTCCCAGAGCTACTGTTCTGGTATTTACATTAGAATTTAGAATAATACAGGGTCATAGTAGCAAAATTAAAGTTTAATAAAAGCTTGTGCACTCGTGTCATACTTTGGTGAAGTAAAACCTTACGCGTACACACAACCGTTTTTCATGACGAAAAAAATGCAATTTTTAAAATTGGTCATTAAAAACGATCGTGTGTGGGCTCCAGAGCATTTTTCTCGGCGAGAAAAATGGGCATTAAAAATTTGGAACCTGCTCTATTTTTTTCTCGTCGTTTTCACGTCGTTGTTTTTCTCGTCGTGAAAAACGGCCGTGTGTACGCTTTAACGATGTAAAAAAAACGCGCATGCTCAGAATCAAGTATGAGATAGGAGCGCTCGTTCTGGTAAAACTAGCGTTCGTAATGGAGATATCACATTTGTCACGCTGTAACGGACTGAAAAGCACGAGGCTGAAAAGCGCGAATCGTCTCTCACCAAACTTTACTAACACGAGATCAGCAAAAGCGTCCCAAAGGGTGGCGCCATCCGAATGGAACTTCCCCTTTATAGTGTCGTCGTACGTGTTTGAATAGGGGATTGTGGAAAAAATTGACTTTTTAGGCACATATAGATTTAAAAATATTAAAGTTTTAATAATGCATCTGAATACATAACATCAAAATTGATTTGCATCAAAGAAATGAATACAAAGAAATCTATGACATGTAAAAAATAACAACAACAGCAAATTGTGTAGACGCTTCCAGGGAAGGTGGCTCCTTGGATTGGGGTCCACAAAGTGTTGATGAACATTAAAATTTGAGCTCTACATGTTTCGCTATTATGTTTTATCCCTTCCTTAGGAGCTTCTAAATTGTAAAGAGAGTGTTTAGTAATTTGAATACAACAAAACATAAATATTACAAACAATACCAATATTCAGAGTGAGCTGATGAAACACTCACCACTAAACATAGTACAGATAATAAGTATAATTGGATTGTCAAACCCTTCTAGATTCTGCGGTACTGCCCGGTACAGGAGAGGAGGGCAGCCCCAAGATAAAAAACAGGCCAGCCCACTAGGGGAACAGAATGGCACGTTCTGCAACCTATACCATGTGTGCGGAGCGAGTATGGAGATGCTCACGGTAGCTATAATAGATAATAAACGACAATAAGGTAATTGCAACAGACTTACATTCATATATAGGGGTGTGAAGAGGTTATATATGAGTATAAGTATACCTATATATACCAGTAAACACCACCAAGAATAGTGTAGTGTAAAGCAATCTACTTTTAAGACGGATCTGACCAGAAAAGAAGACAAGACTCCAACCCTGGACTGGATGTGATGTATCAACCTTGAAATGCTAACACTAAAACACCAAACATAAAAGGGAGTATTAGTCCTGGACCGTCCGATATTGAAGGGCCAAGCTATAATAAGATAACTTGTTGCCCATACAGATGACTACAAAAGGTTTAAAAAGATTGACGATAACTAGAATATACCTTCACGGAGTGACCAACAATTTCTGGGCCTGCGTGTAGTCGGAAGGCTCTCCAAGTGTGCAGGAACTATTTGCTTGTGTGTAGTCCTAGTACGTATAGTAACTCCAACTATAACACTGAAGGAACCGATGGAGATTTAGTGGGCATATATGCACATATTGTGGGTAAAATGCAATGATATTCACTGCTGGTGCTAAGTAAACCAGTGCCCCTTATAATAATTAAAAGTATAACTAAACAGGGTAATAAAAAAGGAAATGAAACACAAGTAGATACATTGTTGCACAGAGGCTTGCTGTTAATTACAGGCACCACCCTGATGAAATTGTATACAGGAACACTGCTGGTTAAATTTTCCTCCACAAAGAATAGGGGCTTCTACCGCACACTAATAACAAAAAATTGCAAGCATGTGATACTACTAAAGGGTTCCTCTGTTGCAAGAAGTGTGACCTACCAGGATAGTATATAAAACAGAAAAAAAACCTTGCGCTAACTGAGTAGTGAAGCGGGTAGAAGGTAAGGAGAAGGGATAGGAAACGGATGGGATACTGCAGCAATCACCGAGGGGTCTGGTCCAAGTGAACAATAAAGTATAAAAAACGTGATGGTGACTGCGCTGTAGTATGTCAGATAGAATAAAATTGGGGAGGGGAGAGGAAGTATAAACGAAAAAACGGTGGGGATAGGACAAACACAGGTGAAAAAAGTGAAAGGGAGGGGGAGGGGAAGGGGAAGGGGCCAATGAGGGAAAATAAGAGACAGAGTGAATAAGTAATTAGCTGGTATTCCGCTAACTAACAGCGATGTGCAATGTGTACAGTGACACAAAAGTACGTGCACTAATAAAGAACTGATCGAAATGTGATCAGAACAACAAAAGAAAAAACTATATAACACAGTGAATAATAAGGCAATATAAGTGACATATACAACCAATATCTAAATAATCCAAATGTGCAGCACGTGTTAAAAAATTTAATCACTAAAACATATTGGTAATCCACAAACATTATCCATAACTGAAAAGAATAGGATGGATAGGATAAATAGAGTAACACACTCAGTGCATACGTGAACTGAACTGGTAAAGAAAAAACAGTCCCAAAAAAAGTCCTGGTGGTGACTTCCCAATACTTCCTAAAATAACTAATAATGAGTTTATAGTAAATGGATAATATATGTGAATAAGGTCCCGTCACCAAATGCTTGGAGAAAGTCCTGTGGCATCCACCCTGTGATCACACCTGGCTTACCTCCCTGTTGGAGGGGGGGGGGGGGGGGCGGTATGCAGCAACTCTCTGTAGTTAGGAAGGGTATCGCATCCTTATGGGCTGGTCTTTATGGCACCGTTAATCATTGGAGTGTATATGGAAAAACACAAACAAAAAGGACATCAATAGCGCAACTTTGTGAGTGCAGCAAGATGGATCACTGGTGCATACATTCACACACTCACTTGTAATGAAGTGAGTGTGGACCTCAATCCAAACGAACGCCGAGCTCGTGCCAGTGGGAAAGGGTGTAGCATCTATGGTACAGTCAGTGCATCCCTCAGGTTCCAGCAGTGGCAGTCACAAAGTTGAGATGTATAAAATAAAGGAAGGAAAAATAGTGTGGGTCTGAAACCACTAAGGGCGTTTTAATAAAATCAAAGTAAAAAACTCACATTTAAAGGTCAGAGCGGGGTGTTGAATCCTTACGAGCGGCGAGCTCGTCTCCTCTCAGATCTGCTGGCGGTGTGTCTGTGCTTCCGTCCTGACGCGTGTCGTCATATCACATGACTTCATCAGAGGCTAGCACTAGACACAGAATGGAGAAGGGATATTTAATCTCGCGGAAGCACCACTCTCTCAAGAAGAATTGATGACGTTGGACAGAGGGCTCAAATATGCCCCAGTCAGAAATTTAGACAAATTTCACGCATACATCAATATCCAGAAATACATTAGAAAACTAAATATTAAGAAGTATATATCAGAAAATCCCATCAGTGCTACAATACGCGAAGATAACTTGGTGGTACATAGCAATCTTAAAAATAGATCCACCTTCAACCCGAAACTAAAAGATAATAAGCATATTGAGGTCTTTAAACATATGGTGACAGACGAATTTAAAAGTATGACAATAAAAAGATTGCAAGAACCTAGAATTATTAAAACAGGGTTGCGCAAACTGACAGCGAGAAAAGAGTTAGTGATTAGACCCTCAGATAAGGGAGGAGGTATAGTCATATTAACTACTGAGCAATATCATAAAGGGATGTGTGCGCTACTAGAAGATAACAACACCTACTGCAAACTTCGCAGTAATCCTGTGTTCCGGTGGAAAAAAGAATTGGAACAGGTAGTACATCTGGGACTGAAAAAGGGTGTTCTCGACCAAAAGGAAGCGAGATACCTAATACCGGAGGCGTGTAGGACCCCAATTATCTACGCATTGCCCAAGATACACAAAGATGGAACCAACCACTATATAGACCTATAGTGAATGGGATTGACTCCATAACAGCAAGACTTGGGCAATACATAGACCGCTTCCTCCAACCAGCAGTACAAAAGACCAGGGCATACTTGCGGGATACTAAAGAGATGCTGCAGATTTTAAACGAAGATAAGACAACAGGACCCATTTTGATGGCTACAGCTGATGTGTCATCGCTGTACACCATTATACCCCATTATTTGGCATGTGAAGCCACCAAGTGGGGCCTGAGGAAGTTCACCAAATTGGCGTGTATGCAAAGGAAATACATCATCAAATGCCTCGATTTTTGTCTTAAACATAGCCATTTCTGGTATGGAAAATAATATTACCAACAGAAGACTGGCGTTGCCATGGGGGCCAAATTTGCCCCCAGCGTAGCTGGACTATTCATGGCAAAGTGGGAAGACGAAAGTGTTTTCCTCGAAACACCAGAAGATCTAGTACTTTACAAACGCTACATAGACGACATCTTCCTTATATGGAAAGGTGGTCGTGAACAATTAGTAACCTTCTTCGAGAGACTAAATAACAACCATCAAAATATAGTACTAACCTGGCATATTGAGGAATCAAATATATCCTTCCTGGACCTTACAATAATGAGAGTTAACAACACCTTTGCCACTAAAACCTTCTTTAAAAGCGTAGATCGCAACAGCTATCTCCCAATGAGAAGCTGCCACCATCAAAACCGGCTTTTTAACATTCCCAAAGGTCAGATGTTACGCCTACGACGGAACTGTACAGATATCACAGATTTCCACACTCAGGCAAACCTACTAGGTGAAAGATTTGTACAAAAAGGATATAAAGAAGAGTTTATAAAAAGCAAAATAGAAGAAGTCATACACATTCCAAGATGTGAACTACTGCAGAACAAAGAAAAAACTTCCAAGCCCGACAAGGTGCCGGTCATTCTAGACTATAATATTCAATATAAGAAGGTTGAGAGTATTGTCAGACGCCACTGGCATATCTTGAAGGCTGATAAAAGCCATAAAGATATACTACCTGATAGACCCCAGTTTATCTACAGACGCGCACCTACATTACGAGATCAGCTAGTGAAGAGCGCGGTTAATCCACCCAAAAAGATTTTTACTTTCTTCACTGGCAAAGGGTTGTATCCCTGCAAAAGGTGCTACGCCTGTAGACGCACGAAACTCCCGAATGAAAAAAGATCTTCATTCCAGTCTAATAGTAATGGGAGAGAATACGAAATTAAAGAATTTGTTGGTTGTAATACAGAAGGGGCGGTGTATGTGTTGGAGTGCAGTTGCGGCCTGCAGTATGTAGGCCGCACCAAAAGGCTACTTAGGATCCGCGTTAAGGAACACGTACAAAACATACAACGCGGATTCGTTAAACATAGTGTTTCAAGACACTTTGCAGAAACACATAACCGAGACCCCTCCCATCTAAAATTCTGGGGCATAGTACCTTATTCATGTCCATGGAGAGGAGGGCATAAGGTACGAACATTAAGTCAAATTGAATCCCACTGGATTTTTTCGATGGATACGTTTACACCTAAAGGCCTAAACATAGAATTTGACCTTAATTGCTTTTTGAGTGACTATTAGTACATCTAGTCACATACCTCTCCCTACTCACAACCGACACTAGATCCTTGTCTATTATCATAGATGCTTCCACTAAGACGGATACGATGTACCCATTTAAACAGGAACTTTTTCTGGACGTTGGATTCCATTTCATGTCAACTAAGATTACTATTCTGCCAAGGCAGGATTTATACTAGTCCACCATTGTGGTGGGTTGCACCTTATACCATACATATAGGCCCATTCCATTTTCTTTTATTATTTCCTTATCATTTATCTCATATGCTGAATTAGTGAATTTATTTTATTTTCCTCTTATACATACCATGTCTGTATTTCACTATTTTTAATGTCTATTCCTATGCCAACATGTCAAGCTATTTAGTTATCCATTTTGGTTTATTTCCTCTCAGGATCACAGCTGGGGTGTGTCTGAGCTTCATACATTTCATGCATGACATACTGTAGCCCCAAATTATTGGAGCTGTCTACATTTAGACATAAGCTAAGGAACTTTTGACATCTGCTCCAGCTATGTATAGTTCAAGAGTAGTTTCCATACCTCCCCTCTACACACACATATATTTAATTTACTCTGGGGATAGTAAGTCCCGCTTTATCACTATGTCATGCATGTTTAAAGGTTGTTCCCTTATGCTGCATACCCCTTCGTCCTGCAGCGTCCCTCCCCTCTCCTCCTCATTGTGCACAGTCTATTGCTCGCTGACACTGATGTTAGTCAGATGCAAAAGTCACAGCAATCATGGCCGCGTGCATATACACACATTGGTCTACCACAAAATGGCCACTGCCCGCCCTGTGCTGAGGACTATTTAAGCTCCACATTCTGTGTCTAGTGCTAGCCTCTGATGAAGTCATGTGATATGACGACACGCGTCAGGACGGAAGCACAGACACACCGCCAGCAGATCTGAGAGGAGACGAGCTCGCCGCTCGTAAGGATTCAACACCCCGCTCTGACTTTTAAATGTGAGTTTTTTACTTTGATTTTATTAAAACGCCCTTAGTGGTTTCAGACCCACACTATTTTTCCTTCCTTTATTTTGTACATCTCAACTTTGTGACTGCCGCTGCTGGAACCTGAGGGATGCACTGACTGTACCATAGATGCTACACCCTTTCCCACTGGCACGAGTTCGGCGTTCGTTTGGATTGAGGTCCACGCTCACTTCATTACAAGTGAGTGTGTGAATGTATGCACCAGTGATCCATCTTGCTGCACTCACAAAGTTGCGCTATTGATGTCCTTTTTGTTTGTGTTTTTCCATATACACTCCAATGATTAACGGTGCCATAAAGACCAGCCCATAAGGATGCGATACCCTTCCTAACTACAGAGAGTTGCTGCATACCGCCCCCCCCCCTCCAACAGGGAGGTAAGCCAGGTGTGATCACAGGGTGGATGCCACAGGACTTTCTCCAAGCATTTGGTGACGGGACCTTATTCACATATATTATCCATTTACTATAAACTCATTATTAGTTATTTTTGGAAGTATTGGGAAGTCACCACCAGGACTTTTTTTTTGGGACTGTTTTTTCTTTACCAGTTCAGTTCACGTATGCACTGAGTGTGTTACTCTATTCATCCTATCCATCCTATTCTTTTCAGTTATGGATAATGTTTGTGGATTACCAATATGTTTTAGTGATTTAATTTTTTAACACGTGCTGCACATTTGGATTATTTAGATATTGGTTGTATATGTCACTTATATTGCCTTATTATTCACTGTGTTATATAGTTGTTTCTTTTGTTGTTCTGATCACATTTCGATCAGTTCTTTATTAGTGCACGTACTTTTGTGTCACTGTACACATTGCACATCGCTGTTAGTTAGCGGAATACCAGCTAATTACTTATTCACTCTGTCTCTTATTTTCCCTCATTGGCCCCTTCCCCTTCCCCTCCCCCTCCCTTTCACTTTTTCAACCTGTGTTTGTCCTATCCCCACCGTTTTTTCATTTATACTTCCTCTCCCCTCCCCAATTTTATTCTATCTGACACACTACAGCGCAGTCACCATAACGTTTTTTATATTTTTCTACCAGGATAGGTTTCCAAGGAACATCCACGTCCAGCCAGCCGGGTATGGATCCGCCACACTAGGAAGGCAACTGCACTCATCAAAAGCCAGCTGACGAGTGATCGTATGTGCCTTCCACTATGAGCATCTCGCTCATAGTGGCGCCGTTCTGACGTCCGGCGTCACCTGAGCCGGCCAATGAGGGCACTGCGCCGTAAACGTCGGCCAGCGTTAGAATATGTGGAAGTAAAAACACTAAGGGCAGACGAAGCCTGGAAGTGACCGCTACGTCGGGGGTTACCTACGCAACCACGCAGGCCAAAACAATGCCGTGCCGAAGGGCGCGAAACCACGCATGCGCCCCAGGGAATCGAGGGCCTCGCGACTAGGGCGGAAGTGCTACTCGAGACGTCGGTTGATGGAACGTCTCAGTTGCCATTGGTAGGACTTAATATTGGTCACTGTGTGATCGAACAATGCCTCCAACGGCTTGGGTGGCCACATACTCCCTGCACTAATGTATAGTGCAAACACATGCCTATTCAATGGTTCCCCTAAACCAATGTAGCGAACCGCAGTTATGACGATAAAGAACAAGCTACAGCTGCCTGCATGATGCAAACAAAGGAGCAATGTATAACCTAGAACTTATTTTACCCAAGAACCAGCACTGGACCTAGGAAGATGTTCCTGTCCAGTGTTGTGCCGGATAAAAAATGAAATAATATGTACAAAAAACAAAACAAAATACAATTATAAAATAATAATGAACAATTAAATAACTTGTTACAACTAACTATTATTGTCCCAGAGTCAAAATCTAAAAAGACACGCAACGACATATTCCCCCAATAACCAGATCAAATTTTTTAGGGCACAATTGGCCATATACTTCATTAATTTGTATACATTGTTCATCAACCGTGAGGCTTGATGACACCATTTTTAAACAGCCACACTATTGGACAGAGTAGATCTATTTTCTACATGTGGCTGAAAAAGGCTTATGGAACCTCAACATATCCATAGTATTTCAAAGTAACACAAATTAACTGGACCACAAGAACAGAAAAGGGAAACCTTAGAGGAACTCCCTCAGGGGGTCAATGGCGGTCTCCACCTGTTCCTTATAAAAAGGGGCGGTAAGAGAGAACCTCATTGATCCTCGGAGGGCGTGTAGCCTCCAGGCTTTCAATCCTAAGTGTCTCTTTTTGTAAAATCCGTTTGTCCCAGTTTCCTCCCCGAGGATCTTTGGGGACCACCTCTAAGACTATGAACTTGACCACAGACGTATCGAATTTGTGGTAAAGGCCTAAATGGCAGCTTACCGGAGTAAGCATCTTTGCGTATTGCGAATAATATATATGGTCATATATTCTTTTCTTGAAAGGACGAAATGTTTTTCCCACATAAAATGCTTTGCATCTACAGGTCATCAAATAGATGACCCCTTCTGTGTCACAAGACGCATGGAATTGGGGATGGAAAATTTCTCCATTGGGCAATGGGAACCTTGTTCCTGTAAGGACCCATGGGAAATAGGAACATTTGCCACATATGAAAATACCTCGTGCTAGTGTCTGATTGTCAAGTTTTGGTCTATAATTACTTGCTGTAAGTTTATTGCCTATTGAAGTACTTTTGCGAAAAACTATTTCAGGTGTATTTCTAACATATATTTACAAAGAATAGGATCTTCGCTAATTAGGTGCCAATGTTTTTCCATACTTGTACAAAGCATTCCATGCTGGGCTGAATATCTAGTTATAAATTTGGTGGTCGTTTGGGTGAGATCTTGTTTGGGTTTAGGATATAATAAACTAGTTCGTTCTTTGCCTATTGCCTTATTAAAGGCCTTTCTAAGAAGGTATAGCCCCGTTTATGTAAACACTCACGTAGTTCATTGGCTTGTACTCTAAATTCTGCCTCATGTGTACAATTCCTTTGTAGCCTAACGTACTGGGCATAGGGTATACTATGTACCAACGCCTTGGGGTGCCCACTGTTCGCGTGTAGCAGGGTGTTACCTGCCGTACTTTTACGGAAAAGTTTGGTAGCTATGTTGTCATCCGGATCACGATAGATGGAAAGGTCCAGGAAAGAAATTAATTCCTGATGCCACTCAAAAGTAAATCTAAGGTTGAATTGGTTGATGTTCAACTTAGACATAAATTCATTTAGGGATGACACTGTACCAGTCCAAATCACGAAAATATCATCAATGTACCTGAACCAGCACAAAGTCTGGTCCAGGTACTGACGAAATTCCGTGCTGGAAAAGATTTCCCACTCCCACCCCCCCATGTACAGATTGGCGTATGCCGGTGCGCAACATGTGCCCATGGCAACGCCCTGTACCTGGAGGTAGTGGGAGCCGAGAAAAGAAAGGCAATTGTGCTTAAGAATGAATGATAACAGTTGCAAAATAAAAGTTTGGAATTTCCATTCACGATGGTCATGTTCCATTAGGAACCGTTTGACAACTTGTAAACCAAGCTTGTGTGGAATACTTGAGTACAATGCTTCCACATCAATGGTAACAAACAACGCCTCAGATACCCAGGCCATCCAAGTGTTTTAGTAGGTCTGATGTGTCTCTGATATATGACGGTAGGCTTTCAACGTGAGGCATAAGGAAGAAATCGACAAATCGACACAATTTGTTGTTGTTGTTATTTTTTACATGTCATAGATTTCTTTGTATTCATTTCTTTGATGCAAATCAATTTGATGTTATGTATTCAGATGCATTATTAAAACTTTAATATTTTTAAATCTATATGTGCCTAAAAAGTACATTTTTTCCACAATCCCCTATTCAAATACTATTAGGATGTGGCACAGTAACTATAAATAGGTGTTGATTGGCATCTCAGGGCAATTGCAATCAATTGATTCTATCCCGTCGTACGTGTTGTCAAACCTGTTGTACGTCACCGCGCTTGGCTCTAGCATTTTTTTTCACGATAGTGTGTATGGAAGGCAGGCTTGAGAAGAATCACGTCGAGAAAAACGTCGTTTTTTTACATGACATTAAAAACGGTCCTTTCACACTAACTGACTCCAAAGTTGCATGATTTTCAGTGACTTTGATAAGACTTTGACACTCTCTGGCATTGAAGTTGTGTCAAAGTAGTGTAGAAACCTTTTCTGATGTAGTGTCAATTGGAAAGGCTCTCATAAAGATACAGTGCTTCCGGAAAGTATTCACAGCGCTTCACTTTTTCCACATTTTGTTATATTACAGCCTTATTCCAAAATGGATTAAATTCATTATTTTCCTCAAAATTATATAAACAATACCCCATAATGACAACGTGAAAGAAGTTTGTTTAAAACCTTTGGAAATTTATTTAACACTCAAAATGGAGCAAAGTGGAAGCAGGAAGCTTCCACTGATCATCCTTGAGATTTTTCCACAACTTGATTTTGACCTGTCTCAAGGATGATCAGTGGAAGCAGATGGGGGAAGGGTACAGAAACATTTCTGTGGCATTGAAGGTCCCAATGAGCACAGTGGTCTCCATCATCTGCAAATGGAAGAAGTTTGGAAACACCAGGACTCTTCCTAGAGCGGTTCGCCCAGCCAAACTGAGCAATCGGGGGAGAAGGACCTTAGTCAGGGAGGTGACCAAGAACCCGATGGTCATTCTGACAGAGCTCCAGCATTTCTCTGTGGAGAGAGGAAAACCTTCCAGAAGATCAACCATCTCTGCAGCACTTCACCAATCAGGCCTGTATGGTAGAGTGGCCAGAAGGAAGTCACTGCTCAGTTAAAGTCACATGACAGTCCGTCCAGAGTTTCCAAAAGGCACCTGAAGGACTCTCCGACCATGAGAAACAAAATTCTTTGGTCTGATGAAACAAAGATTGGCATCTTACCATTCAGGTTTGGCCTGAATGGCAAGCATCATATCTGGAGGATACCAGGCACCGCTCATCACCTGGCCAATACCATCCCTACAGTAAAGCATGGTGGTGGCAGCATCATGCTGTGGGGATGGTTTTCAGCGGCAGGAACTGGGAGACGAGTCAGGATCGAGGGAAGGATGAATGCAGCAATGTACAAAGACATCCTTGATGAAAACCTGCTCCAGAGCACTCTGGACCTTAGACTGGGGCGAAGGTTCTTCTAACAGGACAACGACCCTAAGTACACAGCCAAGATAACAAAGCTACCGGGCAACTCTGTGAATGTCCTTGAGTGGCTCAGCCACAGCAAAGACTTGAACCCGATTGAACATCTCTGGAGAGAACTGAAAATGGCTGTGCACCGACGCACTCCATCCAACCTGATGGAGATTGAGAGGTCCTGCAAAGAAGAATGGAAGAAACTGCCCAAAAATAGGTGCTCCAAGCTTGTAGCATCATACTCCAAAAGACTTGAGGCTGTAATTGGTGCCCAAAGGTGCTTCAACAAAGTATTGAGCAAAGGCTGTGAATACATGGGATATTTTTATTTTTTTAATAAATTTGCAAAGATTTCAAACAAACTTCTTTCACATTGTCATTATGGGGCATTGTTTGTAGAATTTTGAGGAAAATAATAAATGTACCGTATATACTCGAGTATAAGCCGAGTTTTTCAGCACATTTTTTTTGTGCTGAAAATGCCCCCCTCGGCTTATACTCGAGTCACCTTTTTGCGCCTGATCTCCCAGACTTTGGGGACCAGGTACCGGTCGGCCATAGGTCCCCTGGACCCCAAACTTGGCACACATGTAGCTCCACTCTTCCTCTACAAATGTGCAAAGGTTGTTGTCCGGGGAACCCATACGGCCGGGGAGCACCGATTTTTCAAATCCGGGCACCCCTTCCATAGACTCCCATGTTAAACGGTAATTTCTCCGGTGACTTTGGGGACCCGGTATCGGCCGGTCATAGGTCCCCTGGACCCGGAACTTGACAACATGTAGCCCCATTTCTCCTCTACAAGTGTGGGAGACCAAAGGCCGGGGAGTACCGATTTTTCAAAGCCGGGCACCCCTTCCATAGACTCCAATGTTAAACGTCAGTCTAGTCATTGACACAGTGAGGCATGGGCACAGTGAGGCATGGGCACAGTGAGGCATGGACACAGTGAGGCAAAGTGAGGCACACAGATGGACACCCTAGGCTTATACTCGAGTCAATCCGTTTTCCCAGTTTTTTGTGGTAAAATTAGGTGCCTCAGCTTATATTCGGTTGGCTTATACTCGAGTATATACGGTAATCCATTTTGGAATAAGGCAATAACATGACAAAATGTGGACAAAGTGAAGCGCTGTCAATACTTTCCAGATGCACCGCACGTGGCATTTCACATGTCCTGCGACTTTGGGTCTCACAGAGATATATGGCATTTCACATGTTTTGCAACTTTGGGTCTCTTAAGTCGGATCCTAAGTCGCACAAATGTGAAATGAGATCTTTTTTTAATTGAATCAACATGATTACGATAGTTCAGCAAGTAAACATCATCTTTCAAAAGATTGGAGATGCCGGGGATTGAGCCCGGGGCCTCATACATGCAAAGCATGCGCTCTACCACTGAGCTACATCCCCTGATGATGGGAAGCTAAAAATATCAGTTCCTTATCTTAAAGGTCAAGCCATTAAATGCAGAAATAACATGAATCCTGTGTTCTGCTAAATATTATATGTTGTGTGGTTGTTGTTTTTACTTTTGCTTGTAAGTAGATTGAATATTTGTTCCACAAGTGAATGTCTGACTGTTTTACAGCAAAATGTACATTTCATGTCTGCAGAAATTCATAATTTTCCGTAAAAGAAATTGTTTATCCCCAACTTTTACCATTTTTTTTTTTCTACTTTTGCCAACTTCTATCCATATTGAAACAATTTAAACTTTTAAAATGACATTCAGTTTACGCGCAAGCACGTGTTTGTCCAAGTAGCAGTGACCCCTAGTGGAAGGAAGGAGGACTGCCCACCGAAGTTATTACAGATCTTTACAGACCATGATTTGGCACACACAATATCATTCATAATTGTTCTGCCTCTCCAAACTAAGCACTGCAAGTGTGATCTCTATATATGATCCAGATGTGACATAGGGTCTCGGTAGAATTAGCAAACAGTGACTCAATCCAAGTGACATCCTGCAGATCGTAGAAAGCTTTCTATGATCTGCAGGATGTCGCTTCGCTGGAGTCACTGTTTGCTTATTCTACTGAGACCATAAGTCACAGATCGTGGTAAAAGGCCAATCACAGCGACCCTTTACCATGTGATCAGCTGTGTCCAATCACAGCTGATCACAATGTAAACACAGTTGTTGGTTTTCGGCTCACTTTTCCTTGCGCGCTGTCAAAGCGTGAGGAGTGGAGAGCTGGCAACCTGACAGGGGACATGCACACAGATATTTAGTGCCCTGATTATCAGTGCAGCCCCATTATTGCCTATCAGTGCCAATCAGTGCTGCCTATCAATGCCAATCGGTGCTGATCATCAGTGCTGCCCATCAGTGCTGCTGCATATCAGTACCCATCAGTGCTGAATATCAGTGCCCATCAGTGCTGCGTGTCAGTGCCCATCAGTGCCACCTATTAGTGCTGACTATCAGTGCCGCTTTTCATTGCCCATTAGTGCCACCTATCAGTGCTCATTAGTGCCGCCTATAAGTGCTGCCTCTTCAGTGCCCATCAGTGCTGCCTCATCAGTGCCTGTCAGTGCTGCCTCATCAGCGCCTGTCAGTGCTGCCTCATCAGCACCCATCAGTTCCACCTATCAGTGCCTATCAGTGCAGCCTCCTCCAGTGCAGTCTCTTCAGTGCCCATCAGTGCAGCCTCATCAGCGCCCGTCAGTGCAGCCTCATCAGTGCCCATCAGTGCAGCCTCATCAGCGCCCGTCAGTGCTGCCTCATCAGTGCCCATCAGTTCAGCCCATCAGTGCAGCCTCCTCAGTGCCCATCAGTGCTGCCTCTTCAGTGCCCATCAGTGCCCGTCAGTGCAGCCTCATCAGTGCCGTCTCTTCAGTGCAGCCCCATCAGTGCCGTCTCTTCAGTGCCCATCAGTGAAGCCTCATCAGTGCCCGTCAGTACTCTTCAGTGCAGACTCATCAGCGGATGTCAGCTTATCAGTGCCCATCAGTGCAGCCTCCTCAGTGCCCGTCAGTGCAGCCTCCTCAGTGCCCGTCAGTGCCGCCTCATCAGTGCCCGTCAGTGCAGCCTATCAGTGCCCATCAGTGCTGCCTCATCAGTGCACATCAGTAAAGGAAAGAAATTACTTATTTACAAACTTTTATGACAAAAATAAAAAAATAAAATAGAAAAATGTATCCTTTTTTTCTTTGTTTGTTTAGCAAAAAATAAAAAACCCAGTGGTGATTAAATATCACCAACCGAAAGCTCTATCTGTCTAAAAAAAAAAAAAAAAGATAAAAATTTCATATGAGTACAGTGTAGTATGACTGAGCAATCGTCATTCAAAATGTGACATTGCTGCCCAGGTCAATCTGAAAATTGGCCTGGGCAGGAAGAATGAAGAAGGGAGGCACTAACTACATAGAGCATCCCCTAGCTACAGAGTGAGGTGGGGACAACATTATTTAGGGGCAAACAAACAACAATGCATGTGTAACATGATAATATCACTATGATTAAAGCTCCCTTCACATCTAGGCATTCCGGATCGCGGGCGTATTCTGTTTGCGCGATTTTACCGAGATTCGTCGGGCAACAATTGTGGCAAAATCGCAGCGCGATTGGGGTGCCATTGGAAGTGACAGGGATCACAAGGGCATCCCGCGATTTGCCATGATTTGGGATCGCGGGGATTCTGCACACGATCCAGGACACTTAGATGTGAACAGAGCCGTATTTAAAGAGGATTTGTTAGACACCTTAAATACTTAAAGGTACAAGTCCTGCCTGAGAGCCGGAAAAACAAAGTGATTGCTAATACATTGATTAGCCCCAAAAATCGCCAATCTGATTGTGGTCCCCCTTGTTACTAAGAGCTCATCCCCTCTGACTTCCTGAGGTCCTGCTTCTGAAGTCCTTCCTTGGACACCTTAGAGCAGTGGTGGTCAACTTCGTACAGGGTGGTGGGGCTCAAGTGTGGCCCCAGACATGTGCAGAGGGCCACACATATTAAAATATTTGTGTTCCATTATTTTGGAGTAAAACCCATATATTTTACCATATGTTAGTGCAATGAACATTGTTTCTGAATGGCACCCTGTGCACTGATACAGAACCGGACAATGTGTAGGCTATGAGAAAAGAGGAGCAGGTGGAGCTGAACTGCTGAGTAACTGCTGGGAGGGGAAGCAGGGAGAGCCAAGCTGCTGAGTGACTGCTGGGAGGAAGAATACTAATATCTGACCTGCTGAGACACTACTGGGAAGGGGAGCAGTGTATCCTGAGCTGCTGAGTCACTGCTGGGAGAGGAAACAGTGTTGCCTAAGCTGCTGAGTCACCGCTGAGAGAGGGAGCAGTGTTGCCTGAGCTGCTGAGTCACTCCTGAGAGGGGAAGCAGTGTTTCCTGAGCTGCTAAGTCACTGTTGGGACAAGGGAATGGGAAGCTGAACTGCTGAGTCACTGCTGGTAGGGGAGCAGTGTTACCTGGGTTAGCAGGATCATCAGGAGAAAATAAAAGGAAAAAAAGCCTGAAAAAAGAAACGAATGCAGCTACAGCATCTACTAACTGGTGATTTGCAATATATATTGCATGCGTGTTCTTGGGATTGGATACCATTACCATGCTATGTCTTTTATAAAGTACCACCACTGTTGTCTTCCGTAGACGTCCAGGCCTTTTAATGTTGCTGAGCTCACCTTCCTTCCTCAGAATGTACCAAACTGTTGATTTGGCCACTCCTAATGTTGCTGCTATCTCTCCGATGGATTTCTTTCATTTTTGAAGACGTACAATTGCCTGTTTTACTTGCATGGACAGCTCCTTTGAATGCATGATGTAGGTTTACAGCAATAGATTCCAAATGCAAATACCACACTTAGAATCAACTCCAGACCTTATACCTGCTTAATTGATGAAGAAATAACGAAGGAGTAGCCCACACCTGGTCATGAAACAGCTTTTGATTCAATTGTCCAATTACTTTTGGTCCTGTGAAAAAGGAGGGGGGGGGGCTATTCTTAAGAGATGTAATTCCTAAACCCTTCCTCCGATTTGGATGTACATCCCCTCAAATTAAATCTGAGATTGTGCACTTTCAGCCCATATCCATTATATAACTACAGCTTGAATTTGTTTTGGTAACTATACATATGGACCTAACTGTATATATATATATATATATATATATATATATATATCACAGTGGGTACGGAAAGTATTCAGACCCCCTTAAATTTTTCACTCTGTTATATTGCAGCCATTTGCTAAAATCATTTAAGTTCATTTTTTTCCTCATTAATGTACACACAGCACCCCATATTGACAGAAAAACACAGAATTGTTGACATTTTTGCAGATTTATTAAAAAGGAAAAACTGAACTATCACATGGTCCTAAGTATTCAGACCCTTTGCTCAGTATTTAGTATTTGCACCCGTTTCATCTAATACAGCCATGAGTCTTTTTGGGAAAGATGCAACAAGTTTTTCACACCTGGATTTGGGGATCCTCTGCCATTCCTCCTTGCAGATCCTCTCCAGTTCTGTCAGGTTGGATGGTAAACGTTGGTGGACGGCCATTTTTAGGTCTCTCCAGAGATGCTCAATTGGGTTTAGGTCAGGGCTCTGGCTGGGCCATTCAAGAACAGTCACGGAGTTGTTGTGAAGCCACTCCTTCATTATTTTAGCTGTGTGCTTAGGGTTATTGTCTTGTTGGAAGGTAAACCTTCGGCCCAGTCTGAGGTCCTGAGCACTCTGGAGAAGGTTTTGTCCTGGATATCCCTGTACTTGGCCGCATTCATCTTTCCCTCGATTAAAACCAGTCGTCCTGTCCCTGCAGCTGAAAAACACCCCCACAGCATGATGCTGCCACCACCATGCTTCACTGTTGGGACTGTATTGGACAGGTGATGAGCAGTGCCTGGTTTTCTCCACACATACTGCTTAGAATTAAGGCCAAAAAGTTCTATCTTGGTCTCATCAGACCAGAGAATCTTATTTCTCACCATCTTGGAGTCCTTCAGGTGTTTATTAGCAAACTCCATGCAGGCTTTCATGTGTCTTGCACTGAGGAGAGGCTTCCATCGGGCCACTCTGCCATAAAGCCCCGACTGGTGGAGGGCTGCAGTGATGGTTGACTGTCTACAACTTTCTCCCATTTCCCGACTGCATCTCTGGAGCTCAGCCACAGTGATCTTTGGGTTCTTCTTTACCTCTCTCACCAAGGCTCTTCTCCCCCGATAGCTCAGTTTGGCCGGACGGCCAGCTCTAGGAAGGGTTCTTGTTGTCCTAAACGTCTTCCATTTAAGGATTATGGAGGCCACTGTTCTCTTAGGAACCTTAAGTGCAGCAGAATTTTTTTGTAACCTTGGCCATGGACAGCACCTGAGTTAAATATAGTGTCACAGCAAAGGGTCTGAATACTTAGGCCCATGTGATATTCCTGTTTTTATTTTTTAATAAATCTGCAAAAATGTCAACAATTCTGTGTTTTTCTGTCAATATGGGGTGCTGTGTGTACATTAATGAGGGAAAAAATGAACTTAAATGATTTTAGCAAATGGCTGCAATATAACAAAGAGTGAAAAATTTAAGGGGGTCTGAATACTTTCCGTACCCACTGTGTATATATATATATATATATATATATATAATATTAATTGATTATTTAATAATTAAATATTATTAGTTATAATAATCATTATTATTTATTATATTAGCACAACATTTCAGTAAAAAAATATACTGATGTTATTTTGAGGGCACACAAACGCAATATATTACATAAGAATTGGTGTGCACGCAGACTGAACATAATTTCACGTGTCTTCCTTTCTGTACTATCTTCATGCACCCAAAGATCGACCAGGTCCCGAAGGATGGGCAGAGCAGTTCAGCACATACGCCAGTCCACCAAGGGTGGTTGCACCAGCAATAAGGGGACTGATGGTCCTCTTTAAGGATTCTTTGAATTGAATCAACAAGCTTACCATATTTCACTAGTACTATATCCGTACTTCCACTGGTGACCCCTAGTGGAAGTACGGATATTTCAGTTCATCTTTCAAAATATGGAGATGCCGGGGATTGAACCCAGGGCCTCATACATGCAAAGCATGCGCTCTACCACTGAGCTACATCCCCTTCACACTTGCTGAACTTAAAGGGCAAGCTTTAAAGTTCAGCAATGAGATGAATTTTAGATCAACGGTCTACTATATATTATATGTGATTGAAAGCGAGAGGATGGGATTATAACCGTGCTGCTATATATTATGTGTTGTGTGAATTTCCTTTTGTACTTTTGCCTAGTAAGTAGTCTGAATTATTTTCCCGCACAAGTAAATGTTTGACTTTAGATAAGGGCAGGGAAATGTATATTTGAAAATAAAATAAAAATCACAATAATCAGTGAAATAAATGATATCTCTTCAACTTTTCCCATCCTTCTATAGCAAAACACACGGCGTGTTTGTCCAAGCACCAGTGACCCCTAGTGGAAGTACGGAGGATTGTCTCACCAGAGTTATTGCAAACCAAGATTTTCCACATGCACAATATTGTTCTTATTACTATGAGTTACACTTCAACTCCCGAAGATTTTATCCCCCCCCCCCCCCCTCTTCATGACCAGGAAATTTTTTGCTATTCGGCACTGCACTACTTTTAATGGCGATTGCGCGGTCATGCAACACTGTACGCAAATTACATTTTCACCATTTTTTTCACACAGAAATATAATTCGAGCTTTCATTTGGTGGTATTTGATCATCACTGGGGTTTTTTATTTTTTATTTTTTGCGATATAAATAAAAAGAGACTATAAAGTTTGAAAAAATAAATATATATTTTTTTAATTTCTGCTATAAAATACACCCAATAAAAAAATGTAACAAAATCAAATTTCTTAAAAAATGTAGGCCAATATGTAGTCTACTACATGTTTTTGATATAAAAAAATAAAAATAAGTGTATATTGATTGGTTTGCATGAAAGTTATATGACCTACAAATTATGGTACAGTAGGTGCTGCCGACATTGTATATTGATCGCGATCCTATCGCGGAGATTTTCGGCGACAGGGGTGCCGACATCTCGGCGACAGGATGGCGACACATGTCGCGCTCGCTGCAATAGCGAGGAGACGCGGCACTGTATTGAACGGGGATCCTCCGGTTCTTCTCCCGCTCTCCGGTGTCGTCGCCGCGCTCTCCGGTTCTTTCTTCCGCCGGGCCTCCGCTATCTTCTTGCAGCTCTTTTGCTAGCAGAGGCCCGGTCTTCCCCGTCGTCTCGTCCGACTCTCCGTTGTCCTTCTGCCGGCCCCTCCACTACCTTCTTGTAGCTCTTTTGCTAGTGGAGGGGCCGGTCTTCCCGCCGTCACCGTCGGCGTCTTCTTCTCTCTTCTCCTCCTCGATGTTGACTCGTCGCTTCCTCTCACAGTAATGCTAAATCTTTGGTCCGCAGAGATTTTTATAGGCTTCTCATGACGTCACAGTCACATGCTCCGGGTGGCCCGGAGCATGTGACTGTGACGTCATGGGAACATGGGACTGTGACGTCATGAGAAGCCTATAAAAATCTCTGCGGACCGAAGATTTAGCATTACTGCGAGAGGAAGCGACGAGCGTCGGATCCCCGTCTATCGGCAATGCGTGTCGCTCATCGTGAAAGGAACATTTTTCCTTTCCCGATGACGAGACAGCTCGGCGCTGGCTCTCGCGACGGAGCTCATAGGGTGTCAATCTCGCCGCTAGAAGCGGCGAGATTGACACAATATCGGCGGCACCTACTGTATATATTCTGGAATATTTTTTTTTATATACCACTAATGGCGGCATTCAACAACTTATAATGGGATTGCGATATTGCGGCAGACAATCTGCCACTGGGGGGGAACTGACTAACTGCCACTGACATCACCAGTGACGCTAATACAGTGATCAGTGCTAAAAATATACAATGTCACTGTACTAATGACACTGGCTGGGAAGGGGTTAACATCTAGGGGGCGATCAAGGGGTTACATATGTGCCTAACTGTGTGTACAGTGTGCTGCTTTTACTAATGATCTCTCAGTTTGTGTCCTCCAGGTCTGTCTGTCCCCCAATATAGTCCCCCCAAGGTCAGTCTGTCCTCCAGTAAAATCCCCCCCCAGGTCAGTCTTTCCTCCAGTATAATCTCTCCTTGGTCAGTCTGTCCCCCAGTACACAGTCTTGTGTCCCCCTGGTCTGTCTGTCCCCCATTATAGTCCCCCAAAGCTCAGTCTGTCCTCCAGTAAAATCCCCCCCCAGGTCAGTCTTTCCTCCAGTATAATCTCTTCTTGGTCAGTCTCTCCCCCGGTACACAGTATTGTGTCCCCCAGGTCTGTCTGTCCCCCAATATAGTCCCCCCAAGGTCAGTCTGTCGGTGTGAAAGCAGCCTTAGTGATTGCTAATACATTGATTAGCTAAACTAATCTCCTCCCTGTGCGAATCTGATTGTGGTTCCCCCTGTGACTAACTGCTCTAGGGTAAGTCCTGCTTCCGAAGTCGTGCCCAACACCCTTGAGCAGTAATGGTCAACTTGGTAAAAATAGGGGGGCCTCAAGTGTGACCCTTGACATGTCCAGAGGGCCACACAATATTTTAGTTTAAAAAAAATGTGTGCTGCATTACGGTGCATTAAAACCCATATTTTACCGTACATTACCGCAAAGCACGATAATTCTAAATGGCACCCCAGCACAGTGTTACAGGACTGGACAATGCATTTGCACTGCAACACAATGCACCAGTGGCAGCTGGTGCTCTGTCAGTCGGGGGGAGCGGCAATCAAACCTGAGACATCTACCCCCCCCCCTCCGGTCTCTCCAGCCTAACACCCCACACCAACCCACCGGTCGCCAGCTCGCTCGCGTGCCGATCGATCGGCACTTGCCCCATCCAATTCGTGGCTGCAGCTTCCCCCTTCCATCTCCTCCGTGTCCCAGTGGTCACTGCTTCTCCTCCTGACCAATCGGGTCTTTGGACTCCCAGGCCAATGGGGTCTCAGGACCTGCTTCCTGATTGGCCAGGAGAAGAAACAGGAGGACAATAGCAAAAAATAATTCACTAATGGAGCACAACTGGGTGCGCTCAGGGCTCAGTGCTCTGCGCCCTAAGCCCACCCTTTTTTGAAACCAATTAGAGCTTCGGGCTCTAATCATGTGCTTAAAAAAAAAAAACAATTGAAATCTATGCATCTGGCGCCTTGCATGTTGATTAGGGGCCCGGGCGCATGGATTAGGGGGGTGGCACCCCTGCTCCCCATATGAACGGGCGGCCACTGCAATGCACATGCACTGCTCAAATTGTTTTCTCTCCAGCTTATCTCCCTATGTTTCTCCCTTCTAGCATAAGGTGACCAGATTTTTAAAATTAAATCCGGGGACATAAAAATTTTTTTACTAGTAATGGCGGCAATCAGCGACTCTCTGTCCATCGCCGCCGCCCGCCTCACAGCCTGTCAAGTCTTACTCTCTGGGCCCCAGCTATATCACTCCACCAGGGAAGGCAAGGAGATAGGCAGGCATGCGGCTGGCCGGGACTTGAGCCAAGGCAGAAGAACATGCGAGCGGAGCTGGATGGGCACCCAAAACTGAAGAAATATTCCCTCCACTCCGACCAGCACATGATCATCAGAAAGGGGCACAGATAATGGAAAAAAATACACCCCCCTAAGCTAGTAGGAGCGGCAGACCGGGGGTGTGTAATTCAGATTTATTTATTTTTAATTCTGCACTGACTGTCGTTGAAATTTCCCCAGTCCCTGTTCAAATCCAATCCGGGGACAAAACCGGGGACAGACTTGGTCCGGTGACAGTGTCCTCAATCCGGGGACTGTCCCCTGAAACTGGGGATGTCTGGTCACCCTATTCTAGCAGCGACTAAGATTCTCAGCTCCCCCTTCTCATTAGTGACTCAGCAGCTCAGCACGCCCCTGTCAGCAGTGACTCAGCAGCTCAGCACTCCCCCCCTCCCAGCAGTGACTCAGCAGCTCAGCACCCCCTCCCACTAGTGACTTGGCAGCTTAGAACCCCCCCCCCCCCCGCTCTCCCAAAATTGGTTCAGCAGCAGCTCTCCACCCCATCTCTGCAGTGATTTATAAACCCCAACTTGGGATTTTCTTTCACTATCACTTTTAATGATAAGGGTAAACAGGACAAATAGAGAGGGTGAATCTCGCTAAGGGGGGCACAGACAGCAATAAAAACTGACATTTGTTCTAATCCATCGCTACTTTATCCAAAACTAAAAAAAAATAAAAGTGTTGCCTTTAGTTACTGTATGCTTTACCCGTGAATAGCGGACCTAGGATTCTATCTTTCACTCTGTGTGCAGCGATATGTAACATGTGTAACGCAATCAACGCTCTCATACGTAAGTGCATGGGGAAGGGGTGGGGCTCAATTTTTTTTTTATAGAGTGTTGATGTACCTGGGAATCACAATTTGTTTCCACTTTTTTCACCAAAACTTTTATTTGTTACCACGTAGGGGGCCAAAAGTCCCCTATATAATCCTACATTGTTGTGACAGATTCTCTCTCTCTCTTTTAGGCCCCTGAATTTCTTTTTTTCCTGAACCTGCGATGGTGCGCAAAAGCAAAACACCTAAGTGTACAAAAAAAGTCCATGTCAACAACACACACAAAAAGAGCACTTGAGGGTGGATAGCAGGAAGGACTGCAAGTCCCAGCAATCCCCCTACATGTGGAAGGCTCTATGACACAGGTGTCCGGAAGAAACAGGGACTCCCAGAGAGGCAGAGAGCCCTGGCAGAAGCAGCAGCTGGAGGTCACATCTTGCTGGCTGTTTGTGTCGTTTCTTCCCATGCAGCAGGCTGTCTGTTGTGGGACTACATGGCTCAGTAACCCCTCGGCAGTTTCTCATACAGGCTCCTCTCTCCCTGGGTGGTTGCTTGGCTGAACGGATTACATCTTCAGCTGACAGCCTTTTCCTTTTTCCCACGTGGCTGGAACTAACTCGGGCAGAACCTGCTTCCTGAATTTATGAGCACAGGGAGGGGGCAGAGCCCACCAGAAAGCCCACTAAGAAAGAAACAAGTAAACTCCCAGCTGGGGCAGCATTAACCACTACCCGCCTTGCCTACATGTTCGCTTGGTCTCTTTTCCCTCTACCTGACAGTACCTGCCAATGCCGGTCCTGGGTCGGCAGGTAGAACAGCAAAGCCCAGGAAATATGGTGGGTGTGTGAATGTACCAAGGGTGTGTTAAAGTGATCATGCGGCTATATAGCCACCCAATTCCTTTCCACCTGACAGCCAACAGTCATCTGGTCAGATTTTACACACACTGGGGTTGATTTACAAAAAACTGGAGAAGGGCAAAATATGGTGCAGCTGTGCATAGAAACCAATTAGCCTTTAGTTTTTTTTTGTCAAAGCTTAATTGAACAAGCTGAAGTTAGAAGCTGATTGGCTACCATGTACAGCTGCACCAGATTTTGTACTCTCCAGTTTTGGTAAATCAACCCAACCATGTGTGTAAAACTCTCTGCTGCTGCTGACGTGTGGCAGTTTCCAGTGGCAGCTGGTGCTAAATATTTTGGGGGTGGGCGGCAAACAAACCTGGCCCCCTCACTCACACTACCGACCCCCCCCCCCCCCCGTGTGGGAGACGGGGATCAGTGGCCTTATCTTAGAAGGCCAATAACATAAAAAAAATCGGGACACTTTTTGGGAAGTAGGTGGAGCTTTGCTATAATTAGGGGGTGGGGCATTCATTTGCAGCCGTAGCATAGGCTAACAGAAAATGGGCGTGGTTTACGCTAAATATTGGGCGTGGCTTACATGGGCATGGCTAGGAAGGGGTGTGGTTAGAGTCTGAGATGAATGAGGGAGAGGGAGAGAAGGAAAGAGAGATGGACGGACAGCAGGCCCAGATCCTACATCACAATAGAAATATGTGTATTCCAGAGTTTAACAATCAGCAGATAAAGATATTCCAAACACCTGGTGTTGGCGCTTCAATCATCACGGCAGCATGGTTGTTATGGTGTCAGGATGATTGAAGCGCATTATTTCTAACATTACATTGTAATTTAGAATGAAATCATTCAACTCACCATAATGCTGAATCAGTGGGACCCTTAAGCGTGTCACCTGCCCGTCGCCTGCCACCAGATGCCATCAGGTGTCCCCAGCGGAGTGCCTCCTTCCATCAGGCATTCCCAGCGGAGTCCCTCCTTACATCAGGTGTCCCCAGCGGAGTGCCTCCTTACATCAGGTGTCCCCAGCAGAGTCCCTCCTTACATCAAGTGTCCCCAGCGGATTGCCTCTTACATCAGGTGCCCCCAGCGGTCAGTGTCCCCAGTGGAGTGCCTCTTACATCAGGTGTCCCCAGCGGTCAGTGTCCCCAGTGGAGTGCCTCTTACATCAGGTGTCACCAGCGGTCAGTGTCACCAGCGGAGTGCCTCTTACATCAGGTGTCCCCAGCGGTCAGTGTCCCAAGCGGAGTACCTCTTACATCAGGTGTCCCCAGCGGAGTGCCTCTTACATCAGGTGTCCCCAGCTGTCAGTGTCCCCAGTGGAGTGCCTCTTAAATCAGTGTCCCCAGCAGAGGGTTGGCTGCAGATGGAGGGTTGTGTTTTACTTAATTTAAGCTCTGCTGTTCTCTGTGATTAACTACAAGCACATTGCTTAGTGTCAGAGCGATGAATGATTCACAAAGTCAAGAGACTTTATACAGTGACCAATACACTGAGAACTCCCACAGAAATTCTGGCAGGCTCACGGACGGTATTGGCTGCAGTGCAGCTACATCTCCTCTCGTTCCTCTTGTTCAGTGGAGAGGGGCGGGGCCGATCCGTGCAGCTAATTCCGGCTGGAGAATTGTGAAGAGAGGAGCCGATTCATTGGCTGCACAGATCGGCCCCTCCCCTCTCCAATGAACACAGAGGAGATGTAGCTGAACACAAGGGGAAAGCTCTAGCGGCGGCGGATCCAGAAATGCTGCAGAGCCAAACATTCCCATTTTTCCTGGGACAAAAGCCCAAATCCCGATTCGGGACGGCCTCCGATCGGAACGAGGGTCCCAAAATCGGGATTGTCCCGGGATAATCGGGACTGTTGGCAACTATGCAATAACGAGGTGGTGCTGGATCCAGGGTAGGGCTTCTGGAAGCTTAAAGAGGCTGTTGCTGCCCCTCCGCTCACTTCACCTGCTGCTCCTCTTTTCAGTTTGCCGAAGGGAAGTGCCAGGACCGTTGCTTCTCCTCCAAACAGGAAATGGGTCCCGAGACCCGATTGGCCGGGAGTCCTGATACTCCCTGGCCAATCGGGTCTTAGGACCCGATTACTGATGGGCCGGGAGGAGAAGCAGGAAGACCTTAGCGAAAATTAATTTTCTAATGTCACACAACTTGGTGGGCTGAGGGCACAGTGCTCTGCCCCCCGAGCCCACCCTTTTTTGAAGCCAATTAGAGCCTCAAACCCCATTGAAATCTATGCATCCGGCGCCCTGCATGTAGATTAGGGGTCACAATGAAGATATTTGCCAGCACACCATGGAACAACATGAATAGCGTCCAAACGGATCATTATTGCATGATCACAACACAAGGAGAGTGCAACGTTTGGGAGTCACGCAGGACCCCTTTGTCAGGCATGTGAAGGGGTCCTGCGTGACTCCGAAACGTTGCACTCTCCTTGTGTTGTGATCATGCAATAAATTATCCGTTTGGACGCTATTCATGTTGTTCCATGGTGTGCTGGCAAATATCTTCATTGTGACTTGAACCAGTATCCAGCTGGTTGTTGCTGCAGCACCCAAATTTAAGAGCTCATCCAGGAATGTGTGCGATGGGAATATGAAGTATGTATAGATTAGGTGTCAGGTGCATGGATTAGGGGTGTGGTGCCCCTGCGCCCCAAATGGAGCGGTCACCACTGTAAGTTTCTAAGCATTGTATGTTGCTCTTTTTTTTTTGTTGAGATATACGGTTGGTCTGGCAGAGATGCCAAGTGTCCCTTTTTCTGTATGAAAAGTTCCCCCATTTTGCCTAACATTTGAGAAAATGTCATCAATTGTTGTACCTTGACTTCCCAATTATTTTCAACTTGGACATTACCATTGAGGAAAAATGTGAGGCCCCCAACAGCCATAGAGACGCTAAGTACATTGTACAACACTGCTCAGGTTCTTCAATGAGGTTCCTCACTCGTTTTCTTTCTTTCCTCAGGTATGTCCAACCCAGAAGTCATACAGCTCCTAGATCAGGGTTACCGCATGCCCTGCCCGGAGAACTGCACCACAGAACTTCATGAGATCATGTTGAAATGTTGGCGAGAGAAGCCGGAGGAAAGGCCAACCTTCGAGTACCTGCAGTCTGTCTTGGAAGATTTTGGTACGGCCACAGAGAAGCAGTATGAAGAGGAGCCTTGAGATACTTTATATGGATTTACAGATTAAAGAGTAGAAAACCTTGTGTGAAACGTATCAATGGCCTTATGGATGAGAGCAATGGAGAATTGAAAAATATGGCCTCGTTGTCATGTGATCTTGAGAACAAAACATCAATATTAGGAATGAACTTTGATGGTGATGTGCACAACTACATGCTGGGTTAGTGTGGTTTTATAATACGTGCTCAACTCCATCCTCAGTAATCATCTCATTGGTCATATTTGTGGACTTCCCATGCACCATTTTTTAATCAATGTTGCAAAATGTTTTTGACAGGGTTGAGCTTATCAACTCAGATTTATCTAATTGTGATTGCTAGCATAATGCTTAGAGCAACCCTAAGGCCTCGCTTACACGGGTGGCCAGGGGGCTGTAAAAATAGGTAGTCGAATTTGCATTTTATTCACCCCAACTGCCCAGCCTCAGGTTAGCACGTTTGGCAGCCCTGTTAGTACCCACTATCACAGTCATGCACGACAGGCAGTGCTGTGCCACCAAACGCAGCCCATTCAAGCGATTGGCTCCTGAATTCCTGGCTGCCGCTGCTCTGAAACAAGATACACCATAGATCGCTTAACAGAGTGCTGCTTGTGTAAACAAGCCCTTAAATAAGCAGAAAATGTTTTTGGACCTGTATTTTCCACATGGTGATCATAAAAAATTTCTGAAGTTAACGGAAAGAGAGTTGAACTCTGAATGAACAAGCTGCATGCACTCTAATACTTCGCCAGCTTAGTGACCTACTTGGCTGCCTAGCCTGTGGTTACAGTGGATTTAGGGTTAGCTTTAGCTTGGGTGCAGAAATGACTCCTAATTTATAGGCCCCCATCACCATAATCCCCGGCCCCCCACTAACCCAACTCTAACCTAGGCTTCCCCTTAACCTTAACCCCCACCTGACAGTAGTAAAAGCTTTAGACAAACAGCTGAATACACAGACGAAATATCAATAAGGGAGTAGTTCAATTTACAAAAGGATTTGTATTTCTGTCCATCCAGTCCTAATGTTGCCATTGCTGACCTTCTGAAAATGCTAGTTGTCTGGATGTTACACTGAGATACTGGTTACAATACATTCTAAGCAGCTGAAGCAGAATAAGTTTTAAAAAAATTGCTTTTTTTAAAATAGGTTCCCCTGGATGCCTTTTCAAACAAAAAAGTAGCTCTGGCTACAATGCTTATCTCTTCTATGGAGGTGTCTCCTGCAGTAATTCCTTTCTGCCCCTAGATGTCCTCAGTCTTCGTGTTGAATGACACCCAGCATAATACTGAGGACATCCAGTGAGGGCAGGGCGTCATGGACCCGTAGCCAGAGGGGGCACCAACATGGCGCCCTGTGTAATGGAGCAGAGACTGGCCCTGGAGTCCTCAGGTCAATGCAAGTTTCTGCATCACCGAAGACCTCCCACCACCGGAGAAAATCAAAAGATTGCCCTGCATGTCACATGACCAGACTAAAACTGTTAAAAAATTACAGGTGGGATCGGATTGGGAAGTGGGAGCCCAGAGTTAAAGTGGTTGTAAACTCAAATACCCAGTGACATGGCTGGCCTCAGGTAATATACAGAGATGAACCAAATCTTCCTATATACGTGGTACCAGTTTATCTGCAACACTCTCTTCACTACATTCGTTCAAAGTGCTGAATTTATACAGCTTGTCTGAGCGTTCAGAAAAAAGGGGGCGGAGAGCTAAAATTACACACTGCAGAGCTCAGTGAGGAGAGCGTTGAGAGCTGATTGGAGGGAAGGGACCCACCAAGTGGCAGCCACTCCATTAGGGGTGCCCCCCCCTAATCGATACGCCCGGCCCCTAATCTACATGCAGAGCACTGGGCGCATAGGTTTCAATGGGGGTTTTTTTTCTAATCCATACGCCCGGCCCCTAATCTACATGCAGAGCACTTGGCGCATAGATTTCAATGGGGTTTTTTTTTTTTTTTGAAGCACGTAATTAGAGCCTAAGAATCTTATTGGCTTCGAAAAAGGGTGGGCTCGGGGCGCAGAGAACTGCGCCCTGAGCCCACCCAGTTATGTGACAATAGTGAATTAAAATTGGCTATTGTCTTCCTGCTTCTCCTCCCAGCCAATCAGGAAGCGGGTCTTTAGACCTGATTGGCCGAGAGGAGAAGCAACCGTATTGGCCAGGAGCAGGGGGGGAGGCGCAGAGGAGGAGATGCAGGGGTAAGCCACTGTAGCTGCCCGCGACCTGGATGGGGTAAGTGCGGGGCTGATAGGGGAACAGGGGAGCGAGGGGGGGTTGTTCGCAGATTGACTGAGCAATGGGGGGGTCAGGTAATTTGTTTGCCCCTCCAAAAAATAGAGCACAAGCCGCCACTGTACTCGCCCCCCTTTACACAGCACACAGGCACAGAGCTAAGGCTGTCAATCGCAGACGGTGTGCTAGAGATCCCTCCCCTGCCACCTTTTTTTCTCTTGGTGTCAGGGAAACTTGTCAGAAGTGACTCATGCAGATAACAGAGGAACAAAGCAGCAGACAGAAATTACACTTAGTGCTCTTAATTGAGACAAGTACACACTATAGAGGGGTATGCTTTGTTCATATTTCATGTCTGAGGTTTACAACCACTTTAACCTAATAAAAGAGGTACTGATGAGTAAACTGCACATTTCTGTCCACAAGGTTAACCCTTAGCAATCTACTGAGTGTTTTTTTTTTCCTAGCCTATACAGTCCCTTTAAATATAAAGGGTGATCAGCGGACCCCCCACCTAGGCCTGGATCTCGTGCTGCAACGCTTTAGAAGGGCGGCGGGCTGCCCACTATTTTGGCACATTTTATTAATATTGTATGTAAGGCAGCAAATTAATAAAATAACTTTCTCATTAAGGTATATGTGATGGATATGTTTTTTTCTCGAAAGGTGGGGGAAAACAATTACAAGTGGCTGAGGGGGAAATAAATAAATAATATCCAATCAGATACTTCTGCTGTACACAGTTTAGTAATAGCAAAGAGGGGAGACAGTTGTCACCCCATAACAGGAAGTGCTCAGATGCAGCCCGTTTCATGTCCTGGTTGAAGGACAGCCAGTACCATCTTGAAGAAATGCCGGCACTTTAGGTGGAATCCACAAGCAGATAGCCTTTCTTAAATAGAACAACGCATAAAATTCACACAGGGCCAACGCGTTTCGGCCATTAAATGAATAAGGCCTAATGGCCGAAAACGTGTTAGCGTTTATTAAATCGAACATCTGCTTGTGAATTCTACCGAAGTGTCAGCATTTCTTCAGGATCCAGATTCTACAGGGCTTACAGTGGCCAATAGCTCATGCACCCGTGAACACATCCAGCTTTATTAGGTAGAGGAGGTAGCAGCGCTGTGTGTCCTGTTTTCAGCCTAGCATCATCTAGCCTGTTCCTCCCTGGCCTGAATGTGCCTGGACTGCCCCTTTCATTCACTTGATTTCAGTTATTTTATTCATGGAGGCTTAGCATGGTTACTCAGGGTGGTCTCAGCAGTACAGGTGGATGTTACTCAATGTGGTCCCAGCATTACAGGTGGGTGTTACTCAGGGTGGTCTCAGTATTACAGGTGGGTGTTACTCAGGGTGGTCTCTGCATTACAGGTGGGTGTTACTCAATGTGGTCCCAGCATTACAGGTGGGTGTTACTCAGGGGGGTCTCAGTATTACAGGTGGGTGTTACTCAGGGTGGTCTCAGCATTGCAGGTGGGTGTTACTCGTAGTGGTCTTAGCATTACAGGTGGGTATTACTCATGGTGGTCTTAGAATTACAGGCGGGTGTTACTCAGAGTGGTCTCAGCATTACAGGTGGGTGTTACTCAAGGTAGTCTCAGCATTACAGGTGGGTGTTACTCATGGTAGTATGAGCATTACAGGTGGGTATTACTCATGGTGGTCTTAGAATTACAGGTGGGTGTTACTCAGGGTGGTCTCAACATTACAGGTGGGTGTTACTCAGGGTTGGCTCAGCATTACAGGTGGGTGTTACTCAGGGTGGTCCCAGAATTACAGGTGGGTGTTACTCAGGGTGGTCTCAGTATTACAGGTGGGTGTTACTCAGGATGGTCTCAGCATTACAGGTGGGTATTACTCATGGTGGTCTTAGAATTACAGGTGGGTGTTACTCAGAGTGGTCTCAGCATTACAGGTGGGTGTTACTCAGGGTGGTCTCAGCATTACAGGTGGGTGTTACTCGTAGTGGTCTCAGCACTACAGGTGGATGTTACTCAGGGTGGTCCCAGCATTACAGGTGGGTGTTACTCAGGGTGGTCCCAGCATTACAGGTGGGTGTTACTCAAGGTGGTCCCAGCATTACAGGTGGGTGTTACTCAGGGTGATCTCAATATTACAGGTGGGTGTTACTCAGGGTGGTCTCAGCATTACAGGTGGGTGTTACTCATAGTGGTCTTAGTATTACAGGTTGGTATTACTCATGGTGGTCTTAGAATTACAGGTGGGTGTTACTCAGAGTGGTCTCAGCATTACAGGTGGGTGTTACTCGTAGTGGTCTCAGCACTACAGGTGGGTGTTACTCGTAGTGGTCCCAGCATTACAGGTGGGTGTTACTCATGGTGGTCTCGGCATTACAGGTGGGTGCTACTCAGGTTAGTCTTAGCATTACAGGTAGGTGTTACTCGTAGTGGTCTCAGCACTACAGGTGGGTATTACTCAGGGTGGTCTCAGCATTACAGGTGGGTGTTACTCATGGTGGTCTTAGAATTACAGGTGGGTGTTACTCAGGGTGGTCCTCAACACTACAGGTGGGTGTTACTCAGGGTGGTTCCAGCATTACAGGTGGGTATTACTCAGGGTGGTCTCAACACTACAGGTGGGTGTTACTCAGGGTGGTCTCAGCATTACAGGTGGGTGTTACTCATGGTGGTCTTAGAATTACAGGTGGGTGTTACTCAGGGTGGTCTCAGCACTACAGGTGGGTATTACTCAGGGTGGTCTCAGCATTACAGGTGGGTGTTACTCATGGTGGTCTTAGAATTACAGGTGGGTGTTACTCAGGGTGGTCTCAACACTACAGGTGGGTGTTACTCAGGGTGGTTCCAGCATTACAGGTGGGTATTACTCAGGGTGGTCTCAACACTACAGGTGGGTGTTACTCAGGGTGGTCTCAGCATTACAGGTGGGTATTACTCAGGGAGGTCTTAGAATTTCAGATGGGTGTTACTCAGGGTGGTCTCAGCACTACAGGTGGGTGTTACTCAGGTTGGTCTGCATGCAAATACAGTCTGCCTGGGAATGCGCAGACCTCTCGACTGACATCTACCCATCAAAACATTTTGATATTTGCATAAATCTTCCCAAGAGACAGCTCACTGCATCAGGGCTGAGGGCTCCTGAAATCAGTGCTAAGGTAGGAAGCCCCCTGCCAGCCCTTCTCACCAGCTATGATATGCCTGCATTGCATAGAGAAGCACAGAGTCCCAGTGATAAAATAAGTATTAAAATGGGAATTTTTTTGTTTGTTTGTTTTTATATATATTTTTTTAAAACGTTAATGTATGAGCGAGGAGGGAGGAACCAGGGAAGGTGAAATTAGTGACCTCAACAAACTGCAATGGCTGTACACTGTGCTGCAGACTTTGCCGCTGGTTTGGTCCGCCTGTCTCTGTCTGAGAATGACATGTGGGTCTGAAAGCATCTGTAGTTTATTGCCTACCACACAGTCTATCCAAACATAGATCAGAAGCAGTTTTCATGGTTATTTTTATTTAATTTTTTTAGAATTATTGTATATTTTCTAATTAAAATTTTCAGATGTGTGTTGTCTAATTCAAATTGATTAGGGGGCATTGAACCTGACAAAGCAAAACAAAACAAAAAATGTGTATCCTGCAGTTCCCATATTTGCCAGAAGATGGCAGCAAAATATAATCAATTTTACAAAAAGGTGATATGAAATGACTGTTTAACTGGTTAAGGACCGACTCCTGTGCATTTAAGTCGGCAGAATGCCACTGCTGGGCAAAGTAACGTATATTTACATCACTTTGAAATTCCTGCCATGCGGGCGCGCACCCGCCCCTGCCGCGAGCTCCGTGACCGTGCCCGCGAGACCCGCAGACTCGATGTCCGATGGTGTCCCGCGATCGGGTCACAGAGCTGCAGAACGAGGAGAGGCCAATGTAAACACAACATCTCCCCGTTCTGCCTAGTGACACTGTCACTGATCTATGCTCCCTTTCATCGGGAGCAGCGATCAGTGACGTGTCACACGTAGCCACGCCCCCTAACAGTTAGAATCACTCCCTAGGACACACTTAACCCCTTCAGCGCCACCTAGTGGTTAACCCCTTCACTGCCAGTGTCATTTTTCACAGTAATCAGTGCATATTTATAGCACTGATTGCTGCAAAAATGACAATGGTCCCAAAAATGTGTCAAAAGTGTCCGATCTGTCCGCCATAATGTCGCAGTCACGATAAAAATCACTGATCGCCGCCATTACTAGTAAAAAAATAATAATAATAATAATGCCATAAAACTATCCCCTATTTTGTAGACACTATAACTTTTGCGCAAACCAATCAATATACGTTTATTGCGATTTTCTTTACCAAAAATATGTAGAAGAATACATATCGGCCTAAACTGAGGAAAATTTTATTTTTTTTTATAGATTTTTTGGGGATATTTATTGTAGAAAAAAGTACAAAATATTGAATTTTTTTCAAAACTGTCACTCTATTTTTGTTAATAGCGAGAAAAAAAAACCACAGAGGTGATCAAATACCACCAAAAGAAAGCTCTATTTGTGGGGAAAAAAGGACGCCAATTTTGTTTGGGAGCCACGTCGCACGACCGCGCAATTGTCAGTTAAAGCGGCGCAGTGCCAAAAAGTGCTCTGGTCTTTGGCCAGCCAAATGGTCCGGGGCTAAAGTGGTTTAAAAAAAGTTTTGGAAGAATAGTTGAATAAAAAAAAAAAAAAAAAAAAACTGCATTACCCATTGGAACAAAATTGCTTGGAGAAGAACCAGTTCTCTTATCTTAATAAGCTGTGTTCACTTTGAATACCCAATTATGTGCAGCAGAGTTTGAAAAAAAAAACTTTTTTTTATCAGCACGTGATTGGATGTTCGAAAGCAGAAAAATAAAATGTTTTTTTTATGTCACACCATATTAGCGCAGCAATTTATCAAATGCAAATTTGCAGGAAAAAATACACTACAATGAATGATATTTCACACCAAAAACACAATATAATACAGAATTAATGTTTTGGTAAAATACAAAAGATGAGGTCACATTGAGTAAATAGATGCCAAACATGTCAAGACTCAAAATTGTGCATGCCCAAGAAATGGCGACAAACTGTGGTATCGAAAATGTTTCATAGGCGCCGCTTTAAAAGTCTTTACAGGTTTGCATAGATGTGCAGGATGTATGCTTGCATTTGCAATTCTCTGTATGCATGGGGGTGCTTTTACAAACATTTTTTACTCTTTTACATTTATTTTATTACATTTTTGGCTAAAATAAAAAAAAATCCTTTATATGGTAAGATCCTAACCACCACTGCTGCAAATACTTCTGGTAGCTAAGATTTTAGCATATATATATATATATATATATATATATATATATTACTGTGCAAAAGTTTTAGGCAGGTATGAAGAAATGCTTTAAATTAAGAATGCTTTCAGAAATAGAAGTGTTAATAGTTTATTTTTATAATTGACAAAATGGAAAGTAAAGCCTCGTACACACGACCGAGAATCTCGTCAAGAAAAAACACGTCGTTTTTCTTGACGAGATTCTTGGACAAGAAACTTGTCCCGGCCGAGTGTACAGATGCTCGATTCAAAGAACCCGCGGTTCTCTGAAAGGAGCGTACGCGGTGACGTCATCGACTACGACGAGCGTGCGCTCGTCACATTCGATGCCATCGCCGCCATCTTGCTACACCCTACCTATGCCTAGGAAGCTACCACGCATGCGTCAAAGTCATTTCGAACATGCGCGGGTTTCCACGGCGAAAGGTAAGTGTACACACACACACTTTTCTCGTCGAGAAACATGCCGACGAGAATCTCGACGAGAAAATAGAGAGCAGGTTCTCTATTTTTCTCGTCGAGATTCTTGTCGGTTTTCTTGACGAGAAACCTGATAGCTGCGTACACACGACCGATTTACTCGACTAGAAAGCTCTGCCAGCAAGTTTCTTGTAGTTTTTCGACGAGAAACTCGGTCGTGTGTACGAGGCTTGAATGAAAAGATGAGAAATTCAAATGAAATCAGTATTTGGCGTGACCACCCTTTTAATCAGTCCAGAACACCTGCTGCCATTTTTCTGCACCCCAGTTCCTATGTTTTTGTGCATAGTTGAGTCACTTAGCTTTGTTTTCATGTCTTGTGCATGCAAAAAAATAGGAACTGGAGTGCAGAAAAATTTCAGCAGGTGCTCAGGACAAATGAGTCTAAATGTTAAATATTTGGCTGTAGAAGGAGGCAAGTTGTTTGGGAACGGCTGGAGAGCGGTACAATAATGAGTGTCTGCAGGCAACAGTGAAGCATGGTGGAGGTTCCTTGCAAGTTTGAGGCTGCATTTCTGCAAATGGGATGAATGGTGTCCTCAATGCTGATAAATACAGGCAGATACTTATCCATCATGCCATACCATAAGGGAGGCGTGTGATTGGCCCCAAATGTATTCTGCAGCAGGACAACAACCCCAAACATACAGCCAATGTCATTAAGAACTATCTTCAGTGTAAAAAAGAACAAAGACTCCTGGAAGTGATGGTTTGGTCCCCACAGAGCCCTGATCTCAACATCATGGAGTCTGTCTGGGATTACATGAAGAGACAGAAGGATTTGAGGCAGCCGACATCCACAGAAGATCTCTGATTTGTTCTCCAAGATGTTTGGAACAACCTACCTGCTACCGAGTTCCTTCACAACTGTCCGCAAGTGTCCGGGCTTCTCGGCTCTTCATTGAATAGATTGATAGCAACACAGCCATTGGCTTGCGCTGCTGTCAATCAAATACAATGACATGGGGGGCGGGACTGAGTCATGCAATCGTGGCTATGTACGCAAGGTAACCCCCTCGGGAGAGTGCTTCCCAGAGGGGGTTAGCTATTGCGTGGAGGAGCCGAGAAAGGCGCCGCGGAACCCCAGAAGACGAGGATCGGGGCCACTCTGTGCAAAACGAACTGCACAGTGGAGGTAAGTATGACATGTTTGTTATTTTAAAAAAAAATATCTGAACCTATAGTATCACTTTAACCACTTAACAACCACCTGCCGACAAATAACGGCGGCAGGGTGGTTGCTTAACTCTGGGAGGACGTTATATAACGTCCTCCCAGAATCGCGCTCCCGCGCGCCCCCTGGGGCGCGCACACGGGAAACTCCGTGACCGCCGGGTCCAGAGGACCCGGCGGATCACGAATCGCGGTAAATCGCCGCTGATAGCGGCCGTTTACCACGTGATCGCTCCGTCAAATGACGGAGCAATCACTTGTAAACAGACCGGCGTCATTTGATGACGCCGGTTCCTCCCTCCCCTCTCTGTACCGATCGGTACAGTGTGAGAGGGGAGGGGGAGGGAGCGGATGGCAGCAGCAGCACTGTGGGCTGGATCTGTGACAATTGCAGTCACAGATCCAGCCATCCATCCATCCCTGCTCAGCCATCCCTGTGCTATACCCTGCCAATACTCTGCAATACACCCTGCCAATACTCTGCAAAATACCCTGGTGCAATACTCTGCAATACCCTGGTGCAATACTCTGCAATACCCTGGTGCAATACTCTGCAATACCCTGCGAAATACTCTGCAATACCCTGCGAAATACTCTGCAATACCCTGCGAAATACTCTGCAATACCCTGGTGCAATACTCTGCAATACCCTGGTGCAATACTCTGCAATACCCTGGTGCAATACTCTGCAATACCCTGGTGCAATACTCTGCAATACCCTGCGAAATACTCTGCAATACCCTGCGAAATACTCTGCAATACCCTGCGAAATACTCTGCAATACCCTGCGAAATACTCTGCAATACCCTGGTGCAATACTCTGCAATACCCTGGTGCAATACTCTGCAATACCCTGGTGCAATACTCTGCAATACCCTGGTGCAATACTCTGCAATACCCTGCACAATACTCTGCAATACCCTGCACAATACTCTGCAATACCCTGCAAAATACTCTGCAATACCCTGCGCAATACTCTGCAAAATACTCTGCAATACCCTGTGCAATACTCTGCAATACCCTGCACAATACTCTGCAATACCCTGCACAATACTCTGCAATACCCTGCACAATACTCTGCAATACCCTCCACAATACTCTGCAATACCCTCCACAATACTCTGCAATACCCTCCACAATACCCTGTGCAATACCCGTGCAATACCCTGCCATACACCGCAATACCCTGCCATACACCGCAATACCCTGCCATACACCGCAATACTCCGCAATGCCCGGCAATACTCCGCAATGCCCGGCAATACTCCGCAATGCCCGGCAATACTCCGCAATGCCCGGCAATACTCCGCAATAACCACTTCCCGCCCTCCGGCCGTCATATGACGTCCTTGACTTTGTGCGGGGATATCTGAATGATGGGAGCAGCTACAGGCATCATTCAGATATCGGCTTTTTCAGCCGGCGATTCCCTACACCATAAGAACAATCATAGCGGCTGTTCCGCCGCTTGATCATTCTTACGGGAGGCAAGAGGGGATGTCCCCCCCCCCCCCGCCGCCCTCCGGTGCTTCTACCGACTCACCGCTACGATCAAAGCCAGGATTGTTGTTTTTTTTTTTTGCATTTTTTTCAGGCTTCCCAGCCTAGAGGTGAGATGTGGGGTCTTATTGACACCCCCCCCCCCTCATATCTCACTGTAAAGAGGACCTGTCATGCCATATTCCTATTACAAGGGATGTTTACGTTCCTTGTAATAGGTATAAAAGTGATCAAAAAAATGTTTAGGGCGGAAAAACATGTCAAACTAAAATAAATAAAGTAAAATGAAGAATAAATTTTTTTTTTTTTTTTTAAAGCGCCCCTGTCCCCGTGAGCTCGCATACAGAAGCGAACGCATACGTAAGTCCCGCCCACATATGAAAACGGTTTTCAAACCACACATGTGAGGTATCTCTGCGAACGTTAGAGCGAGAGCAATCATTTTGGCCCTAGACCTCCTCTGTAACTCAAAACATGTAACCAGTAAAAATATTTAAAGCGTCGCCTATGGGGATTTTTTAAGTAGCGAAGTTTGGCGCCATTCCACGAGTGTGTGCAATTTTTAAGGGCGACATGTTAGGTATCTATTTACTCGGCGTAACTTCATCTTTCACATTATGCAAAAACATTGGGCTAACTTTACTGTTTTTTTTTTTTTTTAAGCACAAAACATTTTTTTTCCGTAAAAAACGCGTTAAAAAAATTGCTGCGCAAATATCGTGCGAGATAAAAAGTTGCAACAACCACCATTATATTCTCTAAGGTCTTTGCTAAAAAAACATATATAATGTTTTGGGGTTCTATGTAATTTTCTAGCAAACAAATGATGATTTTTACATGTAGGAGAGAAATGTCAGAATTGGCCTTGGTGCTCCAGAACGCCTGATGGTGCTCCCTGCATGTTGGGCCTCTGTATGTGGCCACGCTGTGTAAAAGTCTCACACATGTGGTATCGCCATACTCGGGAGTAATAGCAGAATGTGTTTTGGGGTGTAATTTGTGGAATGCATATGCTGTGTGTGAGAAATAACCTGCTAATATGACAATTTTGTGAAAAAAAAAAAAGAGAAAAAAAAAATCTTGATATTGCAAAGAATTGTGGGAAAAAATGACAACTTCAAAAAACTCACAATGCCTCTTTCTGAATACCTTGGAATGTCTTCTTTCCAAAAAGGGGTCATTTGGGGGGTATTTGTACTTTTCTGGCATGTTAGGGTCTCAAGAATTGAGATAGGCCGTCAGTACTTCAGGTGTGATCAATTTTCAGATATTGGCACCATAGCTTGTGGACTCTATAACTTTCACAAAGACCAAATAATATACACCAATTTGTACTTATTTTTACCAAAGATATGTAGCAGTATAAATTTTGGCCAAAATTTATGAAGAAAAAAGAGTAATTTGCAAAATTTTATAACAGAAACGAAAAAAAAATCATTTTTTTACAAAATTTTCAGTCTTTTTTCTCTTATAGCGCAAAAAATAAAAAACCCAACAGTGATTAAATACCACCAAAAGAAAGCTCTATTTGTGTGAAAAAAAGGACAAAAATTTCATATGGGTACAGTGTTGTATGACTGAGTAATTGTCATTCAAAATGTGAGAGCACCGAAAGCTGAAAATTGGTCTGGTTATTAAGGGGGTTTAAGTGCCCAGTGGTCAAGTGGTTAATGAAAGAGATTAATGCCTGTGTCTTCAGCTCCATCTAGTGGCGTAAATGCGGTATCGTTTTCTCATTCAGGTGTTTCAGAAAACGATACTGCATATTGACCACTAGATGGAGCTGAAGATATAGGCATTGAATAAAAATTGCAACCACGCATTGTTCAGTACAAACAAGTGCTTCTGGCATTCATGCAAGGAATGTTTTATCAATAGACCCTTGAGTGTGTATAAGTGTTTGCCTGCAGATCCCCTTCAATATTCATGATGATGGATTGCAAAAGATAAAACCAAACTAAACCACTAGATGGAACCATGTCCTTCTAAAAAGTATTGTGTAAAACTAGGGAAGACTTATTAAAAGATTCAGGATTGTTCACTTAGCAAAATGAAGGTTCAATAAACCTAAATAAGAAGGTGAAGCTTCGTTCACTTTAATCATCCCTTTAATCATCACATCATATGCTGGAAAAAAAAAATCTTTATATACATTGAGTGTTCCAAGTGAACACAATCTCACTGTATTTACTAACATTCAATTTGCAAATGCTTTCATAAATCGACCCCAAGCTTCGCCCCATAATGGGGTCTAATGATAAAAGTTCAGAGTAGATTTATTTATTTTTTGCTTTCTGTTCAATATATAAAAATGTTTTAGGGTCTGTTCACACCAAAATGCAATGAAAAATGCACAGATAAAGCCATCACATTCACACATTTTTCAACTCCTTTCATTTTTGCATACGCTGAGATGTGTTTATTCCTAAGCTTTTTTAACATTTTAATTAAAAAGTAACTTGTCGTTTTTTTATTAGCTACTTTCACATGTGTTGTGCTTGTACATGATTATTTGCAATGCAGTCTTCTGCTCTACTTTTTTAAATGCTTGTAACTGCATAAGATTCATATTTTTACTATCATTGTGTAGGGATCTGCTGCCCTCTACTGTCTGAATTTGTAAATATATTGTGGCGGCATTTCCTGTCCCTGGCTTTTGGCTTTGAAACCCCAAAAGGAGGAAGGGGAAAGAGAGAAAGTCTCAGCCTCATATCCTGCCCATGCTGCTAAATCCTGGGCCAGAAGAGACTATTATACACTACGAAGGTAGGACTAAAGAGCAGAGTAGATAGGCTGACTCTGAGTTCCAGTGCCACAGCACAGTTCCTGTCGATAAGAAGCTCCATTCCAGGCTGGTTGGACAACAGTTGGAGGATCCCCCATGACCACAGATCTTGTCTTTTGGTCTCCAACACAAAGACAGACACCATATCATTCTCAAGAGTACCTGCAACCTGCAGTTTTGTTTTTTTTGCTTTTATTGAGCTACATTCACATGCGTTGTATTTACACACAATCATATATATTGCAAAAAAAAATGCAGTCTGCTCTACTTTTTTCAAATGGCTGTAACTGCATGATGTGAACTACTCTCATTGAGAAACATTCATTTTTTTTTATTATCATTGCCCTCCACTGTCTGAATTTGTAAATGACTGTAAATATATTATGTAGGCACTTCCTGCCCCTGTATTTGGGCTTTGAAACCCCAAAAGGAGGAAGATGAAAGAGAGGAAGTCTCGGCCCCATATCCATTCCATGCTGCTAAATCCTGGACCAGAAAAGACTAATATACTCTACGAAGGAGGGACTGAAGCACAGAGTAGATAGGCTGACTCTGAGTTCCAGTGCCACACCACAGCTCCTGCCCGTAAGAAGCCCCTTTCCAGGCTGGTTGGATAACAGTTGGAGGATCCGCCCGGGACCACAGATCTTGTCTTCAGGTCTTAAACCAGAAAGAATACCCTCTAGTGCAGGGGTCTCAAACTGGCGGCCCTCCAGCTGTTGCAAATCTACAAATCCCATGAGGCATTGCAAGGCTGACAGGCACAAGCATGACTCCTACAGGCAGAGGCATGATGGGACTTGTAGTTTTGCAACAGCTGGAGGGCCACCAGTTTCAGACCCCTGCTCTAGTGGGACTTTAAAGGGCAATGACTATGAAAAGAGCGTATACAGATTAATTTTAAAAAAGTATTGTTTTTATTAATACAAACATCTAAAAGACACAGCATAAGTTGTGTCAAACAAGATACAAAAATAGATAGAAAATGTATAGCATATTGTCCATTATGAAATCAAAACCACTAATTTAAATCACTTCTGTACTAGTGTATAGAGTGATACCCAATGTGTTTCAAGGTCATGCGTTTGTTCCTCTTCATCAGGAGCAAGTGGTGAAAGTATTTATGATATCATGTGGAAGCAGGTGTCTTGATGTATATCATCAAGACTTTGAAAACAAATAAGTATGGCCGTGCTGGCCCCGCATTGCCCAGGAGGCTGGAGAAGAGAGCGTCCACCCTGAATGACAACCAAAAGGGGGGGTCAAGGAGAGGAAACCCGAACCAGTAAGTGCACCCACACCACACTTCAAGATACCAGAGATCTCAGTCACTAGGCACAATAAGGAAAGAAGAAATTCCAAAGATGGAGAGTACAGGGTCCAAATAGGGAACCTTAACCACTTCGCGCCCGGGCTATAAGCAAAAGACGTCCGCAAAGCGGTCGTCAATTGCTGATAGGACGTCCATGGACGTCCTCTTGTTTAATTCCGTGATGCGCGCCACCGCGGGCGTGCGTCGGGGAAAAACTGTGCCCGCCGTGTCAGGCGAGTGCTGATGCGCGTGCCTGGCGGCCGCGATGTCCGCCAGGTACGAGCGATCGGCTGTCACAGAGCCAGGGACGTGGATCTCTGTGTGTAAACACAGAGATCCACGTCCTGTCGGGGAGAGGAGACGGATGGTGTGTCCCTTGTACATAGGGACAACCATCAGTCACCTCCCCCAGTCAGTCCCCTCCCCCCCACAGTAAGAACATCTAGCAGGGAACATATTAACCCCTTGATCGCCCCCTAGTGGTTAACCCCTTCCCTGCCAGTCACATTTATACAGTAATCAGTGCATATTTTTAGCACTGTTCGCTGTATAAATGTGAATGGTCCAAAAAATGTGTCAAAAGTGTCCGATGTGTCCGCCGTAATGTCACAGTCATAAAAAAAAAAAAATCGCAGATCGACGCCATTACTAGTAAAAAAATAAATTAAAAAATAATAAAAAAAAAATCATAATTCTATTCCCTATTTTGTAGGCGCTAAAACTTTTGCGCAAACCAATCACTATACGCCTATTGCGATTTTTTTTTTTTACCTAAAATATGTAGAATACGTATCGGCCTAAACTGAGGAAAAAAATAGTTTTTTAAAAAAAAAAAAATGGGATATTAATTATAGCAAAAATTAAAAAATAGTGTTTTTTTCAAAATTGTCGCTCTATTTTTTTTTATAGCGCAAAAAATAAAAACCGCAGAAATGATCAAAGACCACCAAAAGAAAGCTCTATTTGTGGGAAAAAAAGGACGTCAATTTTGTTTGGGAGCCACGTCGCACGACCGCGCAATTGTCATTCAAAGCGTGACGGCGCTGAAACCTGAAATTTCGCCTGGGCAGGAAGGGGGTTATGTGCCCAGTTGTCAAGTGGTTAATGTTGATGTGGTTTGTTTGATGGTACGTTATAGAGGGAATAGTGTCCACTTATAAAGAGGCTGGGTGTTTGCATTATTATGCACCAATAATGGGGTGTATCTTCCGTGTGGGTCTCCCAGAGTCAGAATATGTAGGTTCCAAGCAGCCAGCAGGGAACTTGTCTTCAGGTCTCCAACACAAAGACAGACACCATATCATTCTAAAGCCCCGTACACACGGTCGGACTTCCATCAGACTTTTCCGTGTTTATTTGTCCGAACGGAATTGGTCGGGAACACCCATAGCATACACACGCACTGACTTTTCTGCAAACTTTCCCAAATCTTTTTGCAACATCACATGGTTTTTCTGCTCTTTTCTGCTCTTTACCGCCACCCTTTGGTCAACTTCTGCTATTGTTGGTTGATTTTAACATTAGTTGTTTTGTCCATCGGACAAAAGTCCCGATGGTTTTCTGTACACACGGTCGGACTTTGCTCCATCGGACTTTTGTTGGGCAAAAGTTTGTCCGTTTGCAGACCGAACTTTTGTCTGATGAAAACAAGAAAAAAGCAAAAAAAGTTTGTCCGATGGAGCGTACACACGGTCGGATTGTTGGTCCAACTTGCTCAAAATGAAGTTTGTTGGCCAAAAGTCCGACCGTGTGTACGGGGCTTTAGAAGCCCTTGGAACTGGACCTTGCTGCAACATTCATCTTGAGTCACCTCTGCTGATAACTATACAGTATTTACTGGGTTATATGTACACAATTCCACCAGGACTCCTATTGGGCTCTTTAGTGATAATACCTGTTTGTACATTGGATGTATATACTATTAGTAATCTCTTCTTATATAAAGTTTGTATTAGTTCTGTACTGGTGTGCATCTATATATTCATGGTTAATGTTATATGCTGGTTGCAGTAGTTCCTCTGCTCCCAATTCCTTGGTTTAGATTACTGATGAATTTTTCAGGAAGGGAATCCCCTGCTCATGGCACAATTTCACTGTCAATATTACAGAAGGAGGTAATAATGACACACGTTATACAGATTTAGCCGAGTCACTTTTTCCTAAGTCGCTGGCCTGGCCGCGGTCAGGTGACTTGGCGCTGTAGAAGATGTCAGCAGTGACTTCAGCTTTCTCAGGGAACTTTAAAGATCACTTCTTCCCAATAAATCATTCCGCCTAGACACCCGGGGTGCGAAGATCGCGGCGAGGACGATTTCAGCCGGCTGCGGAGAGCGTGACAAAGCCCAGCGCAGGCCAAAACACTCCGAAGAGCAGATTAGTCTCTGAATACATTTCAATTGACAAAATCCGATGTGTATGGGAAACGGAGGAATGAAGTGCGTACACCAGAGACTGTCAGAGCGGGCCCGGTCATTAATCACTCTGTCTCCTGGATGAAGCTTGTGTAATGCTCCGAGCTGACATGTGAGCTGTGTTTTATATAAAATGACTGCTGCTTGATGGGAATGTATAGCGGTATTACAGCCAGACTATCCACAAGGCAGCTTAGGCAGGAGTCTAGGGCCCGGTGGATGCCCAGGGGGGCCAGTTTAGGGTGAACAGATGTCCCCGTTTTCCAGGGACCGTCCCTGATTTTAGGGGCTGTTTCTCGTGGAAAAATGTCCATGATTTGGTCCCCAGTTAAAAGGATGTGTCTTTCTTTCCAGTTTTAATAATTGCGTCCTCAGCCAAGTGGCTGTGATTGGTCTGGAGCAGGAGGGGAGGGGCGTGTCTGCTCCCAACTATGTCCAGGGGTTATTGATGATGTCACATGCTGATGTTTCCCTCCATTCCCTCCATTCCAGGGACAGAAGTCTCCAGTTTTTGGGGAAAGTCCCTGATTTCTTTCCAGCTTTAACCACTTGCTTACCAAGCCAATTCTGACATGTAAAAATCTGCATTTTTTTCTAGAAAAGTCCTTTTTTTTTTTAAGCAGATACCCTAGAGAACAAAATGGTGGGTGTAACAATTTTTCATGTCACACGATATTTGCACAGCGGTTTTGCAAATGCTAATTTTTTGTGAAAAAATATGCTTTAAGGAATTTTGGTGCACACAAACGCATTTTAATACCCAATTTTTTGGTAAACTATAAAAGATGATGTTACGACAAGTAACTGCATCTCAAGCACAGTGGCTAAGTGGTTAGAACTTCTGCCTAGCAACACTAGGGTCATAGGTTCAAATCCCAACCATGGCGATATCTGCCTGGAGTTTGCATGTTCTCCCTGTCTTCAAGTGGTTAAATTTGCAGCAGCACAAAGCATTGCAGCCGCTGCGCGTGCGGCTGTTATTAAGCTTTTACGTGGGTGGCCAGCTTACCCCGATTTTACCGTCGTCCAGCCGCCCATAGGAAAGAGTCCTAAGTTCTCAAAAACTGGGGACAAGCTGTAAATTCGTTCAGGATAGCAGTATTATAAATGCTGTTGCGCTTTTTTTGGCGAATGGTGCTGTGCCTTTAATTCCATCTTCAAGTTCAAATCCTTCCAAACACAAAGTCCTTCGTTGTCTTAAAAAAGAGGAATCTGTTTCAGAAAACACCATAATCACAAATTTTATTGGCGTATCATGAACTGTTATAAAGCGCTTTACGTCTTGCGGTCTCGGAGGGGCATCTGGAGGGATTAGTGAGTTTTAATGGCGCGGCCCAGATAGGAGTCACCTCCGCCTCCCCATCTAATCCCGTCCTCCCTGGCTACACATCAATAACAACACAGGCACGGAGCTGAAGAGTTTTATACAGGATTAAGCGAGACATCAAAGGCCGGGGAAATTGTAAGAGCTCATTTGTCTTCTATCATTACCAGGATATATGGAAAGGAAGCTCTCCTTATATATATACAGTATGTATATGTATCAATGGCGGCACTATGCTGAAGGCGAGCATCCCCTTTAAGAAGGCCATCCATCATGTTGAGAAGTAGATAAGACATTTAATGGTGCCTGCTCTATGTTTTGGCACAAAAAGCTAACTGTCCATTGAGATATGATTTTCTGGGATTAAGAGAAAGCTGAACAGGACTCTTAAAGTGGACGTGTCACGTGAGCGCGTTGTAAGGAGTCAGACACGTGGGTGGAATCGGTGGTTATTTAAAACCTTTTCGTAATCAAACAGAAGATTCTGAAAAGTTGCGTTTTTTTGCCTTTTTCTATGGTGCCACCATTGATTTCGAAATTTGACCAACCAAGTCTTCAATTTCATATTGCTACCGAAAAAAAAATTTGCGGCCGGGAATCTTTTTTTCTTTTCCGGTCACATCTCATGCACATTTCTTTTTCGATTAGATTTCTTGCAAGATTCTCCCGTCATTATTTAGAAATTTGTTAGTTTTTCCAAAAATTTCCAACAACATCACTCAAATTCGGCTGGTCGTGCGAAAGTTGGTCGGCACTGAAGCCCACTAATGGTGCCAAATTCGAACGAGATGTGTTTATCTATGTTGCCATAACAATGGGGCGGGACCTTCCTCCGTCGCCGCCCGTTGTTATGGCAACGTTAGAAACAATCGGCGCTACGGCCGCCATTAAATAGCGCATGCGCGAGATCGAGAGGTGCATGCTGGTTACCCAGCATGCACCTCTCCAGGGCAAACCAGGAAGAGATATCGATTGGGCTTCACATGCCCACAATAATGATGGAAACGGCCAGAACAGGAGGGGGAATAAATTCAGTAAGTGATTTATATTTTAAATAAATACCTAACAAACTTTGTCTAAAGGTTATTGTATTTAATTAGTACATGCTAGGGTCAATAATAAAAAAAAAAAAAATTGTCCTGAACTCCGCTTTAAAGTGTTTGTTACCCCAACACTTCATATGCCTGATATGTGGCTGCTGTACCATGTACTTGTATTAGAAAGCTTCCTGTTCTCTTTGTATTGCTTCCCTTATGTTAAATCCCTGGTGTTCCTGCCAGTCCCTCTGCTTTCCTATTAAAAACTTACCACACTAAGCAGGGGAGCACAGTGTGGTCAGTTCTTTAGCTGTGCTGGGAACTCCACCTACTCTCCTCCAATGATCAGACTTGTCCTGACACCCCCCCCCCCCCGCTGCACAGCAATTCACTGGGAAGCTCAGTGTAATGTTACTTCTCCTCCCCCAGCTCTTATGCAGATGAGAACAAAGGGAATGTGATCACTTATAAAACAGGGAAAAGGGGTATTTATATATATATTTTTGTTATATCTATACACATGTTTTGCCTTTCATTTCTTTTTTAAACTGAATGGGTTGATTTACAAGGTGATTGTTTACAATCACTTTAACCACCTCAATACCGGGCCTATTCTGGCACTTCTCTCCTTTATGTAAAAATCATAATTTTTTTCCTAGAAATTTACTCAGAACCCCAAAAAATTATATATATATTTTTAGCAGACACCCTAGGGAATAAAGTGACGGTCATTGCAACTTTTTATCTTGCACGGTATTTGCGCAATAATTTTTCAAATGCCTTTTTTTGGGAAAAAAAAATGATCTCATGAATTAAAAAATAACAAAACAGTAAAGTTAGCCCAATTTTTTTGTAAAATATGAAAGATGATGTTACGCTGAGTAAATAGATACCTAACATGTCACGCTTTAAAATTGCGCACACTCATGGAATGGCGCCAAACTTCGGTACTTAAAAATCTCCATAGGCGACGTTTTGATTTTTTTTTTTACAGGTTACCAGGTTAGAGTTACAGAGGAGGTCTAGTGCTAGAATTGTTGCACGCGCTCTAACGCACACGGCGATACCTCACATGTGTGATTTGAACAGCGTTTACATATGTGGGCGGGACTTACGTGTGTTTTTGCTTCTGAGCGTGAGCTACCGGGGACAGGGGCGTTTAAAATTTTTTATTCTACTTAATTTTTTTTTATTTTTACACTTTTTTTTTTTTTATCACTTTTATTCCTATTACAAGGAATGTAAACATCCCTTGTAATAGGAATGTGTGTGACAGGTCCTCTTTATGGAGAGATGCGGGGTCAATAAGACCCCACATCTCTCCTCCAGGCTGGAAAGCATGAGATCGGGAAAAAAATTCACTGATCTCATGCCGACAGCCGAGATCACGGCTTTGTTTACTTTCGGGCCCCCCCCCCCCCCCCCGGCGTGACGTCATAACGTCGCGCCCGGGCCTCCGACGGCCATAATCCAGAAATCTCTATGCTTCCCATCCGGCGCTGGCCGATTCGTTCTCCGGGCCCCCGATGGCACAGGAGAGTCCGGAGAAGCTCCGGATGGTGGCACCTATAAGAACGATCAAGCGGCGGAACTGCCGCTATGATCATTCTTATGGTGCGCAGAATCGCCGGCTGAAAATAAGGATATCTGAATGATGCCTCTAGCTGCAGGCATCATTCAGATATCCCTGCACAAAGTCAGCGACGTCATATGACGGCGTGCGGTATTGAGGCGGTTAATGCCCGGTAGACATGATCCTAAAATCGTACAAAAAATGGCAATTTCGGAGCGATCGTACGATAATCTGATCATTAGTACAGAGCTTTTGAGAGCCGATCAGGACAGTTCATCCGATATTATTTTGATTTTCATTCGTAGGATGCCAGATCGTACGATTTTTGTTTAATCAGTACAGCTGTCGTTTGAAAATGCAATACAAATGCATTACTACACATGACATAACGTCCACATTTTATTCTGTCGTACGAGAATTTTCGTGACTTTAGTAAACTCTTCAGATTTGATCGTTTTTTTTTTGGTTTTTTTTGCATGATAATCTCAGGACGATCATTCGTCCGATAATCTCATCGTGTGTACGGGGCATAAGACTATTAATTGACTGACGGTTTTAGCTAGATGGAATTATCGCTGCTAATATTGTAAATATAAGGGCTTATTGATTACAAATGCAGGAAAGAAAATTAGAACAAAACTGGAGTTGCCATTTCTAACTAGTGACCAATCAAGTTTCAATTTTTCACTATTAAAGTAGAACTAAATGCAAAACTTTTTTTTTTTCCGTTTTGGATAGAGTAAAGGAGGGTTAGTTTTTTTCATCTGTGTCCCATTGGGGAAATCTTCCTTCACTTCCTGTCCCATAGCCAAAACAGGAAGTGACAGGAAATCCTGCCAAAGTGCGGAAATCCCTGGTTGTTACCAGAACTGGTGTTCCCATTGGAAGATTTTTCCCTCTATTCCTGTTCTGGTGACAACACATAATTTGGATTTACTTTTACTCTTGGTGATAATGGTATACAGGACAAATATAGAGGGTGAGTATCCCTAACGGGGCACAGACAGCAGTAAAAACCTGTTCTAGTACCTCTCCACTCTATCCAAATAAAATAAAAAAGTTTTGTCCGTAGTTATACTTTAGGCAGATATTCTAATTGGACAACATGAGCATCATTTACAATTGTGTATTCATTTTATTTAGTTCAGCTTTACAGAATCAGATTTCACTGAAGGGTCAAAGCTGGGAGACTATTTGTAACAAATTTGCAGTACGAATCTCACAAGTATTCCTACAGCTGTCATGAGTATTCACATTGCGTTTAATATGTTCATTTTCTATAGTGGTCAGCGCCATCTAGTGGCCATAATGTTGTATTTTCCTGAAATACCTCAAAAAGAAAAATACGGCATTATGGCCTCTGGATGGAGCTGACCACCATAGAAAATAAACATAAACACAATACAGTGAATATTTGTGACAGCTGTGCAAAAGCAGCCCCCTTAGTATAAAGCTGGCCATACCTCCCGGCTCGACAAAAGTCAATTTCCGAATCAATTGAGCCGAGTATAAATTACTGGAGTAGCTGGATCCTATCTGGTTCGTTCAGTCACTGTTCACACTGTTAGGGGGGCACTGATGGGGGAATCAATTGATTTCTCTAGTTCAGCTATCTCTTGGGGACTCCCTGAGTTTCCCAACACGAAAGCCTACTACAAGGGGTGTATAAAAATTGTGCCTGGTGAAAGAGCAATTACATTCGCTCTGTGCAAATGGGACAATAAAATAAATGTTATTTGGCTATTTCCTGTGCTGGTTGAATGTTTTTCATTGATTTAATCACCTCCCGCCCGCCCTAACATGAAATGAGGGGCGCAAGGTGTCTCTCTTGTTCTGGGAAGACATCATATAACCTCGTCACACTCTCTCTGCGCTTGCGTGGCCACGGGGGAGTGTAGTGATCGGTGGTGCGCTCTTTCCCTGGGACACGGCGAATCACCAATCTCAGTAAAGAGCCAGTGATGAGGCTCTTTACCCATGTGATCAGCTGTGTCCAATCACAGCTGATCACATGTAAAGATGGAAATGCCGGTTATCAGCATTCCTCTCCTCAAGCACTGATTAGCGGCATTTTTTTCAGGGGAGATCTGCACAGAAAATCAGGGCACTAATCATCAATGTAGCCCCAAAAGTACCCAGCAGTTATGTCAATCAGTGCACAGCAGTGATGCTAGTCAGTGCCCATCAGTGCCACCTATCAGTGCCGCCTATCAGTGCTGCATATCAGTGCCGTCTATCTGTGCCCATCAGTGGCACCTATCAGTGCCCATCAGTGCTGCCTATTAGTGCCCATAACTGCTGCATATCAATGCCGCCAATCAGTGCCGCCTATCAGTGCTTATCAGTGCTGCACATCAGTGCCACCTATCAGTGCCCATCATTGCCACCAATTAGTGCCCATCAGTGCCACCTATCAGTACCCATCAGTGCCGCATATCAGTGCTCATCAGTGCTGCCTATCAGTGCCCATCAGTGCCGCCTATCAGTGCTTATCAGTGCTGCATATCAGTGCTGCCTATCAGTTTCCATCAGTGCCACCAATCAGTGCCCATCAATGCCATCTATCAGTGCCCATCAGTGCCACCTATCAGTGCTCATCAGTGCTGCATATTAGTACCTCCTCATCAGTGCCAGCTCATCAGTGCACATCAGTGAAGGAAAAAAAATACTTATTTACAAAATGTTATAACAGAAAAAAACATTTTTTTTAAAATAAAAGTGCCCAGTAAATAAGTGGTTAAAATGTAAAACAGCACATTTGCCCACTAGATGGCGCTAAGTATTATATGAAACATATTGCTACTTATGGGCCAAATGTTGACTTTTCCTGTTAATTAATGAAAAACATTCCACCAGCACAGGAAATACGGTAGTAATAATTAAATGTTTTTTTTTGCCCATTCAGACAGGACAAATGCACAGAGAACAGTTCAACAATTAAGAACTTGGTAATGTGTAGGCTATCCTGCCCTCTTCGGACTGGGAGGATCCATAGGCAGATTAGCTTGAACAAGAACAAGCATTGTGCCTTACCGTAAAAATAATAATAAAAACTAAATACATTTCAATATACTAACAAAAGGAAGTAACTACAGGCACATAGAACCAATCCAGTAAAAATGCTCCAGTGATGCCCATGAACAGGGAGCAAGGTTTACGCATTTCAAGGACAGCACCCTCTTCATCAGAGCAATATGTAGCTCTGATGAAGAGGGTACTGCCCTCGAAACACTTAAGCATTGCTTGCTGTTGATGGACATCACTCAAGCATTTTTACTGGATTGGTTCTATGTGCCTGTAGTTACTTCCTTTGTTGGTGTATTGGAATTTCTTTATTTTCTCAGTAAATTATTTTTACAGGACTTCCTGTCTAAGACGAATATATAGGTGCCTAAAAAATTGAAGCTGAACTCCAGCTAACACTTTTTAAGCAGTTACAGCAACAGTTTATTTAATTTTTTTCCTTTTGTGATAAAGGTTTTACATAAACGAATAAAAGCTGGTCATTGTAAGCACCCCTGTCAGTGGTAAAGTAGAACTAAAGAGGTTAATACTTTCCATTGGTCCCTCCCTGGCAGCGACATCTTCTTCTGTGTGCCGGACTAAGGTCATCTGCATTGGCCGGGGTGGGCTGGACCACTCATCCTGGCACACAGGGACTGGCCTGATGCTGTAAGCTGTGCTGCGCATGTTCAGCTCAGTTCACAATGCCAGAGAGGACAGTGAGCAGGCAGGTATGTGCATTGTATTGCAGAAGAGATATTGCATGTATCTTCTGCAAAAAAAAAAAAACTGCTTGCTCACAATTTTTTATTATTATTAGTATTATTATTTTCTATATATTTATTATTATTGTTAATATTATACAGGATTTATATAGCACCAACAGTTTGTGCAGTACTTTACAATATACGAGCAGACAGAACAATAACAATACAGTTGAATACAGAAGGAATAGGAGGGCCCTGCTCATGCAGCTTAACCAGTAAAGCTCTGGAAGATTTTACCCCCTTCAGGACCAGGCCATTTTTTTTTGTATATGCCACTGCACTACTTTAACTGGGAATTGCAACACTGCACGCAATTTTTTTCACACAAAGAGAGCTTTCTTTTGGTGGTATTTGATCACCACTGACTTTTTTTATTCTTTTATTATATAGACGAAAAAGAAAAAATATTTTTTATTTTCAGCTATAAAACATATCCAAGAAAAAATAAATAAACATTCTTCATAAATTCAGGCTAAAATGTATTCTACTACATGTCTTTTGGTAAAAAAAAAAAAAAAAAAGATATTGATTGGTTTGCATGAACGTTATACCGTCTACAAATGATGGCATAGATACTGGAATTTTTTTTATTTTTTTTTATATAATGACTGTCTTCAGCGACTTATACTGGGACTGTGATAGTGTGGCGGACAATCTGACACTAACTGACACTGGATGGGAACTGACTAACTGACATCTCCAGTGACACTAATACAGTGATCGTGACAATATTATACACTGTCACTGTACTAATGACACTGGCTGGGAAGTAATCAAAGGGTTAAATGTGAGCCTAACAATGTGTAATGTGTGTATTATGTGCTGCTTTTACTAAATGCTGTGGCTGATTTTTATTAGTAAAAGGGGCTTCCAGATTTTGATAAACCCCCAACCCACAGAATCCCACAACCACTGGGTCAGGGTTGTGGGGAACAGGCCCTTGGCCTCATTAATATGGGTTATTCCCCATGTTGAGGGCATGTTGCCTGGTATTGTTCAGAAGGAACCCCTCTCCTTTCCTGACCAGCTAGGCTGCTCAGATAAAGGTCTGAGGGACTTTTTTGAGGGACCCCATGCTTTTTTTTCTTGTTTTATGCTTGGCGTTCCCCCTTAAAATTCATATGAAGTGGTCTGGTGGTCTGGTATGTTACTTGGGTGGTCCCCACACTGTTTTTTTTCTTTCTTGCAAGGGGTACTCCATAACAAAACCCCATCAAAGATAAAGACGTGGTATGTATTTTTGGGGGGAATCCCATACCTTTTTTGAGTAGGGGGCGTTCCCTTTTATTATCTCTATCAGACCATCGTCTAGGATGAGGCTCTGGTATATATGGGGGGGACTCTCCTGCCAAAGCTGTCATTTGGTGGCAATTTAAATTGCTTTATTTTATCTTTGTAAAATATCAGTTTTGCTTTAGTAGACTTGCCGGGAGAACAAAAAATCGCCACATCACTGCTCCGTGTACAGGCCCTGTGTTGTTAGTAAACACAGAGTTCTCTGCTGTGATTTGCTATGCCAATTAGCAGGACATAAATCATTGGCCAGGACCTGTTGACCAACTTGTGCTGTTCCAAATCACAGCCCAGATGAGGCGGCGGGCACTCACCCCCTACCCAGATATGCTGAAGCGGCTGCCCCATCACCGCATATGTTCATGGGGTGGTCCGCAAGTGGTTAACATCTCCATTTTTACAGCATTAGTTCCAGTTTGAATGCTTTTGGCAGACTTTACCATATACTGTATATACTCGAGTATAAGCCAAGTTTTTCAGCCCTTTTTTTAGGGCTGAAAATGCCCCCCTCGGCTTATACTCCAGTCAGTGTACCTGTCGGGTCGGGGGCATCCATTTTTCAAAAGTCGCGGCTTCTTCCTGGTCCATGATAGGCGTTTGACACTGTGTTCCGCTACCGCCTATCACGGAGGTCCTCTCATCCTCAAACTTTCCCAGCAGACACTGTGTTCAGTGTTCCACCAATCACGAACATCCTCTTGTCGGAGGATGAAAGAGGTCCGTGATTGGCGCAACACTGAACACAGTGTCTGCTGGGAAACTGAGTCCGAGGATGAGAGGACCTCCGTGATAGGCGGTAGCGGAACACAGTGTCAAAGGCCTATCACGGAACGGGACCAGGAGGAAGCCACGAGATTTGAGAAATGGACGCCCGCAGCCTGTCAAGAATACAGGTACACTGACTCGGGCACAGTGAGGTTGTAATGGGCACAGTAAGGCTGCAATGATTATGGGCACAGTGAGGTTGCAATGATTATGGGCACAGTGAGATTGCAAATGGGAACAGTAAGACTGCAATGATTATGGGCACAGTGAGGTTGGGCACAGTGAGGTTGCAAATGGGCACAGTAAGGCTGCAATGATTATGGGCACAGTGAGGTTGGGCACAGTGAGGTTGCAAAAGGGCACAGTAAGGCTGCAATGATTATGGGAACAGTGAGGTTGGGCACAGTGAGGTTGCAAATGGGCACAGTAAGGCTGCAGTGATTATGGGCACAGTGAGGTTGCAATGGGCACAGTGAGGTTGCAAATGGGCACAGTGAGGTTGCAATGGCCACAGTGAGGTTACAATGGGCACAGTGAGGTTACAATGGGCACAGTGAGGTTGCAAATGGGCACAGTGAGGCGTGCAAATGGGCACAGTGAGGCGTGCAAATGGGCACAGTGAGGTGTGCAAATGGGCACAGTGAAGCTGCAAATGGGCATTGCTGACCCTCTTTTCCGCTTTCAGTAGCTGCTGCATTCTCACCCTAGGCTTATACTCGAATCAATACGTTTTCCCAGTTTTTTGTGGTAAAATTAGGGCCTCGGCTTATATTCAGGTCGGCTTATACTCGAGTATATGCAGTAAGTCATTTTTGGTTTTGCCCATAGTTCCACTTTAAGGACTCATTGTACCTACAGGAAGTCGTTCCCCGTCACTATGTATGTGAAAGAACATCTGGATAAAACATGTGTCCCTCACTATCACATGTTCAGGGACAACAAACTAGATTGTTAGTAAACGGCCAAGGTGTGTAAAAGGAAAAAATAGATATTGGGAGGAAACTAGTCACAAGGTGTATACATACAGAAGACACGTGGGCAAACAGCGGCCACACATGACACATCCTGTTCTACAGGGTCAGATCTCAATAAAAATAACCTCTGTGATGCTTTACATAAACCGCCTACGTGATTTATGTAACCGTCTTCTGCATCATGTTATCGATATCGGCCAGGTGCGCTGAATCTAAAGTACATTTTTTTGGATCATTCTCTGGCTTCTTAGATATCTCAGTAAAACTGAATAACAGAGTGGCAAACATTCGACTTTCTTTATTGGTGAGCTGTGTAGTAAGGGTGCTGATGTCGTACTTCATGCGTTGGGCATCGTTCACCGTGATTGATGTGGATTGACGTGGATTGGCATCTTTGGACAAGGTTCTTTTTTTAATTAAAGACTTGTCAAAAACGGTGCAAGTGTTCAAGGGTACCCTTTACTCGTTCATATGGTGGGGAGGGGTGCCTTTGTTTAAAAAGGGGTTTCCAGATCCAATAAGACCCCCACTAGGGTCGCCACCTCATTCCTTTAAATCCAAACACATATGAATTACACAGGTTTAATGCAGATAAGGCACCAAGAGAGTTTAATTACCACCTTAATCAGTCAGAGAACCTGTTATTTATATATGTTCGGTTTTAACCACTTAAGGACCGCCGCACGACGATATACATCGACAGAATGGCACGGGCAGGCATATGGGCGTACCTGTACGTCCCTTTAAATTTTCCGCCCAGCGGGCGCACGCCGGCCGCGTGCCTCCTGAGCGTGCCTCGATGTTCCCGTGAGGCCCGCGATTGCGGTCGGCAAGGGCAGAACAAGGGAATGCCTTTGTAAACAAGGCATTCCCCTATTCTGCCTAGTAACACTGTCACTGATGACCGTTCCCTGTGATTGGGAATGGTCATCAGTGACGTGTCACGTGTAGCCACGCCCCCTAACAGTAAGAATCACTCCCTAGTACTGACTTAACCCCTGCAGCGCCACCTAGTGGTTAACCCCTTCACTGCCAGTGTCATTTTTACAGTAAACAGTGCATTTTTATAGCACTGATCGCTGCAAAAATGACAATGGTCCCAAAAATGTGTCAAAAGTGTCCGATGTGTCTGCCATAAAGTCGCAGTCATGATAAAAATCGTTGATCGCCGCCATTACTAGTAAAAAAAAATATTAATAAAAATGCCATAAAACGACCCCCTATTTTGTAAATGCTATAACCTTTGCGCAAACCAATCAATAAACGCTTACTGCAATTTTTTTCATCAAAAATATGTAGAAGAATACGTATCGGCCAAAACTGAGGAAAAAAACGTTTTTTTTTATATATTTTTTGGGGATATTTATTATAGCAAAAAGTAAAAAATATTGCATTTTTTTCAAAATTGACGCTCTATTTTCGTTTATAGTGCAAAAAATAAAAACCGCAGAGGTGATCAAATACCACCAAAAGAAAGCTCTATTTATGGGGAAAAAAATACGTCAATTTTGTTTGGGCGCCGCGTCGCACGATAGCGCAATTGTCATTTAAAGCGACGCAGTCCCGAATTGCAAAAAGCGGCCTGGTCTTTGACCAGCAAAATGGCCCGGGGCTGAAGTGGTTAAAGGGATGAGGTGACAACCCTAACCCCTACAACCACTGGTCCAGTGTTGTGGAGAAGAGGCCCTTGTTTTCATCAACATGGTAAAACATACAAAACTATAAAAAGGATATGATCACCACTTCCCAAACAAAAAGACTCCTTATATAATGGTGGGTGTGGAACTCCCTAATAAGATGATATATCAACAGAAGAAGAACGCGCTAAAAATATTAAGGATTACTCTCTTTTTATTCTTGAAAAAGTGTCAATTATAATAATATATAGCATACTCATGGAAGCCCCTTCTTGTCTTTTTTAATTAGGGTTGAGGGAGAGAGGGGGATTCCATGAGTATCCTATATATTTTTCAAGATTGAAGACAGAGTAATTTTGAGTGTGGTTTTTACTCAGCTCTTGTTTACTTGGTCGATAAGTTATCTTATTTTTTTTTATTACAGGCACTTATATACCACTTTCAATTTTTATATATACACTTTATTGCCAAAAGTATTGGGACACCTGCCTACACACACACATGAAATTTAATGGCATCCCAGTCTTAGTCTGTAGCGTTCAATATTGAGTTGGCCCACCCTTTGCAGCTATAACAGCTTCAACTCTTCTGGGAAGGCTGTCCACAAGGTTTAGGAGCGTGTCTATGGGAATGTTTGACCATTCTTCCAGAAGTGTATTTGTGAGGTCAGGCACTGATGTTGGACGAGAAGGCCTGGCTTGCAGTTCCTCCACCCCAAACTCGCTCATCCATGTCTTTATGGACCTTGCTTTGTGCACTGGTGCGCAGTCATGTCGGAACAAGAAGGGGCCATCCCCAATCTGTTCCCACAAAGTTGGGAGCATGAAATTGTCTAAAATGTCTTGAATATATATCACTATATACAGTGGATATAAAAAGTCTATAACGCCCTGTTAAAATGTCAGGTTTCTGTGATATAAAAAAATGAGACAAAGATAAATAATTTCAGAACTTTTTCAACCTAATGTGACCTATAAACTGTACAGCTCAGTTGAAAAACAAACTGAAATCTTATGGGGGGGGGGGAGTAAAAATAAAAAACTAAAATAATGTGGTTGCATAATTGTGCACACCCTCTTATAACTGGGGATGTAGACTGTGTTCAGAAATAGGCCCGTTTCACACTGGGGCGGTGGGGGTGTCGGCGGTAAAGCGCCGCTATTTTTAGCGGCACTTTACCACCAATTTCGCTGCACTATTCGGCCGATAGTGGTGCAGTTTTACCCCCACTAGCGGCCAAAAAAGGGTTACCGTCCTGCTAGCGCACCGCTCCAGTGTGAAAGCCCTCGGGCTTTCACACTGGAGAAACAGCAGCCGCTGTTTAAGGTCGGTTTGCAGGCGCTATTTTTAGCGCAATAAAGCCTGCAAACCGCCTTTCATGAAGATCCTGCCAGAAACAGGCGCCTCAGACTCTTCGGTTCCCCATCGTGGGTGCACCTCTGTTGGCGCCAGGTGGGCTATTTAAGCCTGCCTGTCACATACAGTCCCCGCTGTCTGATCTACAGCGTTTTGTGCCTACTCTTTGCCTGCACCTCTGTACCTTTGCTGCCCGCCTGATACCTGACCCGGCCTGTCTGACTATCCCTGTGTTGGTCCTATCTCTCCTGGTTCCGATCCAGTCTGCTGAACTGATCCAGTCTGCTGAGCTGCTCCTGATCCAGTCTGCTAAGCTGATCCAGTCTGCTGAACTGATCCAGTCTGCTGAGCTGCTCCTGATCCAGTCTGCTAAGCTGATCCAGTCTGCTGAGCTGATCCAGTCTGCTGAACTGCTCCTGATCCAGTCTGCGAAGCTGATCCAGTCTGCTGAGCTGCTCCTGATCCAGTCTGCTAAGCTGATCCAGTTCCTGTATCCCAGTTCCTGCAAGGAAGTTTCCTGGGTGTCCGATCCACTTCCTCACCCGCCAGGCACCCGTGCCACTCCTTACTCCTGTGCCTACTGTTACCTTACCAGGGGGCCGCGAGTGGGAGCCATAAGGGAGGCCTTCCTCTGCAATTTTGGCTCACACCCATCAGGTACGTGACACCGCCCCAGTGTGAAAAGGGTCTTAAGCAATCACATTCAAACTCATGTTAAAAAGGAGTCAGTACACACCTGTCATCATTTAACCTCCCTGGCGGTATGATTCTGTCTGGAATTATGTACCAAAAGCGGTACAATTATTTTGCATGAAAATTTGGTGTTATGTATTGTAGGCCTGCAATTCTTAGTAATTACTTACTTAAACCTGACCAAACAAGAGTCTAGTAGACATCCCGGGTATGATAAAGTTTGAAACACAAAATAATAAATTATAATATAATAAATAACTATAAATAATTATAACAAATAGTAATGTAATTATAATAAAAATGATTCAATAATGTAATCAAATCAAAAACACTGAAATTTGCTCAGTTGCAGAATTGTCGCTGTCATTAGATTTAGTGTTTGATGATGAATTTCCCCACAAATCGCTATCGCTCAATTCTGCGAGTGATTGTAATTTATTATCGCTGTTTTTAAGCTGGTCTAAAATCACTTTTGACATAAAGGGACACTTTTTGGTTGCTATGGACAATCTCCAGTTTCCAGGCAGAAAGAATAGTTTTTATTATATAAAACTGCATGCAGGGCACTGGACAGACCACTAGGGACAAAGGGGGTGTGTAATTATTACATACAGTACTGTAATCTGTAAGATTACAGTATACTGTATGTATACTATGTGTTTACTTTTTTGAATTTGGCGCCGAACTCCGCCCCCGTGCGCCGCAACGTCGCAGGGAACGGAGCTCGGCACTCGGCAGTGAGGATCGAGCGAGACACGACTCGCTGACACTGCGGGAGGACATCGCAGGATCCAGGGAACAAGGTAAGTTACTTCCCCTGGATACTGCGATGCACCCCGAGTCTGGCTCGGGGTTACCGCTCTTAGCATTGAAAACTCACCCCGAGCCAGACTCGGGATTACCGCTAGGGAGGTTAAAGTGTCTCTGATTAACCCCAAATAAAGTTCAGCTGATCTAGTAGGTCTTTCTTGACATTTTCTTAGTCGCATCCTACAGAAAAAAACATGGTCTGCAGAGAGCTTCCAAAGCAGAGGAATCTCATTGTTAAAAGGTATCAGTCAGGAGAAGGGTACAAAAGAATTTCCAAGGCATTAGATACCATGGAACACAGTGAAGACAGTCATCAGCAAGTGGAGAAAATATGGCACAACAGTGACATTAACAAGAGCTGGACGTCCCTCCAAAATTTATGAAAAGTTGAGAAGAAAACTGGTCAGGGAGGCTGTCAAGAAGCCTACAGCAACATTAAAGGAGCTGCAGGAATATCTGGCAAGTACTGGCTGTGTGGTACATGTGACAACAATCTCCTGTATTCTTCATATGTCTGGGCTATGGGGTAGAGTGAAATTTTGCAAAAACACATCTGATGTCTCCATAGGCATGCGCACAGGGTGTGCCAGGTGTGCCTGGGCACACCCTAATCATCCTGTACTGGGCAGATTTCCCCTGCTGCTTGGCTGCAGAGAAAGGGACTGGGGAATCTCTGTCTTTAGTCCCTTTCTCTGTCTCAAAAGTGAGATATCAGGAGTCTGTTTAGACCCATGATATTTCACCAAAGCCCCCCAAAGGGGCTCCTAAAAAAAATTGTATAAAAAATTTAATAAAAAAATTGTGTAAAAAAAAATATTGTAAAAAATAATAAAATTGTAAAAAAGTAATAGTAAAAAAATATATAAAAATAAACTACTAACACCAATCTCTACCCTTCTTAATTCGTCCACTGCTCTACTGACACCAACCTCTGCCATACTGCCCTATATATACAGTCTATGCACACATGCATGTGTGTTTGAGCTTGGTGTGTGTAACGGCACCCCAAGTATGAAAAGGGTTAAAGCCGTTTAGGACATTCCCTTTCCGAACACCAATTGTCCCCTGAAGTCTACTAAGAAACCAACACTTCCGGCCCGGGAGTGTCGATCTTCTGTGTTTCCACCCCTTACTCTCAATGGTTCCTTCTGCAGACCTCCAGATCACCATTGTGTCCTGTAATGAAAAGGGGGGTCAGCAACAGGAATCTCTGAACATAGTAGAAGACACAGGAGACCTAAATTCCCGAAATTGCCTGTTTCCCTAGTAGATTTCAGAAGATGAATCCTCAGTTAGGATGACTTAATCTGCCTGGGTCTGGTTCATAAAAAAAATTGCAAATTAAGCTCAAATTTCACAAACTGAGAATGGGTTGTGGGATGAATCTTATTATTTAATCCTGGCCATTTGAAGGACTAATAAGAATGCTATTATCAAAAATAAAATAAAGAAAAGGAGCACCTGGTATCCACTGAAGATAAATATATGGGTATTTTATTTGAAGTTTCAGCAATAAAAAGAGGCCAACACGTTTCGGGGGACTAAGGACTCCCTCTTCATCAGGGCTGCTAGGAGAAATTGTTATGGAGGGATCCTGTTGGAGGGTGCCTTTGGCACATGAATCGGGCTGCTAAATGTCCACAACGCTGGCTGTGTGTTCAGAGGCAGCAATGCATTAGATGCCGGGTGCTCCTTTTCTTTCTTTTCTTCCACATTATACGCAGAGTTGACCATAAGGCCGTATACCGAGGTAGCAGCCCAAGCCCGAACAGGGTTCACCATCACCTTTTTCTTAAATTAGGCACAGATCCCTGGAAAGCAATTCTTTCCATCTGCCCACACCCTACCAACCTACAACACTGACTGATCGAGTCAATCAAGCGCAATCTATACCACTTCTTCTAAATTATTAAAAAGAGGCATGGGAGGCTGGGCATATACCAATGCCAAAATTAAAAGCAAAGTATAGCACTGTATCTCTCCCTACAGAAAATTGTCAACTGTCCCTAACAGCACTAAAACACAATGACAATATGGCTGGTGTGAGTCCCACCCATTTATAATGGAGTGGCTAGGAAATCCATTCCTTCAGACTATTGGCTCGTGTTACTCATATGACCAAGGGTAAGTGTTACGTAGTGCATCATGGGTCATTCCATTCTTGTGGTGAACCTTCTAAAAATTTTAATGCAAAAGTTTGCAATTCGTGGATTGCACGCAAACCCATAGAAGAAGCAAACCCAAATTTTGTCCCTATTCCTCAGCAATGAGTTCTGCGGTGCAGTGGGCAGGAGAGGTAAGTCCATGTTTCTTTTCAGATAACTGCTTTCCTGGGGAATTTCCATACAGTGATAGGGTAACTTTAATTGCTATAAGAAAAAATTGGATGTTTTAGTAACCCGGCTGGACTTCTTTATGACATTGCACACTGTTTATACAGATAGCAGCCAATCAATGGAAGAACAAGCAGAGTGTTTTGAGCGTGTACCGTAGTGATATAATTACCTTGTCACCGTCACACTCACAGCCAAAACAAACTGACCATCGATACAGTGTTTGTAAACTCTGATAGTAAACACAGCGAGGGGAAAAGCATTCAAATTACCAGAAATCCCATGCTGGATAGGGCAACATGTGAACAAACAGGAAAATTTCACACCGGTTTTTTTCAGGTCTATTAAATACTGTACTGATAAATACTGTAAGTACTCATATTGGCATTTAGCTAAAGTATTGCTATAAAATGCTTCAAATGAAGAAAGGACAATAAGATAGTAGGCAGCAAAAATTTGTTGATTACAATATAAAAAAATTTAATAAAAGTCTAGAAATGCAGTGCTAGTTTCCAATATAAAATGACATTCAAATCACATATGAAAACAGTAAATGTCCATAAAATGAGTATTAGAAGGACAGATGAAAGGCCCCACACCAGCCTCAGTGTGTTAGGAACTACACATGGCACCACAGTGTTTCCAGCAAGTCTGCTTACCAGAAAGGTGATCAAAATAGGCACGTGTCATATGTACGGCATATCACACAAGTGAGTACACCCCTCACATTTTTGTACATATTTTATTCTATCTTTTCATGTGACAGCACTGAAGAAATGACACTTTGATACAATGTAAAGTAGTGAGTGTACAGCTTGTATAACAGTGTAAATTTGCTGTCCCCTCAAAATAACTCAAAACACATGTCACACTCATATCTAAACCGCTGGCAAAAAAAGTACACCCCTAAGTGAAAATGTCCAAATTGGGCACAATTAGCCATTTTCCCTCCCCGGTGTCATGTGACTCGTCAGTGTTACCAGGTCTCAGGTGTGAATGGGAAGCAGGTGTGTTAAATTTGGTGTTATCGCTCTCACTCTCTCATACTGGTCACTCGAAGTTCAAAATTTCACTTCATGGCAAAGAACTCTCTGAGGATCTGAGAAAAATAATTGTTGCTCTACATAAAGATGGCCTAGGCTATAAGAAGATTGCCAAGACCCTGAAACTGAGCTGCAGCATGGTGGCCAAGACCATACAGCCGTTTAACAGGACAAGTTCCACTTAAAGCAGGCCTCGCCATGGTCGACCAAAGAAGTTGTGTGCATGTGCTCAGCGTCATATCCAGAGGCTGTCTTTGGGAAATAGATGTATGAGTGCTGCCAGCATTGCTGTAGAGGTTGAAGGGGTGGGGGGTTAGCCCGTCAGTGTTCAGACCATACGCCACACACTGCATCAAATTGGTCTGCATAGCTGTCGTCCCAGAAGGAAGCTTCTTCTAAAGATGATGCACAAGAAACCCCGCAAACAGTTTGCTGAAGAAAAGCAGACTAAGGACATGGATTACTGGAACCATGTCCTGTGGTCTGATGAGACCAAGATAAAGGAATTTGGTTCAGATGGTGTAAAGCGTGTGTGGTGGCAACCAGGTGAGGAGTACAAAGATAAGTGTGTCTTGCCTACAGTCAAGCATGGTGGTGGGAGTGTCATGGTCTGGGGCTGCATGAGTGCTGCCGGCACTGGGGAGCTACAGTTCATTGAGGGAACCATGAATGCCAACATGTATTGTAACTTACTGAAGCAGAGCATGATCCCCTCCCTTCGGAGACTGGCCTGCAGGGCAGTATTCCAACATGATAACGACCCCCAAACACACCTCCAAGATGACCACTGCCTTGCTAAAGAAGCTGAGGGTAAAGGTGATGGACTGGCCAAGCATGTCTCCAGAAATAACCCCTATTGAGCATCTGTGGGGCTCCTCAAACAGAAGGTGGAGGAGCGCAAGGTCTCTAAAATCCACCAGCTCCGTAATGTCATCATGGAGGAGGGGAAGAGGACTCCAGTGGCAACCTGAGAAGCTCTGGTGAACTCCATGCCCAAGAGGGTTAAGGCAGTGCTGGAAAATAATTGTGGCCACACAAAATATTGACACTTTGGGCCGAATTTGGACATTTTCACTTAGGGGTGTACTCACTTTTGTTGCCAGTGGTTTAGACATTAATGGCTGTATGTTGAGTTATTTTGAGGGAACAGCAAAGTTACACAGTTACACTGTTATGCCGCATACACACGATCGTTTTTCACGTCGTTAAAAATTCAATTTTTTAAATTTGGCATTAAAAACGATCGTGTGTAGGCTCCAGAGCATTTTTAACGACGTGAAAAATGGCCTAAAAAAATGAGAACCTGCTCTATTTTTTCACGTCGTTTTTCACGTCGTTTTTTTTATTGACGTGAAAAACGGTAGTGTGTATGCTTTTATGAGGGGAAAAAAAACACGCATGCTCAGAATCAAGTATGAGACGGGAGCGCTCGTTCTGGTAAAACTAGCGTTCGTAATGGAGATAGCACATTCGTCACGCTGTAACGGACTGAAAAGCACGAGGCTGAAAAGCGCGAATCGTCGCTCAACAAACTTTACTAATATGAAGGGTGGCGCCATTCGAACGGAACTTCCCCTTTATAGTGCCGTTGTACGTGTTGTACGTCACTGCGCTTTGCTCGAGCATTTTTTTTTAATGAACGTGTGTATGCAAGACAGGCTTGAGAGGAAACAAGAAAAATCACGTCGAGAAAAACGTCGTTTTTGAAAATGACATTAAAAACGATCGCGTGTACGCGGCATTATACAAGCTGTACACTCACTACTTTACATTGTAGCAAAGTGTCATTTCTTGTCATGTCAGTGTTGTCACATGAAAAGATATAATAAAATATTTACAAAAATGTGAGGGGGGTACTCACTTTTGTGAGATACTGTATATTCCATGACCCCGATTATCCAGCAAGCAATCAATATTAATGGACTATGCGTGTAGAGTTGAACAGGCAGCTCCACGAATGATACGGATATACCAGCTTCTCAATTACTTAAAGCGGAGTTACACCAGAAAAAAAAAAAGTCAGCAGCTACAAATACTGTAAAATAAGGACTCTTACCTGTCCAGGGATCCCACGATGTCCTCACCCGAAGCCGACCCGTCCCTCAGCCCCGGGTTGAGGCACCGGCATCTTCAGTAAGGTAATCAGGTAGTGAAGCCTTGAGGTGCCAAATGTGACACCGGGAGGAACGGTATAAGCGGAAGTTCCATTTTTGGGTGAAACTCCGCTTTAATGCTCACCAAAATAACAGATAAAGAACTCCCATAGTAAAGTACATAGAAAGAAGTTTAAGGCTTTATTAGAATTATACTTACAAAACATCTGATCAAATCGGGCATCAAAAAAAAATCTAAAAAATGGCTGCGGCTAGTGGCGTGTTTGCGTCAAAAGTCAGGTCCCAGCTAACGCGTTTCCTCATCAGCAGACATCATCAGAGACGTACGCCTTCAGCCAGAAAATTAAGCTCTATCTGACTTGCTGCAGCTTCTATTGCACACTTTGAAAAGCTCACAGTATGCAGTGAAATCAGAATAAGCAATTTGAGTACAGAAAAGGAGCCTTTACAACTGTGCAAGATGGAGTCATCCCGCATGGCATCAGCTTAGTTTAGCTTGGTGCTTGCTTACTTTCAAGTGCGATACAAACTGGCTGACTGTTCATGTGCTGCTGTCTGATCTTGCAAGGACGTTGCTGGTTCCTCCTCGGCCACGCTGGCTGAGCTTGGGCAGCAGCTCTCTACGCTCCTCCCATGATGATGATCCGTGCGTGACGTCACGCCGCCGGGACGCCGCTGTTAGCTTAGGGGGAGTGAAGTTGTGTCATGGCAGCATCTGCAGCGATGATGGCTATTGGCTGGCCGGCACCAGGTGCAGGAGCCGCGTTAGGGTAAATTGTGACAGCCACACAGACAGACTCAGACCAGGGACACTGACCGGTCCACTGAGCCCATCGGCCCACCGGGAAACTCCCGGTAGTCCCGATGGCCAGTCCATCCCTGCTTTAATAATATGACAATGGAATGCAGCAGTTGACCTGTGTTAAAGCTTGATGGAGACTAGTGTCTCCTATCTGCACCAAGAGTTATGCCCTGTACACACGATCGGATTTCCAATGGAATAAAATCGGATGGAATTTTCAGTCGGAATTCCGATGAAGCTGACTTTCATCAGTCTTGCCTACACACCATCAGACAAAATTCCAACCGTCCAAAATGCTCTGATGTAAAACACTCCGGCGAACAGAGAAAAATTAAGTTCAACTCTTCTGAGCATGCGTCGACTTGATTCTGAGCATGCGTGGGTTTTTTCTCCGTTGGAGTTCCACACAGACGATCAGAATTTCCTATCGTTTTTTTTTCCATCGGAAAAATGTAAAACATGTTCTATTTTTTAACACCGATGGAAAAAGTCCGATGGGGCCCACACACAATTGATTTTTCCGATGAAAAAAGTCCATCTGGGTTTTTTCATCGGAAAAACCGACCGTGTGTACAGGGTATTAGACTGCTCTAACCCTGAAGAATAGGTTGTATTTGATACTGTCAAAAAGATTTTTAAGTGAAATGGACTTTTGTATCAGGTGCTCCTTTGTACACATTTAAGAATTTACTGTTTGTCAATCACTCCCTTTATTGGAATCAGTTAGGTAGCAGCCTAGGACCAGAAAAAGGTCCACCCTCACTATATATTCATCATGAATCTCCTTCTAATGCCCCCTACACACAAGCAGAATTTCTGCCAGCAAAAGTCTGATGTGAGCTTTTGGACGGAAATTCCGACCGTGTGTATGCTCCATCAGACTTTTTCTGTCGGAATTTCCACCAGCAAAAGATTGAGAGCAGGTTCTCTATTTTTCCGACTGAAAAAGTTCCTATCGTCTGTATGCAATTCCGATGGGAAAAAAAACACGCATGCTTGGAAACAATTTGACGCATGCTCAGAAGCATTGAACGTCTTTTTCTCGCCTCGTCGTAGTCTTGTACATCACCACGTTCTTAACGCTCGAAAGTTCAGAGAACTTTTGTGTGACCGTGTATATGCAAGCCAAGCTTGAGCGGAATTCCGTCAGAAAAAACATCCAACTTTTTTCCCGACGGAAATTCCGCTCGTGTGTACGCGGCATTAGAAGGAAAACGTACCTTATGGTATACCTATCAGAACTTATCTTCACTCTTATTGGTCCAGTGCTATTATACACACTTCAGGCAATTATTATCAATGAAACCATCTGCCTTGTACTGAACATGTCCAGTAGTGTCACCAGTGTGCCTCCACTTTTTCCATTCTGGAATCCACAGGGTTACACACATTTGAAAACAATGCCTTTTACTGTTCATATTGTTGATCTTGTTCATCTTCCCATAAGAGAATCAAGGCCTTTCACCCTGAGCCGTTTGACGCAGGTTGTCTGCCTCCTGGCATTCCTGAGGGTAGGGTACAGGACGTTCTACAGGAGGTGGAGATGTGATGGAGATCAGGTCCTTGGCCTCCAACAGCTCCTTAAACATGCTGATGAATCTCTATTCTTTTTTTTTTTTCTTTTATCAAGGGAACGTAGAAAAGATTTCAAAGGAGGGAGATCAGGATGATTCCGTTGCTCCAAGACCTGTTGCCAAAAACAGAAGGACTGTAAAGTAGAAGAAACTCATTACAAGTCGTGCAGATGGTCTTTACCAATGACCTTCTACAGGAGTAGGATGACATTTATGAGTCTTTGAAAAGCTGTGGATTAGCTTTATTTTTTTCTTTTGTAGTTGGGCTTTGCTTTATTAAGTTGTTGAGGATAAGAAAGGTCATAGAAAGCTATAAAACCTTTATAATTTGGCCAAGACAATATTTCAGGTGAAATAAGAATAGCACCTTCATATTTCATACTTGTTCCTACCAATTAAATTCTACGAAGGAGAGACGGTGAGGTAAAATGTGGAGGGGGCAACAAACTTTCCAGTTTAGCATTTGACTTATCTGATGTTACTTATTAGAAACTGCTGATTTGGAGCTCTGATCTGCCATTTACGAGCACAGGATTTTCTGCGTAATTAGAAGCGTTCCGTACTTATATGCAATGTTCATTACCGTAGCCTCTTGGTGCCGTATATAGCATCTCTGGATTTATTTGGCTCGGTACAAATACATTTGATTTGTATTAATCATTTATGAGTAAAGAGATGAAGGACACATAATAAAGATACTTGCCATTGTGCTAAACCGCAGCCATTAAAGCTGGACTCCAGTAAACTTTTTTTTTTTTTTTGACAGAAAGTGGGGAAGAGGCAACATATTTGTCAAGTTTCTAAATGTGTCTGCGACCCCGTTGGGGAGAATTTCCTCATTTCCTGACACCAGTGCAAGAAAAGGGAAGGGAGGACAGTCGTCACCAAACTTCCCAGCTCTACTAAAAATGAGGACACAGACAACAAAAAAAGTCTTGATGGAGACCCTAGCTCATAACTCCAGTTTCAAAACCAAGTACATCTTGGCAGAAGTTGGGCTTTAAAGTGATAACTTTGAGTTTGCTGAGATCACATCCTAGATGGTGGTGCCCAGCACCAGTCTCAGGGCTTTTTAGATGTCTACACAAGGGAGGCTTTTAGAGGTAAATCACGCGCATAAACTACTTGCTGCACTACTTTGGTGCAGCTTCAGTGCTGCAGACAGCCACGTTAAATCTCAAAAGTCGCAAGGAAGTCGCATTCAAGCCGCACGACTTTGGGGTAGCCTTAATAATAAAGGAAGTGATCTGAGGGTTACAGATTTCACATGTATATAAACTCAACCAATTTGGCTTGGTTAGACACATATGGGATATGTGAGAGGGCTGCGCATCCCGATTTGAATGCTGGACATAGAGAGAAAAAGTTTCCCGTGGGACTTTTTAGCAGCAAAAAATAATTGAAATCAATATTTAGTAAAAAAGTTTTATTTGATGAAAAGGCGCTTGGCCCTCGTAGATTAAAAATTAGTACATACATTTCTGAGCTCCGCTATTTATATAAACTCAACCAATATGTAATATAATGCAGGTTACCAGGTGTGGTGGTCTTCTTTTTTGGCAAACTTTTTTTCCACCTCCCTCTCTTCTCATTTCTGTAACAGAGAGGGAAGTGTGCGATAGTTCGCAGAGACAGGATTGATAACACTGATACAACATTGCAGAGTGCACAGGACAGCACTGGATTTCTGTCAGGATTAATTTCAGCATTACCAGGTATTTTGTATGCTTTAATCAAACCCCCAATGCCAAATTATAATTACTTTTCCTCTGCTCCCCCCCCCCCCCCACCACTCTGGTCAGCGTAAGGAGAAAAATGGAATACCTGGGACTCTGCATGATAGTTCTGTGTCAATCACTCCTGTTATACAGAGAGTCCTTGCCCCTGAGTAAGATACAACTCCAGCGATTAATAGCTTACACAGGGCTTTGCATTCATTCCCAGTGGCTGAATAGAGTGATGCAAGAGTGAAAAAAAGGTACTGCAATGTATATGAGCACAAGGAGGTTACCCTTCTAGTTAGGTTGCTAGTAGTATTGAGGAAAATTCAGTTTTTGGCTCCTCTGTAGCCAGTGAAGTTTGATTGCTTTTGGCTGTTCTGGGTTCTGGTGATTGCAGGTTTGACTGCTTCCCCCTGGTGAGTTCTAGAAATTATTGGGTTGGACACTAACAGCAGCAGGGACGTCAGGGGTCTGTACGCTATAATTACATAATGATTTTATGCATTGTTAAATCCAACAAGCAGGTAACTCCTATTCATGTGCTTTCAGTTTCCCTTTATCTTGTGATGTCATTTGTTTACAGAGCTCAAGAGTCCAAGATGAAATTTATATACACACATAAATAGGAACAGTGATGCTTCCCCTTCTCTGCCTATTAATGCCTCAGAGAGAGTTTCTAAAAGGTGACAACTGCCACCTCTTTGGAAAATTCATAGAGCTCCTAGAATTCTATGTCATTGCAAATATAAAACATATTAGAATTATATATTTAAATATTTAAGATTAACATTTTTAAACATACAAATGCAATAATAAATACAATTGACACAAAACCTATCCTTTAAGAATATTTCTCCAGTCTGTAACTATGGTTTTAATAGTCCAATACGACCCCTATGATACCCATACAATACCTACCCGAAATAGAAAACTGTCAGTGCTTTGGCCCACAATGCAGATTGAAGGGTTCACTTACTCCAGGCATTTTTATCTTTTCCATTTTCAGCCCTGAGATCTTCTGTACAAGGGAAAACATATACCATATTTTCCATGCCTCTATTTATATGGGCCATACTGATTCTACCCTAATAGAACTGTTCAAATGTGACATGAAGTCTCATGATGCATTCCCTTTAGGAGCTGCAAATGTACAAATCTTTAGGAAAAAGTTAAGAGGCAAATAAAGATTAAATGAAGTTGTTTGGGGGAGTCTGATCACATCAAACCTCAACTAGTGCAAATCTGCCTGTGGTTTATCTATGAGGAAGAAGGTTCAGATTCTCCACACAGTGAAATGAAGGCAAATCTGGAGGGTTTGATGTTTGCAGCTCCAGCATAATTTATGTAGAAATCTGTTGCCCAAATTGAGGGTGAGGGATGAGGAGGGTTGGGGTACTGAAGGTGAAAAACAAAAGAAAATGAGGCAGGCTTCAAAGGGGACATTTCAAAATGAACCAAACCATGGGTAGGGTTAGATTGAGGAGGACAGTGTTGTAGACTCAGGGCCAATTTGTGCCTTTGGAGCCACATTAATAGGACCCAGTTCCTGCTGTACAGTGTTTTTTTTTTAAACTTTGTTTATTTTTTTTTTGCTTTGTTAAATGTCCCACAGGGCAATGCCAAGCTCCCCATGTCCTTTTTTGGCAATAGTCTGCCTAAAAGTCCAAAATCCCCCAAAATTGTCCAAAAAAAGGGCTAGGATATAACAGTGCGATTAATCTCATATAGATTTCAATTGGCTTTGCCACAAAATTCGGGCTTCCTGAAACTGTTGAACCATTTACTGAACCCTTGTCCATCTATCCATAGATAGCTCTTCTATCTATCGATCTATCTACAGTATCTATCTATATATCTCTCTGCAGATGTCTGCTGGTATCTGCAGTTTTCTGGGGGAATTCATAAAGAGTGTCGTGGACACTTGGGCTTCCGTACTAAAATTTTCGGCACTTGCACAAGATTCATGTACAGTACACGTCAGAGACTGGTACATGTTAAATAGGGGTTTGGGACTTTAAATGATGCATGAGGGTGTGCATCCATCCCGGGTTCAGGTAGAAAAGTTGGGGGAGTTTGGGACTTTGAATGAGGACATTGACCAGTGGAGGTTTAAAAACATTTATTCACATGGCTGATTATAAACATAGCAGATATGAGAGCTAGTAAAGTAGGTGAAAATTGTTGGTTACATTGGTATATAGATACACATATTCCAGTCATGGATATCGGAAAAAATCATCATCATGATATTATGTATTTTCATGGCATGAAATGTAGAATGGAATGTATATAGACACATCACTGAAGCGGCACCTTGCAATTATTCAAAATAATTTGTACATGAGTACAATAGGAGGTCAGAGATGAATCTGAAAGAATTCCTAAATATGGACATATAGTTGCATCCTCAATGCCCGACGCATTTCGTGTGTCACACACACTTCCTCAGGGGCGGATGCAGGGGGATATCTATAAATAGAATACAATCAAACTAGTATGAAAGTAAAATTATATAAGGAGCAAGCAAAATAATTTTTTTTGCCGATCCTGGGTACTCACATGAAATGCAGTGAAGTGGTACGAGGTAGGCATGAAGTTAGAGCCAGAGCGATTTGTCTCCCCTGGGAGCTGAAGTGGTATATGGCTGCACAAAACAGGGGTGGACACTTAGGGTTCCAGAGCATGAATGAATGAAAGATCTTCATAATGTGTGAATGGATGAGATGTGACGGTGTTAGACACATGTCTGTGCAGAAAATAATAATATCCATGAGAGATGTGATATTACAGTGAAAAGGAAAAGAGTAGGAGGTGCAAGAGACATATGTTACCAAGATGGTAATGAAACCAGGTGCAAGTGGAAATTTAAAGTGATGAATCACAAACCAAACCAAAAAACAGGGGGAAAAATGCAGCACATAGCATGAAAACAAACAAGAAAGAGCCCATGGACAGCCCAAAGCTTTGCACTAACATCACTCAGGTAACCACCATGCCACCTCCCCATTCCTTTCATTTGTTTTCTCCTTCCTTTTTTCATCCACCCCATGTCTATGGGCTCTTTCTTGTTTGTTTTCATGCTATGTGCTGCATTTTTTCCCCTGTTTTTTGGTTTGGTTTGTGATTCATCACTTTAAATTTCCACTTGCACCTGGTTTCATTACCATCTTGGTAACATATGTCTCTTGCACCTCCTTCTCTTTTCCTTTTCACTGTAATATCAGATCTCTCATGGATATTATTATTTTCTGCACAGACATGTGTCTAACACCGTCACATCTCATCCATTCACACATCATGAGGATCTTTCATTCATTCATGCTCTGGAACCCTGAGTGTCCACCCCTGTTTTGTGCGGCCGTATACCACTTCAGCTCCCGGGGGAGACAAATTGCTCTGGCTCTAACTTCATGCCTACCTCGTACCACTTCACTGCATTTCATGTGAGTACCCAGGATCAGCAAAAAAACTTTGTTTTGCTTGCTCCTTATATAATTTTACTTTCATACTAGTTTGATTGTATTCTATTTATAGATATCCCCCTGTATCCGCCCCTGAGGAAGTGTGTGTGACACACGAAACACGCCTGGACATTGAGGATGCAACTATATGTCCATATTTAGGAATTCTTTCAGATTCATCTCTGACCTCCTATTGTACTCATATACAAATTATTTTGAATAATTGCAAGGTGCCGCTTCAGAGATTGGTCTGTATACATTCCATTCTACATTTCATGCCATGAAGTTAATACATGTTATCATGATGATGATTTTTTCCGATATCCATGACTGGAATATGTGTATCTATATACCAATGTAACCAACAATTTTCACCTACTTTACTAGCTCTCATATCTGCTATGTATATAATCAGCCATGTGAATAAATGTTTTTAAACCTCCACTGGTCAATGTCCTCATTCAAAGTCCCAAACTCCCCCAACTTTTCTACCTGAGACTGGTACATGAGACTGTTGGAGGCCAGCACTGAGGTTGATATGTCCATACTGGACACTCCTTTAGTGCACTCCCTCATCTGCCACCGAGTCCATCATACAGCCAAGTGCAGGGCCAAAGAGCTTTGTAGTTGAGTGGGCTGAGCCTGATGGGGAACTGAGAGACTAGTTTCCCATTGGGTCTGCCTTGCTTTAGATTGATATTGCACAACAGTGTGTGGATCTATAGCAGGTATTTTTATAGGCTATAGAATTCTCCACTGCCATCTGCTCTTAATCAAGAGCAAGGCTGAGCAGATGGGGAACTAGTTTCTCAGTTCCTCACTAGGCTCTGAAACTGGTACAAATGCTTGTCTGAGACTCAGGTAGGTGAAAAAGACACTGCCTGAAAAACTACTGTAAATGCGTAACTGAATACCCCAGCCTGTTTATTTTAAACCCCCACTGTGCAACTATTATTTAACATTAAAGTAGAACTTTAGGTAAACCTTTTTTTCCATTTTGGATAGCGTAAAGCCTCGTACACACGATCGGATATCCTATGGATTCTAATTCGATGGTTTTATCCATCGGAAATCTGATGAAGCTGACTTCCATCAGTCTTGCCTACACACCAACAGTCAAAAAATCGACCGTTCCAAACGCGGTGATGTAAAACACTCAGATGAGCCGAGAAAAATGAAGTTCAATGCTTCTGAGCATGCGTCGACTTGATTCTGAGCATGCGTGGGTTTTTTATCCGATGGACTTGCTCATAGACGATCGGAGTTTTCGATCGTTTTTTTATCCATCGGAAAAATTTAAAACATGTTCTATTTTTTAAAACCGATGGACAAAAAGGCCGATGGGTCCCATACACGATCGGTTTGTCTGATGAAAACAATCCATCGGACGGTTTTCATCGGTTAAACCGATTGTGTGTACAGGGCTTAAGGGAGGTTTAAAACCCCTGTCAGATTATTATTATTTTTTGCCATCTGTGTCCGATTGAAGAGATTTCCCTTCACTTCCTGTCCCATACCCTAACAGGAAGTGAGAGGAAATACCTGAAATCTAAGGGAATTCCTTGGGGACCCCCATGTCACCAGAACTAGTGTCCCCATTGGAAGATGTCCCCTCTATTACTTTTCTGGAGACAACATTATACTTACTTATACTTTATCATCTGATTGTGCATCATGCAAAAAATCTCTTCTTGTCCTGTAGGTCACATCCACAGAGTTAGTGATCATTCCATTCTATGAAACCAGAGGGTGCTGCTAAAGCCTGCTGGCTTTTTAGGGCGTTTAAATTGTACAATTACTGAATAGTGTGTATGAAATGGGTTTGGCAATATTATCAATTTTGCCATCAGTGAATTTTTACCAAAAAAGGAAACACTCAATTTCACTCACTGAGTCGGATTTACTTAGAAAAAAACAATCTACTCTTTTAATATATGTATTCGGAGGGTTCTCTTTTTATAGGGCTGGGATTGTTATTTGTGTATTGTTGCTTTACATTTTTATTTTACATTTTTTTATTGTCTTTTTTTTTTTTCCTTTATTTGAAGGAACCTTTTGTTGCCACAACGTTGAAAGGGGCTTTTATAATTGTTTGTGTACTGCTGCGTTACATTTTTATTTGACTTTTTTTCACCGGCTGTTTTTTTCTTTATTTGAAGGAACCTTTTGTTGTCACCAAGTTGAAAGGGACTTTTGTAATCCTCAGGAGTCTATTGTACCCTGAAAGCAACATATGGCAACATTTTGCCAACATATTCTGATTTTGGTTACATTTTAGAAAGATTAAATTTGCTCATTCATATTACTGATGTATCAAGCAAAGAAGGAAAAGGCAAAAGGAAATCTTGACTTGTAAAAACTGTTAGGTGTAGAGCAGTTGCGTTTCCCAATGACAGTTGATTGGTCCCATTATCCTCATAGTATTCCAGGATATCTGGGCTCTAAGCAGCTCTCAGCTGAAGTTCCCGCTAAGTGGGTTTTACTGTACTTTTCAAGTTGGTGATTTATAGCTTGCTTGGGATGCGATGCTTCTCATGACAAACTAATGCACAGTAATCTTGCAAGATCCTTCCCTGGAATTACATTATCACTTGGTTTAAAAGGCTTTTCCAGAGGCTATCTTATCATAGGAGAGAGCCTGGCATGCCTGGGAGAAGGTGGCAGGCAGAGAACACAGTGAGACAAATGTGAGAGTATTGATGGGGAATTTTGTGTAAGTATATAATACCTCTGCATTAACCTTTTCCGTAGATGGCCTTTCTGCAAAGTTAAACACAAAAAAATCACATAGATATAGGTATCAATGACTCATCTGATGCAGTCAACGGGTAGGCGACAAATGCAATCCAGCAGATGTCACACTTACTTCCTGTAGATATACCCGCTTGCAGTAGTTACTTGTTACAGAATTAAACTACCAGATCTATTCCTCTAAATTATTGCAGCATATGAAAAAAAGGGGGGAGAGACCAAGGGTCTCAAAATAATTGGTCAGAGGGGAATTGGGATTAAGACTGCAAATTTATTCAATGATTATCCACGTGTAAAAAACATATATTATTACAAAAAGAGTAGCAAAATCTCTAAGGCACTAGTAAAATTAGACACTAGTCTAAAGAGGACAGGTGGCCACCATAACCAGTCAACCAAACAACTCCTACAGTGACAGACACGAATACTGGAACATATCCATGGATATGATTAGACTTGAACAATAATGATAGAAAGTCAAGTAATTGACTATACTTGTGGGTGTAATTCCAGTAAAGACATGCAACCAGTTCATTGGGGCATTTTTCACAGACAGTGAAAATAGTTGGATGAATCCAGTTCAATAATAAATAAATATCAGAGAGGGAGAGAGCCACTGCTAAGCTCTGCTGAAGATGGCTTAATCCTTCCACATAGATGGACGGTTGTAGGATATACCGGACGACAATTGGGGTGAAAGCTACTATTAGCTGAACGCACCATGAGACGGTGCAGCTTAAAGTCAAGAAAACCTCCCAATGTAATAATTCGGGGAAATTACTGCTCACCCATTTCATGTCCGTTCGGTAAGGTTCACACCGATCTTCCGTCCATGAATCCTGGGAAAGACACTTGTTCAGGCGCTGGTGTAATCACAGATGACTCCTTTGGCAGGAGGGTACGGCGTGCAGCCGTCAACTGATGTCCAGGACACACAGTAGCCAGTAAACTTAGTTCCGGGGGTGTGGAAGGTTCCTCTAGAGAGAGGCAAGGGGGGAGTGAACAGTCAGAGTGCAGCGTGGCTTCCTCACTGCGTAGCCCGGGGCTGTGTTGCTGAAAGGGGTAGATGCAGGGAGAAAAAGTTCATGGAGCCTTAGGGACTAACCCAGATAATGGCTAGGTGGGTGGCTGGGAGGGTAGCAGGTCCTGCCTCACCGCTGGTATGCGTAATTCTTACGCGCTTCGATCATTACTGATCTTCATCGGAGCATGCGCAGATGGTCAAAGGTCCCTCCTTAAATACCCTTAGAAAATTGCAAAACAATCAGTCCAGCTGGGTTAATTAGGGGGGTAAACACATCCAGTACATTAACATTCATGACATACAAACTGATTAGACAGGTGAGGTTCCCACATTATGGCAGCAGGGTGCCAACTCTAAATATCAGAAAAAGTACCATCCAGGCCTTTAGTAAAAATGTATATAATGAGAAAAAATGAAAATAAAGAAAAATAGAAAATTGGAAATAAAATAAAATAAAATAAAAATAAAAATAACTTTCTGCAAAGTTAGCCTTAGTTAGGCCATGTTAGGGAATTGTAGTGGGCTTTGTTTTTACTGCCCCACCCCCAAGCTGCAAAGGCAGCTCTAAGGGGATATACACATGCCATGGCATCACAACACAACTAAAATTAGCCCTCCTGTCATGTTTGGTGGACAGTACCGTCCATTGAACGTGACCCATTTAAGTGAATGGGTCCACGCTACAACCGCATGCAGTGTACGTGGTTGCAACACCGTAGTGCAGGCTTGTAGGGGTTAAAACAGGCATTGAGGAAGCAACATAATGCCTTCTCAATGCCTGTTAAACAAGTGAGCAATAAATGTTGATGAAACAATGTTTCACTGCTGTCTTAAAGTATGTAAATGCAAACACTAAAGCAGTGAATGTGATATTGACCACACATTCACAGGTGGTTAATCTTTCCCTGAAATTAAGACCACATGCCCAAGGAAGATTTACCTACCATAAATATTTGGTGAATGTCCCATTCGCAGCTTTATAAGTATGTCTCTAAATTTTTTAATATAACTTATCATAAGAGTGCAATTTCCTAATTCATTCTCAATATATTTAAATCTGCATCTTTTATTGAATTATCAACTGATCCAAGCAGGCCCTCCCATGTTCAAGCACTTCCTGTTGTGTGGTGACAACGCTCTGTCCCCGTCTCCCAGTTGATCTCCTGCATTGCCACCCTTTCACACAAACTTCTATTTGATGCTACAAGTGACCATTGGAACACACAAGAGATAAGCAGCACTAAGATGGAACAAAAAATTTAAAAAAGTATATTTTATTATAAAACATTGGCAGTGGTTGCAGCACTGCAGTCTGCTGAAAACACTGAAATTTACTGTACTGTGGGAATATAGTGAGCCACATGCTAGGTTCTGGTGGGTTGCATGTTGGGCACAAACACCCTATACAGTTTATTCTGCAAATAAAACCAAATACAACTATTTACAGATACTTTAGATATAATGTACATTATCAGCACAAAAGCGCGTTAACTAGAATGTGAGCAGCAACAGATTAATGGAGATTATCAGAATGTTAAGTAGGAAACCATTTCCATTTCCAGCAGTGGAAACCCTTGTGATAGAATCCAGACCTCTACTACCGTTCCCTGTTTCCATAGTCCCCAGATTAAGATCCCGAGTACAGCCAACACCCAAGCCGGGGGACTTGGAGGGCCTGTCTGTTCTGTTCTAACCCTGTTCAAAATGTTAAATGTCATTGACATAAGAAACATGAATCTAGTCTGTATACTGCTGAAACAAAAAACACATTTCCTTAAAGATAAACTTTAACGCTAAACCCTAAACTTAAACTGATTCTGGTACATTATTCTTGTGATCCAGGTGCCCCAGCAAAGGCCTTTAACCACTACTAGAGCAGCAGAGCAGTTTGATCAAGGACAAACGCCCAGCCTGCTCCAGTTTGGCTAAGGACCCATTTAGCCAGCACCCTACCAAGAAAGAGCAACAACTCTTGAATGAAGTTACTGTATCTATCTACTCACACTTCATGTAAGCCCATATGCACCGAAGCAGGGATGATTGGCTCCTGGTATTGCCCCACCAGGGAATAAAAAATGTTTGCACTTTGTCAGGGCAAGTGGAGATCAAACTATATAATATGTAATGAATGGAGATTGCAGCACGAAAGGAGGAGCCCAACCTGACAACAAAGAAATTGAAGAAGAAGCTGTGTGAAGGCCGCACAGCGAAGATTTCAGTAGAATGGAAACAGGGAAGTAAAAGACTTGGGGGTCTGCAGACTAGCACATTTATATCCCAGCAAATATGTCAAGTTAAAATTACAGATGGTTCAAATATTCTTAAGCCTTTAAAGAGCCTGCTAACCTAAATTGGCATTTCAGTTAAACGGCATATAACCGCTAAGATTGTTATTATATTTTGAGATCTCTAGTAGTAAGAGTTTCTTAATAAAGGAAAAAAAAATGCGCTAAGACTAATAAAAATCAATTGCATAAAACAGCAGCAGCAACGATGTGATAAACATGTAGAAAATTAAGCAGAAAAACTGTGCCAATGATAGTTAGTAGAAAGCTCCTAAAGAGCATCCAGGAAGTGGTTCAAGGTTGTAATCCAAATTAGAGGGGAGAAGTCCAATCTCACATGGAATCCAAACTTGCAGTGTATTGAAAGTTCATTAGACAAGCACTAAATGTAGTCATCATCATACGAAATGGCTCCTTACCACAAAACAGATGATAACATGCAGGTGGCTTTAGCCCAGCCAAGGCCGTTATCCCAGGGAAGAGATCCAAGCCAGGTCCCCCGACAATCCACCAATGTTAGCAAAAAAGCCCTCTTGACGGCTCGGTTGCAAAGAAACAACAGAAAAAATATACCATAGGGTAATAACGTATTCACAAGGTAGACACCACCACCGTGCGCAGTTAAGGAGAGTGACCACCACCTATGTATAAAATGGCTCCTTACCAGACATAGGTAGAGAGTAGGCCTATAGCTGTATCCTACCACGATCTTTAATCAACCCACACACAAAATCCCAGGAAGGTCTTCAATATGAGACTGGCGCTGCTTATCGCTTTCCCGACTCTGGTAGTTTTTCAGTCTGGTGGAAAACTTAGTTTTGAGGTTTCTGTTGGTCAAGAGAAGAGCGGTGGAGAAGGGGGCTGCCTCAGTGATGCCTTTCAAAATTTTTTTAGTCCTCAGCGCCCAGGGCTGTCAGCTTCCACATCCCATCGGCAGCATCTGCATCATATGGTGGGAGATTATCTTAGGGTGGGACCACTGGCTGCATGATTTTCCTGCCCAATGCCAGGTTCTGCAGCACGTTTACCTCCACTTCATTATGACTGATGAAGGTATCTTAGCTGGCTCAGGAGGCTGATCAGCGGTTTGCTCCACCGATGTCCCTGCCTTCTCCGCTTCGAATGCAGGATCTATGTGGAGTGCTTCATCCGCCAGAGGAAGATCAGGATAGCTTCAAATAATGGAAGCCACCTGCATGTTATCATCTGTTTTGTGGTAAGGAGCCATTTCGTATGGGGATGACTACATTTAGTGTTTGTCTAATGAACTTTCAATACACTGCAAGTTTGGATTCCATGTGAGATTGGACTTCTCCCCTCTAATTTGGATTACAACCTTGAGCCACTTCCTGGATGCTCTTTAGGAGCTTTCTACTAACTATCCTTGGCGCAGTTTTTCCGCTTAATTAAGTAAGAGTTTCTTGCCAGTACATGGCTCTGTGCCCACCCATCTTGGAATATTGAGCCCTACTTCCATCCTTGGAGTGTTATCCCATACCCATTTGCATTTTACAATAAAAAAAGAAATCCAATAAGTAGAGTGGGACACCTAGACCTTGCCACTATCCTAACTCCCACTCATCCAAATGGTCCCATCATCCCAGGTACACAAGATCACAGATCTTACCACCATAGTCCCTGTGAGATAGAAGAAAAACATCAAAATATGAGTAGACAGATCCTTTAAGGGTAATTCAAAAAATGAAAGCTCCCCTTACCAATGCTGAGTATACCGCGTTACACTTACCATAGACAAGCAAGTAATCAAGTCCAGGAGCTGGTGCCTACTCTGGGAATGGAGGTGCTCCTGTCCTCTTCTCCTGTGGACTTATTCTCCATAGACTGAACACAAGACTAGAGTGTCCGCAGCAGCTCCTGGACCAGATCTTCTGTCAATCAACGGAAAGTACTAGGAGGCATAGGCGTGCGCACAGGGTGTGCCAGGTGTGCCTGGGCACACCCTAATCACCCCGTACAGCGCAGATTTCCTCTACTGCCCTGGCCCCCCCGCAATGCTTCTGGCCTCCTTCCTCTTCTCTCCCACTGGCTGCTGCTGAGGGCACACACAGGGGGATGATTAAGAATGAGTGGGGGAAGGGGACGGTAAATATGTAATTTACCAGCCTCTTCCCTTTTTGAATGAACACAGTAAGTGATCAGTGCCATGTGTTTGAGCTTTGGAGTGCACACCCTAATGCAATAGGCTGCGCAGACCTATGCTAGGAGGTATATTCGGAAATGGGAGTTTGGTCTCCCAGAATTAACTATTTTGAAGAATGGTTACTCTTTTAGGTTTATGGACTGTTTAGAAAACACATTACAGTTTCACATTATTACTTTAGGAATTGCTAAACAGGCTGGAGAAAAATACACAAATGCTGTATATCAGTTCCCTTCTATCAGTAAAGTAAAATATTGAGATGTTCATAAATCCATGTAAACTTGATAGAACAAAGAAATAAAATAATCTGCTATATAAATGGACTGTGAGTTCATAACCTTCTGTGGATATCAGCAAATTTCCACCTGAAAGATAACACCTTGTGCAACATCCAGCATTTCCATATCACAGGTGGAATTAACTACCTTTCACTTCGAGGTAAAGAGGTTAGAGAGAGGGCAAAGATAACTCAGAGGATTGTATACTTTTTACTCCCTCTGACACCCCAACTTTCTGAAATGGGAAAGAAAGGTATTTTAGCGCCAACATTTTTAGTTAGAAGATGCAGCTGTACCATACCCCCATTCCTCAGTAGGATAAAAAAAAACAGATCACCAATTTGCACTAAAGACATATTTAATGTTTTTATAGACGTGTTTTTTTTTAAAGAAAGGGAGGCACATACAGTATACATAGTATATAGGAGATACATACTGGAGTCCAACCTTTTTACCCTTTGTGGGTGTGCCATATCTCTAGTCCATTAAAGATGGATGTTGATGAGATGAGAAGAAAATAGGCAAATGGAATTTTTAGGATACTGCAATGATCCGTTTGTTCAAATAATGTTCAAATAATTGTGGTTTTATTAGGTACTAAAAATGAAAAACCCATAAAACATGCTACACATGTATTTCACAGTAAAATAGGCTCAACAGACTATGTCATGTTATTAATAATTTGTTAGGGTCCCTCTTTGTGATAAACAATATAATCATGCTATCGCGCATATGAACATTACATAATCAAATATACTTTCCTTTTGTATGTGTAGCGGCCTCACCCCATCTCCTTTGTCTAGGGGTATGTCATACGACAGGGTGAGATGCGCTGCGGCCCATGTCCTCCCCATAGCTGTGGGTGAGGTGAAGGACAGTACCAGATATTTCCTCGGGCCTATGTGCTTTTGTCTAGAATCAAGTCCCGCTGTGCCAACACTTCCCTCTGCTCCCATTAACCAGAGTTCCACACACCGATCACAGTCCAACTCTTGTTTTATTGTACATCTCACAATAAACAGTGCTTCAGTAGCCAACTGGTTGCGACTTGATAACATTTTGATACGGGGAATGAGCAGGTCGAGGCACTATCCTGATTATCAGCTAAACCACTGCGATCTCGCCAGCGGTTACTATAGCATTAGCTAGGAAGGACTTAGAACTTGAGAGTCTCTACCAGCGACTCAAGAGAACATAGATAGGAGTACCTTCGCTGCGCTGCGGCCCCTGTCAGGGGAAGATGTCCCTCTAAGGGAGTTACCAGAGGCCCATCCGTCACTGGGTTGACGCTGCTCCAGACTCTCGGAATGGGTAACCTCCCAGGCCTCCTCACCTCAGACATGGGCCCCATCCACTTCAGGGACCCTCGGACTTCTCCACCCTCGCGGGACCCAGTCGAAGTCACTGGGCCCCAGGCCTCCTGGCTTAGTACCTCACCCCAGGCTGAAGGTGCCTGGGATGGATTCCAACTCCATTCCTGTCAGGCCTAGGGCACCTGGGCCGGAATCCGGAACCGCCCGCACCCAGGCCTAAGGTGCCTGGGCGCGTGAAGAAGATCCTCCTGAAGACCTCATGGTTAGGGCGTCTCCCCCTTTTATCTCCTCCCATCGACACCACGGCAGGTTCCCCGCCCTCGCCGTACCATCTCCGGAAAGGGACAAAAAGCGTAGCACTGTGACGGCCAATCTACCTTGAGCCTCCAGGTACCCCGCCACCCAGAGGCCAAGGAGATTATTATACCGTCCAATCCTCCACGAACACAAATGGTCCATTATTCCCATACTTACACACCTGAGTGTCCTACCTAAATTTAGAGACCCCGCTACATATGCATAATTATTAAATATGAAAGGAAAGCCTTTTTGATTGTGTGATTTCCATGTGAGTAATTGCATGATTATTTATTGCAGAGAGGTGTCTACCTAATTTCCTCCATTAAAAAGAAGTGCACTGGGATCCACGAAACTGTCAAAGTGCTTTGACCCATGAACCTTTAATACCCTTTTTCATCAGTTATTTATCAATAACTTGACTTTGTCTGTTGGGCCTGCAATGGAGGTCTTCATTTTTATTTACCACGTATAACATGCTTATGAGTTATTAATTGTATTCTTAATAACACCACAATCATTTTACCAATAATAAAACAACTAGATCTTTGCAGTAACTTAAAAGTCCCATAGCGATTGTTTATTTTTGTCTTAGTTTTAGGTTACCATTTTCTCCTCCACACTAGCATCCACCACTCCGATCTACTCCCCTGCCTCCAATTTCTTTCTATGTCTTTGGACATTGCTCTCATTTTATTATTCTGTACTATAGCCTGCTCCCCTCTCTTCTTTCTAAACCCCTACATTGATCTTAGATTTCACCCCCAAACACCAGATCTCCTCTCTTCCCTTAAACACTGCTCTCCTCCTGTTCTTGGTTGTCTGGCCTGTTGCTCATTTGCTTCTCCTTATCCACCACTGCACACTGCCTCTCTGCTCCACCATCAAGCATAGGGCAATTGCTCTTCCCCAAATACTTAGCTCTACACTTAAACATTGTGACGGAACCGCTTGGACACCTCGACTAGGTGCTTCCTTCCGCCAAACCATGCGTCCTTCCTTCCAAACCGTTCCGAGCAGATCGAGAGCTAATACCAGCCCTTTTTACCCCAAACTTCGTACACAGACAAGATGTGAGATAAAAACCAAAGAAATGAATGTTTAATGAAAAGAAATACAGGCTTTTATACACTTGAAAAGGAGGTCAGTCCCTACATGAACAATAAAACCAAATGTTTACCCAAAACATCACACAATGGTTTATGTAACGAGGTAGAGCTGATTTACGGCTAATCCCATCATAGAGGATCCTCCAAGAGTTAGTCAAATTAGCCAACATATACTAGAAATTTTAATATGATGAAACAACTAGCCACCTGGATAATGTTGTAAAATAATCAAATATCCCATTCCAGGTCAGTCTACGGGCACCAACTCACCTATTGTCTCTGTCTGCAAGCACAGTGTTTCCCAATTCCAGTCCTCAAGGCGCACCAACAGGTCATGCTTTCAGGATTTCCCTCAGATGAAACGGCTGTGGTAATTACTAAGGCAGTGAAACGGATCAAATCATCTGTGCAAAAATAATGGAAAGCCTGAAAACATGACCTGTTGGTGCACCTTGAGGACTGGAATTGGGAAACACTGTGCTAGCAGACATAGACAATGGGTGAGTTAATTAGCCCAATAAACACATAACAAACAGTGATCTCACCCCACCTCAGACTAGTAGGCAACAGACTATAGCAGGAGACCTACCTACCATAAACACATTATGGCAGGGGACCCCAGTGGTTTGATTGGATTACAGTCATTGCTGGTTTGAGGCCTAGAGGCCCCAAATATGGATATGGGACCTCCAGTTCCCAGAGTCTGTGTGTTTTGGGGAGACATGAACTTGAATCAGGCCAAGACTACTCCAAGGATCCCCAGGCATAAACCTCCATAGAGTAGTGTTCCCCTAAATGCCAGGGCCCATAGTCAGTGGGTAAGAGGCTTTGTCAGGAAAGGGTTCACCCATCGGTGGCGCTGTTGGTCTCTTGGATCGCAGTACCAGTGTTCACCAGCGGGTGTCTTCCTACACTCAGGACCTGTAGTGAGAGGACTCACCAGCTGGTGGCACTGTTGGATCCTTGGGCCATAGTACCGGTGTCCACCAACGGGTGTATCCCGGCAGTGTGGAGCAGACAGCACCTCCTGCGCTCAGGTGTTACTTGAGGCCAATTACAGGCATTCACATAAATACCCGGCTGATGATGGCTTTCATTGTCTTGGTATCGTCCTTGTGCCCTCACCTGCTAGCCTGTGATCTGATCCTGATCATGTAATATGTTACCTGATCCTGTCTCCCTGTCCGGATCACCATCCGGTCCCATCTGTTACCTTGTATCCCTGCCCTGCAGCCTGATCCATCCATCCTCTCCCTGTCCTTTTGTTCCTTACCCCATCTGCTGATCTCCCGTTGATGACCCTGGCCTGGCTTACATCTGTGATTCTGGAACTGCCCTTTGTCTATCTGCTGATCCTCTGTGTATGACCCTGGCCTGGCTAACGTGTATGATTCTGGTACTCCCCTTTGGCTGTATATAACTATTTGTTGTCTGTGGGTTACTGTTTGGTTGGTTGTGCAATGTTTGTATTTACTTATTTATCACCTATCTTTAATAAACATTATTATTATTCACCTTATATGCATTTGGTTTCCTCTGCTGCAACCCACACAGTCTGGTCACACCTGATTTATGACAGTATACCAAGGCCATCCCTGACCAGAAGTGGCTGCACAGAGGAACCATCTTGGTTCGGTTGCTCTGCTGAGATGAATTCTGATGTGATTCCTTATTATGCTCTGCTGGCGTCAGAAAGTGGTGAATATCTCCATCAGCCACTGAAAGAGTGGACCAGTGATCAGCTGCTAGAGATCATTCGTCTAGCTCACTCTTTAGTTGATCAGGGCTGTATGCTGTTCGGGGATGTTCAGCCTTTAATTCAAATCTGCAAAGAGCTGGCTTTGCCCTGTATCCCAGAGGGCCATGATGATTTTTCAGACAGGCAGAATGTAAACTGCAGTTTGTGCACCCACTACTCTTAGCATGGACTGATATTTTGCAATCAGCCCCAGCCAGCCCACAAAAAATAATCTCTGCTGCCAGACACTTGCCTGCCCAAGAGTCTTTTTCCCCTTCACCCATGGCAACCTCCGTTTCAGCCCAATATACCCTGCTTCCCACCAAATATCAATACCCTGTCTCTACCTGCTGCACTTATCCTGCCTTTAACCCACCTGCCTCTTCTCTGCTACCTACAACTTCCCCACAAAAAATTCCTCTGGCCGCTGTTCCCTCTTCCTTGCCATATCCCAGCCCTTCTCTTCAGTATGCCTCACCTCCTACTTACAGTCCTGCAGTCACCTACAGATCTCCAGCAGTTAAGCCAAAGAAGAAACGGACGTTCTTTCCAACCCACACGATCCTGCCAGTAACCCAACCTGCCTCCACACCAACCAACCTGCTCCAGTCTGCTTGCATGCCAGCTGAACCTAATAACTCACCTGATTCTGCCAAACCTCTGCCTGCTATCCAGTCAGTGTCTCTGCCTGAAGTTCCTGTGCCCCAGTCTGATGTTCCTGATGTACCAGTGCCTGCTGTCCAGTCTGATGTGCCTGCTGTTCAGCCTGCTGTGCCAGCCACTGTGCCTGCCACCCAGTCTGATGTTCCAGTACCTGCTGACCAGACTGATGTGTATGCTGTCCAGTCTGATGCCCCACTGCCTGCTGTCCAGTCTGACGCCCCACTGCCTGTATGCCAGCCCAAAGTTCCTGTATACCAGCCCGAAGTTCCTGTATGCCAGCCCGAAGTTCCTGTATGCCAGCCCGAAGTGCCTGTGCCTGTATGCCAGCCTGAAGTTCCTGTGCCTGTATGCCAGTCTGAAGTTCCTGTGCCTGTATGCCAGCCTGAAATTCTGGTGTCCCAGACTGAAGTTCCGGTGTCCCAGCCTGAAGTTCCGGTGTCCCAGCTTGAAGATCCAGTGTGCCAGCCTGAAGATCCGGTGTGCCAGCCTGAAGATCCGGTGTGCCAGCCTGAAGATCCGGTGTCCCAGTCTGAAGATCCGGTGTCCCAGTCTGAAGATATGGTGTGTCCCAGCCTGAAGATCCGGTGTCCCAGTCTGAAGATCCGGTGCCTGTGTCCCCGCCTGAAGTTCCCGTGCCTGTGTCCCCGCCTTAAGTTCCGGTGCCTGTGTCCCCGCCAGAAGTTCTGATGCCTGTGTCCCCGCCTGAATTTCCGGTGCCTGTGTCCCCGCCTGAAGTTCTGGTGCCTGTGTCCCTGCCTGAAGTTCCGGTGCCTGTGTCCCTGCCTGAAGTTCCGGTGCCTGTATTCCCGACTGATGTTCCGGTGCCCATGTCTCTGCCTCGGGTTTCGGTGCCCGTGTCTCTGCCTGAAGATCCAGTGTCCCAGTCTGAAGATTCAGTGTCCCAGCCTGAACATCCGGTGTCCCAGCCTGAAGATTCGGTGTCCCAGTCTGAAGATCCGGTGTCCCAGTCTGAAGATCCGGTGTCCCAGTCTGAAGATCCAGTGCCTGTGTCCCCGCCTGAAGTTCCGGTGCCTGTATTCCAGACTGATGTTCCGGTGTCCTGTCTCTGCCTGGGGTTTCGGTGCCCGTTTCTCTGCCTGGGGTTTCGTTACCCGTGTCTCAGCCTGAAGTTTCAGTGCCCGTTACCCAGTCTGTTAAACCGGTTCCCGTTACCCGGCCTGTTGTGCCAGTATCCGTCTTCCGGCTTTCTGGACCAGTGCCCGGCATCCGGCTTGCTGATCCGGGGCCCATTACCCAGCCCACTGGGCCGGGGACCGTTACTCAGCTTGCTGAGCTGATGCCTGTTACCCAGCCTGCCGTTACGGAGCCTGCTGCCTGGCCAGATGTCCCAGAGCATGCTGCCTGGCCAGATGTCCCGGAGTCTGCTGCTCAGCCAGATGTCCCAAAGCCTGCTGCCCAGCTTGATGTCCCGGGGCCCGCTGCCCAGCTCGATAACCTGGAGCCCGCTGCCCAGCTCGATGAACCGGAGCCTGCTGCCCCACTCGATAACCCGGAGCCTGCTGCCCAGCTCGATGTGCCCGCTGTCTGCCCTGATGTGCCCTCTGTCTACCCTGATGTGCCTGCTGTCTGCCCTGATGTGCCCGCTGTCTGCCCTGATGTGCCTGCTGTCCGGTTTGATGTACCTGATGCCCTGCCTGAAGTGCCTGATGCCCTGCCTAAAGTACCTGATGCCCTGCCTAAAGTGTCTGAAGTGACTGTTGCCCAGCCTGACGTACCCCCATCCGTTGTTCTGCCTGAAGTCATAGACTATGGACAATTACAACTAGTTGGAGCGTCCGGAGGCTGCTCCTTTGAGGGGGGGTACTGTCAGGAAAGGGGTCACCCGTTGATGGCGCTGTCGGTCTCTTGGATCGCAGTACCAGTGTCCACCATCGGGTGTCTTTCTACACTCAGGACCTGTAGTGAGAGGACTCACCTGCTGGTGGCACTGTTGGATCCTTGGGTCATAGTACCGGTGTCCACCAGCGGGTGTATCCCGGCAGTGTGGAGCAGACAGCACCTCCTGCGCTCAGGTGTTACTTGAGGCCAATTACAGGCATTCACATAAATACCCAGCTGATGATGGCTCTCATCGCCTTGGTATCGTCCTTGCGCCCTGACCTGCTAGCCTTTGATCTGATCCTGAACCTGTAATCTGTTACCTGATCCTGTCTCCCTGTCCTGATCCCCATCTGGTCCCACCTGTTACCTTGTATCCCTGCCCTGCAGCCTGATCCATCCATCCTCTCCCTGTCCTGTTGTTCCTTACCCCATCTGCTGAATACCCGTTGATGACCCTGGCCTGGCTTGCGTCTGTGATTCTGGTACTCTCCTTTGGCTGTATATAACTATTTGTTGTCTGTGGGTTTCTGTTTGGTTGGTTGTGTACTGTTTTTATTTACTTATTTATCACCTATCTTTAATAAACATTATTATTATTCACCTTATATGCGCAACCCCCACAGTCTGGTCACACCTGGTTTATGACAGGCTTGCTCCTAGTCCTCTCCAAAAGCCCCTGTCCTTGGTGAGTCTGTCACAAACATCATGCCTTCTAGTTTGCCCATGAAAAAGTGCACTGCCTGTGTAAATGCCAGACTCACTTCTTGCTTAAAGCTCAGCCCTGTACCCAACCATCAGCCCTATAAGCATCCAAATCAGCAACAGTTGAGATCATGCAATTCACAAATCACGGGTGTCAGAATTACACAATTCTGTGCAGTTCAAACACATTTGGCACACAGCACATTTTAAAGAGACCCTGCCACTTTCACCAAACTGCCCAAGAACTGCCAGTAAAACAAGAATATTAATATTTACCTTTTCACTGACCCTTCCTTGGATCTTTGCTCTCTTCTCTTTCAATATTTTATTTATTTTAAATATAAGGAGTCAGATACTGTAAGGTCTTGGTACAAAAAGAATACAAAGATAGGAAGAACTTCCTCAATAAAGTTTTTCACAATCATAAGATATGCTCAAGACATGAGAGTAAAGCCACCATAGAGGGTTCAAATCTCGGCTGCTTCAACAGGGACCAGCCAAGATTCAAACCATGTAAGGGCAGTCTGATTGTACCCAAGTGGATCCATCGATCCACTTGGGTACAACCAGCATGTCTGATTTCCAGCATGCAATTATCACCAGCAGCTATAGCTGCTAGCAATAACCTCTGTGCTCTGCCAGCAGGGACAGCTCCCTCCACCCCCCCCCCCCCCCCGCGTTGTGAGAACACAATAGCTCCATGCGTGGGTTTGCCCCATCAATGCTGACTGTGTTGGTGGAAAGTCAAGTGATTTCCTTTCCTACAACCACTGGTACTCCAGACCTTGCAAAGAGAGGGGAGGAAAAGATGAACTGAAATGAAAGACAAAATAAATAAAGGTCAGTGCTCCAAATTAGCCAATAAATTAGGTAGCAATGTAGGCCAAACAACATACAGACCCTATTATTGAGTTTTGATATATTCGATCCAAGGGTTCCAGAGCTTCTTAAAATTGTTTTGCTTATTTCTCCTGTAGATTTTAGATTAAGTTACGAATAAAGATACGCATTGGGATTTCCATGCTTGTGCTACTGTAATTTTGATTACCAAAAGTATTAAACAGATTAAAGATTGAGAATCTCTAGACATACCCTGGACTGGTTCAATAAGCAGTATATGTTGCTATGTCTTGGTACTCATATACCTGTAATTTTGAAAATTTAAATTCAAAATTATTTTTCAGTAGGTCTAATTCTGGGACATTCCCACTAAATATGGATCATAGTGCCTTAAAACATAGGGGATGTGACCGGGATACATGTCCTGCGAATGGATACATTCTTGCAAGTCTAATGGGCAGCAAATACCACTGTGACATAACTTTGAAAGGAGCTTCAATAATTGAGATATTCATAACACATTGAAAAACTCTAAAGCATTGAGAAAACCAAGAGTTCACAGAATCAGTCACTCTGTCACCTCATTTTCCCATGTAGTCATATAACACAACATATATACACTACATTATATCATAAATCACTAATATTCCCCCCCCCCCCCTGACCTTTAGCTTGCATACGCACTTTCTCATATGGAGTTAGCATAGTTGATTCTTTTTTTGCCAGAGGTAAGAAAAGATCTTTGATCCATTATGGCGCTCTACCTCCAACAGGATCTTCACGTGTGACACATTTCAAGAAGGAACCAAAGCTTGACACCTACAGCCAGCAGAGATGCAAGCAACCAACACACCAAATGTGAAATAGATAGGTGAAGATGCTGCTGATGCTGAAGGCCGCACCTCTGCAACAGAGTGAGGATCCAAGGAACAGGCAGGGCATTGAGTATGCTCAAGACATGAGAGTAAAGCCACCATAGAGGGTTCAAATCTCGGCTGCTTCAACAGGGACCAGCCAAGATTCAAACCATGTAAGGGCAGTCTGATTGTACCCAAGTGGATCCATCGATCCACTTGGGTACAACCAGCATGTCTGATTTCCAGCATGCAATTATCACCAGCAGCTATAGCTGCTAGCAATAACCTCTGTGCTCTGCCAGCAGGGACAGCTCCCTCCACCCCCCCCCCCCCGCGTTGTGAGAACACAATAGCTCCATGCGTGGGTTTGCCCCATCAATGCTGACTGTGTTGGTGGAAAGTCAAGTGATTTCCTTTCCTACAACCACTGGTACTCCAGACCTTGCAAAGAGAGGGGAGGAAAAGATGAACAGAAATGAAAGACAAAATAAATAAAGGTCAGTGCTCCAAATTAGCCAATAAATTAGGTAGCAATGTAGGCCAAACAACATACAGACCCTATTATTGAGTTTTGATATATTCGATCCAAGGGTTCCAGAGCTTCTTAAAATTGTTTTGCTTATTTCTCCTGTAGATTTTAGATTAAGTTACGAATAAAGATACGCATTGGGATTTCCATGCTTGTGCTACTGTAATTTTGGTTACCAAAAGTATTAAACAGATTAAAGATTGAGAATCTCTAGACATACCCTGGACTGGTTCAATAAGCAGTATATGTTGCTATGTCTTGGTACTCATATACCTGTAATTTTGAAAATTTAAATTCAAAATTATTTTTCAGTAGGTCTAATTCTGGGACATTCCCACTAAATATGGATCATAGTGCCTTAAAACATAGGGGATGTGACCGGGATACATGTCCTGCGAATGGATACATTCTTGCAAGTCTAATGGGCAGCAAATACCACTGTGACATAACTTTAAAAGGAGCTTCAATAATTGAGATATTCATAACACATTGAAAAACTCTAAAGCATTGAGAAAACCAAGAGTTCACAGAATCAGTCACTCTGTCACCTCATTTTCCCATGTAGTCATATAACACAACATATATACACTACATTATATCATAAATCACTAATATTCCCCCCCCCCCCCTGACCTTTAGCTTGCATACGCACTTTCTCATATGGAGTTAGCATAGTTGATTCTTTTTTTGCCAGAGGTAAGAAAAGATCTTTGATCCATTATGGCGCTCTACCTCCAACAGGATCTTCACGTGTGACACATTTCAAGAAGGAACCAAAGCTTGACACCTACAGCCAGCAGAGATGCAAGCAACCAACACACCAAATGTGAAATAGATAGGTGAAGATGCTGCTGATGCTGAAGGCCGCACCTCTGCAACAGAGTGAGGATCCAAGGAACAGGCAGGGCATTGAGTATTATTGCTCTTCACTCAAAGCACTGCAGAATGAATGACAAAGTAGGCAAAGACAAAAGAGCAGAAGCACGATACCTACTGTCAGTGCTATAGCAAGAACAACTGACTTGTATCTCACTGTTTGAAGGATACGTTTGAAAGCATACCTTTAACCAAAAAGACCCTGCAGCATTTTTCCCTTATTTCACAATGAATTTTTATTCACTTGTGCCTTTGAACTTGCTAGAAAATGTGACTGCTTCAGGAAGAGTCAATTCTCTAGCACAACCCTCTCCTCTTCTGTGTCTCATTAGTGTCTGTGCTAGCCCAGCTCCTTCATCCCTCCTATCACCTCCCTATTATACCTTTTATGTGGAAGCTGTGTGAGGGGTGAAGAGAAATATTATATAGCTGTACTTGACTAACAACTCTAAGACTACTGACATCACATTCAAAATGGTGGCACCCAGCAGCAGTCTAGGGTGTTTTGAATGTCTAAATCAGTTAGGCTTTTACAGGTGAATAATATGCCTCAAATATGTTAAATGCACAAAATATCTTATGAGAAGATTGTTTTTGAAATGAATGGTCTGGTGGCAAGGTCTCTTTACTAATAAAGGAAGTGGTCTGAAGGTTACAGACGTCAAATGTATCTAACCCCATTAACAAAAATGTAATATATTGCAGCTTACCAATCTATAGATATGGTGTCTGCATTTGTCAACTTTTTTTTCAACCTATCTTAGTAGCCCTTCAATTTCAATCTAAAAACACTAAAGTCCTAACAAAAAAAACCTGTGACACGTTGGGGTTTTGTAGCTCAGTGGTAGTGCCAAAACAATGAGTTTACTCCATGCCAATAATAGTTTTCAGGGCTTTCCTGACCACTTTTATTTAAAAGAAAGTCAAAAGTTCATACAGGTATGTCTTCCCACGCAGGGGGTTCTCACCATCAATATGAACAAAACATAACACAGCCTCCTTGCTCTCTTGGCAGTGTTCGTGCACAGACGCTGTACCTCAGCTCTGTGTCTTTCCTTGCAGCTCCCTAGCTGCTCTGTCCCTCATGGACTCTCTCTCGGGCTTGGACCTTGGTCTGTCCTGACCTGGACAGCATGGTGCAGACAAGCACCTCTCACTCCACCCTTCACACACTGATCCTCTCAGGAGGGTGGGGCTCTGAGCTCTAGCTCTGGCTCCAAGATAAATGCAGTAAACACTTGCATCATTAGTGTGCCTGCTTCCTACAAAATCTGGCCTAGACTACCATATTTAACAGTGGCACAGGCTCGCCCTGCCACACTACCTACAATAGAATAGAATTGAAAAAAAAAAAGATACCTACAGCATACCCCAGCCTCTAATGCATTCGCCTTGGCAAGGATGACATCCTACAAATAACTTTGAGATACTTAACTTTACCAAGGTCTCGGGGTGAATAATGTTACGCTCTCCTAGGTGAGTACATCAGAATCCAATTTGTACAGTAAGTATTTACTGCTTTTACTCTCCTAATGTGTATTTTTTTTTCTAGGATTTAGTTACGCTTTGATAATAGTTAAGGCATTTTTATTGAAAGGTCTGCTTTATGGCATCTACATACATAAGAGGACAGCTGACTGTAGTTAAGTTGGGCAATGTAGTGTAGGAAAGGAGGTCAGTGGGAATACTCAGCTCAGTGACAGACAAGAGTCAATGCCAGAATACGAAGCAGATCCCCACTTATGACAGAAAATATGAAAAATACAAATACACAGTCAATCTGCAGCAATCACGTCCAGAAACAAGAGCCTAATTTGCATTATCTGGATAATTTCAGTGGTCAGTTACATGTCTCAGTTTGCAGACAATCCCAGACAAGTTGTAGATATAATATAAATCTCACAGACAATATATTCCCAGTAGCTGTCCTACTTTAACGCTTTCATGACAATCCCATTAGGCTTATAACAGCTTATAACAGGTTTAGTCAGGAATTTTTTGGCGCTGGGATTTTGGTTCATTTGTGCTTTCAACGTGCTATCTAGACTAGGGATTAACCTGTTTTAGTCTTTAGTTTAGATTTGCTTTAGGCTTGGTTTTTAGAGGTCAAAGCCCAGGCCAAGTTACATTTTTTTCCTTATTTTGAATAGAGTAAGGAAGGATTAAAATTTCTGTCAGGTTTTTATTACTGACTCCTCTTATTGTCAAGATTTTACCTCAATTCCTGTCTGTTTGGCAGGCTATCACGTGGACAGGAAGTAAGAAAAATTCTTGGTAGCTGCAAGATGTTACTATAAGTCTTTTTACAGTTATCCTTACTCCTTCCTGAGCCACTGAAGTAGGATCACTTCTTTGGTACAACAACCTCTAAGGGTGGGCAGTGCAATCTTACAGAGGAGTTCTGGAACCAATACACTCAACAATAGCACAAACTACAGAGATCTGTCTGGAAAGCTCATATAAGCATGAGCAAACAGTGAGAGATGTAAATCTAATCATGAAGCATCATTCCTTAGAATTTCTCTGCCAAAAAGCCAAGGGAAATATAGAACTATATTGTACAGTAGAGTATTGTCCCATAGTATGGGGGAGAAATGTAAATGTGAAAAAATATTCTCTCTTGTAATACACATAAAATCCCTAATCACTTTGAGAAATATTATTCATCTGTTTATATGTATCTTTAGTTTTAGTTATTGTTTGGAAGGTTTTAGGCTGTAGAGATAGGACAGGATTGGGGTAGCATGATGGTGAGGTTTGAAGAGGGTTTAGATAGGATGACAACAGGGTTAGGACAGTGTTAGGGCAGGGTGGCAGTAGAGTTAGGACTAGGGTGGGTTCAGGGTTAGGTCTAGGGTTAGGGTAGGTTGGCAATAGAGCTGGAACTAGGCGTAGAGTTAAATGGCAGTAGGATTAGGAAGGTGAAGGTAGGGTTAAGACTATTGTAGGGTTGAAGGTAGGGTTAGGACTATGGTTAAATCAGGGTAGGGTAGAAGTTAGGCTAGGACTAACTAGCTAGGGTAGGGTGTTTTCAGGGTTAGGGCATTGTGGAAGTAGGGTTAGAATTGTTGAAGGGGTCTAGCGGTGTGGTTAACACTAGGGTTAAGGTATGGTGAAGGTAGGATTAGGAGCAGATTTAAGGTAGGGTGGTGGTGGAGTTAAGTCTAAAGCCTAGTATACACGGGCCAAATGTCGGGTGGCATCAACCGTTTTAATAGAAACTGGCCAACATTTGGTCCCTGTATACTGCAGTCGGTCCGAAAGAAGCCAGCCGAACAGCCAGCTTCTGTTGAAGGGGCATGACTGAGAAAAGGTCTGCTGATCAGCATCCGATTAGCGCTCTCAGCCAATGGCTGAGAGCTCTGACCGGAGTCTTCTACCGGGGGGGCATCCCCCTGTCAGAACACAATAGCACGGCAGGGGAGATCGCTGTATTAACATTGGATTGTTAGTACAGCGGCTCCTCCTGAGCTGTCAGTTTTTTTTTGTTCAGCCCACTGGGTTGAACAAAAAAATGCCAGTAGTGTGTACCAGGACTAAGGTTAGGTAATGGGGAGGGTAGATTTAGATCTATGGTATGGTGAAGGTAAGGTGAGGACAGGCATGTACTGGCCATTGGGACTACAGGGAGTTTCCCGGTGGGCCGATGGCTCAGTGGGCCGGTTTCAGTGACAGCCTGTCAAAGTAATGGCTGTGCGGCTCGTCCTCCACTTCATGCAGTGATGTGGGAAGGATGAGAAAAATACAGAGGAGAATAAGTGAAATAATAAAAGAGGTGAGTGAGGACTCCTTATGTTATGCTACTTATGTTTTTTTGCACAATTGTGTTTAGTTTATATATTGTTTTTGTGCTTGTTTGCAAAATTAAAATGGGCCGGTCTGGATGAAGTCCAGGGCCAAATTTTGTCTCAGTCCAGCCCTGGGTGAGGACATGGGTTAGGGTATGGTGGTGGTAGGGTTAAGGCTAGGATTAGGATAGCGGTAGGGTTTGGACAAGCATTAGAGTAGGGTGATGGTAGCATTAGGACTAGGGTTATGGTGGGGGGTGGAAGGGTTAGGTTTAAGCTTAAAGCGGAGGTCCACCCAGAACATTTTTTACCACTAAAATTCCTAAAAAAAAAGAGAAAAAAATTAATAGAAAAAAATAATAATTTTATACTCACCCGAAATGCCCGTTGCTATGCGGAAGTCACCTAATCTGCCTCTTCCTTTGCCTCTGTGGTTCTCCTTCTGCTTCCTCTTCTTGTGAATGGGGCGCGCTGCCTTTTGGGAACTGTGTGTAATCCCAGGAGGCAGCCGCCCATTCACAAAGCGTTGTGCGAGTTGCGCATGCGCAGTAGGAAAGGCTACCGTAAGGCTTCACTGCCTGTTTCCCTTAGTCATGATGGAGGAGCCGGGACCTGCCAGGACAGAGCGATCGCCGTCGGGGGCACGACATCGGGGGCGAGTAGGACAGGTAAGTGTCCTTATTAAAAGTCAGCAGCTACAGTGTTAGTAGCTGCTGACTTTAAAAAAAAAAAATCGCGGGTGGAATCCCGCTTTAATGCATGGTGACAATAGGGTTGAAACTAGGGCTATGATTACAGACATTTCTTTCCTTCTTTATTTTTCTTATTCACTTTATTTTAAATAATTTCAGCACAAAAAGGAGCTCCTAAATGTCTTGTCATTAGTGACTCTAGTGAGTGGTATTAGAGTATCTTCATATTCATTCTGTAGCCTTCCTTTGAAGAACTCAATGAGGGCACGTTGCTTTGACTTGGAATCCATTATTTACCTACAGTAAACAAGAAGAAGAATTACAATAGAGGAAGAGTTACCCTACCAACATGTGAAATTAGAACGACCTATGTAAGTTAATAAAAAAGTTGTGCCCAATTTAGTATTACTTTTGATACAAGCCTTGTACTGTATTAGGTTTTCCCTTTGCTTACTGTAGAACTAAAACTCTGCAAATTTAGCTAGAGTCAAAGAACAAAGTTTTCTGTGTCTATTGATGGCACTTCACCGTAACAGACAGAAAATGAGCAGCACAAACTTCGGTCCAGCAGTGATGAAAATGTTTATTTAAATAAAATGAGAAAGGATTTGTTAATTTGCCATGCAGAGATGTTGGAATCTGGCCTTGTAATTGTGTTGTGTTGAAAACCCAGAGAACACAGTGACACATTTACTGTTGTGTCTGTATCATTGGCTACATATTATTTTGTATTGCCCCCTGTTTATGTGTATGAGAATCTCACGTACTGAAACATAGAGCCATTCTCAATCATCAATAGGCAATTTTACATCAATTCTTTTTTTTTATTTTTATTTTTTATTTTATTGGACCTGGCTGGGATAATAATAATTTTATTGGCTTTATGGTTCCTTTACAGCTCCTGGAGACTCCTCTCTGCTCATGTGTTCAACCTCAAGTTCCCTTATACAATCGAAGTAGCAAAAGGGAGTATGTTGGAGGTGCAAAAGGCAGATTCTCTCAATGGGGGACAGCTATTACATGCAAATTCAAATGAATGAATAAATGAACTACAATGTCCAAGAAGTCCAAATACTAGTCCGGGAGCTGTAGCTGGCTCTGGAAATCAGGAGAGCTAAGAACACAGAGGAGAAGCGCCACTAAGGCCATACATGGGTCAAATTTTGAAATAAATTTATTTCGAAAATCTTATCTAAGAATTTCCGTTCGTATTTCACGCCATTAGTGGGCTGCAGCAAAAGCCGATTTTCGCGCGGCCATCGAATTTGAGTAATCAGACGTGTTGGATTTTTTTTTTTAAATTAACGATTTTCTAATCAATGATGGGAGAATCATGCGAGAAATGTAATTGAAAAAGAAATGCGCATGTGCAAGAAAAGAATATTCCCGGAAAGAAAAGAAGATTCCCAGCCACGAAAATTCTTTTCTGTAGCAACATGAGGTGAAATTGAAGGCTTGGTTGGTCGAATTTCAAAATCAATTGTGGCACCATCGGATCCCAAAACGCACAAATTTTCTGATTTTCAAAAGAAAATTCTTTCGAAATTCAACCATGTATGGCCAGCCTTAGTGTAGTAGAAATAATACATTTAATTGAACCCCCTCTAAGGGACTACTCACAAGATTTAAGTAAAAACAAGCTTATTGTAGGTGGAGGTCTGGGACGCCAAATGGAGGAATAGTCCACGCAGCTGGTGGGTGAATCACTGTGTGTGCTCAAGAATAATTTATACAAATGTTAAAAAAAATAAAAAAAATAAAACATCAAATTAATCATAAATCTACAAAAATATCACGTAAATTAATAAATAAGACTTATAATGAAATATAATAAAGGTATGTATGCACTATATATAAATACTGTATGTAGATGGAAAGTGGCAATTGATAATAAGTAAGGGGGGGGGGGGGAGACAATTTTATGATTTTATAGGAGCATATAAATATAAAATAAAGGTGGAAAAATTCATATAATATACAGGGTATAATTATGGTAATTATGATACAATGTAAAATGAAGGTAGAATAATTAATATCATACCGGTGATTATGATAAAATATAAAATGATCGTAGAATAATTCAAAACATATACTGGGTAAAATTATGGTTATTATGGTAAAATTGAATGGTAATAACAATAATAAATAACTATATAAAAAGATTTTATTTATCGGATGAGGGATTTTTTGTATACGGTACAAATATTGGCAGAGGAGGAGGGGAAGAGAGGGGCGGGATGGATTTTAGTATTGGGTATCAATAAAATCTATTTTCTATAAATATATACCTGGTTGATCATATTCAGTGAGCACTTTCTCCCATGTGATAACCCAGAACCATTCCCGACAGAACAAGGTTATACCTGTAAAGCCTTGTACACACGACCGGTTTTCTCGGCAAGAAAACAGCTGGGAGAGCTTTTTGCCGAGAAAAACATTCTTGTGTATGGTTTCTCGTCGGGAAAACTGCCGGGAATCTCGATGAGAAAAATAGAGAACCTGCTCTCTATTTTTCTCGTCGGGATTCTCGGCAGAGTGTCGTCTGTATGCTTACCTGTCAAAGGTAAACCCGCTCATTTTTTGAAAAGACTTTGGCGCATGCGCAGTAGCATACAAGTTTAGTGTGGGGTGTAGCAAGATGGCGGCGACGGAATCGAATGTGACGAGCGCCGTCTCGTCGTAGTCGATGACGTCACCCCGTTCTTGCCATTCAAAAGAACGGCGGTTCTTTTGAATGGGTGTGTGTACACTCGGCGTGCAAGGCAAGCTTGCCGGGAATTCCGTCGGGAAAACCGACGTTTTTCTTTCCGACGGGATTCTCGCCCGTGTGTACAGGGCTTGACAGGAAACAATTGTTCTCCATGTTTTAAAATGTTTATTCTTCAGATGCTCTGCTTTTTCTCCAGAATCCAGAAGCATTATTAGGGGTTTGGTAGTTTCAACCAATATATTTATATACAATTAGGTATATATCTTAGGACATTTTCCAAAGCGAAATTTGCCATAATCATAAATCTAATTTTCTGGTCAGCAGCAGCACATTTGCCAGGCCAAGTAACAGTTGCTGACCCTTGGCAACACCCATTTATTAATAGAGAGAACAAGACTGACCTGTACTATTCCCATCTACAGTATAAACTCTGCAAATGTCACACTTGGCACATATTGGCTGGACACCTTCATTTTTCTTATCTGTAGGCCGAAGTGGCAAATCTCTGCACTTTACAATGATTGTGCAATGATTCCCTATGGATCCCTGCTGTCCATAGTGCTGAAGATATGTACTTTATGCAAGTTCAGTATTTGGAGGCAATGAGGGTTAACATCTTCAATACCTGGGCGTCAGAGGCAAGCAGAGGCTCTTCCGTGCACCAAGCTACCAGTAAATCCAAACTAGAGAAGCCGGTGGCACACCGTAGAATAAAGCTTTATTGTTCTGTAAAAGTAAAACAAAATTCCATCTGGCACATTTCCCTTAATTGTAGAAATGAGGAGGGGCAAGCAATTCATACATCTAAGAAACAGACATATAGAGGTCCTTAAAAGCAGAACGTCAGTCATTTTTTTCAACTTTCCATCTATTAAATCTTCTGCCCTTGTTGTTGTTTTAAATTTGGATAGTAAAACATTTTTTTTCTGCCAGTAAATACCTTATACAGCCCACTTCCTGTTTATTGCCTGGTCATTAGCCTAGGCCTATGACATCATGCACTGCTCTCTCTCTCACTCTTATGAGAGTTTGCCGGGAGGGGCAGTCATAAGAGGGCCAATGAGAGCTGCAGAGCTGGAGGTGTGCCTCTGTGTGTCTGTGTAAAACCAGGAAGTGAACAGGCAGCAGATTCAGCTGCCCACAGTTAAAGCGGAGTTCCACCCAAGAATGGAACTTCCGCTTTTCGAATACCTCTCCCCCCCCACCTTTCAGGGGGGAGGGGGGAGCTGATACCTGTGTAATACAGGTATTTGCTCTCACTTCCAGGCATAGATTGCCGTAGTATCCGCGGGGATCTACACCGTGTCCAACCCCTCCTCCGCTCCCCCCCCCACCCACTGTCTTCTGGGAGACACACAGGTCCCAGAAGACATTAGGGACCAGTGAGATCGCGCATCCCTTACCAAAGATGGCAGCGCCTGCACCCGGGAGCCGAGGGGACAGATCGGCTTCGGGTGAGGACATTGGGGGCACCCTGGGCAGGTAAGTGTCTACTATATTTTAAAAGTCAGCAGCTGCAGTATTTGTAGCTTCTGACTTTAATTTTTTTTTTTTTTCGGCAGAATTCCACTTTAAAATGGCTGCAGCCAGACATAGTGGAGGGAGATTTATGCAGCATATTTGGCAAGTACAGAATCACAGTATATATAAAATAATATGCAAAGTGGTTGGAGGGAAGCTTCAGAATGGCAAAGATGTTTTTTTTTTACAAATTATGTGAGCAGACTGCTGTTCCTCTTTAAATACATATATGCAAAACAATGCATTCTAATATTGTTAAAGTGGTAATAAAACCCACAAGAAAACTTTTATTATGCTGCAACTTACTAATTCTTAGAGATGATGGCTGCATTGGTTTTCTTTTTTAGGCTTTCTTTTCTTCAATTCCACCTTGTGATCCTGCCAGTAAGTCTGATGTTTTTTAACAGAACAAGATGTCCTGCAGATGTAGCAGTTGGGGGGTGGAGACAAACCATTTACCACCGACAGCAGTGCTTACAATGATAAGCTTGTATTTATCTATGTAGTTTATTACTACTTTAACCACTTGCCAACCAACCGCCGTAGTTATACTACTGCAGGTTGGCTTTATTGCGCGAATCACCGTAGGTGTACGTCCCTTCGTGCAATAGATACAGTGGGCGTGTTCGCCCACGGCGCCGATGCGCATAGCCTGCAGCCTCGATGTCCGCCGGTCACCCGCGATGTCCGCCAGCCACCCGCGACCGCTCCACAGAGAGCCAGAGCGGGGATCTTTCAATGTAAACAAACAGATCCCCGTTCTGTCAGGGGAGTAGAGAGAGATCGTCTGTTCCTAGTGATTGGGAACAGTGTTATTCCACTCCCCCCACAGTTAGAAACACCTCCCAGGGAACACAATTAACCCTTGCTTCATATTCCTCTAATAAGGCATTGGTGGCCAGTAGGAGGAAGATCCTACCTTCCCAGTACAGTAAGTGCCCTACTTACGATTGAGTTCCATTCCAGGAGCTTGTTCACTCGTTCAACTTGTTCCTAAGTTCAACTTGTTTGTAAGTTCAACTTGTTTGTAAGTTCAACTTGTTCGTAAGTTCAACTTGTTTGTAAGTTCAACTTGTTCCTAAGGCTGCATTCACACCTGAGCGTTTTGTCGCCTGAAGCCTGAAGCTACAAAACGCTAGAGGGGAAAAAATCCATTATTCTCTATGGAGATGGTTCACATCTCCACTCCAAAATGCCTGAAGCCGAACGCCTGAAGCTCAAACAAGTTCAGGACCCTTTTTTGTCGTGCGAATCGGGAGGATTTGGGCGTTTTAGGAGTCCTAGAAACTAATGGAAACGCTTGATTCAAGCGTCTAGTGCAAATTCGCGCGACAAAACGCTGGTAAAAACGTTGGTAAAAACGCTTGAAACGCTACGCTCAGGTGTGAATGCAGCCTAAGTTCAACTTGTTCGTAAGTTCAACTTGTTCGTAAGTTCAACTTGTTCGTAAGTTCAACTTGTTCCTAAGTTCAACTTGTTCCTAAGTTCAACTTGTTCCTAAGTTCAACTTGTTCCTAAGTTCAACTTGTTCCTAAGTTCAACTTGTTCGTAAGTCCAGTCAAATTGCCAACCGGTTATCAACACGTAAATCAGAATCCTACAGGAGTCAACACCCTGCCATCAAGTGGTTAAGTGGACATCTCCTTCAACAAACTACCGGTATATTCAAGCGTTTCATTATTTTTAAACAATGTCCCTGTTTCCCCCCCCCCCCCCCCATTGGAGCTACTCTCTTCTTTAAATGCATCCTAGCTTTAAAGTGGAGGTCCACCCTAAAAAAAAAAAATTACACCAAAATGCAACAAAAAAATAGAAAAAAAAAAATAGAAAAAAATAAAATAATTTTACTTACCAGAAATTGCGGTTGCTATGCGGATCTTCCTAATCTGCCTCTTCCTATACCGCGACTGGTCGTCATCCTCGTGTTGTCTTCTGGGGAATGGGGCGCGCTGCCTTCTAGGAACTGTGTGTATCCGAGAGAGGAGCCGCCCATTCATACAGCGCCGCTAGACACGCGCATGCGCAGTAGGAAATGGGCAGTGAAGCCGCAAGGCTCCACTGCCTGTTTCCCTTAGTGAGAATGGCGGCGCCAGGACCTGGCACGATCGAGCGATCGGCCTCGGGGGCCGACATCGCGGGCGCCTAGGACAGGTAAGTGTCCTTATTAAAAGTCAGCAGGTACAGTGTTTGTAGCTGCTGACTTTAAAAAAAATATTAAATCGCGGGTGGAACCCCGCTTTTACGTTTTTTTGTTAGCTTCAATGTAAATCATACATTTTGTACTATGCTTTTAAATGCATTCATCTTCTGTGACCACAAAGACAACTCAGCACTGACACCAGAGCTTAAAAGACGTTAAATGGTTTCACTTTGAGGTTCTTGACCTCTTTCTCTGGCTGCAGCCCAGATTATGTCAGTGAGTCAGGCTTGTGGCTCAAGATCCCGTCTCTAATTACTAATGTACTTCCTTTTAAATACTTCAGCGGTGTCTAGAAATTCCAAATCATATTCTTATAAAATAGTCACAGTACGAGGCATGGTCCACAGACAACGGGGGTATTGAAAGGGCAACGGAATTCTCAATGGTTCTCTCCATTTTAGGATGGATGAGCTAGGGTTCTGTTACCCGTCTAATCTGTACTGCAGTCTAGGTAGGACCTTGATGGGAAGAGTTGTCCTCACCAGCAACAACTAAGCTAAAAGTAGAGCTACACAGGTTACCAGGTCTGTGAGTGTTCTGTATATTCCTATGGACAATGGGAGTGGTTCACATAAGTATCACCTGCCCTCTAGTGGATTTTCTATATGTAGCACAAGGCATAATAAAATACCTAAAGCATATACAATACAGCGCATGGCTGCAATGCATGCACATGTCCCCATGTTTTATCTCTTTATAGACCCTGCAAGTACAGAAAAATACCTGTTGTAGGCTTACAACACAGTACCCTATCTGTACTGCAATCACAAGACGTGGTGTCAGCCCTGCCATGTTGGTTTTTGCTAACTACAGAGTCCATGAGAGTCCATGCTTTATTTTTCATCTCCACAACATAGGGGACAGTTGTTTTGTCATCCAAAATGAGAACTGGGAAGACTGATTAAACTCCTTGTCATAACAAATGAGGAGTGAACAGGACACAAGACAGTCCTGACTTTCTGAAAAGATCAACAGGTATTGGACAGATACACTTATAGCGATACCCCCAGTTAAGAGGGCTGCCTTGACTGGGAAGGGAGCTTGTCCTGCCCACAGGTCACATCAATGGGGGTAACCTGCTTAACTGTGCCAGAAAGTAAGCTGGGGTTGCCCTCCACCAAATGCACAGTGGAGGGACCAGGTGCTTGTATTGTCCTTCTTGCAGTAGTTACTGTGTCCTCAGAGCTTTCTCCCATTTGGGCATAGGTTAACTTCCGTGGAAGACGAATGGTTCTCTTCGCTCTCTGTTCTCTTGGGATAGCTGTCTCCGTCTCCACAGGCTCTTCTTCTGGGGTAGGTGTATTGGGTTCCAATATTTCTGGAACATCCAGATCAGGTGCAGGAAGACACAGAGAATTCCTTTGATCTTCAGCAGGAGGCGACTCTATAGCATCTTCCCACTCCTCAGAGTGAAAACTGGACGGGACAAACTCAGGGGCTTCTACATTTAATGTACTATCTAAAGTATCTTCAGAGGGCGGAAGGTCTATGGACAGAGGCTCCGGGGTCTGGGACGGCCACAACCATTCAAGCTCTTCTTCTTCATCATCACTTTGATCAATGACACCCATTCCTCCAGACTGAGGTGCCTGAGACCGAGTGTTGGGCCTAGGTGTATTAAGACTTGAGGATGGTCCAGGGGAATCCTCTACAGGAGGTATCCGAACTGCTTCTGAAAGTGGAAGTAAATGGTTTCTGTGCCAGGTCTTCAGCAGCCCTATCTTCCCTTCTGGCTTCAGCTGATATCCCGGCAAGCCTGGTAACCTTTTGCAGATCACATAAGGTTCGGGTCTCCATCTGTCTGCTAGTTTGTGCTTCCCAGGGACTCCCAAGTTCCGCAACAGCACTCTGTCTCCGGGTTGCAAATCCTGGATCCGAACTTAAAGATCAAAGTTCCTCTTGTTCCGGGCTGCTCTTTGCTCTGATGCTGCTTGGGCCTGTTCAAACACCAGTTTCAGGCTCCTCCTCAGCCTGTCTACATATCCCTTGTGCGAGGTGGCTGATGTGTGAGCCATCGATATGCCGAAGGCCAGATCCACAGGCAGTCTTGCTTCCCTGCCCAACATTAATCTGTAGGGAGAGTACCCTGTGGCATCACTGGTTGTGCTGTTGTAGGCATGCACTATTGCTGCTTTGTGCTTGCTCCAATGCTGCTTCTTCTCGCTGCTCAGAGTCTGCAACATATTTAACAGAGTCCTGTTGAATCTTTCTGGTTGGGCATCACCTTGGGGGTGATAAGGGGTAGTACGAGTTTTCTTTATACCTAAAGAGTCCAGCAATTTCCTAATCAGTCGACTCTCAAAGTCTCTCCCTTGGTCTGAGTGCAGGCGCTGTGGTAGCCCGTAATGCACAAAGTATTTTTCCACCAAGATTTTGGCTACGGTGGAGGCCTTCTGGTCTTTAGTTGGAAAGGCCTGGGCATAACGGGTGAAATGGTTGGCTATCACCAGAACATTTCCATGTCCACTCAAGTAAGGTTCTAGACAGAGAAAGTCGATGCATACCAAGTCCAAGGGTCCTTGACTCTGCAGATGGCCCATTGGGGCAGCTTGACGTGGTTATGTCTTCCTTTGAACGCAGCGAGCACATGAGTGACAGTACTCCTCCACTTAAGCCCGCATACAAGGCCAATAGAACCTTTTCCTCACAAGCTGGAAGGTTTGTTCTGCCCCCAAGTGGCCATGGTTATCATGTAGGGCAGCCAAGACAGTTCTCCTGTGTTTTTCCGGCAAGAACAGTTGCCATTTCTCTTCCAGGTCATCACTCTTCGGTAGACCACCCCTTGATGCACCTGTAACTTGTCCCATTCTTTGTGGACCAGTCGAGCCACCTTTGAGGGGTCATGCAGGAGCCTGCCTGGATACTGGTCTTCCAATGCCTTCAAAGTTAATCTTCCCCAGGGATCTTCCAACTGGTCTCTTCTTATGTCCTTCTTGGACAGCTTTGGCAGGTCGTCCTCGACAATCTGGGTCACGTCACAATAACACTTGGGCACCCACACTACCGAAACTCCGATCTCTTCCGCCCTTGACCCACCACTAGCTTGATGTTGTGCTCCTTGACACAAGGCCCGTACCCGGGGTCACCTGGGTCCAGTCTTCTGTGTGGTGGGTGGGTGCATGAGCCCTTCTGGACAATGCATCTGCATCACGATTCCCAGCTCCAGGCCTATACTTGAGACTGAAGTTGAATCCGGCCAGGGCTGCCAATCAACGGTGGTCAGTGGCATCCAGCTTGGCCGTGGTGAAGAGGTAGGTGAGTGGATTATTGTCAGTCTTTACTGTAAAGTCAGCTCCATACAGGTAATCTCTGAGCTTATCCACGACTGCCCACTTTAGGGCCAGGAATTCCAACTTGTGGGTGGGGTAGTTCTTTTCTGTTGGTGTTAGACTTCTACTAACATAGGCAACTGGCCTTAACTGTCCCTCATACTCTTGGTACAGCACACCTCCCAGACCATCATGGCTGGCATCTACATGCAGTTCATATGGTTTCTTAGGGTCAGCATAGGCCAGGACTGGGGCAGTGGTCAGACTTTTTTTCAACATTTTGAAGGCTTCTTCACACTTCTCTGTCCACTGGACTTCCACTGACTCTCCAGGTTTTCTGGGGCCAGTATCACCCTCCTCTCCTTCTGTCTTCAGTAGCTCATTCAGGGGTTTGGCAATTTTCGCAAACCCCTCCACAAATCTACGGTAGTAGGAGCAGAACCCCAGGAAGGATCTGAGCTCAGTCACTGTAGTTGGTCTGGGCCAGGAGGTGACTGCGTCCAGTTTGTCAGGATCTGTAGACACTCCTATGTGTCCCAGATAGTGGACCGAGGACTGGTAAAACTGGCACTTTTCCCTGGAGAATTTTAGTCCCTCTTCACTGAGTCTCTTCAGAACTTTCTCCAATCTCTCTTCATGCTCCTCCAGAGTCTTGCCGAAGACAACAATGTCATCTAGGTACACCAGAACTTCGATAAGATTCATGTCCCCCACTGTCTTCTCCATCAACCTCTGGAAAGTGGCGGGGGCTACCGACAGGCCTTGAGGCATCCTATAGAACTCATTGAATCCCACCGGGGTGATGAAGGCTGTCTTCTCTCTGTCTTCAGGGTGCATTGGGATTTGGTAATACCCACTCTTCAGGTCCATGACACTGAACCACTTGGCACCAGACAGACTCTGCAAGGCATCTTCTATCCTGGGGGTAGTGTACTGGTCGGGTATGGTCCTCCTATTGAGAGTCCTGTAGTCTATGCAGAGTCTCAACAACCCGTTCTTTTTCCTTACTACCATGATGGGGGAGGCATATGGACTCCTGGACTCTCGAATAACCCCTGTTCTCTTAAGCTCTGTCAACTGTTCACGCAAATCTTCCAAGTCAGCCAGGGGGACTCGCCGGACCCTCTCCTGGAAGGGTTTGTCTTCCTGCAGATGGATTTTATGGGTGGCACTCCTCGCACACCCCACCTCAAACTCATCTTTCGAGAATATTTTTCTCCATCTATTCAGCTGGGCCTTGGCTCTCTCCTTCCACTTCGGTGGCAAGGTGGTGTCTTCCAGACAGAGTCCCTCCAGGGTGAGTTCCCCTCCTTCAGCTTTCTTCAATTCAGACAGGGTCACTGGGGTAGCAGGATCTACTTTGCCCAGTAGTACCCGGGCTGGAATCTTCATAGGAGAACTAGTGACATTTCTGATGCTCACTGGAATCTGGCCCTTCGCCTTCTTCAATGCCCTCAATGGGACCACTTCAGGGATCACTTCCAATCCTGGGTGGGTGTTCAAGGGGTCTGGCTCCAATACCACAAAGGGGCCAGGCTGCTCCCAGGAGAGTTTTACCGTAGCCTGAAGACAGGTCACCTCACCAGGCTGCAATATCTTCTCCTTTCTTGACAGTCTCCAGACTTTTCCCACCCCCTCTTCGGGGGCCTTTTGTTCCAGGACCAACTTCTGGTAGACCTGTCGTAGCATGGGGTGAATCTTGTCTGTGGTAGGACTCCGCTCCTGCACTAGAGGGGTCAGCAGTCTCCTGACCAGGTCAGTGTTGGTCCCTATTAGCATGGAACTGGTGTTGGCCCCTGACGGGCGAGGGCAAACTACCGCCAGGGTGTCAAAGTCTTCCGCCTTTCCTGTCACAGAGGGATCAAAGGCCAGCCTGATTAAGACATAACCGTCGTAGGGAAAGCTACGAGTGCCAATTCCCCCTATCTGTAGGTCTTCCAGCTTCTGTAAGGGCACGTGACTCAAATGCTTCCGGTAAAAGTCTCTGTATAAAAGAGTCACTTGGGCTCCTGTATCTAGGAGAGCCTTGGTGTAGACTCCCTACACTTGAACGGAGACTAGAGGGGAAAGTCCTATTAACTTGTCTGGAAACCTCTTCTGGGGTGTTTCCTTCTTTGGACTCCTTGATTTTCCTATTGATGTTTTATTTTTCTTCCATTTCTCTCTGGACCTCAACCCTTTTTGGACCTGGTATGCATTGGTTTCCCTCAGATTGTTAAATTTCAACTCCCGACAGGTGGTATGGGGGGTTTTAGGAGGGGCATTGTTTCCCTTCTCTTTTGCCTCTTCTTGCTTTTGAATCTTCTTGGAGCTTTCTGTAAGTAGTGGGCGCCCGGCTGACTCCATCACCGGGGCCCTCTGAAGTTTTCCGCCGGCTTGCGGTATCTGGATGCAACTTCATCTGGGCTGGCACACACTGCTCTAACATGCCCGATTCCCCCACATTTGAAGCATGTTATCAATCTCTTATGCCGCGTACACACGATCGTTTTTCCCGTCGGGAAAAATTACATTTTTTTTTTCGCCGAGAAAAACGATCGTCTGTGGGCTTTATGCCGTTTTTCTCGTTGAGAAAAACGGCAGGAAAAACGACGAGAAAAATTAGAACATGTTCTAAATTTTCTCATCGTTTTTTCCATCATTTTTTTCCGCGGCAGTTTTCCCATAGGGAGACACTGCCGCGGAGCCCACAGACGGTCGTTTTTCTCGTCAAAGAAAAAAATGACGGGAAAAACGGTCGTGTGTGGGGGAACATGCCGTTCCCTCGTTTCTCATTTTTTTTCATGCCGTGATTCACGGCGGTGTTTTCACCGCCGTGAATCACGATCGTGTGTACGCGGCATTAGGCTTCTGTACTAGTTCTGTATTGGAGCTAGGAGGGTTTTTTAGTTCCTCTGACGTGTTCTTATTGTGTAGCACAGAGGCCTGGCTAGTCAGCATGGATACCATTTCTACTAGTTGTGACACCTGGGTCTTTAGGAGTTCAACTTCTGAATCACCTCCTTCTGCACTTAACATTCTGACTCGGGCAGTTGGTTCGGTGTGTTGACTCCTCCTTTTGTCTTCCAACATGGCCTCCTCCTCCCTGACTATCCGGATCAAGTCAGGGTATTCCAGGCTGCTCCCGTCCTGCCGGGTGCGTAGCATTAATGCGATGGGGTCCAAGGGCTGACCTCCCTTCAACACCTGCTGGGCACGGGTCTCATCCACTTTTCTTGGATCGATCCCTTTCTTCAGTAGGATCTGATGCAGGATCTTATCCAGATGTCTTATGAATTCTGACAGCTTCTGTCCCTCCTTTTGGTAGCAATGCTCCAGCTGGTAAGTGAGTTCAGTGACCTTTTCCGTCCCGCCGAACACATTCTGCAGAATATCCAGATAATCCTGTGCATTGCAGTCCTTCTTACTTAACTTGAGGTTACGTATGGCCTCCAGAGCAGGCCCCTTTAAGCTTTCTGCAATCCTTTGTTTTTTGTGTTGTTCTGGCACCTCCCATTCTTCTAGGGCCTGAGTGGCGCCATCTAGCCACTCTTCAAATCCATCCTCCACTGAAGGTACAGGTTTCTTCCCAGAAAAAGTCCTGAGTTTCCTGTATCCTGACATCAGGTAGTCTGGAGGGTCCTTTTTACACTTGGCCACAATCTCCCCCAGGACAGCACATAATTCTGAGCTAAGGGTGGTCAATGGTGGTGAACCGGGACCCTGTTGTTGGGCGCTTCCTCCTGTGCTGGGGCTTCCTGAAGTAGTGGATGTGGGGCCATCTTTATTCTCTGCTGGGTGTATCAGGAGGAGTTCTACTTGGTTTGTAGTTTTTATGCTGGCACCCTTGAAGTAGTCAGAGATTCCGTTCCTCCACTCACACAATGCATAGGTGTGGGGATTTACAGTATCTGTCTTCATGTCAATCACCCATGGCTTCCTGTCCGTGGACAATGCTCTCAAGACTGGAGTTAGTTGCTCCTCTACCCAGGCCTCCCTCTGGATTTCAACCACCAGGCCATTCCCGGGTAGGATGCCTTCATCCCTGCACCACCGGGCTACGGCAGCAGGGTCCATTCTTGTGCTTCTGACCGGCTTGATTGCAGCGTGCAGTATACAGGAGTCCCGGACCCGAGCCCCCACGTATAGCGATACCCCCAGTTAAGAGGGCTGCTTTGATTGTTTCGGGCCCTGTAGTGCACCGCTGTCAACCCCTGGCAATCGGCTCTAACCTCTCGTGGCACAGTTAGTAAAGGGGATGATAGAATTGCAATCACTCTAATATTCTCTACGACACAATCCCACAGTAAGGCACACAGTAATGGTATAGAACAGTAAATGACACTGACAACCAATATACTTAACTCTATTATTTTACTGTTGGTAAAGGTTAAAATGATAAAACAGTATGTAATGTCACATGCAGAGCCCTGCAATATGGGTATAGTTATTAAAACATTAAACGTTCAGCAATATGATAGACAGTTTAACAGACCCCGCTGCAGCTATCCCCCCTCGTGAGCAAAATGGCGCCCAGCAATGTCCTATACTACCCAGTCAGGCCTGACTATGATTTGGGTATAGTTCTGTGGAGGAAATCTTCGCTAGCAAAAAACACGGTGGTGCACTTTCAGGAACAATTGTAATCCAACAAAGAAATGATAATCGGTAACTTTGTAATGCCAGGGAGACTAGTAACTCAGTTCAGCAGATAGTCTCCCCAGAGTGTAACTGCAATCACTGTGATGGCCCTGAATAAAGTTAATGGGCCTAAAGATATTGTAATGTAGCTCAGAGCAGGTGCTCTCTCACCCGACCGGACTAGTCCTTGTCCGTTACTTCCGTTACTGTGACCCGCTTCACAGTGTCCACGACACCCGGGTCTTCGGTCCTCCTGATGACAGCACTCAGCAACAGGATCAGACGCTCCGCAGGCTCCTCGGTGGAGCGGAAGGCTCTTTGGAAAAGCACAAGGCCCAGGCTTCAGGTTTTGTACACACAGCAGGTCGGCACAGGGATCCTCTTGCTGGGAGGGCGGTGTCCAAAGAGAAAGAAGCTCGGGCCCGCCTCCCTCTTATACCACGTCTTTGCACGGGCCAATGCACCCTGGGTGCCTCAAGGTGTACTGGGTACTGTAGTCTCTTGAGGTTTAAAGGGCAATACCCAGCTACACACTATTTTTTAAAAGTATTGGGACGTCTGCCTTTACATGCACATGAACATTAATGGCATCCCAGTCTTAGCCTGTAGGGTTCAATATTGAGTTGGCCCACCCTTTGCATCTATAACATCTTCAGCTCTTCTGGGAAGGCTGTCCACAAGGTTTAGGAGTGTCTATGGGAATGTTTGACCATTCTCCCAGAAGCGCATTTGTGAGGTCCCCACTCTAATTCATCCCAAAGGTGTTCTATCGGGTTAAGGGCAGGACTCTCTGCAGGCCAGTCAAGTTCCTCCACAAACTCGCTCATCCATGTCTTTATGGACCTTGCTTCGTGCACTGGTGTGCAGTCATGTTGGACCAGAAAGGGGCCATCCCCAAACTGTTCTGAAAAGTTGGGAGCATGAAATTGTCCAAAATGTCTTGGTATGCTGATGCTGTAAGAGTTCCCTTTACTGGAACTAAGGTGCCAAGCCATTTGAATTTGAACTCCTGATTTTACTATTGCCTAGCTTAAAGTGTTACTAAACCCAGGACCCTGCATTTACTATATCTGGTCCCCCACAGTGCACAGAACATGGAAATGCAAATATTTTAGTAAACATAAACTGCTAAATACCTTTTCTCATCAGCAGTATATAGCAGTCTTGTGACTTCTATCAGTGTCTGGTTAAAGCTTGTAGAAGTTTTAATTCTCCTCTGACTATCCTATGAGGCTGCAGGACCCAGACCCTCTGTGTGGACAGTGCTGATTGGCCCTGTGCTGATCACATGCATCCTCCCAAGAAAAAAAAAGAAAAAAACTCTCTAACAATACACATCAAACTGAGCATGTGCAGAGTGACTCCAAAGGCTGTGTCTTATAAGGAGATGGTTTGGAGACAGTGGAAGAAGGAGAGAGAAGACAGGATCAAACAGCCTTTTTACACAGTGCGGAGGATTAACCCCTTAGGTTCCACGGTGAGTATAACAAGCACGCGTTACTGCATATACAGACTGATTTTACTGTTATGGGTTTAATAACACTTTAAAGTGATACTAAAGTCTTGTATGTCATACTTACCTGCTCTGTGCAGTTGGTTTTGCACAGAGCCGCCCAGATCCATCTCTTCTCGGACCCCTCTCTCCTAATGAGTGCCCCCACAGCAAGCGGCTTGCAATGGGGGCACCCGAGCCATTCAGACAAGGAGCCGCGGCCTGGCCCCACCCTTCTCTCTCCTCATTGGCTCACTGAATTTGATTGACAGCAGCGGGAGCCAATGGCGCCCCGCTGCTTTCTTAGCCAATTTGAAGGGAGAGTCCAGGGCAGCCGTGTCTCTCGTGCAACATCACTGGATCGAGATGGGGCTCAGGTAAGTATTTGGGAGGCTGAGGGGGGCTGCTGCACACAGAAGGTTTTTTATCTTAATGCATAGAATGCATTAGGATAAAAAAACGTCTTCCTTTACAATGACTTTAAGGCCTGGTTCACACCTATGCGTTTTGCCGTGCGTTTTAAGTTTTGCAGAAATGCACTACAATCCATTTAACATGATTTCCTATGGGTAACGTCCACATCCATGCGTTTTCAACCGGTGCATTTTTTTGGAAAGGGTCAGGGACATTACTGGAAAAGCAGTCCAAGGAGCCAATCCGTTGTGCTGCAGTGGTCATATGATAAGACTGTCCTGCTAACAGGAGGAGAGAGCAGAGAGAAGAGTTCATTAGTGCGCTGCTTCTTCTTTCACTGTACAGGTGGTGGGAGGGGCAAGACCTGTATCAGTTTCTGAACTGCAGTAGAGAAAAAGAACTGGGTACATAAATATACCTTTATGCTTCTAAAATGTTAACGCTGCATTCTGATGTGATCAAGCACCACCTCGTAATTGGTCATTGTGCACAGGATGTCTGCCCTGATGCCGCGTACACACGATCGATTTTCTCGACGGTGAAAGCACCGCCGAGAAAATCGATGGGAAAAACGAGGAACGGCTTGTTCCCCTACACACGGCCGTTTTTCCCGACATTTTTTCTCTTGGTCGAGAAAAATGACCGTGTGTAGGCTCCCCGGCAGTGTTTCCTACGACGAGAAAAATTAGAGCATGTTCTAATTTTTCTCGTCGTGATTCTTGACGTTTTTCTCATCGGGAAAAATGATGAAAAGCCCACACACAGGCGTTTTTAATTTTTCCCGACGAGAAAAATGGTCGTGTGTACACGGCATTATAGTAAAAAAATGTAAGCAAACGTTTTTTTGCAGGACTTTTGCTACAGTTTATTTCAGCTTTTTCCATATATAGCTAAAAAGAAAAAAATAAATAGATAACACAACTTCTTTAACCGCTTGCCAACCGTATAACATAGATATGCGGTGCTAAGACGGCTCGGCTGCGCCAAATGTACCTATTTAGTGTTCTGACACTGTCGGGTAGGGGGCGCACACACGCGCGCCTCCGGCAATCTGCCCGTGCTGTGATTAAACACAGTAGATGTCGCTCACCGGCACCCGGCGATCATCATGAATTTACACAGGACAGAGCCCTGCCTATGTAAACAAGGTTGAGCCCTGTCCTGTCAGTGGGCAAGTAATAGATTTTCTTTCCCCGCAATGCAGAGAATAAAACCCATTACTTCCCCTAGTAAAAACACCTAACACAGTACACCAAAACACTGGTTAGACACAAGTTTAACACTTTGATTGCCCTAGATGTTTAACCCCTTCCCTGCCAGTGTCTTTAGTACAGTGACAGTGCATATTTTAGCATTGATTACTGTATTAGACCCCTTTCATACTGGAGGCGTTTTTCAGGCGTTTTAGCGCTAGAAATAGCACCTGTAATGTGCCTGAAAAACGCCTCCCCTGCCCCCCCCCAATGTGAAATCCTGAGTGCTTTCACACTGGGGCGCTGCAGTGGCAGGATTTTAAAAAAAGTCCCGCAAGCAGCATCGCTCCTCTACCCCCCTGCCCATTGAACGGAAAAGGGGACCGGTGCCGATTCGCCTGCAAATCACTTTGGCAGCGGCGCTACACGGGCGTTATTAACCCTTTCTTCGGTCACTAGCGTGGGTTAAAGGCGCCTCGTTAGTGGCCGAAAAGCGCTGCTAAAACGACAGTAAAGCGCCGCTAAAACTAGCACCGCTTTACCGCTAACGTGGCCCACTGGCAGTGTGAAAGGGCTCTTAGTGTCACTGGTTCCCAAAAAATTTCAAAAGTGTCCAAAAGTTTGCCACAATATCACAGTCCCGCTATAAGTCACTGATCATCGCCATTACTAGTAAAAAAAAAAAAATCCCAGTATATACTCGAGTATAAGCTGACCCGAATATAAGCCGAGGCACCTAATTTTACCACAAAAAACTGGAAAGACGTATTGACTCGAGTATAAGCCTAGGGTGTCCATCTGCATGCCTCACTGTGCCTCACTTTGCCTCACTGTGTCCATGTGCATGCCTCACTGTGTCCATGCCTCACTGTGCCCATGCCTCACTGTGCCCATGCCTCACTGTGCCCATGCCTCACTGTGCCCATGCCTCACTGTGCCCATTCCTCACTGTGTCCATGCCCCACTGTGCTCATGCCTTACTGTCACTGTGCCCATTCTTCCTACCTGATCTCCGCACTCGGCGCTGTGTCCATCTGCAGCCTTACGATCTCCCGGCGCTGTGACATATGCAGTCTAGACGGCGGCCATGCAGTGTACCAAAGCGCCTCCTTCTCCTCGTCCTCGTCCGTGACGAAACACTGACTCGGTTTCCCAGCAGTGAGTCAGTGTTCTGCCTATCAGGGACGAGGACAAGGAGGAGGCGGGGCTTTGTTACACTGCACGGCCGTTGACTAGACTGACGTCACAGGGCTGGGAGATCAGGCGCACAAATGTGAAGATGGACACAGACTCGAGTATAAGCCGAGGGGGGCATCTTCAGCACAAAAAAAGTGCTGAAAAACTCGGCTTATAGTATATACGTTATCCCATAGACGCTATAACTTTTATGCAATCCAATCAATATATGCTTAATGGGATTTCTTTTTTTACCAAAAATATGTAGCAGAATACATATTGGCCAAAATTCATGAAGAAATTTGATCTTGTACATTTTTTTATTTGATATGTTTTATAGCAGAAAGTAAAAAAATATATATATATATTTTTAAATTGTCGGCCTTTTTTTTTGTTTATAGCCCAAAAAATTTAAACCGCAGAGTTGATCAAATACCCCCAAAAGAAAGCTCTATTTGTGGGAAACAAGGACACAAATTTTGCTTGGGTGCAACGTCGCGCAAGTGCCGTATTGCAAAAAAAACCCGGGGTGTCTCCGGTGGAGACAGGATGCTTGCTGTTCCTCGCTGCACTGGACATCATCGTATGAGTCTGGACCAGGAGAGGAGAGATCATCTAACGCTGGACCCTGGAGAGCAGAGATCATCCATCGCTAGACGCCGGAGAGGAGATCACCCATCGCAGGATACCGAGAGTGGATTACCACCCCTGGAATCTTTTTTTTCTTTTTTTTCTTTTTAATAAAGGACTTTTTCCAACCGTGTCTGTGTGGTTTTTTTAAAAAATTTACACTTTCTTTGTGAAATGGTAGAGGTACAATGTACCCCTTACCAATTCACATAGGGGGGGCCGGGTTCTGGGGGTCCCCTTTGTCCAGATTCCGATGAGCCCCCCGCCTGCAGACCCCCACAACCATCGGGCAAGGGTTGTGGGGATGAGGCCCTTGTCCCCATCAACATGGGGACATGGTGCTTTGAGGGGTCACAGACCCCCAAATCATCCTCCCCATGTTGAGGGCATGTGGCCTGGTACGGTTCAGGAGGGGGCCGCTCTCTCATCCCCCCCTTTTCCTCTGGCCTGCCAGGTTGCGTGCTCAGATAAAGGGTCTGGTATAGATTTCTGGGGGGAACTCCACGCCATTTTTTTTTTTAATTTGGCGTGGAGTTCCCCTTAAAATCCATACCAGACCTGAAGGGTCTGGTATGGATATTTGGGGGGAACCCCACGTCATTTTTTTCTTTAATTTGACGCAGGGTCCCCCTTAATATCCATACCAGACCTGAAGGGCCTGGTAATTGAATTTGGGGGACCCCCAAGCATTTTTTTTTTCTATCAATGACTTTTCTCTGTATTGCCGGGAGCCGACAATTCATTATAGTCGCGAGTGCTTTTAAATTACTTTTTTTCCTGACACTTTGTGCAGGGACAGTTCTAAGCACGGGAAACAAGCGCTACTTTACAGGCATACTATACACCCCCCCACCCCCTAGGTACGAAATTTAAAGGAATATTTCACTTTTATTGTTTCACTTTAAGCATTATTAAAATCACTGCTCCTGAAAAAACTGATGTTTTTAAAAGAATTTTTACCGGGTCCCCAAACCCTTTTTAGGACAATAACTTGCATATAAGCCTTTAAAATTAGCACTTTCGATTTTTCATGTTCGAGTCCCATAGACTTTAACGGTGTTCGGATGTTCGAACAAATTTATTACCTGTTCGCAAGTTCTGGTGCAAACCGAACTGGGGGGTGTTTGGCTCATCCCTACTGGTCATAGGGTTGCCACCTCATCCCTTTAAACCCGAACACATTTTTCTAAGTGATTTCTCAGCAAAATAAAACACAGAGACATAGATGGATGGGGGAGTTTGCTTTGAATATTAAAAATCAATTAAAGTATAACTAAAGGCAAAACTTTTTTTTTTTGTTTTGGATAGAGTGGACAAGGATTAAAGCCTTTGTCAGTTTTTATTGCTGTCTATGTCCCCATTAAGGTGAATTACCTTCTCTATTAGTTCTGTTTATCATTATCATTGAAATTGAAAGGGACAGAAAATCCCAAATTTTGGGTTGTCCCCAGAAAAGTAAAAGAGGGGAAATCTTCCAATGGGAACACTAGTGTTAGTTCCCCAAGGAATTCCCTTAACCACTTCAGCCAAGAATTTACCCCCTTCCTGAGCAGAGCACTTTTTGCAATTCGGCACTGCGTCACTTTAACTGACAATTGCGCGGTCGTGCAACGTGGCACCCATACAAAATTGACGTCCTTTTTTTCCCACAAATAGAGATTTCTTTTGGTGGTATTTGGTCACCTCTTCAGTTTAAATTTTTTGCGCTATAAACAAAAAAAGAGCGACAATTTGGAAAGAAAAGCACAATTTTTTACTTTTTGCTATAATAAATATCCCCAAAAAATATATAAAAAAAACTAATTTCTTTCTTATTTTAGGCCGATATGTATTCTTCTACATATTTTTGGTAAAAAAAATCGCAATAAGTGTAAATTGATTGGTTTGCGCAAAAGTTATAGCGTCTACAAAATAGGGGATAGTTTTATGGCATTTTTGTTATTCATTTTTTTTTTTATTAGTAATGGCGGTGATCAGCAATTTTTATCGTGACTGCAACTTTATGGCGGACACGTGGGACACTTTTGAGGCTATTTTGGGACCATTGTCATTTATACAGCGATCGGTGCTATAAAAATGCACTGATTACTGTGTAAATGACACTGGCAAGGAAGGGGTTACACTATAGGGGGCGATCAAGGGGTTAAGTGTGTCCAAGGGAGTGATTATAACTGTGGGGGGGATGGGCTACCTAGAACATGACAGAGATCACTGCTCCCAATCACAGGAAGCAGTAGATCTCTGTCATGTTGCTAGGCAGAACAGGGAAATGCCTTGTTTACATAGGCATCTCCCCGTTCTGCCTCTCCGTGAGACGATCGCGGGCACCCGGCAGACATCGAGTCCGCGGGATCCGTGGCCACGCTTACGGAGCAGGCGGCAAATTCAAAGCGACTTACAGGTATGTTGCTTTGCACAGCCATGCCATTCAGCCGAGGTATATCGGCGTGAGCCGGTCGGCAAGTGGTTAATGTGTAGGGATTTCCTCCCACTTCCTGTTTGGCTATGGGACAGGAAGTAAAGGGAAATCTCCACAATGTGACACAGTTGGCAAAAAATATCTGACCCTCCCTTGCTCTATTCAAAAAAAAAAAAAAGTTTTGCCTATAGTTCTACTTTAACCATACCTCCCAACTTTTTTTTTTTCCCGTCCCGTTAAAGTTGTTGAATGGGGGGGGGGGGTCGAGGCTAGCGGGACGGTGACTTGTTTTAATAGGGACTTTTTTTTGTCGAGGGGACCGCACACATAACATTACTGACGAATTAGCCCCCTCCCGCCCGGCGTGATCGCAGCTCTAGGTCCCGCCTCACCTCCCTGCCTGTCGCGCTGGCGCGCTCCTCCTCTCTCATCCTCCCTCTGTGCGGGAATACAGTGTCCCGCGCGGGAACGCGGGAAGATGGTGTCCCTGCGGGAAAAACCCGCACAATCCGTGCGGGTTGGGAGGTATGCTTTAACCACTTAAGGACCGCCCACCGCATATATACTGTGGTAGGGTGGCCCTATTTCACGAAACAACGTATCCGTACTAGGGTGACCACATTTCCAAACTGCCATTCAGGGACACCCTCCCTTCCCAAAAAGCAGCTTGTGCTGTAACGAATCACAGCACAGTGATTGGACACAAGTGGCGGGATTTATGATTTCTCCAATCACAAGCAGGGGGTGGGATTTTGCTCCTCCAGGCATTCCTGGCCAGGACAAGTACTGTCAGTAAGTAAAGCGGTCTTTTTTGGGGGCATCAGATTGGCCAGGGGGGTGTCTGTGTCAGTTTCATTCCGGGACACTGTATTGTCCTGGAATGAATGTGCCCTGGACAGACCTGCAAAATGCGGGATTGTCCCGGGCAATCCGGGACATTTGGTCACCCTAATCCGTACGCCATTTCGTGCATGAGACATTGCAGGCGCGCGGGCGCCGCCTGCATGGCGGGGGAACGGATAAGTGGGTCCAGCGGCTGCGATATCCGCCAGCCACCCGCGATCGCTCCACAGAGAGGCAGAACAGGGATCTGCCTATGTAAACAAAGCAGATCCCCATCCTGTCAGGGGAGTAGAGAGAGATCTAGAAAAGTTGGTGTATATCGCGCTGACATATAAACGTAAAAGTTTAAGTAAAGTAGAGAGAGATTGTCTGTTTCAAGTGATCAGGATTCGTAACAGCGATCTGTCTGTACTCCCAGTCAGTCCACCCCCACAGTTAGAAACACCTCCCTAGGGAACACACTGGTTTAACCCTTTGATTACCTCCTTCCCTGACAGTGTCATTTATACAGTGATTAGTGGCTATTTTTTTAGCTCTGATCAATGTAATAATGTCACTGGTCCCAAAAAAGTGTCAAAAGTGTCTGATCTGTCCGCCACAATGTCGCAGTCCTGCTACAAAACGCTGATCACCACCATCAATATACGCTTGTTTACGCTTATTGTGATTTTCTTTACCAAAAATATATAGGAGAATACATATTGGCTTAAACTGATGAATAATTATTATTTTTATTTTTTTATTGGATAAGTATTATAGAAAAAAGTAAAAAAAATAATATATATATATATATATATATATATATATATATATATATATATATGTAGCGGCCTCACCCCGTCTCCTTTGTCTAGGGGTATGTCACACGACAGGGTGAGATGCGCTACGGCCCATGTCCTCCCCATAGCTGTGGGTGAGGTGAAGGCCAGTACCAGATATTTCCTTGGGCCTATGTGCTTTTGTCTAGAATCAAGTCCCGCTGTGTCAACACTTCCCTCTGCTCCCATTAACCAGAGTTCCACACACCGATCACAGTCCAACTCTTGCTTTATTGTACATCTCACAATAAACAGTGCTTCAGTAGCCAACTGGTTGCGACTTGATAACATTTTGATACGGGGAATGAGCAGGTCGAGGCACTATCCTGGTTGTCAGCTAAACCACTGCGATCTCGCCAGCGGTTACTACAGCCTTAGCTAGAAAGGACTTAGGACTTGAGAGTCTCTACCAGCGACTCAAGAGAACATAGATAGGAGTACCTTCGCTGCGCTGCGGCCCCTATCAGGGGAAGATGTCCCTCCAAGGGAGTTACCAGAGGCCCATCCGTCACTGGGTTGATGCTGCTCCAGACTCTCCGGACGGGTAACCTCCCCGGCCTCCTCACCTCAGACATGGGCCCCATCCACCTCAGGGACCCTCGGACGTCTCCACCCTCGCGGGATCCAGTCGAAATCACTGGACCCCAGGCCTCCTAGTTTAGTACCTCACCCCAGGCTGAAGGTGCCTGGGATGGACTCCAACTCCATTCCGGTCAGGCCTAGGGCGCCTGGGCCGGAATCCAGAACCGCCCACACCCAGGCCTAAGGTGCCTGGGCGCGTGAAGAAGATCCTCCGGAAGACCTCCTGGTTAGGGCGTCTCCCCCTTTTATCTCCTCCCATCAACACCACGCAGGTTCCCCGCCCTCGCCGTACCATCTCCGGAAAGGGACAAAAAGGGTAGCACTGCAATGGCAAATCTAACTTGAGCCTCCAGGTACCCGCCACCCAGAGGCCAAGGAGATTATTACACCATCCAATCCCCCACGAACACAAGTGGTCCACTATTCCCATACTTACACACCTGAGTGTCCCACCTAAATTTAGAGACCCCGCTACATACTCCCCCCCTGTGATTTGAAGCTGGTCCCCAGCGTCTGGTGCAAACCCATGTCTCCCATGGAGTGATGACACAAGCCTAGCCCCAGAGGCTATCCCTAAATTTTTGAACCTCAACCATACCAAGACCTGCTCAAAGGGGAAAGGGAATGTAAAACAATAAAACGTTTCCCTAAAAACATCTATCATGTACACATATACAATCCCTCCCTTCGCTGTCTAAGAACCACCCCATACTCAGCAGTCTTGACAGACGAATCTCCTGCAGAAGGGAAAAAAAAACAACACACAAGAAAAGCCACATCCTGAAATTTTTGTGTTAATTTGGAATGAATGGGTCCATCAACCAATAGACCCATTCGCTCCAATGAGTAAAGTGATGCGCGTGTAAAAAAAACAAACAGCCGTTGCACAACACTGCCACCTGGTGACAGTGCCGGGGTAATGACACTTGGTGCAATCTTCATTCTTCCTGCGTCCCTACACTAATTCTACCCCAAAGTCTGTCTTTGAGCCGTGAGGAAGAGAGAACAAACAAAAACTGCTCTCATTCCTCCAAAGAGTAGAAAACAAAAGCCCAAATAAAAAACTAGGGCACAGTTCGAATGCTCCGGCAAGAACAATTCTAGAAGATTGTAGGAAAGGAAACAACAAGTCAGTCTCTTCTCACAAATAGAACTTCAGGTCAGGCAAGGACAAGGGCTTCAGATGTTTATCAAAAACCTCAATTGAATAGTCAGCATTCTCTCCATCTTTCCTGCAGATGCGCACCTTGTCTGCGTGGATATGGCGGCCCCACATCCAGTCTGCTCTGCAGTCCCGAATTTTTTTGACACGGGTGGCGAACAGGACAAATATCTTCGTGCATGGGGTACTTTGAGCTTTTCCCAAACAAATTCGTCATACCATCTCTGGCGTATGACCTCAACTTCAAAAAGTAAGTCCCGAGGCAAGTAGGGATATTCCCACCCATACTCAAGGGCGACTCTCTGTGAGAAAAGTCGTTGCAATCTGGCCAAAGGAGGCATGGCTTCCCGCTCACCTTCTCTGGGTTGAACGATGGCCTCCGGGTGCCGAGGTACTTTCACTACCTCTGATGGCTTTTCTCTCGGTGCTCGTAGTGAGGCTCGCTGCATCCCCGCCACCAAGACGGGCGATGTTGTAGATTGTGGGAAGGCACTTTGAGGACTAGACTTCCTCGTAGACTCCGGGGCTTGTACCCGGGGCGCGCTGTCTCCTATTGACATAGGGGAATCCTGCGGTACACGTAACACAGGCAATGTGCGTTTGTCCCAGCCCTTCCGATGAAACAGTTCATCAATCTCACCGTCATCTCCACAATCTGACAGCGAATCTAGGTCGGAAGTGTCATACATCTCGGCGGGAAGGTAGTCTCTGGTAGACGTGGTACTACCCTCCCTTGCGGGCTCCACCGGCTGTGGACCCCCGACACCTCCAACCACCACCACAGTCCCAGCCCCTGGCTCACCTTGACCTTTTGTAGAACTGGGATGTCCAGGACTCTTCCAACCGGATCCATCCAGGCCAGGCAAGCGACGGGGTGAAGCTCGACCACGACCACAGGAGGCCTGCACCAGGCCAACTTTCCTCTTCGGAGGTAGGAGCAGAGAATCTGTGGTGACCGAAGCAGCATCCTCTGATTTTTCTCTCTCAGTCTCTGATTGGGCAGTCACATCGCCCTGGTCAGTGCGTACGGGAACCTCCGCAAAGGCCTGGATCTCTCCTTCTAGAGTAGCGGTACCTGTGAGGCTGTTGAGGCGAAGGGCCCGGGGCCTTACTGTGGATGGCTCCACCTCGAACAAGAATTCTTTGCATGCCTCGCAACGCCTGAATGGCTTCAGGTGGACCACCAGTCCCGAGCATCCGGGACAGATCACGCCGAGGGCCTCCGTGTCTCTGCATGAGTACAAAGCCAACTGTCCTCGGGGCCTGAGTCTTATCCCCGTGTCTGTAAGGGGAGCAGCGAACGTAGTCATCTTCGTGGGGTAGGGAACCGGAATCCACGGGGAGCTTGAGGCCATCCCGACTGTCTGCTGCTCCATCACGCACTGACCACGCGCCGAAGTCTCCACGTGAGTTCCTCCACATGGCCTGACTCCTCCCATGACTTGCACGTTTTCGCGGGCTTCCATCAAGCTCCGCCCATGAACTGTACAGTCACAGGGTGCCTCGTGGCGCAGTGCAATAAAAGCCCCCACATGTAGTACTTCACACGGCTGGACTCCTCCCTCTTCTCGCTCCTCTGCATGGGCCTTTCCTGTCCTAGGGTCATTTCCACGACTTTGAGCAGGGATGCACTTTGGCCAATCACATGGCCGACCTGCTCGGAACTCCTCCGGGCAGCAAAGTCCAGACACAGCCATTCTTTCTTCCAAAGTTAAAACACATATCATCCCGGACTCTCGAGCCCCCACGTGTAGCGGCCTCACCCGTCTCCTTTGTCTAGGGGTATGTCACACGACAGGGTGAGATGCGCTACGGCCCATGTCCTCCCCATAGCTGTGGGTGAGGTGAAGGCCAGTACCAGATATTTCCTCGGGCCTATGTGCTTTTGTCTAGAATCAAGTCCCGCTGTGTCAACACTTCCCTCTGCTCCCATTAACCAGAGTTCCACACACCGATCACAGTCCAACTCTTGCTTTATTGTACATCTCACAATAAACAGTGCTTCAGTAGCCAACTGGTTGCGACTTGATAACATTTTGATACGGGGAATGAGCAGGTCGAGGCACTATCCTGGTTATTAGCTAAACCACTGCGATCTCGCCAGCGGTTACTATAGCATTAGCTAGAAAGGACTTAGAACTTGAGAGTCTCTACCAGCGACTCAAGAGAACGTAGATAGGAGTAGGCTTGTGCAATTCGTTTCGTAACGAATCGAAATTCGTCCGAATTTAGCAACTTTCGGACATTCGGAAGCATTCGAATTTCCGAACAGAGCAATTACGAATAAAACCGAATCCGAAATAAATTATACCGCAAAATAGCGAATGCCCGAAGGTCTTCGGCATAATTCGTTATGAAAAAAGTTACGAATGTACGAATCCATTCGAAGCACAATAACACTCACTCTGCTCTCTGCTTCTCCCTCACCATGCTGAACTCCCTCTCAAAATGGTGTACAGGGGGCGGAGGCTATAGCCGCATGAAAAAACGAAAGTAAAATACGAGATTTCGAATCCATTCGAAGCACAATAACACTCACTCTGCTCTGCTCTCTGCTTCTCCCTCACCGTGCTGAACCCTCTCAAAATGGTGTACAGGGGCGGAGCCTATAGCCGCATGTAAAAAACAAAAGTAAAATACGAGATTTCGAATCGTTACAAATAACCGCTATGTATTTAGAAAAGTACAAATCCATTCGAAGCACATTAGGCATAATAGGCAGCGTCGTTGTGAGAGAGACACGGAAAATTACGAATCAACAAACCCAAAAAAAGTTACGAAAGTAGGAGTTGTGTCCAGAATCAACGAAAAACAACGTACTCTACCGAAAGTACGAATTATAAAGCAACAAAAAATTCAACGAAAAATGTCGCTTGCAAAAATACGAATGAGTCCGAACACGAAAAATCCCGTCTAGCAAAATTACGAATGATTACGAATCAACAGGACCGGAAAGAAACGAACCGAAACGGAACGAATTTTTCCATTGTGCACAAGCCTAGATAGGAGTACCTTCGCTGCGCTGCGGCCCCTATCAGGGGAAGATGTCCCTCCAAGGGAGTTACCAGAGGCCCATCCGCCACTGGGTTGATGCTGCTCCAGACTCTCTGGACGGGTAACCTCCCTGGGCTCCTCACCTCAGACATGGGCCCCATCCACCTCAGGGACCCTCGGACGTCTCCACCCTTGCGGGATCCAGTCAAAGTCACTGGACCCCAGGCCTCCTAGTTTAGTACCTCGCCCCAGGCTGAAGGTGCCTGGGATGGACTCCAACTCCATTCCGGTCAGGCCTAGGGCGCCTGGGCCGGAATCCAGAACCGCCCACCCTCGCCGTACCATCTCCGGAAAGGGACAAAAAGGGTAGCACTGTAATGGCAACTCTACCTTGAGCCTCCAGGTACCCCGCCACCCAGAGGCCAAGGAGATTATTACACCATTCAATCCTCCACAAACACAAGTGGTCCACTATTCCCATACTTACACACCTGAGTGTCCCACCTAAATTTAGAGACCCCGCTACATATATATATATATATATATATTTTTTTTTTATTATTATTATTTATACCATAGTTTGTAGACGCTATAACATTTGCATAAACCAATCAATATACGCTTATTGGAATTTCTTTCACCAAAGACATGTGGCAGAATACATATGGGCCTACATTTATGAAGAAGTTATATTTAAAAAAAATAATTATTGGATATGTTTTATAGCAGAAAGTAAAAATAATATATATATATATTTTTTTCAAAATTGTCGCCCTTTTTTTGTTTATAGCGCACAAAATAAAAACCGCAGAGGTGATAAAATACCACCTAAAAGAAAGCTCTATTTGTGGGGAAAAAAGGACATCAATTTTATTTCGGTACAGCGTCACGCGCCCACGCAATTGTCAGTTAAAGTGACGCAGTGCCGTATCGCAAAAAAAATGGCCTGGTCATCAAGGGGGTAAATCCTTCAGGGGCTGAAGTGGCGCTGAAATAGCGCTTTTGGTTTGTGGTGCTCAGATACAGTGTAGTTCCACTTTAAGGATTCCTGGATTAACTCATTATTTTCCCAGGCTGACCAAGGCAAAATGAGTTTCCAGCAAGGTCAGAAAAATATTTATCTTGAGAAAAGATAATAATGATGAAGAAAAAAGAAAAAAAAAAAACGTCTTGACTTTGATGTAGTGCGTCTGCTTTCCAGAAGGCAAGGATCACAAAAACATTAAACACGGCACGAAAACAACTTTCGCCAAAAGCACTTTTGTACTGGAGATAAGGAAAAGCATTTCATGGCGGCCGGGGGGCTCCCAGCGCCATGCGGTTGTGGAGGAAGCGCGCTGTATTGGACGCACTGCGCTTCTCTCCAGGATTTTGTTTATATCCAAGGAAAGGCGGACAGAGGAATCCGTCAGCGCAGGCACCGACCTACCTCCCTGGAGATTAAAAGGAACTGTGGCTGACATTTGCCAAGTTTGTCCGGACTCGGCTAAGGCTCTGTATGGTTATCGTCAGGAGTTAAACCAGAGACAGGAATGAAGAGGAGGGTATTTTTAGAAAGCCTGTATTAATTTGCTGTATTAACTGCTCAAGACGTTCTATGGGTCAGCCACAGTTTAAGTTTTATATTAAATGGCGTATGAGTGTAACGCTGAATTTCCATCCAAGTCTGCCCTGTTTCTTCCAAAGCATTAGCCATACTTAAAGTGACACTAAATTCTATCCTTATCCTCCAAACATAATCCATACACTTCCTCTACTTAATGGCCCTGTAATGAATTTGGGGTCAATTCACTAACGTTTACCGGCTGCGATAACGTGGTCACGTGACTCGTTTGCATAAATTTGAGAATGCGATACATTAAGTCCAATTCATCAAAAAATAAATAAAAACAATTAAGATTTTGCGATATTTACAGCAAAATAAAAAAACGTGCCGGTAAATATTGTTTAACCACTTGCCGATCGCCTTCCGCATATATACTGCGGCATTAGACACAGTGGGCGTGCACCGCGGGTCCCGCGGACTGGATGTCTGCCGGCCACCCACAATCGTGGTACAGAGAGGCAGAATGGGGATCTGCCTATGTAAACAAGGAGGATCCCCGTTCTGACAGGGGACAGCACTGAGATCTGCTGTTCCTAGTGATCGGGAACAGCGGTCTCTGCGTTGTCCCAGAAAGCCCATCCCTCACACACCCAGGGAAAAAAGTTAACCCACGATCGCTCCACAGAGAGGCAGTAAACAAAGGGGAGTAGAGAGAGATTGTCTGTTCCGAGTGATCAGGAATGGCAATTTCTCTGTACTTCCAGTAAGTCCACTCCCCTCACAGTTAGAAAGCACCTCCCTAGGACACACTTAACCCTTTGATCACCCCCTAGTGTTAACCCCTTCCCTGACAGTGTCATTTACATACCTCCCAACATTTTGAGATGGGAATGAGGGACACCTACTAGCAAACGTATGTAGGCATAGGACACACCCCCTGCCACACCCCTTTAAAGGAGAATTAACAACAAAAAAAGGTTAATTAAATCCACAAGGGCTTTTTTTTACCACTACTATTCCTTTATATTGGCTTTTAAAATTTACAAATGAAGCAATTTAGAATTTGGATGAAAGGTTTAGCACTGGGAAACACTTTTTGAAAGATAAAAAGTGCATTTTATATAAAATTATATAGATCAGACCAAAATGAGGGACAAATGAGGAGGAATGAGGGACAGAGGGACATTGCTCCAAATCAGGAACAGTCCCTCGAAATCCGGGACAGTTGGGAGCTATGTCATTTATACATTGATCAGTGCATTTTTTTTTAGCACTGATCACTGTAATAATATAACTGGTCCAAAAAAAGTGTCACTTGGGGTCAGGTTTGTCTGCCGCAATGTTGCAGTCCCGCTAAAATTCGAAGATCGCCGCCATTACCAGTAAAAACAATAAAAAAAAGGTCCATAAATCTATCCCATAGTTTGTAGACGTAATAACTTTTGCGCAAACCAATAAATATTCGCTTATTGTGATTTTTTTTTACCAAAAATATGTAGAAGGATACATATTGGCCTAAACTGATAAATACATTTGTTTTTTTAGATATTTTTTTTTAACATGTATTATAGCAGAAAGTAAAAATTATTGTTTTTTTGTTTTCAAAATTGTCGGTCTTTTTTGGTTTATAGCGCAAAAAATAAAAACCACAGAGGTGATAAAATACCACCAAAAGAAAGCTCTATTTGTTGTAAAAAATAAGGGACATAAATTTTGTTTGGGTACAACGTTGCACGACTGCGCAATTGTCAGGTAAAGTGACACAGTGTTGTATCGCAAAAAATGACCTGTTCATTAAGGGGGCAAATTCTTCCGGGGCTGAAGTGTTTAAAAAGCTCTTAAAGTGTTACTAAACCCACAACAGTAAAATCAGTCTGTATATGCAGTAAAGCGTGCTTGTTATACTCACTGTATACTCCGCATTGTGTAAAAAGGCTGTTTGATCTTGACTCCTCTGACCCTCCCCTCCGTCCACTGTCCTCTGATCATTTTCTGATAACACGGACTCTATGGAGTCAGGCTGCACATGCTCAGTTGGGTGTGTATTGCTAGAGAGTTTTTTTTTTTCTTGGGAGAGTGCATGTGATCCGCACAAGGCCAATCAGCACTGTCCAGACAGAGGGTCAGGGGTCTTGCAGTCTAATAGGACAGTCAGAAATCTCCTCCTACAAGCTTTAACCAGTACTCGGCTGGACATTGATAGAAGTCACAAGACTGCTATATACTGCTGATGAAAAAATGTATTTAGTAGTTTATATTTGCTAAAAATAATTGCAATTTCATGTTCTGTGTACTGTGGGAGACTAGATATAGTGAATGCAGGCTCCTGGGTTTAGTAACACTTTAAGTCCAATTCACAAACGGACCAGAGAGTAAAAAAACATGCAATATTTACCACCAGGGTTTTGCTAGTGTTATCACATGCAGTATTTGTGAAAAAACAGCATGGGGATCAGGGGGACCCCCATGCTGTTTACTGACAAAAATAGCTGGTTGCTAAGAAGCGGGCCAGGAAGCCGGCCAACACATTCTTAACAATGGATAACTCATTAGCTGTCAGTGACTATTAAAAATGATGAAAAAAAACTGCGTGGGGTCCCCCCCCCCCAATGCATTCCAGGCCCTTCGCGTCTGATATGGATTTAAAGGAGAAGCCCACGCCAAAATGTAAAAAAACGGCGTCGCCCCCCCCCAAAATCCATCCCAGACCCTTATTCGAGCATGCAGTCTGGCAGGTCAGGAGAGGGGGGGACGAGAGAGCGCCCCCCCTCCTGAACCCTACCAGGCTCTGCCTCCCCACCCCAAAGCACCTTGTGCCCATGTTGATCGGGACAAGGGCCTCGTCCCAACAACCCTGGCCCTGGCCAGTGGTTGTGGGGGGTCTGCGGGCAGGGGGGTTATCAGAATCTCGCCCCCCATGTGAATGAGTATGGGAGTATGAGTATATATTATACCCCTCCCCATACACCAAAAAAGTGTCAAAAAGTAATAAAAACACAGAGTTTTTGACAATTCCATTATTATTAATATTAAGAAATAAAAAAACAGCGTCCCCCGATGTAGATCCATCGTCAATCATGACGCCCGTGCACTGCCAGAACCCGTAAAACAAACAAAGGAACTTGACTGGCCTGCACAGAGTCCAGATCTCAACCTGATAGAACACCTTTGGGATGAATTAGAGCAGAGACTGTGAGCCAGGCCTTTTTGTCCACATCAGTGCCTGACCTCACAAATGCGCTTCTGGAAGAATGGTCAAACATTCCCATAGACACTCTCCTAAACCTTGTGGACAGCCTTCCCAGAAGAGTTGAAGCTGTTATAGCTGCAAAGGGGGGGCCAACTCAATATTAAACCCTACGGACTAAGACTGGGATGCCATTAAAGTTATGTGCGTGTAAAGGCTGGCGTCCCAATACTTTTGGTAATATAGTGTAGGTGTGGTGGTCAAGTGTCTACAACCATTTGGTCATAAAGTGTATCTACCTATACTCTCAGATGAATGTCAGTCAAAGGTCTGATCATTTGGGTCTAAACAATCAGTTTCTTTTTGCTATGGCAGCTTTACAATACAAAAGCAGAATAAAAAACAAGAACCCCTGTGCAAGTAGGAAAGCCTCTGTATTCATTACAATGTAAAATGTCTGCGTGGGGTTTACCTTTAAGAAACAATATTTATAACACTGTTCAAGGCACATAATTAATATTCCCCTCTACATTACACAGAGCTTGCATTATTGTTTTTATGAGGGCTTGGCTTGCCAGTGTGAATCTCCCAGCAAATGCTTGGCTGAAAAAAAAAAAAAAAAGGATCCAGTAGCTGCATGATGATGTTCATAAACTCATAAAAATCTTACCTTTATCATAAAAAGAGAAACCAGATAATGCACACTGACCACATTATATCTAAATGAACCCTGTACCCCAAAGTGAACCTGCGCTCATATCATGCAGACCAAAATATTTACTGTATGTTCTGTACAAATTGAAAGATTACTTGAAAGTGGTATTAAAGTGGTTGTAAACCCAACCACACAACTTGCACCTACAGGTAAGCCTAGATTAAGGCTTACCTGTAGGTGAAAGAAATATCTCCTTAACTTACACGGTTAAGGAGATATTTGCATAAAACCCTGCACTGATGTCTACGGTGCATGCGCGCCATAGACAACGGCGCAGGTGCACTGAGCGTTGCCGGTTCTCTCAATGGAGACTGCCGGTTTTCTCAATGGAGAATGACGGCCCCATGCACATGCGTGTGACGTCATCGCCGCTCCGGCCAATCACAGCGCCGGAGCGGTGATAACAGGAAGACGGTCAGAGCGGACATGGCGGCGGCGGAGGGGGACGAGGAGCGCGGCGGAGGCTTTGATCGGAGGTAAGTGCTACATAATGAACTAGTATGCATAGCATACTAGCTCATTATGTCGTTTTCTTGCAGGTGTTATTTTTTTTTCGAAAAGTGGGTTTACAACCACTTTAAAGCTGAACTTTGGGCAAAAACGGTTAAAAAGGTTAACTGCTTGTTTTTTTGTAGAGGAAAGGAGAACATAGATATACTTACCTAATCCTCCCATCCTCCCAGCACAAGACCAGTTCCCACGGCTCCTGCCCACCCCACCGCCCGTGGTCTAGCGGTCTTGAATAGTAGATGGTGCCCGGCGTCATCACACCCAGAGCAGGCTCCATAGACCAGGAACAGCCCACCGTTGGACCTTGGGGGAGCTCCGCTTTACAGAAGATCAAAGGACCGGGTGAATTAAAGCTAAAAGAAGTTCTAAAGGTTCTTCAAGCTGAGGGAAGGTAGGGGCAGAATTTAGTAGTAATGTGTCCCTTAAAACTTGTGGCTTCCTTGGATAGAATAGGCCTGAGGTAATATACTTTATACAGTTCCTGCCTAATTAGGCAAACAGACAGCATTAGGAAGGAATGATATCGTGCCTGCAGTACTTCAATGGGTAGCTAGTGTAGATAGGCCGCAGCATTGAGTGGGCTAAATTCTGCCCCTACCTTTCCTCAGCTTGAAGAACTTTTAGAACTTCCTGATGTCTTTTAAAGTAAAATCCCCAACTTGTTGCACTCATTAAAGGTGAACTCTGCTTGCTGTGTTTCCATATCTGGGGAATCTCATCTCCCATCAACAGCCATCAGAAGAGTTCCTTCCCCATTCGCTTACCAAAACCCTTAGCGAGTTAAATCGGAGGTTCACAACATTTTTTTAATTTCACCTTATCCCCATCAGCGCTATGAACAGATGCTCAAATGAAAAGAATTTTTTTTTTGATGGTGTATTTACCTTAGAATCGGTCTTACTGCACTTCCTGATAGTCACTCCCGTGGGAGTAGGCGTTTCCCCCGAGGCGCACTGTCTCCTGGGAGCTTAGTGTCATGCTTCCCATAAGACAGTGCGGAACACCGCCGTGAAATCCAGAGATCGTGAGACCGGAAGTGACGCGTGACGCATTGTTTGCATTGGTTTAGTTGCCATCACACTGGGGAGGGAACTTCCGACGATGCCGCCCGTTGTGATGGCAACCTGGAAGTTTACGGCTTTCCGCGTAAACACTGGGCATGCGCTGGAAATAGCGGTGAATGCTGGGAGCTCAGCATTCACCGCATCCATGAAATCAATGCTTGTGGGCTTCACATGCCCACAAGGAAGATGGAACCGGCCAGCATAATTTTTTAAAAGTTAATTTCAGATATGAAAACGGACATCGGGGGATTAAGCAGCCCAAAAAAGTGAGTGTTATATTGCAATAAGGCAACTGTGAAGCCTCGTACACACGACCGAGTTTCTCGTCGTAAAAAAACAGTCGATTTTCTTGACGAGATTCTTGTCAAGCTATACGAGCTTCTTGTCAAGCTTTCCTTGCATACACATTGTCAATTCCAAATCTCGTCATTGTTCTGCGCGGTCACGTACAGCACGTACGACGGCAGTATATAAAGGGGAAGTTTGATTCCAATGGCGCCACCACTTGGGCTGCTTTTGCTGATCTCGTGTTCTCGCGTGTTAGTAAAAAATTGGTGAGAGACGATTGACGCTTTTCAGCCTCGTGCTTTTCAGTTCAGCATGACGAATGTGCTATCTCCATTACGAACGCTAGTTTTACCAGAAGGAGCGCTCCCGTCTCATACTTGATTCTGAGCATGCGCAATTTTTTAAGACTCGGAAAAGCGTACACACGACCGGTTTTCTCGTTGCAAAACAGGCCGACGAGAAACCCGACAAGAAAAATTAGAGTCCTGACGAGAAAATAGAGAGCAGGGTCTCTATTTTTCTCGTCGAGATTCCCGGCAGTTTTCTCGATGAGAAACCATACACACGAACGGTTTTCTCGGCAAGAAAGCTCTCTCTGCAATTTTCTTGTCGTTTTTTGACGAGAAACTCGGTCGTGTGTACGAGGCTTCAGAATGCCTAAAAAAAATAAAAAAATTAAATTACATTCCTTGTTCTCTTTCTTTTGCTTGTTTGGGGAAAACTCTCTAAGTAGGAGGGCTACAGTGCCTTGAAAAAGTATTCATGCCCCTTTAAATTTTCCACATTTTGTCATGTTACAACCAAAAATCGTAAATGTATTTTATTTGGATTTTATGTGATAGACCAACACAAAGTGGCACATAATTGTAAAGTGGAAGGAAAATAATAAATGGTTTTCAACAAGTAAATATGTGAAAAGTGTGGCGTGCATTTGTATTCAGCCCCCCTGAGTCAATACTTTGTAGAACCACCTTTTATGGTACAACTGCTAACCTACCAAGACATGGCCGTCCACCCAAACTGACAAGCCAGGCAAGGAGATCATTCATCAGAGAAGCAGCCAAGAGGCCCATGGTAACTCTGGAGGAGCTGCAGAGATCCACGGCTCAGGTGGGAGAATCTGTCCACAGGACAACTATTAGTCGTACACTCCACAAATCTGGCCTTTATGGAAGAGTGGCAAGAAGAAAGCCATTGTTGAAAGAAAGCCATAAGAAGTCCCGTTTGCAGTTTGCGAGAAGCCATGTGGGGTACACAGCAAACATGTGGAAGAAGGTGCTCTGGTCAGAGGAGACCCCAAATTAAATTTTTTGGCCTAAAAGCAACACGCTATGTGTGGTGGAAAATTAATACTGCACATCACTCTGAACACACCATCCTCACTGTGAAACATAGTGGTGGCAGAATCATGTTGTGGGGATGCTTTTCTTTAGCAGGGACAGGGAAGCTGGTCAGAGTTGATGGGAAGATGGATGGAGCCAAATACAGAGACTGGGGTGGAAGTTCACCTTCCAGCAGGACAACGACCCTAAACATACAGCCAGAGCTACAATGGAATGGTTTAAATCAAAGCATATTCATGTGTTAGAATGGCCCAGTTAAAGCCCAGACCTAAATCCAATTGAGAATCTCTGACAAGACTTGAAACTTAAGCCTCGTACACACGGCCGAGAATCTCGTCGTAAAAAACACGTTGTTTTTTTCGACGAGATCCTTGGACAAGAAACTTGACCCAGCCGAGTGTACACACGCTCATTTCAAAGAACCCGCGGTTCTTTGAATGGAGCGTACGCGGTGACGTCATCGAATATGACGAGCATGCGCTCGTCACATTCGATGCCGTCGCCACCATCTTGGTTCACCCTACCTATGCCTAGGAAGCTACCGCGCATGCGTCGAAGTCATTTCGAGCATGCGCGGGCTTCCCGGCGAACAGGTAAGTGTACACACACACACACTTTTCTTGTCGAGAAACAGGCTGACGAGAATCTCGACGAGAAAATAGAGAGCAGGTTCTCTATTTTCTCGTCGAGATTCTTGTCGCTTTTCTTGACGAGAAACCATACACACGAACGAATTTCTCGGCAAGAAATCTCTGCCAGCAAGTTTCTTGCTGGTTTTTGCCGAGAAACTCGGTCGTGTGTACGAGGCTTAACTGTTTACAGAGACTCTCCATCCAATCAGACAGAGCTTGAGCTATTTTGCAAAGAAGAATGGGCAAAAATGTCACTCTAGATATACAAATCTGGTAGAGGCATACTCAAAAAGCTTTGCAGCTGTAATTGCAGAGAAAGGTGGTTCTACAAAGTATTTACTCAGGGGGGCTGAATACAAATGCATACCACACTATTTACATATTGATTTGTCAAAAATTTAAAAAACTATTTATAATTTTCTTTCCACTTCACAATTATGTGCCACTTTGTGTTGGTTTATCACATAAAATCCCAATAAAATACGTTTACATTTTTGTTGTAACATGACAAAATGTGGAAAATTTCAAGGGGTACGAATACTTTTTCAAGGCACTGTATGTTTTAGAAAATGGACCTTTTCGGTACCCAGCAGGACATCACACATAAAACTTGTCATTATCGTTGGGTCATTACTGATCCCACGTCCCCCACAGGGAGGCTTTGGGTCCTTTTTGTGAGTGTGCTTGGTGTGTTGGGCTGCTCTCGCCCTTGGGAAAGTTTTGGGGGGGGGGCCCAGTTGTGGGACACATTTATGCTCAAATGTCTTTTTGTGTAATGCTTAATATTGTTTTTTTCTTGAATTTTTTGTATTTTGTTGTAGATATTTTGTGCCGCTGTGTCTCCTGAAGAAGCGGTGTGTAGCTGCAAAACATGTACAGAAGCTTGGCTATACATCCTATATCCCTCTGGCCGCCTATGTTAATACTAAGAATCTACAAAAACATGGCCGCCGTAATATAAACAGAAGGACCAAGGGAAAATGGCCAATGGAATGTGCACATGCTGACAAAGGGGCCGCTGTCCCATTGAATTATATGTATTATAAAAGGACGCTCTGCCAGCCCTCATCTTCACCCCTGATGAAGTGACTCGATCGTGACGTAACGCGTAGGGTGGGAGGAGAGGCTGACACGAACAGGAAATAACGTGGTAGGACACTTGGGAGTTTCAGTTTTGTTATCTATGTGTGATTTTAACCTTTTAAATGTGAGTGTACTGTATAATAACCCAGTAAATGGATGTGCGTTTTTAGTATACTACGCTATGGGAGCCTTGTATTTTCACTTCCTTTATTATTATGCAGAATGGCAGCATGAATTCATAAGTGGAATTGAAGGAGCCATACACGTATCCTGCATAATAAAGAGGAGTGATCTGAAGAGGGACCCCTGTGGACAGGAGGCGAGAGTGGCGCCCATCCAAAGGAGGAAGGATACAAGGTGTAATATTCTACATACAGTGGAACCTTGGTTTACGAGCAACGCGGTTAACGAGCGTTTTGAAAGACGACCAACTTTTTTTTTAAATCCTGACTCGGTTTGCGAGTGTTGTCTCGCAAAACGAGCAGGATTCAAGCCAATGCGGTGTGCAGTACCGCATTTGGCCAGAGGTGCGGGGGCGTCGGTGACACGCGGAACGGTTCAGAGCCATTCGGAAATACTCTGAATCACTCGGAAATACTCAGTTCCCGAGTGTTTCCAAGTCTTTCCGAGGGTTTCCGAGTTCAGCCAAGCTGTCCCCAAGTATTTCCGAGGCTCTCCGGCGCCCCCCCACCTCTGGCCACATGCGGTATTGCATGCAATAGAAGTCAATGCGGAACAAATTATCTTAGTTTCCATTGCCTTTTATGGGGAAACTCGCTTTGATATGCAAGTGCTTTGGATTCTCCTGGAACGGATTATGCTCGTAATCCAAGGTTCCACTGTAAGTGCTATTGATATATACTTGAAGTGAGAGCTCTGGGAGCCCGGAAACAGCACGTGGTGTTTTATGTATGTCTATATGATTTAACCCATTGGTGGAGGGTGAAGAAAGCAACGTGGGAATTTTGAGGAATAATTTTGAAGATTTTGTGGATTATTTAAAGAGAATATGGACCATTATCACTATTGATTACTGCGTTTACACTTTGTTGATGAATTTATTTATAAGGAGTATCGATTACATTTTTTTTGTTATTTATCATTATTTATTGTATTGGTATATGAAATATTAATCATATGTATAATTAGCACAACCCATCATTTGCACTTTATAGCAGTGCAGCCAGGGGCGTAACTAGAAATCACAGGGCCCCATAGCAAAATGTTGTATGGGCCCCCCCCTGCAAACAGCCCCCCCACCAAAAAAATTAACTAGTGCCATTGAACAACAGATTACCACACTCACGTGGCACAGTACCCAGGCAACAGCTTTTATTAATTTCAAACAACAAAGTACGGTATGCAGTATACTGTATGCAGCCCCTGAAGGACACACATTGCTGACCTCCATGGATTTTTTTGCGGGCAATTTATTTGGGAAATTACTTCAATCATCACGGCACCATGGTTGTTATGGTGTCAGGATGATTGTAGCACATTATTTCTATTATTACATTGTTATATAAAATGAAATAGTTCAACTCACCATAATGCAGAATCAGTGGGAGCCCCGAGTTTGTCACTTGCCACCGTCGCCTGCCACCAGATGCAGATTGTCGCTTGTCACACGTTGCAGATTGTCACTTGCCACAAGTTGCAGATTGTCCACTTGCCAAGTCACCTGCCACACATTGCGGATTGTCCACTCGCCACGTCACCTGCCACACATTGCGGATTGTCACTTGCCACAAGTTGCGGATTGTCCACTTGCCACGTCACCTGCCACACGTTGCAAATTGTCCACTTGCCACATCACCTGCCACAAGTTGCGGATTGTCACTTGCCACAAGTTGCAGATTGTCACTTTCCTGCTAAGGTGGGGAATGGGGATTGTCACTTCCTATGTCCCAGTCTGAGTAAGGCAGCAGAGAGATGATGTAATCTCTCTGCTGCCTGCACAGTGAGTGAGGGCGGAACTGCCGGGATGCAGGGCAGGCGCCAGGCGGTGAGAGATGATGTCATCTTTCTGCTCCGCCACCGGCTGATTGGCCAGTCCACCCACGAGCCTCCCAGCAGGCAGTTCCCCCGTCCGCTCTCTCACCCGCCCGCCGAGCCGCCTGTGCGAGCGCCGAGCTGACGGGCAGCTCGGCGGCTCACCCGCCCAGTGCCATCTTAAGAGCATTATAGGCCCCCGGGCAATACAGTGCACTGGGGCCCTGTCTACACTACACTACACTATATCCACTGACCACTACACTACACACCACACTGACCACTACACACCAACCTACCTGATTCCTATACTGACCACTACTACACAATACACTATACACTACCCACAGACCACTACATAATACACTACATACTGACCGCTACACAATACTCTACCCACAGACTAATACACCACACACACACACACACACACACAATACACTACATACTACACACACACACACACACTACACACACACACACACACTACATACTACACACACACACACACAATACACTACACACACACAATACACTACACACACACACAATACACTACACACTACTGCCTGCACACTATACACTACACACACACACACACACAATACACTATACACCACACACACTATACACTACTGCCTGCACACTATACACTACACACACACACACACAATACACTATACACACACACACACACACTATACACTACACACTCAATACACTACACACACTATACACTACTGCCTGCACACTATACACTACACACTATACACTACACACACACACACACTATACACACACTATACACTACACACACACAATACACAGTACACTACACACACTATACACTACTGCCTGCACACTATACACTACAAACACACACTATACACTACACACACTGTTGTGGAATTCCAGGCTGCTGTTTACAGAGCACACAGCCTATAATTCCTGTGCTATCTAAGCACACATCAGATTTCATCTTTTTGCAATAATGCTATCTTTAAGTTTGCTAAAATCCACTCACCGTTCATTCCATCATTCATCCAAGAAAGGCAGCACCACAAAAGCTTATCTTCTCATCAGGCCATTCCAGCAAAGACTGTTCAGCCGACGCCTAATCATAGGCTTTTATTAAACTCAAAAGATCTCAAGACAGGAGGTGATTGGTTGCAGCAACCAGTCACCTCCCCCCATGGGCGGGAACATCACAGGATGTTCCTTCCACATGAGAATGACCATACAAGGACATCCTTCCAAACAGATACAATGTTCATTCAAATTGACTAACAGTGACATAGACTGCTACCAAATGACGGAAACTACACAACAATTATGCCTCAAATGGACCACAATTATTCTATAGTTATGCTACTGTTCCTGTGGACACAGATATGTGCCCTCGGAGTCATTCAACGCCCCCCGCCAGGGGCCGGCCAGTTCCCCCAACTGGGCGCAAAACAACATCTCTAAATGCAGCAAACATCGCTGTTTCCATAGGAAGATTTTCCCGCCACCGATCTTCCACCAACGTCTGTATGTGCAAATACGCTCAGATGAGCGCATTACAGCAAAACTGACACTGGGGGGACATCTGACAACATACATTAATACATTTCCATAAAAATCTCCACAACAACACACACACAATACACGACATACACACACAATACACTACACACACTATACACTACTGCCTGCGCACTATACACTACACACACACACACTATACACAATACACTACACACACATTACACTATACACTGACTTTATGGCTGCTCCCCCTCCCCAGACCATATCTCTCCCCCCGCCCCCCCCAGGGAGTGAGTCTCGTACCTTTTTTTCTTCCATGATCTGTACGCCGCCGCCTGTCACACTGCCTGCCCCAGCGGGGACTTGATCGGTGACCCGGAGAGGAGGAGGAGGAGAAGACATTGGGCACAGATTGCCTGCCCCGGCGGGGACATGATCGGTGACCCGGAGAGGAGGCAGAGAAGACATCGGCCACAGCTCACAGTGAAGGCCAGCCCCGCTCTCCTGTGATTGAGGACAGGCCAGCCCCACCTGCCGCACATGACCCCTTTCGCCCAATCACAATGAACATGGCGGCCAAAGCGCGGGGTCACAGAAAGTTGAAATTAGGAGTATGGAGCGAGGGTGACACAGAGATGCTTGGCTGGGGTCGCTGGGTAGGTGGGGCCCCCCAGGCAAGTGGGGCCCCCGGGCAACTGGCCAGTGTGCCCATGCGAAAAGACGGCCCTGCACCCGCTGCCCACACAGTCACTTGCACGCCGACTCACGGGGCCCCCCTCGGCTGCGGGCCCCATAGCGCCCGCGTGGGTCGCTATGGCGGTAGTTCCGCCACTGAGTGCAGCACTATACCCTAGTGAGATTATTTGATCACCACTGCGTTTTTTTTTTGTGCTATAAACAAAAAAAGACTGACAATTTTGAAAACAAAAAAAAACAATATTTTTTACTTTCTCCTATAAAACATATCCAATTAAACAAAAATTTAAAAAATAGAATTTCTTAAAAAAAAAAAGGCCAATATGTATTCTGCTACATGTTTTTGTTAAAAAAAACTATCCCAATAAGTGTACTGTATATACTCGAGTATAAGCCGACCCGAATATAAGCCGAGGCACCTAATTTTACCATAAAAAAATGGGAAAACTTATTGACTTGAGTATAAGCCTAGGGCAGTAATGGCGAACCTTGGCACCCCAGATGTTTTGGAACTCCATTTCCCATGATGCTCAACTACACTGCAGAGTAACAGAGCATCATGGGAAATGGAGTTCCAAAACATCTGGGGTGCCAAGGTTCACCATTATGGCCTAGGGTGTCCATCTGCATGCCTCACTGTACCTCACTTTGCCTCACTGTGTCCATGTGCATGCCTCACTGTGCCCATGTCTCACTGTGCCCATGTCTCACTGTGTCCATGCCTCACTGTGCCCATGCCTCACTGTGCCCATGCCTCACTGTGTCCATGCCTTACTGTGCCCATGCCTCACTGTGTCCATGACTAGACTGACATTTAACATGGGAGAAATGGGGCTACATGTGTGCCAAGCTTGGGGTCCAGGGGACCTATGACCAGCCGGTACCTTGTCCCCAAAGTTACTGGAGAAATTACCGTTTAACATTGGAGTCTATGGAAGGGGTGCCTGGGTTTGAAAATTCGGTGCTCCCCAGCCGTAGGTCCCCCGGACAACAAACTTTGCACACTTGTAGAGGAAGAGTGGGGCTACATGTGTGCCAAGTTTGGGGTCCAGGAAACCTATGGCCGGCCATACCGAGATCAGGCGCAAAAAGGTGACTCGAGTATAAGCCGAGGGGGCATTTTCAGCACAAAAAAATGTGCTGAAAAACTCGGCTTATACTCGAGTATATACGGTATATTGATTGGTTTACGCAAACGTTATAGCGTCTACAAACTATGAAATATATTTAAGGCATTTTTTTTTTTTTTAACTTGTAATTGTGGCGATCAGCGACTTATAGCGGGACTGCGATATTGTGGCCGACATTCTGACACTAACTGACACTTTGCCAGTGACACTAATACAGTGATCAATGCTAAAAAATATGCACGATCACTGTACTAATGACACTAGCTGGGAAGTGGTTAACGTCTAGGGAGATCAGGGGCTTAATTGTGTGCCTAGCCTGTGTTTTTGTGTACACAGTGTGCTGCTTTTACTAAGGAAAGTGATGGGATTCTAGTCTTTGCTTTGCAGGAACACAGAATCCATCCCTTCCCCCCTGTCAGAACTGAGATGTGCCTTGTTTGCTGTTTTCTGTGTATTGCTGACGATCGGCGGGTGCCAGAAGACATCAAGTGCTCGTCACCCGCAGATTGGCTTCAGCTGAATTATCACAGCAGAAGCGGCCCACCAGCAGCACGCGCACACCCCCTGAAGAAAGAAAGAAAAGTCTTCTGGACGCAGCACTCCGGTTAAAAAGCCTTTATTCCAAAAAAAGGTTCAGGAAACCAAAACACACTGCACAACACAGCAAACTGATCACATCTGGCTAACGCGTTTCACACTATTAAAGTGCTTACTCATAGCTATTAGCGTTAGCCAGATGTGATCAGTTTGCTGTGTTGTGCAGTGTGTTTTGGTTTCCTGAACCTTTTTTTGGAATAAAGGCTTTTTAACCGGAGTGCTGCGTCCAGAAGACTTTTCTTTCTTTCTTCAATTGCATTTGCATTTGCCTGCACCCTTGGTTGCTGAGAGGAGGTAATTTCAGGGACTTCCACACCTGAGCGGCTTCCTTTCTTCCGGCACGCCCCCTGAAGGCGGAAGTACGGAATCGCGCATATGTACGCGATTTGGCAAACAGCTGCCGCCCTGTAGCATTAAAACTTCTATGGGGCGGACGGCAAGCGGTTAATATGTTTCTTTGTAATAAAGATATTGTATGTTTTAAAAAAAAATATTCAAATTTGTGTCCTCAGGGGTACAGAGAAAGTAAATTTTTTTCTATACATTTATTGATAGACAATTTTTATTTTTAATTATTATTTTCTCTTTGTTCCTGTTGAGACCTTGAAGAAATGGAGGATTGTGGGCCCTCCACATTCCTCCTCCACTGCCCCCTTCCATAGTCAGGGAAAATGGTAAGATAACGTCCTCTAATTTGTCTTTTTTAATTGCTCCAGCAAGAAGCAGAGCCGGGCAAGGCTGTTTTCTGTCCGCAGATCAGAGTTGGCGCCTTGCCCACACAGTGGAAAGAGATGTCTAAGATGTAAAACTCACAGAAATATATCTTTAAAAGAAGAACTTGTATCTGTAACCTTACCCCGCGACCTTTTTAGGAAAACTACAAAATATTCTGGGAATGATAAAGTTGCTGTTTATTGAGTCCCCATGCCTCTTGATGTTAAGTTATATGAATGTATGATACTGTGGGTGGCCATTCCTCCAATTTAGCATGTCACAGCTGAACTGGCCTAAATTATACACAAAAGCAAACATGAATTATATTGCAGCTTACCAATTCTTAGATGTGATGGCTGCATTAGATTCCTTTTTTTAGGCTTCCTTTCTCCTATTTTGATCTGGTGATCCAGCCAGTAAAACTGTTGTTTTTTCACCAGAAATGCTGTCTTGCAGTTACAGGGATGAGACAAACCATTTAACACTGACAGGGGAGCTTACAATGATCAGCTTTTATTTATTTATGTAAAACCTTTATCCCAAAAGGAAAAAAAAAAAAAAACAGTTTGCTGTAAATTGTATGATGTGATAATAAGTCTTAGCTGGAGTTCAACTTCAACTTGTATTTCTAAAGCTGGCTACACACTATATAATTTCTTCTACAACTTCCCTTTAGATTTACCAAAACCATATAATATGAGGTCAAATCTAAACACTTTCAAATTGTATGCAATCAGGCAGGCCGTATAGACACGTGCAATTCGTTTTGCTCAAAATTAGTTTTTTTAACGAATTTCAACAAATTCACTCATTTGGAAATACCTGGATTAACGAAAACCTGTTTAACCAGTTGTCAACCGGCCGCTGTCAATTGACGGCGGCAGGAAGACACTGTTATTCTGGGTGGACGTCATATGACGTTGCGCCTTTAAGATCCACTAGGGGGCGCGCACGCGCCGCCGCGTCACTGGACACCCGATGCGCGTGCCCGGGCGGTCGCGATGGCCACCGGGCACCCGCGATTGCCCAGTAACCAAGCAGGACCGTGGATCTGTGTGTGTGTAAACACACAGATCCACGTCCTGTCAGGGAGAGGATACCGATGGTGTGTCCCTTGTACATAGGGACACAGATCGGTCTCCTCCCCCAGTCAGTCCCCTCCCCCCACAGTAAGAATCACTAATAGGGAACACATTTAACCCCTTCCTCGCCCCCTAGTGTTAGCCCCTTCCCTGCCAGTCACATTTATACAGTAATCAATGCATTTTTATAGCACAGATCGCTGTATAAATGTGAATGGTCCCAAAAATGTGTCAAAAGTGTCCGATGTGTCCGCTGCAATATCGCAGTCATGATAAAAATTGCTAATCGCCGCCTTTACTAGTAAAAAAAAAAAAATTATAAAAATGCTATAAATCTATCCCCTATTTTGTAGCCGCTATAACTTTTGCGCAAACCAATCAATATACGCTTATTGCAATTTTTTTACCAAAAATATGTAGAAGAATACGTATCGGCCTAAACTGAGGAAAATTAAAAAAAAAATGGATATTTATTATAGCAAAAATTAAAAAATATTGTGTTTTTTTTCAAACTTGTCGCTCTTCTTTTGTTTATAGCACAAAAATAAAGACCGCAGAGGTGATCAAGTACCACCAAAAGAAAGCTCTATTTGTGGGAAAAAAAGGACGCAAATTTTGTTTGGGTACAGCGTCGCACGACCGCGCAATTGTCATTCAAAATGTGACAGCGCTGAAAGCTGAAAAATGTCTTGGGCAGGAAGGGGGTTTAAGTGCCCAGTAGAGAAGTGGTTAAACAAATTTTTCTGAATATTCGAAATTTTGTAAATTCGTAAATTCGAATATTCTAATATTTCAAAAATTCAATTGAACGAAAATCCGAAAATAAGAACAAAAATTACAAGGGAACGAAAATCCAAAAATTTGAAAGCCCGAAAAGTAAAAAATCTGAAATAATAACTAATTAATAATAACTTAACTATTACTAACTATTAAATTACAGGTATTGGAATTTCCTTTCAAATTTGGCTGTTAGTGAACGTAACGAATACGAATTTATCCGAAGTTACGAATAATACGAAATAATGAATGCTGTATTTAAACGAATGGAACGTAACAAATTAATAATAATAAATAATAATAAAAACTTTGTATTATTATTATTATTACCTATTATTAATTTGTTTTGTTCCATTTGTTTAGATTTATTATTTTGGATAATTCGTAATTTCGGATAAATTCATATTCGTTACGTTGACTAACAGCCACATTTGAAAGGAAATGCCAATACCTGTAATTTAATAGTTAGTTATTATTAGTTAGTTAGTTAGTTATTATTTAGAATTTTTGGATTTTCGTTCTTTTGAATTTTTGGACTTTCTTTCTTATTTTTGGATTTTAGAATTTTAGAATTTATGGATTTTAGAATTTTAGAATTATTAGCATTTTTTAATTTCCAGATTTCCGAAATTTTCTAATTTATGAGTTTTAGAATTTCAGGATTTACTCATTTCCAAATTTACGAATGTACAAATTCACAAATTTTGATCATAACAAACAACCCGAAAAATGATAAAAACCCAAAAACGAATGAAACAAAAACAAACAAATTTTTCAGCAGTGCACATATCTACTTCATAGTTGAAGGTAAATCTAAAGGAAATAGAACAATTTTTTTTTTATAATTTGTAGCCAACTTAACACTTCCCTCCCCCCAGACTGACAATACTGCCATCCACATGTGCCCCCTGTGCTCATTCATCCAGACTATAGTACAGGCGGCGTGTTACTGGCCAGATCACCAGTAGAAAACAGGGAAAAAGGCCTAAAAAAAGAAAATGTATGCAGTCATCACATCTAATGATTGGTAAGCTGAAATATATGACATTTTTTGTTTTGGGTTTTCTGCTTTAACCGCTTCCCGACCGCTGCACGCCGACGTACGTCGGTTGAATGGCACGGGCAGGCAAATGGGCGTACCTGTACTAGGGTGACCACATTTCCAAACTACCATTCAGGGTCACCCGCCCTTCCCAAAAATCAGCTTGTGCTGTAACAAATCACAGCACAGTGATTGGACAACAGAGGTGGGATTTATGATTTCTCCAATCACAACCAGGGGGCGGGGATTGTGCTCCTCCAGGCATTCCCGGCCAGGACAAGTACTGTCAGTGAGTAAAGCGGTGATGTGGCGGCCTTTTTTGGGGGCATCAGATTGGCCCGGGGGGTGGCTGTGTCAGTTTCATTCCGGGACACTGTATTGTCCTGGAATGAATGTGCCCGGGACAGACCTGCAAAATGCGGGACTGTCCCGGGCAATCCGGGACATGTGGTCACCCTAACCTGTACGTCACTTTAAATTTATTTGCCTCCTAGCGGGGGCGCACGCGCCGCCGGAGGCGTGCACGCATGCCCGCCGCGTGCCTCGGGAGTGTGCTCGCGGGTCCCACGAACTCTATGTTCGCCGGCGGACCACGATAGCAGTGAGGAGAGGCAGAACAGGGAGATGCTTATGTAAACAAGGCATTTCCCTGTTCTGCCTAGTGACAGGACAGAGAACTACTGCTCCCTGTCATCGGGAGCAGTGATCAATGTCACGTCACTGGTAGCCCATCCCCCCCACAGTTAGAATCACTCCCTAGGACACACTTAACCCCTTGATCGCCCCCTAGTGTTTAACCCCTTCCCTGCCAGTGTCATTTATACAGTAATCAGTTTCTATTTATAGCACTGATCGCTGTATAAATGACAATGGTCCCAAAATAGTGTCAAAAGTGTCCGATGCGTCCGCCATAATGTCACAGTCCCGATAAAAATCGCAGATCGCCGCCATTACTAGTAAAAAAAAAATATTAATAAAAATGCTATAAATCTATCCCCTATTTTGTAGACGCTATAACTTTTGCGCAAATCAATCAATATACACTTATTGTGATTTTTTTTACCAAAAATATGTAGAAGAATACATATCAGCCTAAACTGAGGAAATGTTTTTTTATATATATTTTTGGGGGATATTTATTATAGCAAAAAGTAAAAAATATTGCTTTTTTTTCAAAACTGTCGTTTTTTTTTGTTTATTTGTTCCGCAAAAATAAAAAAACGCAGAGATGATCAAATACCACCAAAAGAAAGCTCTATTTGTGGGAAATAAAGGATGTCAATTTTGTTTGGGTACCACGTCGCACGACCGCACAATTGTTAGCTAAATCGGCGCAGTGCCGAATCGCCAAAAATGCTCTGGTCAGGAAGGGGGTAAATTCTTCCGGGGCTGAAGTGGTTAAAGTGTTACTAAACCCACAACAGTAAAATCAGTCTTTATATGCAGTAAAGCATGCTTGTTATACTCACTGTGGAACCTAAGGGGTTACAGTAATCCTCCACATTGTGTAAAAAAGGCTGGTTGATCCTGTCTTCTCTGATCATCCCCTTCTTCCACTGTCCCCAATCCAACCCATACCAAAAATGACACCTTGATCCTTGAATCGGCACCTAGTTACTTGCTCTCTGCTAAAGTATCTATAGAGGGGCAATGGCATTGCCATGTGACCAGTGTCTCCTCATTGGTCACTTGACTAAGCAGCAAATCTCATAAATATTTCCATTTTTACACCAAAATTGTGAATCTCTTTCATAAAGATTTCCCTATATAAGGTCAGCTGTATTTTAAAGTAGCGGTACATATAACTTAAAATAGACGTATGGGCTATGGGGAAAAAAAACCTTATACATTACTCACCTAGGTGGATGCAGCATCTGTCCTCTGCCGACTCTGCAGTGAGAACTGAGCGATCAAACACCACTAATCACTCAGTTCTCCCCATCAGCTCTGAGTAGAGAGCCATGACTGTCAGTCACTGGCTTTCTGCTCTCCCCTCCGGCCCTCACTGGAGTGATGGGCTGTGGAGGGGCTGGCTCAGCCTCTCAGTGGATCACTGAGAGGCTGAGCCAGGTGCCAGTCCAGACTTCTGGGTGGATCCAGACATTATGGTCAGGATCTTTTCAGAGCCAGGGCCAGCTCTGTGGCATCAGCTGACAGCGAGCTTCAGTTGTCTGCTGAAAATGGGTCACAGGAGTGCAGAACAAGCTGATAGTATGAAATGCTCCATCAAGCAATAGTATTAACATGCTCCATCATGACATACAAGCATTAGGATGTGCACCCCAAAGCTCAAACACACATGCATGTGTGTGTGTGTGTATATATATATATATATAGAGAGAGAGAGAGATATATCTATATATAGATATATATAGATATACAGTGGGTACGGAAAGTATTCAGACCCCCTTAGATTTTTCACTCTTTGTTATATTGCAGCCATTTGCTAAAATCATTTAAGTTCATTTCCCTCATTAATGTACACACAGCACCCCATATTGACAGAAAAACACAGAATTGTTGACATTTCTGCAGATTTATTAAAAAAGAAAAACTGAAATATCACATGGTCCTAAGTATTCAGACCCTTTGCTGTGACACTCATATATTTAACTCAGGTGCTGTCCATTTCTTCTGATCATCCTTGAGATGGTTCTACACCTTCATTTGAGCTGTGTTTGATTATACTGATTGGACTTGATTAGGAAAGCCACACACCTGTCTATACAAGACCTTACAGCTCACAGTGCATGTCAGAGCAAATGAGAATCATGAGGTCAAAGGAACTGCCTGAAGAGCTCAGAGACAGAATTGTGGCAAGGCACAGATCTGGCCAAGGTTACAAAAAATTTTCTGCTGCACTTAAGATTCCTAAGAGCACAGTGGCCTCCATAATCCTTAAATGGAAGACGTTTGGGACGACCAGAACCCTTCCTAGAGCTGGCCATCTGGCCAAACTGAGCTATCGGGGGAGAAGAGCCTTGGTGAGAGAGGTAAAGAAGAACCCAAAGATCACTGTGGCTGAGATCCAGAGATGCAGTCGGGAGATGGGAGAAAGTTGTAGAAAGTCAACCATCACTGCAGCCCTCCACCAGTCGGGGCTTTATGGCAGAGTGGCCCGATGGAAGCCTCTCCTCAGTGCAAGACACATGAAAGCCTGCATGGAGTTTGCTAAAAAAAACACCTGAAGGACTCCAAGATGGTGAGAAATAAGATTCTCTGGTCTGATGAGACCAAGATAGAACTTTTTGGCCTTAATTCTAAGCGGTATGTGTGGAGAAAACCAGGCACTCAATACAGTCCCAACAGTGAAGCATGGTGGTGGCAGCATCATGCTGTGGGGGGTGTTTTTCAGCTGCAGGGACAGGATGACTGGTTGCAATCAAGGGAAAGATGAATACGGCAAAGTACAGGGATATCCTGGACGAAAACCTTCTCCAGAGTGCTCAGGACCTCAGACTGGGCCGAAAGTTTACCTTCCAACAAGACAATGACCCTAAGCACACAGCTTAAATAATGAAGGAGTGGCTTCACAACAACTCTGTGACTGTTCTTGAAAGGCCCAGCCAGAGCCCTGACTTAAACCCAATTGTGCATCTCTGGAGAGACCTAAAAATGGCCGTCCACCAACGTTTACCATCCAACCTGACAGAACTGGAGAGGATCTGCAAAGAGGAATAGCAGAGGATCCCCAAATCCAGGTGTGAAAAACTTGTTGCATCTTTCCCAAAGAGACTCATGGCTGTATTAGATCAAAAGGGTGCAAATACTAAATACTGAGCAAAGGGTCTGAATACTTATGACCATGTGATAGTTCAGTTTTTCTTTTTTAATAAATCTGCAAAAATTTTAACAATTCTGTGTTTTTCTGTCAATATGGGGTGCTGTGTGTACATTAATGAGGAAAAAAATGAACTTAAATGATTTTAGCAAATGGCTGCAATATAACAAAGAGTGAAAAATTGAAGGGGGTCTGAATACTTTCCGTACCCACTGTATATATATATATCTATATAGATATAGCAGTAGAGCAGTGAATAATGGATGAGGCTGGTGTCAGTAGTTAATTTTTATTATTTTTTAATTATAACTTTTTTTAAATGTTATTATTTTTTACAATAAGTTATTATTATTTTCTGTTTGTTTTTACATTTTTTTAGGAGTCCTAAAAAAGGGGGGCTTTGGTGAAATATCAGGGGTCTAAGCAGACCCCATAATGTCTCACTTTTGAGACAGAGAAAAGACCTGAGAACAGAGAATCCCCTGTCCCTTACTCTGCAGCCAAGCAGCAGGGGGAATCTGTGCAGCACCACATGATTAGGGTGTGCCCAGGCACACCTGGCACACCCTGTGTGCACGCCTATGCATACAAGGAAATAAAATCAGAAAGATCCAGATAGTGTAAAACTGTCTAATAGGTTTATTATAAAAAAAGGAAGCTATCATGGAATCGAGCATGAGAATAAAAAATACGGGTCCCGGGATCTGATCCAAACAACTCGTGGCCTAGGTGTGACCAACGCGTTTCATCACAATTGACGTCATCGAGGGCATGGGATATATAGGTTCTAACCCATTTACACTCTATCCAAAGTATATATTTTTTTTTTTAAGTTTTGGTTTTATTATGACACACAATTAGCATTCATCACTTTGACGCTATTACCGTATTTTTGGGACCATAAGGCGCACCAGGTTATAAGGCGCAATATCAATGATTGACTGCTAACGGGTTTATTTTAATACATAAGGCGCACCGGGTTATAAGGCGCATTAAATGAAACAAAACTCAAGCACCAAAATAGTTTTCTTCACTTGGGCTTTGACAGTATCGGTCAGATGGGCGCGCATGGAGTCACAGATCAATAGGGACGGAGATTTGTGGAAAAAGCCATCCGGTCTCTTGACGTAAACCTCTCTCAGCGACTCACTCATCTTCTCCTCGTCCATCCAGCCCTTTGGGTTAGCCTTGATGATGACGCCAACTGGAAACTTTTCTTTTGGCAAAGTCTTCATCTTGAAAATGACCATGGGTGGTAGTTTCTGGCCATTAGCCTGGCAACCGAGAACTACAGTGAAGGATGACTTCTCATTTCCTGTAGTGCGAATAGATACCGTACTGGTCCCTGTTTTCTCGACAGTACCGTTTACGGGGATATCAAAGGTGAGGGGGACCTCGTCCATGTTGGTGATGTGTTCTGGCCGAATCTTCTTTTCATTGATCTTGTTCATGCAGTAGGTGCGGAAAATGGCCAGCTTTTCTTTGTAATCCTTTGGCAGTTGCTGCGAGATAGTAGTTCTTGTGCGGATGGAGAGATTACGCCTTTTCATAAAACGGAAGCACCAAGAAGGACCTCCTCGAAAGTCGTTGATCTCCATGTCACGTGCTATCGCTGTTGCTTTGAGTCGAATAGAGACAGTAGAGACGCTTCTACCTGCGGTTCTCTGTTCAATAACCCACTGTTCAATTTTGTCCTCTAACTGTGGCCATCTCGCTTTGTTCCCTCGGAAACTCAGTTTGGTCTTCTTTACCTGGCGCAGGGCGTCTTCTTGTTTCCTCCACTTCCGTACCATTGATTCGTTAATGTTGAATTCTCTCACAGCTGCTCTATTTCCATGTTGTACTGCGTGACTGATAGCGTTGAGTTTGAAATCCGCTTCGTAAGCATGTTTCTTACCAGGAGCCATTTTTGGGGCAGCGGGTATAGAAAATGAATGAATGCACACACCTCCTGACTACGATGGCCGTAAGGCTCAATCCAAGCAGTGTAGCTTCGTAGCTTACCAAGGCCGTGCTAAAACATTTTGAAATCGGTTCTAGGTCAGAAAGCACAACCATACATTAGGCGCACCGCATTATAAGGCGCACTGTCGATTTTTGAGAAAATTAAAGGATTTTAAGTGCGCCTTATGGTCTGAAAAATACAGTATGGCCTTTTGAAAATGGCATTGTTTTAGGTCCATTGACCATTCAAGCTCACATTGCATTGATTTTTACAGCATACAAATACTACCCCTTTTTTATAGCTTACCGGAGCTCAGTCCCAAACGACGCACACAAAACCAGAGGTTTTTACCGTATAGAAGGGCTGAAGTCAGATCTCGGGATCACCAGTAAGCACTAATCCTTGTGTAGTAAGAAGCATTTGCTTAGCTGTCTTAGCAGTGTATATATATTGTCCGTCCTCTGTCTTTACAGGACAGTGGAGGTTCGTAACTTTACAAGAAAAGAAGTTAATTCGTGTACACACGATCGGTTTTACCGATGAAAACAGTCCGATGGATTTTTTTCATCGGACAAACCGATCGTGTATGGGCCCCATCGGTCTTTTTTCCATCGGTGTCAAAAAATAGAACATGTTTTACATTTTTCCGATGGATAAAAACCCGATAGCAAATTCCGATCGTCTATGGGCAAGTCCATCGGTTAAAAAACCCACGCATGCTCAGAATCAAGTCGACGCATGCTCAGAAGCATTGAACTTCATTTTTCTCGGCTCATCTGAGTGTTTTACGTCACCGCGTTTGGGACGGTCGGTTTTTTGACCGATGGTGTGTAGGAAAGACTGATGGAAGTCAGCTTCATCGGTTTTCTGATGGAAAAATCCATCGGTTTAAAAACCATAGGAAATCCGATCGTGTGTACAGGGCTTTAGAGTTTTAAAAACATTTTTATTAGAGTTAAGACGTAATTGTAGGCAAGAACATTATTATTTTGTCATAATATAAAATAGCATTAATGTTAACAGTGGTAAGCACTTCTGCCTGAGAGCACTAAGGTCAACGGTTCAAATCCCAACCATGGCACTACCTGCCTGGAGGCTTCATGTCCTCCCTGTACCTGTGTGGGTTTCCTTCCACACTCCAAAGACATGCTGGTAGGTTAATTAGATCTTATCTAAATTGGCCCTAGTATGTCTATGTATGAATGTGAGTTAGGGACCTTAGATTGTAAGTTCCTTGAGGGCAGGGAATGATGTGAATGTACAATATGTACTCACCGGCCACTTTATTAGGTCCACCTGTTCAATTGCTTCGTAACACATATTGTTAATCAGTCAATGACATGGAAGCAACTCAATGCATTTAGGCATCTAGATGTGGTCAAGACGACTTGCTGAATTTCAAACCGAGCATCAGAATAAGGAAGAAAAGGGATTTAAGTGATTTTGAATGTGGTCTGAGTATTTCAAAAACTGCTGATCTACTGGGATTTTCACACACAACCATCTCTAGAGTTTACAGAAAATGATCCGAAAAAGAGAAAATATCCAGTGAGCGGCAGTTGTGAGTTGGAAAATTCCTTGTTTATGTCAGAGGAGAATAGGCAGACTGGTTTGAGATGATAGAAAGGCAACGGTAACTCAAATATGTGAATTGGGTGACACTCCCGCCTTGGTAATGTGGTGTGACTTTATCTGGCCGCTCCTGTGTATACTGTACCCTTGCAAGGGGGAACAGATGTGATGAGCACCAAGCACTTTTTTTGCTGTATTTGCACATATTATCACAAGTCACTTTACATTGTATAAATCAAGTCACTATTTCTATAAAATGTATGTAACATTAGAGTTATTAAAGTGGTTGTAAACCCACATTTATTTTTTTTTTTTTCCCCCACCTGTAAGAGAAAGGCATAATGAGCTAGTATGACTAGCATATTAGCTCATTATGTACCACTTACCTTAGATCGGGGCCCCCGAAGCCGTCCGCGTCCCTCCATCTAGCCGCATCCCTCGCTGCGGCGATAGCCGGAAGGTTACTTCCGGGTATCGCCGCTGCAGCCAATCACAGCGCCGCTTCGGCGCTGTGATTGGCCGGAGCGACGGTGACGTCACTCTGCGCATGCGCGCAAGAGCCGTCACAATCGGCTACACCCAGCTATTGCTGGGAAGTAGCCGATTTTGTGAATGGGATTAACCCCATGAATGCGCCGTTCTCTACGGCGCGCATGCGCGCCGTAGACACGGAGCAATGTAATTTTTACTAAATATCTCCTAAACCGTGTAGGTTTAGGAGATATTTCTTGCACCTACAGGTAAGCCTTAATCTAGGCTTACCTGTAGGTGCAAGTTGAAAAAGTGGGTTTACAACCACTTTAATTTATATTTGCCACTTAGTCACGATTGTTATTTTGATATTTATCAGTGTAACTTATTGATTAAGCTTATAATTATCATTGGATAGAGGTAGGGTGAGGCAAGCCCTGTCTAGTTCAATCAATGAGTAACCCAAATACTGTATATACTCGAGTATACGCCGAGTTTTTCAGAACATTTTTTGTGCTGAAAATGCCCCCCTCGGCTTATACTCGAGTCACCTTTTTGCGCCTGATCTCCCGGACTTTGGGGACCCGGTACCGGCTGGCCGTAGGTCCTCTGGTCCCCAAGCTTAGCACACATGTAGCCCCACTCTTCCTCTACAAGTGTACAAAGCTTGTTGTCCGGGGGACCTACGGCCGGGGAGCACCGAATTTTCAAACCCGGGCACCCCTTCCATAGACTCCCATGTTAAACGGTAATTTCTCTGGTGAATTTGGGGACCCTGTACCGGCCAGTCGTAGGTCCCCTGGACCCACATGTAGCCCAAGTTCTTTTCTACAAGTGTGCAAAGTTTGTTGTCTGGGGAACCTACAGCTGGGGAGCACCGATTTTTCAAAGCTGGGCGCCCCTTCCATAGACTCCCTTGTTAAACGTCAGTCTAGTCATGGACACAATGAGGCATGGGCACAGTGAGGCATGGGCACAGTGAGGCATGGGCACAGTGAGGCATGGACACAGTGAAGCATGGACACAGTGAGGCATGGGCACAGTGAGGCATGGGCACAGTGAGGCATGGACACAGTGAGGCATGGGCACAGTGAGGCATGGGCACAATGAGGCATGGACACAGTGAGGCATGCACATGGACACAGTGAGGCATGGACACAGTGAGGCATGCAGATGGACACCTTAGGCTTATACTCAAGTCAATACGTTTTAACAGTTTTTTGTGGTAAAATTAGGTGCCTCGGCTTATATTTGGGTCGGCTTATACTCGAGTATATAAGGTAACCCCTCGTTACAACCAAGGTATACAGAATACCATCTCTAAATGCACAACACATCGAACCTTGAAGCAGATGGGCTAAAGCAGCATAACCACACCGGTTGCCCTTCCTGTCAGCTAAGAACAGGAAACTGAGGCTACAAGTCACACAAGCTCAACAAACTTGGACATATAGTGCTACTTTACACAGCACAGCGTTTTGATCTTTCTTAATTATACTTAGTTGACTGTAGCCTACTAGCCAGGATGCTGGGTGATATCACTGTAGCTATGGGACCAAAGTATCATCAGGCTGTGGTCAAGTCATTTTTTATGTGAATTTGAATATCCTGTGGCCTTTACAGTATATCATCTGACAAAATTGTCATGTTTTATAATAATAAATAAATATCATATAGCAGCCATAGTTCACAATTCTCGTGGTTTTTCATTAGACATCGCTGTTCTTCATTACGTTGAGGGAATACAAGGAACATTAAGTCCCATGCCCTTGAAAACGTTGTGTTTGTGTAAAGTTTAGTGTGAAATTCCTTTCTCCTGCCTCCACGTACGGCCTTGTACATCACGGGTGAGCGTTTCAAGAAGATGAAAACAAGAGTATGAGATGCTGAGGAGAAGAAAGACCCGGGAAATAGCTGAATAGAGAGATAAATAAGCGTGAAGGTCAAGAACACAGTTTGTTTAAAGAGAAATGGCAGTTTGCAATTGAGACAGCCTTGTAACAGCAACAAGAGTCCATGCTTGTGGCCCCGCCATTGTCAATTCATGTAGTGATTGGGCTGTCCAAATCTAATTATAATAGAACCATTGCCAGTGGACAGTACAGAACTTTACACTGTACTCCAGCATTATAAATGTAACCATGCAGTGCTCCTCCTCCTGAACTGCAAGGATTAAATGCTCGTTTAGTCTAGGGCAGGGGTCTCCAAACTTTTTAAACAAAGGGCCAGTTTATTGTCCTTTAGACTTTAGGAAGGCTGGATTGAGGCCAGCAGGGGCAAAAAATGTTGGCATCAGTGAGAATAAATATGGCCCCGGGATTGGTAATTAATAGGAGGGGTAGTGTCCCTATTAGTAGGAGAAATAGTATCCCATCATTGGTATCAGTTGAAGAAAGTGCCCCATTGTTGGTGTCAGTGGGAGGAATAGTGCCTCATATCAGTGGAAGGAATAGTGCCCCAAGGGCTGGATAGAAGCTAGCGAAGGGCCACATCTGGCCCTCAGGCCACAGTTTGGAGACCCCTGGTCTAGGGGGATTGAAATAGTCACTTTTCTCCATTCTCTGACACCCACAGCAGGGGTGGACTTATTATATGTGCAGACTTTGCAGCTGCACAAGAGATCTCAGGGGCTGAAGGGCCCATTTATACTAGAGGTGGGTCAGATGGGTGCTGGGACCACTTCTACTATCATGTACAACTGGATATAGCTCAACTCTAACTAGCTCTTAACATATGCATAGTAAATAAATGTTTTTACTTGGCCAGTAGTTGAATAATGGGCCAAGAATTGGTCTTGCACAGGATCCTCTTGTTGACTCTTTCCGCTACTGGCTCTCAGCATGTAAGCACTTAGGCAAGTCTGAAGCTACTCCTTGTGGTCAAAGTCTAAAGCCAGACCCTACCATTAAATCCGACTATCCAGGCTATCCTCTGTATTCTGTATCCGCCAAAGCGCTTGAAAACCTGCTTGTCTAACAAACATGTGCATGGCTTTAAGATCTTTAAACTCCATCCCTCCATCAAAGTCAATAACAAACCCCCAAATCCTGGAGCACATCTCACACAGGCCCCTGCAGTCTCAATGTGGTTCAGATTAGGACCCTGGAAGACCAGACGGGCCCATGAGATCACCCAAATACCCAGGGCCCATAAGGATTAAATTCACACACATAGAGGCTTTTTTTCCCATTTTCATGATGATTTACTTGGGAATAAATGTTAGTTTCAAACATGTGGCACATCACCTGAACAGCAGGTATGGTCCCAATGACATGGATTAATTTAGATGAATACATTGGCAGGATTATAGTCCCATACAGTAGTAGACATAGCTCACATGTAAGGGAACCGAGTGTTCATGATGAATGGTGGGAACTGTGCCAAGTATATGGTAATGTGTCAGATACGTACTTGTAAAACGCTTATTATACTGTTCCCATTTAGGGATGAGCTCGGTGTTCGAGTCGAACATAAGTTCGACTCGAACATCGGCTGTTCGACCGTTCGGCGAACATCGAAGGATTTGGGCCGTTCGCACAAAATTCGAGTGACGCGAACGGCCCACAATACACTGCGCCATCGCAGTGCAATCCCGGCGCTGTGATTGGCCAAGCATGCACTGTGACCCCGCATGCTTGGCCAATCACAGCGCCGGCAGCTAGGAGAGCCATAATTGGCCACAGGCAGGTTGCCTGTGGCCAATTATAGCTCAGGGGGTTTAGCACACGCCCCACACTATAAAAGGCCGCCAGCGCGGCGGCCTTGTGTAGTGTGTTCCGGCGCAGGGAAAGAGTTACATAGGCAGGGACAGTGTCAGTGCTATTTGTACCTCAAACTTGTGTGTAGGGAGAGAGAAGGATAGGCAGGGAGAGTGTCAGTGTCATATTCTTTGCTAAACCTTGTGTGCAGGGAGAGAGAAGGATAGGCAGGGGACAGTGTCAGTGTCACATTCTTTGCTAAACCTTGTGTGCAGGGAGAGAGAAGGATAGGCAGGGAGAGTGTCAGTGTCATATACTTTGATAAACCTTGTGTGCAGGGAGAGAGAAGGATAGGCAGGGGACAGTGTCAGTGTCATATTCTTTGCTAAACCTTGTGTGCAGGGAGAGAGAAGGATAGGCAGGGGACAGTGTCAGTGTCACATTCTTTGCTAAACCTTGTGTGCAGGGAGAGAGAAGGATAGGCAGGGAGAGTGTCAGTGTCATACTTTGATAAACCTTGTGTGCAGGGAGAGAGAAGGATAGGCAGGGGACAGTGTCAGTGTCATATTCTTTTCTAAACCTTGTGTGCAGGGAGAGAGAATGATAGACAGGGAGAGTGTCAGTGTCATATACTTTGATAAACCTTGTGTGCAGGGAGAGAGAAGGATAGGCAGGGGACAGTGTCATTGTTGCTAAGCCTCCTGCACATTATACACCTGAAGTTAGCCCGTATTGCTGCTTTTTCCTGGTGTGTTACACCAACAGGCATTTGCAGCACTTACAGCGGGCGGAGTGTGCCTCCTGATCATATTACACCTGAAGTTAGCCTGTATTGCTGCTTTTTCCTGGTGTGTTACACCAACAGGCATTTGCGGCACTTACAGCGGGCGGAGTGTGCCTCCTGATCATATTACACCTGAAGTTAGCCTGTATTGCTGTTTTTTCCTGGTGTGTTACACCAATAGGCATTTGCGGCACTTACAGCGGGCGGAGTGTGCCTCCTGATCATATTACACCTGAAGTTAGCCTGTATTGCTGCTTTTTCCTGGTGTGTTACACCAACAGGCATTTGCGGCACTTACAGCGGGCGGAGTGTGCCTCCTGATCATATTACACCTGAAGTTAGCCTGTATTGCTGCTTTTTCCTGGTGTGTTACACCAACAGGCATTTACAGCACTTACAGCGGGCGGAGTGTGCCTCCTGATCATATTACACCTGAAGTTAGCCTGTATTGCTGCTTTTTCCTGGTGTGTTACACCAACAGGCATTTGCGGCACTTACAGCGGGCGGAGTGTGCCTCCTGATCATATTACACCTGAAGTTAGCCTGTATTGCTGCTTTTTCCTGGTGTGTTACACCAACAGGCATTTGCGGCACTTACAGCGGGCGGAGTGTGCCTCCTGATCATATTACACCTGAAGTTAGCCTGTATTGCTGCTTTTTCCTGGTGTGTTACACCAACAGGCATTTGCAGCACCTACAGCAGGCGTAGTGTGATTCCTGCAAAATATACTCCTGAAGCTAGGCCTTATTGCTGGTTTTCCCATTTCCCTGCAGGCCATTAGAATGTCTGGAAGGCAAACAAGGAGAGGCAGACAGTCAGGAGCCAATAAAAGAGGGCAAGCAGGCTCTGTGTCTAGAGACAACAGTGCTGGTCGTGGACGCGGTGCATCGCCATCAGCACGTGGCCATGGGACACGCTTGTCCTTCTTTTCGGCAGCTGGACGTGTTGAGCTGCATCATGCCGAAGACTTGGTAGAGTGGATGACCAAGCCCTCCTCATCCTCCTCATCCTCTCTCACCCAGGCTCAGGGTACTGGCAAAGCAGCTGCCAAAGCGTCCTCTTCCCTGGTATCAATGTCATCATCAGTCACTCCTTCCATAGACCAACCATGTCCTCCTGAGGAGTCCCCCGAACTGTTTGAGCACAGTGTTGGGTACATGCTCCAGGAGGATGCCCAGCGTTTCGAAGGGTCTGATGATGATACCCAGCTAGAGGAAGGCAGTAGCGTGAGAGCAGAGAGAGGGGATGCTCAAGAAGGACACCAATCTGGCAGTCATGTTCCAGCAGCTGCAGCATACTGCCAGATTGGCTCAAGTGATGAGGAGGGAGGGGATGATGAGGTCACTGACTCCACGTGGGTGCCTAATAGGAGAGAGGAGGAGGAGGAGGAGGATGAGGAGGAGGCACATCTCCAATGAAGCAGGATGCCCTCGGGGGGCCAGCGTAAGGGCAGCACACCGACGGAATCACACCGCAGAGCTCCGCCTGTGCAGGGCGCTGCCTCTGCCCGTTATTCAAAAAGTTATTTTTTGTGGGCCTTTTTTGAGTCGAGTGCATCAGATCGCACAGCTGCTGTTTGCAACATATGTCTCAAGCGTATATCGCGTGGCCAAAACATCACCCGCTTGGGCACCACATGCTTGACCAGACATATGTTGACCTGCCATGCAGCTCGTTGGCAAGCCTACCTTAAAGACCCACACCAAAGAACAAAGCGGACCTCTCCTTGCACCGCATCAGCTGGGATCTCCAACCCCACTATACCTTCAGTCCTCTCTGAAACCTGCACTGAGAGGAATGAAGGTGTAGAATTAGGTGTGTCACAGCCAAGTACTTGCGGCCACTCTGCTAGCAGTACACCGACGTCCGATTCTAGCAGGCAAATTTCCCTGCCCCAGCTGCTGGACCGTCGAAAGAAGTTCACTCCCAGCCATCCACATGCCCAGCGGTTGAATGCTAGCTTGGCTAAATTGCTAGCGCTTCAACTGCTGCCTTTTCAGTTGGTAGACTCGGCCCCCTTCCGTGAGTTTGTGCAATGTGCGGTTCCTCAGTGGCAGGTTCCCAAACGCCACTTTTTCTCACGGAAGGCGATTCCGGCTCTCTACCGGCATGTGGAAGGCAATGTCTTGGCCTCACTGGACAGGGCGGTCAGCGGTAAGGTGCATATTACCGCTGACTCATGGTCCAGCAGGCATGGACAGGGACGTTACCTTTCTTTCACGGCCCATTGGGTCACTCTTTTGGCAGCTGGGAAGGATGCAGGACAAGGTGCAGTAGTGTTGGAGGTTGTTCCACCGCCACACCTCCAAAATGCTACTACTGGTTGTGACACACCTCTGTCCTCCACCCCCTCCTCTTCTTCTTCCTCCATGGCCTCTTCCTGTGCTTTGTCCTCGGAACCAGCGGTGCTCCGTAGGCGTTCAAGGGGCTACACAAGTACGCAGGCAAAAAGATGCCATGCCGTGCTTGCGCTGGTGTGTTTGGGGGACAGGAGCCACACTGGGGCAGAGGTTCTGTCTGCTCTGCAGGGGCAGGCCGAGAGGTGGTTGACGCCACGCCAGCTTAAGCCAGGAATGGTAGTTTGCGACAATGGCACCAACCTCCTCTCCGCTCTCCGACAGGGACAACTGACCCATGTGCCCTGTGTGGCTCACGTCCTTAACCTGGTGGTGCAGCTGTTCTTGGGCAGGTACCCGGGCTTACAGGATGTCTTGAGGCAGGCCAGGAAAGTCTGTGTGCATTTCCGCAGATCTTATAATGCCAGTGCTCGCCTGGCTGAGCTGCAAAAGGAGTTGAACCTGCCCAAGAACCGCCTTATATGTGACATGCCCACCAGGTGGAATTCAACGTTGGCCATGCTGCAGCGGCTGCACACGTAGCAGAGGGCCATCAATGAGTACCTGGCACGATTTGAGGAGGCCACGAGGATGGTGAGCAGTGACAGTGCATGCATCAGTGACACTGTACCTCTTGTCCACCTGTTGGAACATACGCTGCGTGGAATAATGGACAGGGCACTTGAGGCAGAACAGAGGCAGGAAGAGGAGGACTTCCTTGCCTCTCAAGGCCCCCTTTACCCAGACAGTGTTCCTTCTGTCCCACCCATCGCACAGGAAGAAGAGGAGGAGGAGGATTGTGTCAGCATGGAGGTGGAGCCTGGCACTCAGCATCATCAGCAGCAGTCTTTTAGGGATGATTTACAGTCCCAAGAAACCCGTGGACTTGTACGTGGCTGGGAGGAGGTGGCTGCGGATCATGTCGTCCTTAGTGACCCAGAGGACTCCGGACCGAATGCCTCAGCTAACCTACGCTGCATGGCCTCCCTGATCCTGCAAAGTCTGCGGAAGGATCCTCGTATTCTTCGGATCAAGGAGAGGGACCATTACTGGCTGGCCACTCTCCTTGATCCACGGTACAAGGGTAAGGTTGCGGACCTTATCTTACCGTCGCAGAGGGAGCAGAGGATGAGACAACTCCGGGAGGCCTTGCAGAAAGGTCTGTGCAACGCGTTCCCAGAGACTGGGAGGTTACAAACTCCTGGTCCTGGACAACGAGTTGCTGAGGCTTCGGTCAGCCAAAGAAGAAGTGGTGGGGAAGGTGGCCGTCTGACCGATGCGTTCAGACAATTCTTTAGTCCGCAGCCCCAAGGTATGATCGGTTCCAGCAACCATCGCCAGCGTCTGATATACATGGTGCAGGAATACCTAGGGGCAAGGTCAGACTTGGACACCTTCCCCACCGAAAATCCTCTGGCTTACTGGGTCTTGAGGATGAATCACTGGCCAGAGCTTGCACAGTATGCAATTGAGCTACTGGCCTGTCCTGCATCCAGCGTTCTTTCAGAACGCACATTCAGTGCTGCTGGAGGATTTGTCACGGATCACAGGGTGCGCCTGTCCACTGACTCTGTTGATCGACTGACCTTCATAAAGATGAACCAGTCTTGGATCACCACCAGCTACCAAACACCTGAAGCTGATATAACAGACTAATTTATTTTCAAATGTCACATCCCTTCAAGACTGATGCTGATGCTGATGCTGATGCTGAGAGACTGTCCTGTTATGTTGACTGACTATCCTCCTCCTCCTCAATGATCCGATTGATGATGATAGCTTGGAAGAACATTTTTGTTTCTGGGTGCCGCCATCAGTGGCTAAGGCCCAATTTTTCAACAGGGGCATGTAATTACAATTTTTTATGCAATGCTTTGCAGCATGGCTCATTCCTGCACTCCAACTAGAGTATCTGGGAGAGGTTGCAGTGTCGTGGCACCAGCACCAGTGGCTAAGGCCCAATTTTTCAGCCCCTGTTTAACAGGGGCGTGTAATTACAATTTTTGATGCAATACTTTGCAACAGGGCTCATTGCTGTGCTCCAAGTACAGTATCTGTGAGGGGTTGCAGTGTTGTGGCACCAATGCCTAAGGCCCAATTTTTCTGCCCCTGTTTAACAGGGGCATGTAATTACAATTCTTGATCTAATAATTCACAGCAGGGCCCATTCCTGCGCCCACCAAGAGTAACTGTGAGGCCTTACAGTGTTGTGTCAACACCACCACCACCAAAGGCCCAATTTTTCAGCCCCTGTTCAACAGGGGCATGCAATTACAATTCTTGATCTAATAATTCACAGCAGGGCCCATTCATGCGCCCACCAAGAGTAACTGTGAGGCCTTACAGTGTTGTGGCAACACCAACATGTAAGGGGCAAATTTCAGCTGAGTATATACGGCAGGCCCCTACTTTCAAACATCCAACTTACAAACGACTCCTCCTTGCAAACGGAAGGATACAGGAAGTGAGAGGAAATCTACCCCTAGGAAGGCAAATTCTCTCCTGTAAGAGTTAATATGGGAAAAAAAGTGTCTCCTCTCCACTGATGCTTTATCACCAATTCTTGTTTTAATAAAAACCCCAAATTTTCAAAAAACATTTGTCATTAGGACGGAAAGTGAGGTTAACTGTTCTGAACAGGTGCACACTGCACAGATAGCAAAACAAATGTTACAGGGGTGATAACCCTTCCCTATGTTTTCCGAAAAGCTTAAAAATAGATTTCTTGGCTGGAGCTACACTTAAACAATGTACCTGTTCAAAATTACAAACAGATTCTACATAAGAACAAACCTACAGTCCCTGTATTGTATGCACCGCCTGTATACGGCTGTTCAGAGTATATAGGGCCTTTTTTATTTTGTGTGCGGGGTTCCCCTTAATATCCATACAAGACCCAAAGGGGCTGGTAATGGGCTGGGGTGGGGGGGGGGGGGTGATGGGGTAGCTATGCCATTTTTCTTAAAGATTTTCATCCATATTACCAGGACCAGACATTACATTAAAGCCGCAAGCAGTTTTAAATGGCTTTTTTTCCTTTAGAAATGTAATTTTGTGCAGGGACAGTTCTAAACACGGGAAACACATGCCACTTCACAGGCATACTTTAGACACCCCCCAGGTACGATATTTAAAGGAATATTTGACTTTTTTTTTTCACTTTATGCATTATTAAAATGACTGCTCCCGAAAAACGGCCGTTTTTAAAACTTTTTTTTGGATTGATACATGTCCCCTGGTGCAGAACCCGGGTTCCCAAACCCTTTTTAGGACAATAACATGCATATTAGTCGTTATAATTAGCACTTTAGATTTCGAACGTTCGCATCCATTGTATTTAATAGGGTTCTAAAGTTCGTGCGAACTTTCGGTCCGTTCGCGGGTTCTGGTGCGAACCGAACCGGGGGGTGTTCGGCTTATCACTTTTCCCATTCAACAATACTGAATCTTTCGCTTTCTTTAGTCGTGGTTCATTTAATTTCTTACTGCTGTCAGAAAGCAGCTTCTGGGTAAGATTGCAGCTGCACCTGGCCCCTGACCATTTACCAGTGTAGAGTAGAACTCTAGATCACTGCCACAAAGATCTGAGCCTGGAGTGACCTGGTGCCTTCCAACTATGCCTGGCTGGAGAGTGGAAGCCCTGAGCAGATGCTGTAAGATACCTAATGACATTAGAGAACATTTGCCTAACAAAGGAACATTTGTATGTTTTCAGGCACCACACTGAGAGATGCTTCGTGGGCTAGCCAGCTTGAGTGAAAGTTGGTTGGCCACAATGGATTTCCTGGTCAATCACTATTGTTTCTTCTGCAATAGCTGGTACCCACAGCACTCAGTAGGCAAAATCATGCAAGACTGCCAGACTCAAACTTGCATGTCTGTAAAAAAAAATCTTTCACTAGAATTTATTTTAATGCAGTCATTCCTAATCAGGGTTCATTGGGACCTCCTCCAGAGATTGCTGGGGTTTCCTTGATAAGAGAGCAGGGGAAGATTGATCTTCGGCCTATACAGACCACCAATATAAGGGGTCACATCTACACTAACCACCATCATAAAGGATCACTTCTACACTGAACACCAATGTAAGGAGTCATCCCTACACTAACCACTAGTGTAAGCTATCCCTTTTACACAAACCACCAATGTAAGGTGTCACTTCTACACCAACCACCAATGTAAGAGGTAACTTTTACACTAGTCACCAATGTAAGGTGTCACTCCTATACTGATCACCAATATAAGGTGTTCCTTCTACACTAACCACCACTGTAAGGGGTCAGTTCTACACTGACCACCAAGGTAAGGAGTCACCCCTACACTGACCACAAATTTAAGGTGTTCCTTCTACACTAACCACCAATGTAAGAGGTAATGTTGTGTTACACTATGTGATTATTCTTGCTCTGTGTCTTTAAGATCTCTCCCCTTCTTTCTAGCTGAACTCTCTCTCTCACCGTAGTTCTTTATATATCTCCTCCACTTCCTGATTCTGGTCATTACTCCTGTATATCTTCCATGCTAAACATCTTACATGTGGCTTACAACTGCAACGTTTTTCTACCTATGAATATCCATCATTAAACGGAACATTCGAAAGGATTCATCGTCTGTCGTCCTAACTGTGAGTTTATTCATTGAGTTAAACTGCCTGTATCGATGCAAGGGATGAATATCAAACCAGCTTGAGTAAGGCCTACTTAAACCTGGAGATGAACTTTATCGCTTTGTAGTTGAGACAGAATAGGTAACTTCTACACTAGCCACCAATCTAAGGTGTCACTCCTATACTGATCACCAATATAAGGTGTTCCTTCTACACTAACGACCACTGTAAAGGGTCACTTCTACACTGACCACCAAGGTAAGGAGTCACTCCTACACTGACCACAAATTTAAGGTGTTCCTTCTACACTAACCACCAATGTAAGGTGTCACTTCTACATTAACCACCAATGTAAGAGGTAACTTCTACACTAGCCACCAATGTAAGAGGTAACTTCTACACTAGTCACCAATGTAAGGTGTCACTCCTACACTGATCACCAATGTAAGGTGTTCCTTCTACACTAACCACTACTGTAAGGGGTCACTTCTACACTGACCACCAAGGTAAGGAGTTACCCCTACACTGACCACAAATTTAAGGTGTTCCTTCTACACTAACCACCAATGTAAGGTGTCACTTCTACATTAACCACCAATGTAAGAGGTAACTTCTATACTAGCCACCAATGTAAGGTGTCACTCCTATACTGATCACAAATATAAGGTGTTCCTTCTACACTAACCACCACTGTAAGGGGTCACTACTACACTGACAGCCAAGGTAAGGAGTCACCCCTACACTGACCACAAATTTAAGGTGTTCCTTCTACACTAACCACCAATGTAAGGCGTCACTTCTACATTAACCACCAATGTAAGAGGTAACTTCTATACTAGCCACCAATGTAAGGAGTCATCCCTACAATGACCACCAATGTAAGGTGTCCCTACTACACTAACCATCAGAGTGAGGGGTAACTTCTACACTGACCACCAATGGCCATTATTCTAAATTGAATAATTTCTTGATTGATTGGTAAACCCCATTCTTTATTATTTTATTTAAAACTCTCTACAACCTACTGTTCACACTAATCTACCATGAGCGGTTGGTCTAATAATTTTAGCAGGGGATCTCCAAGACCTGAAACTATTTAGGAGGTCCCGTCAGAGTAAAAAGGTAGACAAAGACTTAGGCTGGGTTCACACTTGCTGCGGCTCACCGCAGGGGTCTTGGGGAAATTCCTGTACACCGTTTCAGGTGCGAATCAGGTATGAATTTTTGACTGAATTTGCACCTGAAACGGGGCCAAAGACACACAGGACCCTTTTCCATTGAGCTCCACGGCCACCTCAGAGCTGTGTGAACCAGCTCTATCCGATCACACTCTCCTGTCATGCAAATTGGATGGGGGTAAACCTGCATCCAATTCGCATCAATTGTAAACCCAGCCTTATCTAACTTCTATCTGCAGCTCTGTCCTTTGAGTGAGAGTACTGTTATCCTTTTGGCCTTTGCCCCCAACCTAAAGGAATCCTTTCTGTCTGTGCCAGATGCACACACACCTAAATCAGACACCCACAGCTACTATTATTTGCCCTGGCTGAAATCTTCTTTCCCCTGGCCATGTATGTGCAGCTAAATCCCACAGATGTTCACGAGACCATCTTCTGACTATGTTCTGTATTAGGACATAGGCCCATAGAAGTTTATAGGTTCAGCTTCCCAGGCACATCCAGAAGAAAGAAGCAGTGAAGGAGAATTCCTTTATGTCAAAGGCAGTGAAATTTCTCCAAAAGTACAGTTATCCATTATTTCTGTTTTCAACTTTGGCTGGATTGAGCTTCCTTCAGCATCACTTTCCTCATTCCCTTTCTGTTATCTCCACAGTGGACACCTCATATCTGGACCGCAGCCACACGGACTGCCATTCCTATTTGTTGACGTGTCCCCCGGATTGGTGACATCATATGTTTTCTGTGAAACAGACAGAAGAATAACACTAACAAAACAAACAATAGCTAATGCAGACAGGAAATGTTCACTTACTGCCCACCATAAGTGTACCCGTTACATATACTCTGTCATCCCTCTGTAGTTAATAAAACAAACTCTGTGTGCTACATAGCTAATCTAATGAAAGTGAACATTATAAGGAATGAGCAAAGCTGAGAGTTTTCATTTTCTCAAAATGTATCTGAAAATCAGGAGATTTTGGTAAGACTTCACCGTTTTAGCAAAATGAATTGGAGTCAATGCAAGGATTGGACTCTGTGCATAGAAACTTTCATATAAAGCTGAAGCTGAACTACAGCTTTAGTTACATTACTTACAGTGCTGTGAAAAATTATTTGCCCCTTCCAGATTTTTTTTTTTGCATAGTTGTGTAGCGGCCTCACCTCTCTCCCTTGTTTTATCAGTTATGTGGCTGTTGTCTAGGGGTTCCTGGGAGAGAGAGATGATACACACCACGGCCCATGTCCTCCGTAACTAAGAGGTGAAGGCCAGAAGATTAGGCTTTTGTGTAGGTGTCCTAGAGTCAAGTCCAGTCCTTCGTCCCTGACTCCTTTGCTTAGTAACCCAAGTTCCACACAGCGAATAGGTACAACTCAGTTTTATTCTTCTTGCCAAGCAATAAAACAATCTTTCTCCTTTTGAATAATGGGGGAACAGATCGAGGCACAATCCTTTCCCTTCTTGCTGCTGCCCACTGTGCTGTCACCAGTGTTGAATAGTCACTGCCACTGACTAGGTATATAGGACGTGAATTACCTTCGCTCACTAGCCCCTGTCAGAGGGAGAAATCCGTCCAAGGGAGAAATGGAGGCCTCTCCGTCACCAGCAATGCTGCGCCGGACTTTTCGGAGAAGTTACTGCACACCAGTCCTCACAAACTCAGACACGGGCACCCAAGGTGTTAGGGCCCCCTCGAATTCCTCCACCCTCGCGGGACTTAGTCGAAGGTACTGAGCCCCAGGCATCCACCATAGTACCTCACCCCAGGCTAAAGGTGCCTGAGATGGACTCCATCTCCGCTCCGGCTAGGCCAAGGGCGCCTAGGCCTGGAACACCGGAATGCCAGCACTCAAGCTGAAGGTACCTGGGTGCGGCCACGTCCTCCGACTCTCTCCCCAAAATCAGGGCCTCCGCCCCTTTTATGACCTCTCCCTTTGCCTCAAAGCGGGTTCCCCGCCCCGCTGTACCAGCTACAGGGGAGGACAAAAAGGCACAGTTCGCGGTGCGTGTTCAGCTCGGGCCCAAGGCAACAGCGCCACCCAGGGACCCCAAGGAACTTCACACCACCAGAGTCCTTACAAAATTCAAATACCCGCTACACTCTCCCCCTGGTGATTTGACACTGGTCCCCAGTGTCTGGTACAAACTCACACCCCACAAAAGGTGGTGTCAAGTTCAGCCCAGAAACCAAACTACACAATTTAACCCTGAGTTGTGCCACGACCTGAATGGGAAAGGAATACAACTATAAAACTTTTCAATAAAACACTTTAAATATTTCACACATTTACATTCCTCCTTCCGGCTATCTAAAGACCACCCACTCTCAGCAGTCTTGACAGACGAATCTCCTGCAGAGGGAAAGAAAAGAAACATACATCCTACCAAGATATGTGTTTGCTTGGAATGAATGAGTCTATCCTAGGAAAAACCCATTCACTCCAATAAGTGCTGCAAATTGTAGGAAAAAAACAAACAATCTTTGCGCAACACTGCCACCTGGTGACAGTGCCGCAGTCAAGACACTCATTACTTCCAGATGAACTTTCCGCTTGAACATTTCTCTCTGTGTCCCTACACTATCTAAAACCCAAAGTCACTGATTTCTTGTGAATGTCAGGAGAAGAAGGGAGAACAAACAAAAACAGCTCCCATATCTCCTAATAGTAGCATCGCCCAAATACAAAAAAACTAGGGCACAGTCTCTGTGTTCTGGAAAAGGCACTCCGGAAAGTTCAACCAGGAATAGAAAAGAAAGCAACCGAGAGTCTTTTTTTTTTCTCTCTTCTTCTCTTACAGATAAAACCTTGGATGAGGCAATGATATAGGCTTCAGACGGTCATCAAAAGCCTCCACATGGTACTCAACACTCTTTCCTTCTTTGCGACAGATCACCACCCTGTCCGCATGAATGTGTCTTCCCAGCATCCACTTAGCCTTACAGTCCTGAAACTTCTTGGTGACTGTTGGTGAACAGGAAAGGTACCGCCGTGCTTGCTGTACCTTCAGTTTGTCCCACACAAAGGTATCATACCATCTTTGCCGAAAGACCTCCACCTCATAGAGCAGTTCCCGAGGCAGATACGGGTATTCCCACCCATATTCCTGAGCAACCTTCTGGCCAAAGAGACGCTGCAGCCTTGAAAAAGGTGGCATAGTAGCTCGGTCTCCTTCCCCGGGTGGGACAATTGCTTCTGGGTGGCGAGGTGCGTTCACCACCTCAGTAGACCTGGGCCTTGGAGCCCGCAGTGATTGACGTTGCACTCCCACAACAGGGGTAGGTGAAATGGAGGTTGAATCCAGAAGGGGAACTCCAGACAGAGGACAAGCTTCCTCCCTCAGTGCCGGGGGCCTCCACCCGAGGTGTACTATCTCCAGTAGACATGGGCAGGTCCCTTGCAACACAGGACGAGGGTAGCTTCATCTTGTCCCATCCCTTCTGTTGGAAAATTTTGTCTATCTCCCCATCATCGCCATTGTCAGACAATGAATCCAGGTCAGAGGTGTCGTAACACTCAGCGGGCAGATAATTCCCAGTCACGGAACTATCCCCCTTGACAGCCTCTACCGACTGTGGGCTACCGCCACTTTCTACCACGCAGACAGTCCCAACCTCTGGCTCACCTGGGCCTTTGGAAGAATAGAGATGTCCAGGGCTTTTCCTACCGGAGCCATCCAGGCCAGGCAAGCAGTGGGGCGAAGCTCTTCCACAACCACACGAGGCCATCACTAGGCCAACTTTTCTCTTCGGCGGCCGGAGCAGGGAGCTGCTGGTGACCGAGGCAGCATCCTCGGATTTTTCTCTTTTCACCTCTGTTTGGGCAGTCACTTCGCCCGGATCAGTGCGCACGGGGAACACACCAGCATCGATCTCTCCCTCCGGAGTGGCAGTCCCTATGAGGTAGTTGAGGTGGAAAGCCCGAGGCTTTTCTGTGGATGGTTCCACCTCGAAGAAGAATTCTTTGCAGACCTCACAGCGCCAAAACGGCTTCAGCTGGACCACCAGTCCCGAACAGCCGGGACAGACCACACCGAGGGACTCCATGTCTCTGCAGGTGTACAGAGCCAATCACCGCCGGGGCCTTAGTCTTACCCCCGTATCCATAATCGGAGCAGCTAGAGAAGACATATCCGCAGAGCATTTGAAGCCATCCTCTCTCTTTGCTGCTACATTGCGCACTGACCCACCTGCACCGAAATCTCCACGTGCGTACGTCCACGTGGCCAGACTCCTCCCACGTTCTGCACTTGTTCGCAGGCTTTTTCCTTGTCCCGCCCACGAACTACGCAGTTGTGAGTTGCCTCGTGGCGTGTTGGCCAATATGGCCGACCTACTCGGAACTCCTCTGGGCAGCAAAGTTCAAATTCAGACACCATACACATCCCGGACACGATACCCCCACGTGTAGCGGCCTCACCTCTCTCCCTTGTTTTATCGGTTATGTGGCTGTTTTTCTAGGGGTTCCTGGGAGAGAGATGATACACACCACGGCCCGTGTCCTCCTTTTACTAGGAGATGAAGGCCAGAAGATCGGGCTCTTGTGTAGGTGTCCTAGAGTCAAGTCCAGTCCTTCATCCTTGACTCCTTTGCTTAGTAACCCAAGTTCCACACAGTGAATAGGTACAACTCAGTTTTATTCTTCTTGCCAAGCAATAAAACAATCTTTCTCCTTTTGAATAATGGGGGAACAGATCGAGGCACAATCCTTTCCCTTCTTGCTGCTGCCCACTGTGCTGTCACCAGTGGTGAATAGTCACTGCCACTGACTAGGTATATAGGACGTGAATTACCTTCGCTCACCTGCCAATGTCAGAGGGAGAAATCCGTCCAAGGGAGAAATGGAGGCCTCTCCGTCACCAGCGATGCTGCGCCGGACTCTCCGGAGAAGTTACTGCACACCAGTCCTCATGAACTCAGACACGGGCACCCAAGGCGTTAGGGCCCCCTCGAATTCCTCCACCCTCGCGGGACTCAGTCGAAGGTACTGAGCCCCAGGCATCCGCCATAGTACCTCAGCCCAGGCTAAAGGTGCCTGAGATGGACTCCATCTCCGCTCCGGCTAGACCAAGGGCGCCTAGGCCTGGAACACCGGAATGCCAGCACCCAAGCTGAAGGTGCCTGGGTGCGGCCACGTCCTCCGACTCTCTCCCCAAAATCAGGGCCTCCGCCCCTTTTATGACCTCTCTCTTTGCCTCACAGCGGGTTCCCCGCCCCGCTGTACCAGCTCCAGGGGAGGACAAAAAGGCACAGTTCGCGGTGCGTGTGCGGTGCGTGTTCAGCTCGGGCCCAAGGCAACAGCGCCACCCAGGGACCCCAAGGAACTTCACACCACCAGAGTCCTTACAAAATTCGCTACAGTTGTCACACTTAAGTGATTCAGATCACCAAACAAATTTTAATATAGATAGCCTGAGTAAATTCAACATGCAGTTTTTAATTTATGATTTCATTTATTAAGGGGAAAAAAGCTGTCCAAACCTGCCTGACCCTATGTGAAAAAGTAGTTGCCCCCTTCCTTGCTAAATCATGAATGAACTGTGATTAACTGTGATTAACCATCATTTTTGAAGCTGGGGTCAATTTTACCTGCCACACACAGGCCTAATTACTGCCAGACCTGTTGAATCAAGAAATCACTTAAATAGAAGCTGTCTTACAAAGTAAAAGCAAAAAAATCTAAAATAGCAACACGGTCAATGATTGATTACAAGTGCCCTTGGGTGGTAATCAACACCCATGTAAACTACAGTGCCACATCCTAATAGATTGATAAAGGATTGTATAGAAAAAATGGACTTTGTAGGCACGACTTAAAAATATATGTAGCGCTACCCCCAGTTAAGAGAGCTGCTGGTATTGATTTGGGCCCTGTAGTGCACCGCTGTCAACCCCTGGCAATCGGCTCTAACCTCCCATGGCACAGCTAGTAAGGGGAGATAGGACCGCGTGACCGCAACTCTAGGTGATGCAGTCCTATGGCAAACACACACAGCGATATACTTTAAAACTTCTATTAACCACCTTCCTACTGTGCACGAAAACCCCCTTCCTGCCCAAGCCATTTTTCAGCTTTCAGCGCTGTCACACTTTGAATGACAATTGCGCGGTCGTGCGACGTGACTCCCAAACAAAATTTGTGTCCTTTTTTTCCCACAAATAGAGCTTTCTTTTGGTGGTATTTGATCACCTCTGCGGTTTTTATTTTTTGCGCTAAAAAAAAAAAAAGAAGAGCGTCCAGTTTGGAAAAAAAACACTATTTTTTACTTTTTGCTATAATAAATACCCATTTTTTTTTTTTTATAAAATTTTCCTCAGTTTAGGCCGATACGTATTCTTCTACATATTTTTGGTAAAAAAAAAAAAATCGCAATAAGCGCGAATTGATTGGTTTGCGCAAAAGTTATAGCGTGTACAAAATAGGGGATAGATTTATAGCATTTTTATTTTTTTATTTTTTTATTAGTAATGGCGGCGATCTGCGATTTTTTATTGTGACTGCGATATTGCGGCGGACACATTTGACACATTTTTGGGACCATTCACGTTTATACAGCGATCCCTGCTATAAAAATGCATTGATTACTGTATAAATGTGATTGGCAGGGAAGGGGTTAACCACTAGGGGGCAGGAAGGGGTTAAATATGTTCCCTCAATGTGTTCTTACTGTGGGGGGAGGGGACTGACTGGGGGAGGTGACCGATGGTTGTCCCTATGTACACTTTCCTGCTCGTTTCCCAGGCAATCGCGGGTGCCCGGCGGCAATCGCGGCCGCCGGGCACGCGCACCGGGGCCTTGTGAACGCGGCGGGCGTGCGCGCGCGCCGCTGGCGGCGAGCGTGCGCCTTCTAGCTTGTTTTAAAGGGAGGACGTCATATGACGTCCTCCCAGAACGAGAGTATCCTCCGCCCGCCGTCAATTGACAGTGGGCGGTGGACAAGTGGTTAAAGTAAGTGAAACTGACACCAATGTACTTGACCCAGATATTTTACTGAGGCTAATGGGCAAGTAATAAACAACAGTATAACAAGTTGCAGATCCCTGCAATAAACAGTAATAAAGATAAACAGAGTAATCAGAATAATAAAGTATTGCTATGCAACTCTAGCGCTGCCCTTTTGCAGCTACTTCCCCTCATGGGCAGACTAACACCCAGCAATGTCTACCTATGCAGTCAGGCCTGACTGATCTAAATGGAAGTTCAGTGAAACAATATTCGCTAGCAATCTTTCGGTGGTGCACTTGAAGAACAACTTTGTAATCCAAACGAATAGTAAAGATAAAAGTATCTGTCTTTAAACAGCTCTCACCACCCGGACAAGTCCAAGTCCGTTTCCTCCGCCGATTCGTCTGGGAACAGGAATCCACCGACATCCAAGTCTTCAATCCTTCTGGTGTACTGCAGCAAGGAGGAGAAGATGTCTCCAAGGCTCTGCTAGGCTGGCAGAGGGGTTCTTTGGAAAGGAGCACAAGGCCCAGGCTTCAGGCCTTGTGCAAACAGCAGTTCAGCACAGACATCCTCTTGCTAGGAGAGGGGTGTCCAAAAGAGACCGAACAAACTCCACCTCCCCTTTATAAAGTCTGCCCCAGCAGTCTCTGTTCCGGAGCAATGCACCCTGGGTGCTGCAAGATGTACTGGGAGATGTAGTCTCTCTGTATTAAAGGGGAATACCCCGCTACACATATAACAAATTTTTATATTGCACAAGTATTACAGATAGATCAATGAATGCATCCATAGAATACAAAATAGAAAAAGGTAAAGGAACCACATGAAATGACCATAGGATGGCACTTAAAGGTAGATGTTTCTTGTTGTGGGGGTGTAGATGGTGAAGACGCCCATACTGAACCAAAGAAGGAGTGTCTCCTGAGTGATCATCCACGGGGTTCTTGAAGAGCCATTATCCACAAATGGAGAACACTTGGAACAGTGTTGAACCTTACGAGGGGTGGCCGGCCTACAAAAATTACTCCAAGAGCACAATGACTCATCAAGAAGGTCATATAAAAACAGAGAACAACATCTAAAGATCTGCAGGCCTCACTTGTCTCAGTTAAAGTAGAAGTCCCCCCTAAAACTAAAATCCCTGCATCAATAGAGATCCATGATCTAACACTAACCTATCTAGCCCTGTAAAGAAAAAATCAGTATTTGCTGAAGCCGATCTGACCCGCTCCCATACTGAGCCGTCATCTGCGGCTTTGCTGTGTGGGCGGGTGCAGAGGACACATCTGACAACGGAAGCCCCATAGTAACTCTATGGGTGACATCACTCCCCATTGATTTCACAGCCGCTGTATCCTCTGCAGTTTCCACCGCCGGAGATCAGGTCGGATCGGCTTCAAAAAAGGTATGTATACTAATTTCTTCTATACAGGGCTAGATAGGTTAGTGTTAGATTGTGGATGTCTATAGATGCAGAGATTTTAGTTTTAGGGTGGACTTCTATCCTAAAGTCAGTGTTCACGATTCAACAAGAATTCAACAAAAATAGCATCCTTGGGAGAGTTCAAAAGCGAAAGCCACCGCTGACCAAAAAGAACACAAAGGCTCGTCTCACATTTGCCAAAAACATCTTGATTATGCCCAAGACTTTTGGGCAAATATTCTTTGAACAGATGAGACAAAAGTTAAACTTTTTGGAAGGTGTTCACCCCCTTACATCTTTGCAGCTTCAGGACCTGGAAGACCTGCCATGATTGAAGGAACCATGAATTCTGAGCTCTACTAGAAAATCTTAAAGGAGAATGTCCGGCCATCAGTTTGTGACCTTAAGCTCAAGAGAATGGGGAAAGGGAATTATCGCTCCAGGTGGATATGCTTCCACAATCAGTGTCCTCCCAGGTGTCGGCAATGCACAAGGCAAAGTGAAAAAGAAAAATGTAAATGTTTGTCTTTATTGTAAAAAAGGGGAATAAAAGCACTACAAATCACAGCAGAAAAAATGCAGGAATGTACAGCCTACGCGTTTCACACTTCGAGTGACTGCTTAGTCATGGCTAAGCACTCACTCAAAGTGTGAAACGCGTAGGCTGCACATCCCTGCATTTTTTCTGCTGTGATTTGTAGTGCTTTTATTCCCCTTTTTTACAATAAAGACAAACATTTACATTTTTTTGAAGTGCGGCTGTCCATCAATTTTCTTTTTCACTTAAGCTCAAGCGCACTTGGGTTATGCAGCTGGACATTGATCCCAAACACACCAGTCCACTTCTGAATGGCTCAAAAAAAAATAAGGTTTTTGGAGTGGCCTAGTCAAAGTTCAGCCTCAAATCCAATTGAGATGCTGTGGCATGACCTTAAATAGGCTGTTTATGTTGGAAAACCCTCCAATGTGGCTAAGTGAAAACAATCCTGCGAAGAAGATTGGGCTAAAATTCCTCCACAGCGACGTAAAAGACTGATTGCCATTTATCGTAAACACTCGATTGCAGTTGTTGCCGCCAAGGGTGGCACAGCCAGTTATTAGGTTTATGGGGCAATTACTTTTTTACAGCACTGTACCTGTAATGAAATACTGTATGTCCCATGCTATGCAGGCTGCTGGGCTCCCCATCCTCTTGCTGCTGCTGAACTTCTGGTACTATGGGGGCAAACAGCTTTGGGCCACCGGGCTCAGCTGCAATGAAGGTGATTCGATGGATCCCCTTCTGCCCTCTCCAACATTGAGAAAAGTTCACACTCTATGAATAGGAAGAGAATCCTGTGACTGATCAGACACTCCTCCACTCACAGATAATGTTACTGGCAGTGTAATTCGTGAAAACAATTTGTTCTCAATGGAGGAGAGTGCAGTTGAGCCTGGAGATCCGAAGCGACATTAAAGCTTCCCTCTTTTTAAATTAAAATAATAAACATGTCATACTTACCTGCTCTGTGCAATGGTTTTGCACAGATCAACCCTGATCCTCTTCTTCTGGGGTCTCCCAGCGGTGCTCCAGGCCCATCGATACGGCACCCATGTATGCTTGCTCCCGAGCCACCCTGTCTGTGTCTATTGACACAGACTGGGCGGCTCAACCCTGCCCCCGTTCCCTCGTCACAGCATTTGATTGACAGCAGTGGGAGGCAATGATGCCTGTTGGTATCACTCTACCATGGGAGGAGGGAGACAGCCTCGGGAGCCACTGCTCTCATGCAGTTTTACTGCTACATGGTGTCAGCTTGTGCTGGATCACGTATGTATATATATATATATATATATATATGTGTGTGTGTGATCCCGCAATTCCGGTTAGGGGGCACACATGCGCGCCGCCAGCGGCTCACATCCACTGTGATTACACACAGTGGAAGCCGATTGGTGGGTGCCAGGTACTGGATGTCTGCCGGGACCTGACGATCCTCAGGCAGAGACACAGAACTGCGATCTTCCTATGTAAACAAGGCAGACGGCTGTTCTGACCGGAGGGAAGGGATGGATTTTGTTTCTTTGCACAGCAGGGAATAAATTCCATCTCTTCCCCTAGTAAAAGCCCCTCACAGTACACATAAACACTGGTTAGGCACACAGTTAACCCTTTGATCGCCCTAGATGTCATTAGTACAGTGACAGCGCATATTTTTAGCACTGATAACTATATTAGTGTCACTGGATCCCAAAAAGTGGCAATAAGTGTCTGAATGTCTCCTGCAATAGTCAACAGAGAAAAACAGCTGTCAACTCCATAAACCTCAGATATTTTTTATTTTGCCATACCAGTGAGTACAAAGACAGTGCCGGCTGCAATATCAAAGTCCCACTGTAAGTCGCTGATCGCTGCCATTACTAGTAGTAATAAATAAATAAATAAATAAAAATATCCCATAGTGTGTAGAAGCTATAACTTTTGCACAAACCAATCAATATATGCTTATTGGGATTTTTTTTACCACAAATATGTAGCAGAATACATATTGGTCTAAATTGATGAAGAATTTAGATTGTTCATTTTTTTTATTGAATGTCTTTTAGAGCAGAATGTAAAAAATATATACATTTTTTTTTTCAAAATTGGCGCTATTTTTTTGTTTATAGCGCAAAAAATAAAAAACCCAGAGGTGATCAAATACCACCAAAAGAAATCTCTATTTGTGGGGGGGGGGGGGGGGGAAGGACATACATTTTATCTGTGTAGAGTGTTGCGCGACTGCGCATTTTTTCATTTAAATTAGCGCAGTGCCATATCGTAAATAATGGCCTGGTCATGAAGGGGTGTAAATCTTCTGGAGGTCAATTGGTTAATTTGTTAGTCAAATCCATCGAAATCTGCTGCATCTAACATCACCCTCCTCCCCATACTGGCAATGCTGCTGTGAAAGGGTGGCTCCATTGCTCCTCTATCCGGAGTGGAGACACCCAAAGACATACTGGCCGGATTACCAGGTGAAAATAAAGGAAGAAACTTTGAAGCAGCCCCAACATTTGTGGACTGGTAAGCTGCAATATATTACATTTTTGTTTTAGATTTTAATATTATTTTATAAGTGTATAAGTAAACTGCCATGGAATCCAAAAGGCCCCTTTTCTACTCCACATCTACTTTGGCTGATCTATAGTTAAAGCGTTTGTTACCCTAACATTTCATATTCCTGATAAGTGCCTGCTGCGCCATGTACTTGTATGAAAAATTATCCTGTTATTTTTGTATTGCTTCCTTTATGTGAAATCCTTGGTGTTCCTGCCAGTCTCTTTGCTTTCCTATTAAACTGATCACATTAGGCAGGAGAGCACACCCTGGTCAGTTCCCTAGCTATGCTGTGAACTCTTCTTCAATGATCAGACTTGTCCTGACACCCCCCCCCCCCGCACAGGCATTCACTGGAAAGCTCAGTACACTGCTGCTTCTCCTCCCCCAGCTCTTATGCAACTGAGAACAGAGGGAATGTGATCACTTATAAAAAAAGGGAAAAAAAGGTATTTAAAATTAATTATAAAAAATATTTTGCTTTTCATTTCTATTTTTAAACTGAATGGGTTGTTTTACACGGTGATCATTTACAATCACTTTAAGAGAGGTTCTGTGAAAGACAGCACGTGTATGAACAATTATTTCCTACAACAATATTACAGAATATTACACTGAGCTTTACAGAGGACTAAAAATTACACATTTCCTATTAAAGAGGAAGTAAAGCCTCCGTAAAAAAACAAAAACAAAAATACACCCTGCAAGACAAAGGCATAATGAGCTAGTATGCATAGCATACTAGCTCATTATGAAGTACCTACCTGAGATCGAAGCCCCCTCAGCCGTCCTCATTCGCCTCCTTTGTCGCCGCCATCTCTCCCAGAGTGACTTCTGGGTATCGCGGCTCCGGCGCTGTGACTGGCCAGAGCAGCGATGACGTCACATCCACGCATGCGCGCAGGTGCCGCCACTAAAGCCCTGTACACACGATCGGATTTCCTATGGTTTTTTAACCGATGGATTTTTCCATCGGAAAACCGATGAAGCTGACTTTCATCAGTCTTGCCTGTAGTCAGTCAAAAAACCGACCGTTCCAAACGCGGTGACGTAAAACACTCCGAAGAGCCGAGAAAAATTAAGTTCAATGCTTCTGAGCATGCGTCGACTTGATTCTGAGCATGCCTGGGTTTTTTATCCGATGGAGTTCCCCACAGACGATAGTAATTTGCTATCGGTTTTTTAACCATCGTATAAATTTAAAACATGTTCTATTTTTAAACACTGATGGGGCCCATACACGATCGGTTTGTCCGATGAAAAAAGTCCATCGGACTGTTTTCATCGGTTAAACCTATCGTGTGTACAGGGCTTAACGGCATGATCGCCGTTAGTAACGGCACGCTCAGTGCACCTGCGCACTGTTGTCTACGGCGCATGTCTGTTGCAAATATCTCCTAAACCGTGTAGGTTTAGGAGATATTTCTTGCACCTACAGGTAAGCCTTAATCTAGGCTTACCTGTAGGTAAAAGTGACAACCACTTTAAGTAGAATTAAACCCTTCATTCATAGTTATCATCCCTGACATGTAAGGACATGTAAGGATTTATGGCTACAGGGCCTTTTTCCAGCTGGAACGTGGGGGATCACAGCTCAGGTATCTCCAGCATTGAATGTACAGTATGTAATGGCAAGGGGTGCTGCGGTATGCTGGAGTAACTAATGCTAATAAAGCTGGCTGCTGGGGATCTATTTTTGCAGGGGAGGTCTATTTCTGCTGGTTAGGGGGAAAGTTGGCACTGGGCGTCTTACGTTTCTGGAGGGTTGATTGTTGCTGGGAGGGATATACTGTTGATGGAGGAGTCTACTAGCGCTGGCTGCTAGAGGTTCTATTCATGTTAGCCAACCTAGCAGCCGCTAGGAGATCTATTGTTGTTATGGTGGATCTATTGGTGCTGGTGCATGTTTTGTAGCTGCTGTGGAGCTATTGTTGCTGGGGTGGGGTCTATTGTTGATGGGGTGGATTTATATTTATTGTTACTGGCTGCAGGGGATCTATTTTACTGCTGTACATGTTATCATTGACAAATTATATTCAAACTACTTAGCTCCACCAAATGATACTTGGTTCTGTATTCTCTAAAAGCGGCGGTACTGGAAGGAGGGTAGGGGGTGGAACCAAGGGACAGTGTCTAGAGGTGGATAGGGACTTGGAAGGTGGGAGTACCTGCACCTATTTGAGAAAAAAAACCTGAGCTACAGTTACATTTTTTATAAAAGCTCCACCTTTCTTAAAGCGGAAGTAAACCCATGCACGTGCCAGGAATGTAACTCTCCCATTGGTTGTGCTCTCAACCAGACTGTCAAACCATCCAATGGCTGGTGTCATAACCAATCACATGTGCAGCATCATGGCAGTTGTAGATTAAACAGAGGCCAAGATGGCAGATTCCTTGGCTGAAAACGATAAGAGGGTGTACTACCACTTTAATTACAAAGCCATCCTTGAGCTATAGGCAGTATTGTCATCTGCCCCCCTTCACATCTGTCCCTCCCACAGTAGTGTCCTCAGCCTGCCCCTTCCCAGCCTCCCCCCGCCCCTTCACATAACCCACCTCCCCAGTAGTGTTCCCTGCCTTTCTGTTCCTCCCATAGCAGTGTTCTCTGCCCCACCCCCACCAAGCATTGTCCTCTGCACTAACTTCACCCCCCCCCAGTAGTGTCCTCAGCCCTTTATAGTAGTTTCCTATGCTCCCCCCTCCCACAATAGTGTCCTCTACCACCCCATAGTAGTGTCCTCTGCCCCCCCCCCAGCAGTGTACTCTGCCCCTGTTACATCACCCCCCTACACAAACACACAGCATTGTCCTAGCTCCTACCTTACACAGGTGTACAGCAGAGCAGAAAGAGTGAGGCAGTGCAGTTACGGACAAAGGGCGAGAGCAGAAGCTGCCAGAGTTAACTTTTCATATTAATGGGGCTGGTAACTGAGCTATTAATTATCTTAACTGAGCTAATAATCAAGCTGATGACTGGTTTCTAGGACTGCCCTACGTCCTAGCAACCAATTACCGGCTGGTTATCTTGAAAGGTTAACTGGGGCAGCTCCTGCTCTCGCCCTCTCTCCAGAACTGTGCTGCCTCCTTCTCTTCACTTTGCTATGAGGATGAGAGTGGCGGAGACTGGGGGGAAGGACCGGAAACCTAATTTGCCTGACCACTGTCACCCGGACAGGACAGTGACCTGGATCATGATACTCCATTTACTGGTGCCTGGACAATAGGGTCGGCAAAGTGGGGACGTGTTTGCAATCTAAATGTCACCTGCCCACAGTCAACAAATAGATTGTGATTGACAGGTTGCTGATCCCCATTGTATCATATTCCCCTTTGCTCCTCCCCCAGTTTCTACATAAAAGGTTATGTAGGAAAGTGAAGGGAGAGGTGGAGGAGCTGGGACATCACAGTTAGTAATTAAAGGTGAAACTCGAAAAATTTGAATATCGTGCAACAGTTCATTTATTTCACTAATGCAACTTAAAAGGTGAAACTAATACACTGCTCATTTTTGAATCAGAACTCCTGGGAACTCCTGGGATATTTATCTGGTCAGTTAAGTAGCAGAGGGGGTTGTTAATCAGTTTCAGCTGCTTTGCTGTTAATTGAAATTAACAACAGGTGCACTAGATGTGCAACAATGAGACGACCTCCAAAACAGGAATGTTTTTTCAGGTGGAGGTGTCTGATATTTTTTTTCCCTACTTATCTTTTCTGACTGTTTTTCACTAGTTTTTTATTTGTCTAGGGTCAGTGTCACTACTGGTAGCACGAGGCGATACTTGGACCCTATAAAGGTTGCACAGGCAGTCCAACTCCTCCAGGATGGCACATCAATACGTGTCATTGCCAGAAGGTTTGCCGTGTCTCCCAGCACAGTCTCAAGAGCATGGAGGAGATTCCAGGGGACAAGCAGTTACACTAGGAGAGCTGGACAGAGCCGTAGAAGGTCCTTAACCCATCAACAGGACCGGTATCTGCTCGTTTGTGCAAGGAGGAACAGGATGAGCACTGCCAGAGCCCTACAAAATTACCTCAAGCAGGCCACTGGTGTGAATATCTCTGACCAAACAATCAGAAACAGACTTCATGGGGTGGCCTGAGGGCCCGACGTCCTCTAGTGTGCTCTGTGCTCACTGCCGGACACTGTGGAGCTCGATTGGCATTTTCCATTGAACACCAGAATTGGCAGGTCCGCCACTGGTGCCCCATGCTTTTCACAGATGAGAGCAGGTTCACCCTGAGCATATATGACAGACGTGAAAGGGTCTGGAGAAGCTGCGGAGAACTTTATGCTGCCTGTAACATCGTTCAGCATGACCGGTTTGGTGGTGGGTCAGTGATGGTCTGGGAGGCATATCCATGGAGGGACGCACAGACCTCTACAGGCTACACAATGGCACCCTGACTGCAATTAGGTATCGGGATGAAATTCTTGGACCCATTGTCAGACCCTACGCTGGTGCAATGAGTCCTGGGTTCCTCCTGGTGCACGACAATGCCCGGCCTCATGTGGCAAGAGCATGCAGCCAGTTCCTGGAGGATGAAGAAATGGATACCATTGACTGGCCCCAACGCTCACCTGACCTAAATCCAAAAGAACACCTCTGGGACATTATGTTTCGGTCTATCCGGTGCTGTTAGGTTGCACTCAGTCTGTTCAGGAGCTCAGTGATGCTCTGGTCCAGATCTGGGAGGAAATACCCCAGGACACCATCCGTCGTCTCATTAGGAGCATGCCCTGATGTTGTCAGGCATGCATACAAGGGGGCAAAAGGAAAGACCCTCCAACTACTGAGTGCAGGCATCATAGGATATTTTCACCAAGTGTTCCGCTCTGTGGAACACATATAAGACAGACAGCCCCCTCTGCCTATCAGATCCGATGAAAATGCGGAAGCATTGAAACGCGTCATCTTCCAGAGTCTGCTTTGACGTCACGTCCTGTGGCCTCGAGCCGGCTGCACTCCAGCGTGAACCGCACGCCGCGGTGTGTTGACTTCCTGCTTTCCGGACCTGCATGAGCCCTGCCACGCTCTTTCATCCGCCGCTCATGCGACAACATCGTCCACAATCTCAACACTGGAGGGGCTCCACACTGCCGTAAGACTACAGAGGACCTGAGTGTCATACCCCATGCAGACATCCACAGACATTCTTTTATGCCATTACCTTATTACTATCCTGTGAGTAGCCATTTGGCTGAATCTTATTATTTTTCTAATAAATTGTATTTTACATACTGCACTTAGTAGGCACATTTTCTTTCTTCCTTTTAATGCATACAAGCACTTGGGGGCCATACAAACTACTGAGGACCATTTTGAGTTGTTGCAATGAAATTTCAGCAAAATTGACTAGCTTGCTGCATAATTTTTTCACTTTGATTTTCGGAGTGTCATTGAATTCAGCCCTCTGTAGGTGGATAATTTTCATTTCCATCAAATGATGTGCCATCCTTTCATTCCTAACACATTACCCAGTCCATATCAGTATAGATATCCAGCATGAGATTTTTCCCCGTTGAGATCTGATGTGTTTTCAAAGAGTTCCTTTAATTTTTTTTGAGCAGTGTATATGAGATAGACTCATTACATGCAAAGCAAGATAGTTCAAGCCGTGATTTGTCATAATTGTGATGATTATGGCTTACAGCTCATGAAAACCCCATATCCACAATCTCAGAAAATTTGAATATTACATGCAATCAATAAAACAAGGATTGTACATAGAACTATATCGGACCTCTGAAAAGTATAAGCATGCATATGTACTCAGTACTTGGTTTGGGCCCCTTTTGCAGCAATTAGTGCCTCAATGTGGCGTGGCATGGAAGCTATCAGGCTGTGGCACTGCTGAGGTGTTATGGAAGACCAGGATGCTTCAATACCGGTCTTCAGCTCTTCTGCATTGTTAGGTCTCATGTCTCTCATCTTTCTCTTGGCAATGCCCCATAGATTCTCTATGGGGTTCAGGTCAGGCGAGTTTGCTGGCCAATCAAGCACAGTCATCCCATGGTCATTGAACCAGGTTTTGGTGCTTTTGGCATTGTGGGCAGGTGCCAAGTCCTGCTGGAAAATGAAGTCAGCATCCCCATAGAGCTCATCTGCGGAAGGAAGCATAAAGTGCTCCAAAATCTCCTGGTAGACGGCTGCGTTGACCCTGGACTTAATGAAGCACAGTGGACCAACACCAGCAGATGACATGGCTCCCCAAATCAACACAGACTGTGGAAACGTCACACTGGGCTTCAAGTATCTTGCAGTGTGCGCCTCTCCATTCTTCCTCCATACTCCGGCTCCTTGGTTTCCAAATGAGATGCAAAATTTGCTCTCATCAGAAAACAGGACTTTGGACCACTAAGCAACAGACCAGGTGTGTTTTTCTTTAGCCCAGGTAAGACGCTTCTGATGTTGTTTGTTGTTCAGGAGTTCCTTGACAAGAGGAATTCGACATTTGAAGCCCATGTTCAGGATCCGTCTGTGTGTGGTGGCTCTTGATGCACTGACTCCAGCCTCAGTTCACTCCTTGTGAAAGTCTCCAACACTTTTGAATGGCCTTTTCCTGACAATCCTCTCCAGTCTGCGGTCATCCCTGCTGCTTGTGCACCTTTTTCTTCCACACTTTTCCCTTCCACATAACTTTCTATTAACGTGCTTTGATACAGCACTTTTGGAACATCCAACTTCTTTTACAATTACATTTTGAGGCTTTCTCTCCTTATGGAGGGTGTCAATGATGGTTTTCTGCACAACTGTCAGGTCTGTAGTCTTTCCCATGATTGTGATTCCTACTGAAACAGACTGAGAGACAATTTAAAAGCTCAGGAACCCTTTGCAGGTGCTATGGCTTAATTAGCTGATTAGAGTGGGGCACTTTGAGCCCAGAATATTGCACCTTTTCACAATATTCTAATTTTCATGAGCTGTAAGGCATAATCATCACAATTATGACAAACCACGGCTTGAACTATCTTGCTTTGCATGTAACGAGTCTATCTCATATATTAGTTTCACCTTTTAAGTTGCATTAGTGAAACAAATGAACTTTTGCACAATATTCAAATTTTTCGAGTTTCACCTATAAATACTCCCAGAAGAGTGTCAGGAACAGTGGCCCTGCGTTATATGTGTGTGCGTTGATGGTCTGACTTTAGGCAGGTGTGGTGCTGCAGTTTGTTTGTGAACCTGAAGATGGTGCTCTGTCATGGTTATGTAGGCGTTGAAGGGAGGGGCAGAGGAGCTGGTCCAGCATAGACACTCCCAGAAGCTGAGAGGGCTCTGATATGCAAGGAGGGAGTCGGTTGTCCTAGAAAACTCACTCTTCCTGAAATAGTCAAATTTGCCAACAAGTTCAGAAGCGATTAAAACATAATTTATGGAAAAGAAAAACCCTTCAAGTGAGAATTTAAAATATTGGACTTTTCTATGCTTTTACCTGCAATATTTGAAACTGGTGACAGGGTCTATTTACCAACCAGCCTGATTTTCTAGCCCATCATAGCCAAAAACACGCAGTTGAGATGCTTCACATGCATATTTGTGACTTACCTAAAGACAGTAGGTTCCTATATCTAAAAAAGTAGAACTATTTCCTATACTTTAGGTTAAACTATTTTTAATAATCAGCCTTGACGTGAATGTGAGTCTGCACGAGGTTAATGAGATTAGCCAATGGTTAATAATCATTACTCTCATCTATGGCTTCTACCAGCCCCCCCCCCCCCCCGCCTCCCCCAATTTATTCCTTGTGAGAATGCTGATAAGGAATCTCCCACCAGCTCCCCCTTAAACGTAAGTGAAATATGTAACTTGGTGGGATACACAAGCAGTTGGGAGCCAGGCATTACATCAACATTTCAGCTGATAAGGGGATGCACAATGGAGTGTTAGACTAATAGAAAAACATGCTGTGGATAAGGCAGACTCCTGATAGCATGGCTTGATGTGAAATCCCATTGTCTCTCCTTTTTCTCCATCCACTCCTGGAGTGACAGAAAATTCCAGCGGCGGCAGGCAAGCCAGGGGTCAACTATTACAGCCACCCCCCTTTCAAAGCTAAACGCTTTTACATTGACGCTGATTGTATAAATGATGGCTGAATAATGAGCCGTGATAACACTCCACTCTGAATGTTTCCATGCAAGATGTAATTAATAAGAGGCAGCTTCATTAAGGATCTTTACAAATCCCCTGTGTCAAGCCATGTCCACCTTGGATCCTTATTCCATATATAAACAATGGATGAGCAGATCTTAAATGTGCCTGGTGGGATGCTATATGATCCATTTTCTGCCAGATCTGGGATAATCTATGGGGGAGCAGACACTGTTGGATAAGAATATGTTTGGTAAACAGTGATTGGGTAGATCAGGCTTTCTCAACCAAGGTCCATTATGTGCATCATGTTGGAATGATTGTTTAGATATCTGTCGAGACCTATTTTACTATATATATATACATTGTTTCTACTATTTTATGTGTATGTATACCCTTTGTAATATTAAACAATTATTATACTCATTAGTTCGTTCAATTTAGTAGTGTGCTTCATACAAAGTCCCACAACCCCTCTCCTCTTTCAAAATGTACCAGGTATGGAGGTATATGAACTATTACCATACTGGTGACCTCACAATAGGGATAAAACTTTTTTGCGGAAGGGAGTTTAACAAGACACGTGGCCACTCATTAAAATAAGAAGAAAAGAGGTTTAACTTTAAACTATGTATAGGATTCTTTACTATAAGAGCGGCAAGGATGTGGAATTCCCTTCCACAGGCGGTGGTCTCAGCGGGGGGCATTAATGGTTTCAAGAAACTATTAGATAAGCACCTGAACGACCACAACATACAGGGATATACAATGTAATACTGAAATATAATCACACACATAGAATGCACGCTTACCACAAGGCAAGCAAGATGGGCTTGCGGCTAATTACCCTGCCAGGGCCTTTATCCAGGGGGTTCTGCAACTCCGGATGGTCCGAATGGTGGTAGAAAAGTATGCAGCGGATAGCTGGATTTTCTCGAACCTTCAGGTCTCATGTGAAGTGGTCAAGTATTGCCAAAAAGGAAAAAAGAACTGGGGTATGAATGCTCAGGAAATCCAAACATTTATGTTTATACTGCAGGCTGCATCCCATGACATCCAGTAAAACATCCCATGGCTTTCCATGACATCTGGTAAAACAACCCTCGCCCCATCCCACCCACCCAAAAAAAGGCCCCACGCCATCTTGTGTCCTTTACCACTGCCTCTCACACCAGTGGGGACAGTTATCCATTACTACGGTCTGGGCGCACTGCCAACTGGTAGTGTCACTAGCTCTCTTTTTAAAGTCAAATGACTATATCGCGCTATCAAGTGAATAAATAATCAATAAATTATAAATGAATAAAGTGAAAACTGCCGCTAGACCTAAAGTGTAAACAGTGCACAAAAATTGGTATAAATAAAGGTGATGGTCAGCGCAACTTTCTATACATAAATATATAAACAATATCCAGTGTAAAAATAGATATAAATAACAGTGATGGTCAGCGCAACTTTCTGTACATAAATATATAAACAATGTGCTAAAAATATATCATATAAAGGAATAAATAGTCCACAATCTCCTTTGTGCAAATAAGCAATGTGCTAAAGTAACTTTGGTGAATGTTGTGACAAACAATCTTCTATATTGAGTCTTAGTGATTCCCACTCAGTGCTCCCTGGACTCTTACCTCAGTAAGTAGTATAAACAGCCTTAACGATCTCCTTGGCTGAGGAATAGGGATGAGCCGAACACCCCCGGGTTCGGTTCGCACCAGAACCCGCGAACGGACCGAAAGTTCGCACGAACATTAGAACCCTATTAAATACAATGGATGCGAACGTTCGAAATCTAAAGTGCTAATTATAACGACTAATATGCATGTTATTGTCCTAAAAAGGGTTTGGGAACCCGGGTTCTGCACCAGGGGACATGTATCAATGCAAAACGACGTTTTAAAAACGGCCGTTTTTCGGGAGCAGTCATTTTAATGATGCATAAAGTGAAAAAAAAAAAGTCAAATATTCTTTTAAATATCGTTCCTGGGGGGTGTCTAAAGTATGCCTGTGAAGTGGCATGTGTTTCCCATGTTTAGAACTGTCCCTGCACAAAAATAAATTTTCTAAAGGAAAAAAAGGCATTTAAAACTGCTTGCGGCTTTAATGTAATGTCTGGTCCCGGTAATATGGATGAAAATCTTTGAGAAAAATGGCATAGCTACCCCATCACCAACCCCCCCCCCCCCCGCGCTACCCCAGCCCATTACCAGCCCCTTTGGGTCTTGTATGGATATTAAGGGGAACCCCGCACACAAAATAAAAAAGGCCCTATATACTCTGAACAGCAGTATACAGGCGGTGCATACAAGACAGGGACTGTAGGTTTGTTCTTATGTAGAATCTGTTTGTAATTTTGAACAGGTACGTTGTTTAAGTGTAGCTCCAGCCAAAAAATCTATTTTTAAGCTTTTTGGAAAACATTGGGAAGGGTTATCACCCCTGTAACATTTGTTTTGCTGTCTGTGCCCCTGTTCAGAACATTTCACCTCACTTTCCATCCCAATGACAACTGTTCTTGAAAAGTGGGGTTTTTATTGAAACAAGGATTGGTGATAAAGCATCAGTAGAGTGGAGACACCTTTTTCCCATATTAACTCTTACAGGAGAGAATTTCCCTTCCTAGGGGTAGATTTCCTCTCACTTCCTGTTGTCTCCTTCCGTTTGCAAGTAGGAGTCGTTTGTAAGTTGGATGTTTGAAAGTAGGGGCCTGCCGTATATACTCTGCAGAAATTTGCCCCTTAGGTATCGGTGTTGCCACAACACTGTAAGTCCTCACAGTTACTCTTGGTGGGCGCTGGAATGCCCTGCTGTGAACTATTATATCAGGAATTGTATTAACATGCCATTGTTGCACAGTGGTAGGAAAAATTGGGCCTTTGGTGGTAGTGCTGGTGCCACAACACTGTAAGCCCTCACAGTTACTCTTGGTGGGCGCATGAATGGGTCCTGCTGTGAATTATTAGATCAAGAATTGTAATTGCATGCCCCTGTTGAACAGGGGCTGAAAAATTGGGCCTATGGTGGTGGTGGTGGTGGTGGTGTTGCCACAACACTGTAAGGCCTCACAGTTACTCTTGGTGGCCGCAGGAATGGGTCCTGCTGTGAATTATTAGATCAAGAATTGTAATTACATGCCCCTGTTGAACAGGGGCAGAAAAATTGGGCCTTAGGCACTGGTGCCACAACACTGCAACCCCTCATAGATACTGTACTTGGAGCACAGCAATGAGCCCTGTTGCAAAGTATTGCATCAAAAATTGTAATTACACGCCCCTGTTGAACAGGGGCAGAAAAATTGGGCCTTAGGCACTGGTGCCACAACACTGCAACCCCTCACAGATACTGTACTTGGAGCACAGCAATGAGCCCTGTTGCAAAGTATTGCATCAAAAATTGTAATTACACGCCCCCTGTTAAACAGGGGCTAAAAAATTGGGCCTTAGGCACTGGTGCTGGTGCCACGACACTGCAACCTCTCCCAGATACTCTAGTTGGAGTGCAGGAATGAGCCCTGCTGCAAAGCATTGCATAAAAAATTGTAATTACATGCCCCTGTTAAACAGGGGCTGAAAAATGGGGCCTTAGCCACTGGTAGCGGCACCCAGAAACAAAAATGTTCTTCCAAGCTATCATCAGGAATCGGATCATTGAGGAGGAGGAGGATAGTCAGTCAACATAACAGGACAGTCACTCAGCATCAGCATCAGTCTTGAAGGGATGTGACATTTAAAAATAAATTATTCTGTTATATCAGCTTCAGGTGCTTGGTAGCTGGTGGTGATCCAAGACTGGTTCATCTTTGTGAAGGTCAGTCGATCAACCGAGTCAGGAGACAGGCGCACCCTGTGATCCATGACAAATCCTCCAGCAGCACTGAATGTGCGTTCTGAAAGAACGCTGGATGCAGGACAGGCCAGTAGCTCAATTGCATACTGTGCAAGCTCTGGCCAGTGATCCATCCTCAAGACCCAGTAAGCCAGAGGATTTTCGGTGGGGAAGGTGTCCAAGTCTGACCTTGCCCCTAGGTATTCCTGCACCATGTATATCAGACGCTGGCGATGGTTGCTGGAACCGATCATACCTTGGGGCTGCGGACTAAAGAATTGTCTGAACGCATCGGTCAGACGGCCACCTTCCCCACCGCTCCTTCTTTGACTGACCGAAGCCTCAGTAACTCGTTGTCCAGGACCAGGAGTTTGTAACCTCCCAGTCTCTGGGAACGCGTTGCACAGACCTTTCTGCAAGGCCTCCCGGAGTTGTCTCATCCTCTGCTCCCTCTGCGACGGTAAGATAAGGTCCGCAACCTTACCCTTGTACCGTGGATCAAGGAGAGTGGCCAGCCAGTAATGGTCCCTCTCCTTGATCCGAAGAATACGAGGATCCTTCCGCAGACTTTGCAGGATCAGGGAGGCCATGCAGCGTAGGTTAGCTGAGGCATTCGGTCCGGAGTCCTCTGGGTCACTAAGGACGACATGATCCGCACCTACCTCCTCCCAGCCACGTACAAGTCCACGGGTTTCTTGGGACTGTAAATCATCCCTAAAAGACTGCTGCTGATGATGCTGAGTGCCAGGCTCCACCTCCATGCTGACACAATCCTCCTCCTCCTCCTCCTCTTCCTGTGCGATGGGTGGGACAGAAGGAACACTGTCTGGATAAAGGGGGCCTTGAGAGGCAAGGAAGTCCTCCTCTTCCTGCCTCTGTTCTGCCTCAAGTGCCCTGTCCATTATTCCACGCAGCGTATGTTCCAACAGGTGGACAAGAGGTACAGTGTCACTGATGCATGCACTGTCACTGCTCACCATCCTCGTGGCCTCCTCAAATGGTGCCAGGACAGTGCATGCATCCCTGATCATGCCCCACTGGCTTGGTGAAAAAAAACAGAGCTCTCCTGACCCTGTCCTGGTGCCGTAGTCGCACAGGTACTCATTGATGGCCCTCTGCTGCGTGTGCAGCCGCCGCAGCATGGCCAACGTTGAGTTCCACCTGGTGGGCATGTCACATATAAGGCGGTTCTTGGGCAGGTTCAACTCCTTTTGCAGCTCAGCCAGCTGAGCACTGGCATTATATGATCTGCGGAAATGCACACAGACTTTCCTGGCCTGCCTCAGGACATCCTGTAAGCCCGGGTACCTGCCTAAGAACCGCTGCACCACCAGGTTAAGGACGTGAGCCACACAGGGCACATGGGTCAGTTGTCCCTGTCGGAGGGTGGAGAGGAGGTTGGTGCCATTGTCGCAAGCCACCATTCCTGGCTTAAGCTGGCGTGGCGTCAACCACCTCTCGACCTGCCCCTGCAGATCTGACGGAACCTCTGCCCCAGTGTGGCTCCTGTCCCCCAAACACACCAGCGCAAGCACGGCATGGCATCTTTTTGCCTGCGTACTTGCGTAGCCCCTTGAACGCCTACGGAGCACCGCTGGTTCCGAGGACAAAGCACAGGAAGAAGCCATGGAGGAAGAAGAAGAGGAGGGGGTGGAGGAGAGAGGTGTGTCACAACCAGTAGTAGCATTTTGGAGGCGTTGCGGCGGAACAACCTCCAACACTACTGCACCTTGTCCTGCATCCTTCCCAGCTGCCAAAAGAGTGACCCAATGGGCCGTGAAAGAAAGGTAATGTCCCTGTCCATGCCTGCTGGACCATGAGTCAGCGGTAATATGCACCTTACCGCTGACCGCCCTGTCCAGCGAGGCATGGACATTGCCTTCCACATGCCGGTAGAGAGCCGGAATCGCCTTCCGTGAGAAAAAGTGGCATTTGGGAACCTGCCACTGAGGAACCGCACATTGCACAAACTCATGGAAGGGGGCAGAGTCTACCAACTGAAAAGGCAGCAGTTGAAGTGCTAGCAATTTAGCCAAGCTAGCATTCAACCGCTGGGCATGTGGATGGCTGTGAGTGAACTTCTTTCGACGGTCCAGCAGCTGGGGCAGGGAGATTTGCCTGCTAGAATCGGACGTCGTTGTACTGCTAGCAGAGTGCCCGCAGAGCAGGTTTCAGAGAGGACTGAAGGTATAGTGGGGTTGGAGATCCCAGCTGATGCGGAGCAAGGAGAGGTCCGCTTTGTTCTTTGGTGTGGGTCTTTAAGATAGGCTTGCCAACGAGCTGCATGGCAGGTCAACATATGTCTGGTCAAGCATGTGGTGCCCAAGCGGCTGATGTTTTGGCCACGCGAGATACGCTTGAGACATATGTTGCAAACAGCAGCGGTGCGATCTAATGCACTTGACTCAAAAAAGGCCCACACCAAAGAACTTTTGGAATAACGGGCAGAGGCAGCGCCCTGCACAGGCGGAGCTCTGCGGTGTAATTCAGTCGTTGTGCTGCCCTTACGCTGGCCCCACGAGGGCATCCTGCCTCGTTGGAGATGTGCCTCCTCCTCATCCTCCTCCTCCTCCCCTCTCCTATCAGGCACCCACGTGGAGTCAGTGACCTCATCATCCCCTCCCTCCTCATCACTGGAGCCAATCTGGCAGTATGCTGCAGCTGCTGGAACATGACTGCCAGATTTCTGTCCTTCTTGAGCATCCCCTCTCTCTGCTCTCACGCTACTGCCTTCCCCTAGCTGGGTATTATCATCAGACCCTTCGAAACGCTGGGCATCCTCCTGGAGCATGTACCCAACACTGTGCTCAAACAGTTCGGGGGACTCCTCAGGAGGACACGGTGGGTCTAGGGAAGGAGTGACTGATGATGACATAGATACGAGGGAAGAGGACGCTTTGGCAGCTGCTTTGCCAGTACCCTGAGCCTGAGTGAGAGAGGATGAGGAGGATGAGGAGGGCTTGGTCATCCACTCTACCAAGTCTTCGGCATGATGCGGCGCAACACGTCCAGCTGCCGAAAATAAGGACAAGCGTGTCCCATGGCCACGTGCTGATGATGATGCACCACATCCACGACCAGCACTTTTGTCTCTAGAAACAGAGCCTGCTTGCCCTCTTTTATTGGCTCCTGACTGTCTGCCTCTCCTTGTTTGCCTTCCAGACATTCTAAAGGCCTGCAGGGAGATGGGAAACCCAGCAATAAGGCCTAGCTTCAGGTGTATAATGTGCAGGAGGCACACTACGCCCGCTGTAAGTGCTGCAGATGCCTGCCTGTGTTACTCAAACAGGAAATCACAGCAATAAGGGCTAGCTTCAGGTGTATATTTTGCAAGAAGCACAATACGCCTGCTGTAAGTGCTGCAGATGCCTGCCTGTGTTACTCAAACAGGAAATCACAGCAATAAGGGCTAGCTTCAGGTGTATATTTTGCAAGAAGCACAATACGCCTGCTGTAAGTGCTGCAGATGCCTGTTAGTGTAACACAAAAGAAAACAAACTACGAGCAATAAGGGGTAGCTTTAGGTGTATAATGTGCAGAAGGCACACATTACGCCTGCTGTAAGTGCTGCAGATGCCTGCCTGTGTTACTCAAACAGGAAATCACAGCAATAAGGGCTAGCTTCAGGTGTATATTTTGCAAGAAGCACAATACGCCCACTGTAAGTGCTGCAGATGCCTGCCTGTGTTACTCAAACAGGAAATCATAGCAATAAGGGCTAGCTTCAGGTGTATATTTTGCAAGAAGCACAATACGCCCGCTGTAAGTGCTGCAGTTGCCTGCCTGTGTTACTCAAACAGGAAATCACAGCAATAAGGGCTAGCTTCAGGTGTATATTTTGCAGAAAGCACACTACGCCTGCTGTAAGTGCTGCAGATGCCTGTTAGTGTGACACACGCGGAAAACACAGCAATAAGGGCTAGCTTCAGGTGTATGCTGTGCAGGAGGCTTAGCAAAAATATCACTGACACTGTCCCTGCCTATCCTTCTCTCTCCCTACACACAAGGTTTAGCAGAATTCACAGACACTGTCCCTACCTATCCTTCTCTCTCCCTACACACAAGGTTTAGCAGAATATCACACTGACACTGTCCCTACCTATCCTTCTCTCTTCCTACACACAATTTCACTAACACTGTCCCTGCCTATCCTTCTCTCTCCCTGCACGCCGGAACACACTACACAAGGCCGCTGAGCTGGCGGCCTTTTATAGTGTGGGGCGTGTACTAAACCCCACAGGCATCCTGCCTGTGGCCAATTATGGCTCTCCTCGCTGCCGGCGTTGTGATTGGCCAAGCATGCGGGGTCACAGTGCATGCTTGGCCAATCACAGCGCCGGGATTTTGGGCCGTTCGCGTCACTCGAATTTGGCGCGAACGACCCAAAACGTTCGATCTTCGTCGAACGATCAAACACACGATGTTCGAGTCGAAGGTATGTTCGACTCGAACGCGGAGCTCATCCCTACTGAGGAACAGATATGTGGCTCCAGGTCTCCAAAACTAGTTGTGGTAACCGAAGAGTGTCTCCAGGCTAGATGCTCCAAATGAGGATGACGGCTTTTGGACTCACAACCATGATTTGATCATAAGAGCCAAATGTATAAAAGGACAAAAAAAGAATCTCCCATAGTGTAAAAACGTATAGTTAAGTAATTTTATTTAAACGGCCAAATGGGCGCTTACACTTGAAAAGATAAAACCAAAATAAAATGTGCAAAGTATGGCGTTGCAGACGCCTCTTACGTCACTTCCGGTGTGCTTGGTGCATCCGGCCACTCCCTACGCATTACGTCATGGCACGTGACTTCATCAGGTAACTTTTCAAGGAACTTTTCACTCTGCAGTGAGGAATTGAGAAGACGCAAGACGCAATGTCACATTATCATGGATTTAGGCGAGTATTTGGGGCATTTTGATTAGATTATTTTTAAATTGCTCCAATGATCACTGGAGAGGGGTGGGGAGTATTGTTTATGAAAGGAATAACTAAAGAGTTAATGTGTTACTAAACCCACAACAGTAAAATAAGTCTGTATATGCAGTAAAGCATGCTTGTTATACTCACTGTGGAACCTAAGGGGTTAATACTCCACATTGTGTAAAAATGCTGTTTGATCCTGTCTTCCCTAATCCTCCCCTCCTTTTACTGTCCCCAATCCATCTGCTGATAGAACAGAGCCTTGAAGGCACTCTGTACATGCTCACTTTGGTGTGCAAGAGAGTTTTTGTTTTGTTTTGTTTTTTGGGAGGGTGCATGTGATAAGCTCAGGGCCAATCAGCACTGTCCAGACAGAAAGTTTGGGGTCATGCAGCCTCATAGGACAGTCAGAGGAGAATGAAAACTCCTCTTACAAGATTTAACCAGTGCTCGACCCGGACACTAATAGAAGTCATAAGCTATATACTGGCGATGAGAAAATGTATTTAGCAGTTTAGATTTACTAAAATAATTGTATTTCCATGTTCTGTGAACTGTGGGAGACCAGATATAGTAGATGCAAGGTCCTGGGTTTAGTAACACTTTAAGATGAAAGTCAGACATGCTGGGAGTAGAGTGATCACATTTCCAAACTGCCATTCAGGGACAACCCCCCCTTCCCAAAAATCAGCTTGTGCTGTAACGAATCACAGCACAACCGGCGGGTGCGCGCTCTACCCAGAAGCACTGATCACGCCCCCAAAAAAGGCCGCCACATCGCCACTTTACTCACTGACCGTACTTGTCCTGGCCGGCCGAGACCCATTTTACCTTGTTCCAACGCTGGCTCTACACTGCCCTGCAGTGATTAGACACAAGGGATTTATGATTTATTCCAATCAAAAGCAGGGGGTGGGGATTGTGCCTCTCCAGACATTCCCAGCCAGGGCAAGTACTGTGAGTAAAGCTGCAATCTGGAGGCCTTTTTTGGGGGCATCAGATCGGCTGGGGGGGGGTGGCTGTGTCAGTTTCATTCCGGGACACTGTATTGTCCTGGAATGAAGGTGCCCTGAACCCGGGACAGACCTGCAAAATGCAGGACTGTCCCGAGCAATTCAGGACATGTGGTCACCCTAGCTGGGAGATTGTTTGAATATGTCTTTCTGGCCAGTTCATGCATAAGTATTGTGTGTTTATTACAAGGGGGAGCAAAACAAGGAGGAGATACCTTTGCCATCAGTTTATCCCATCAATGGCAATTGGATAAAGTTTTCAAAATCAGTTGGACACAGGAGTTGTTTACTGCTACAATACTGTGACAGCAGGAAGGTAAAGTCACCTGGTTGCATCCAGGGGGGTAGATATATTTCTCCCAGATTCAGGCTTTATGCCAACTTATACAACTAGGGAGGGAGTTGATGAAGCCCAGCTGAGGCTAGTGGGCTCATGGATGATTCATACCTCTAGGGAGAGTGCTGGGCGTCGTGCAGGCAGGGAGTTGATGAGACCAGCTGAAGCTTGTCAGCTCGTTTAAGGCCTCTATAAAAACTCCCAGCTTCATTAGGTGTTTGCTCATGCCTGGAACCAGACCTGTGTGGACTGTCTAGGGAGAGTGAACCCCTGTGCGGTGAGACAAAGCCTGTGTGGCTATTTGTTTGGACATTTACTAAACCAGGGACTTAGGGACTAGGACAGCACCAGGCTGATCCCAGTTGTTAGTTAGGAAACCTGCATGTTTAGTCAGAGGTCAAGCTGACCAGGGTTTATTTTGTTTATGTTTCTTTTTGCTTTGCTGTGTTTTTTTGTCACTGTAAATAGAGAAATAAACCGCACCTTTTTGATCTTGAAAACCACAACCTCCGTCTGCTGGGCCTGTTTTTGTGTGGGGAGCCCATCCAGGGGATCACACACACCCGCTGCCGAGCTAACCCCCCCACAGTTGGTGGAGAACCAGTGGCAGTTTTTTTTTAAGCCAGCATGGAGGAGATACTGAAACAGCTGGCTCTAGCAAATGCCAATCAACAGCAGACAAATGCAGGTTTGCAAAAGAGCCTTGCAGCTCAACAACAGAGCTTCGCAGCCCAGCAGCAAGCTCATCAACAGAGCCTTGCAGCCCAGCAGCAAGCTCACCAACAGAGTCTGGAAGCTCAGCAACAAGCCCAGCAGCAATCTGAGGCCCGCTTCATAGACCTGTTACAGAAGCAAGAGCAGAGACTACAACAAATGGAAGCAGTAATGCAGCAACGTCCGCAGACCAGTGAGGAAAGCCGTCCCACTAATACCGCGTCCTTTGGGGTGAGTCGTTTATTGACAAAAATGACTGGAGAGGATGATCCAGAGGTATTTTTGACCACATTTGAAAGGACTGCTGAAAGAGAAAAGTGGCCTGAGGAGCAGTGGGCTGGACTGGTGGCTCCTCTGTTAACTGGTGAATCGCAGAAGGCTTACTATGACCTAGAGCCTGACCAAGCAAAAGACTATGTGATGCTAAAAGCTGAAATATTGGCAAGGCTGGGTGTCACCCTGGCTGTCCGGGCTCAGCGTGTGCATAACTGGACTTTCCAGCTTGGAAAACCCCCCAGGTCTCAAATGTATGATCTCATTCACCTGAGCAGGAAGTGGCTACAGCCAGAGACTTTGTCCGCACCAGAGATTGTGGAACGTGTTGTAATGGATCGGTTTTTGAGAGCTCTTCCTACTGCCATCCAAAAGTGGGTAAGCCATGGAGACCCAGAGACGGCCGGTGGTCTTGTGGATCGTGTAGAGAAATACTTGGCTACAGAGAACCTGACGGCCTCTTCCAGAGACTCTCGGACTTTCCACCCTAAGACCAGACCATCCCCAGGGGCGGATAAGAGGATTCCAAGGGGTGAGGGTGGAGAGAGTGAGAGGGTGGGAGCTCTACCCAAAGTTTGGCGAGAACAGCCTGGGAAGTCAGGGGCTCAAGAGGCAGCCAAATGGATTGTTTGCTACCGCTGCCGGCAAGCGGGACATATTGCAGCAAATTGCCCGATTGTGGAGGAACCCATGCAATGTGACTTTCTGACGGACAGACGTCAGTCGCTGTGTGCGACAGTCGCATGCACTGCCATTCGGGGAACTGAGAAACATTTATGCAAAATGTGTATTAATGGTAGAAATGTTGTGGTATTACTGGATTCAGGTAGCCTTGTGACCCTGATAAAGGCTGAATTAGTTAAAACAGAGGTCTCTGGGAATAGCAAGGTAGCTGTGATTTGTGTGCATGGGGACACCCGAGAGTATCCAGTGACTACAGTGTGTTTCAAGACCCCCAAAGGTACCCTCTCTCATCCAGTGGGGTTAGTATCTCAATTACCGCATGATGCCATTGTGGGAAGGGATTTTCCGAAGTTCTGGGAACTGTGGGATGATCCTGAGCCCCCCACTGGTGCCCCTATGTACCAGGAAGGTGATAGCCAGAACTCCTCTGAGAGTGGTGAGGAGGTGAGCCCACCTCCTCAGACGAAAACCTACCGTCTGTGGAGTTTTCTGATCTTGAGGTTCACAGGGAAAATTTTGCCACAGAACAGTTAAAAGACCCCGCCCTAATAAAGGCACGGGAAAACGTAGTGGAAATAGATGGCGAGTTAGTGAACCCAGATAATACCTGCACTTACCCATACTTCAGCGTAGAGAAGGACCTACTGTATCGGGTGGCAAAAAGGGCAGAAGAAACCGTGGAGCAGCTTGTGGTGCCCAAACCTTACAGGAAGTTGGTGTTGGAGTTGGCCCATGGGCACATTCTTGGAGGTCATCTGGGGACAGAGAAAACCCGAGAGAGGGTATTACAGAGATTCTATTGGCCTGGGGTGATGAAGGACATAGAAAATTATTGTTCCTCCTGCCCTGTGTGTCAGAGGTCGGCCCCGATGCCACATTTCCGTAGCCCGCTGGTCCCTCTACCCATCATTGAGGTCCCGTTTGAGAGGGTCGCAATGGATTTGGTAGGTCCTATAATCAAGTCCGCTAGGGGGCACCAGTACATATTAGTTATAATGGACTATGCCACCCGTTATCCAGAAGCGATCCCTCTCCGAAATACCTCGGCCAAAACCATAGCCAAAGAGCTATCTCTTGTTTTTAGCCGGGTGGGTATTTGTAAAGAACTGCTTACGGACCAAGGTACACCCTTTATGTCCCGGGTTATGAAAGAGCTGTGTAAATTGTTCAAAGTGACGCAATTGCGTACGTCTGTGTATCACCCCCAAACCGATGGGCTGGTTGAAAGATTCAACAAAACCCTAAAACAAATGTTGAAGAAAGTGTTGGATAGAGATGGAAAGGATTGGGACTGTCTACTTCCTTATTTGATGTTTGCTATTAGGGAGGTGCCCCAATCCTCTATGGGATTCTCCCCCTTTGAGTTACTGTATGGGAGACACCCAAGAGGACTGTTGGATATTGCCAAGGAAACTTGGGAAAGTGAGAGTTCTCCCCACAGGAGTGTGATTGAGCATGTCGCCCTGATGCAAGATCGAATTGCACAGGTAATGCCCATCGTGAAGGAACATTTGGCCCAAGCGCAGTTGGCACAGCAGAGAGTGTACAACCGTGGAGCCAAGACCCGTACCTTTTCCCCGGGGGATAGGATATTGGTACTTGTCCCTACGGTTGAAAGTAAATTCCTTGCCAAATGGCAAGGCCCCTACGAGATAATGGAAAAAGTGAGCGAAGTGAATTACAAGGTCAGACAACCAGGAAGGCGAAAGCCCGAACAGATCTATCACGTTAATCTGTTGAAAGCCTGGAGGGATAGAGAGTCCCTAGTCGCAGAAACTTGGTCACCAGCTCAAACTGGTTGCGTGATTCCGGAGGTTGGAATAGCAGCCACCTTGTCACAACCCCAACAACAGGAGGTGAAGGAGTTTGTGCTTCGCAACAAGGAGGTGTTCTCTGAGCTGCCGGGACAAACATCTGGGGTAGAGCATGATATTATTACCCCGCCCGTTGAAAGGGTGAAGTTAAAACCCTATCGGATCCCAGAGGCCCGATGGGAGGCAATACGGGAGGAAGTACAGAAAATGCTGAACTTAGGGGTGATAGAGGAGTCCCAAAGTGATTGGTCTAGTCCCATTGTGTTGGTGCCTAAACCGGATGGGAGCTGGCGATTTTGTAACGATTTTCGTCAGTTGAACAAAGTTACAAAATTTGACACCTACCCCATGCCACGTATAGATGAGTTGATCGACCGGCTGGGAACAGCCCGATACATGACGACTCTTGACCTCACAAAAGGGTATTGGCAAATTCCCCTGGCCAAGTCGGCCAAAGAGAAAACCGCATTTGTAACCCCAGACGGGGCGTTCCAATATAAGAGAATGCCGTTCGGGTTACAGAATGCGCCGGCCACATTCCAGCGGAAAATGGACCAGATACGGAGGCACCATCGGAAGTATGCTGCGGCTTACCTGGATGACGTAATTGTCCATAGCACAGATTGGGCCTCACATCTGCCAAAAGTGCAAGCAGTCCTAGACTCTATCCGGGAAGCGGGGTTTACGGCTAACCCCAAGAAGTGTACCATTGGGCAGGAGGAGGCCAAATATCTTGGGTACACCATTGGCAGGGGAGTAATAAAACCCCAACTCAACAAAGTCGAGGCCATCCAGAGTTGGCCACGTCCCAACAGCAAGAAGCAGGTACGGGCCTTTCTGGGAATCACGGGTTATTATCGGCGCTTCATTCCCCACTTTGCTTCTAAGGCTGTGCCCCTAACCAACCTGACGAAAGGGAAAGGGTCGGTCATGATTAAATGGACCCCCGAGGCTGAGGCAGCATTCCAATTCTTGAAACAAGCCTTATGTAGCCAGCCAGTGTTGTACTCACCCGACTTCTCTAAAGACTTTGTCGTACAAAGTGATGCGTCAGATGTGGGGTTAGGAGCAGTATTGTCCCAGGTCTGGAACGGGGAAGAGCACCCAGTCATTTACCTCAGCAGGAAGTTGAAGTCCCATGAGGTAAATTACGCCACGGTTGAAAAGGAGTGTTTAGCGGTGAAGTGGGCTCTAGATTCCCTTCGGTACTATCTGCTAGGTAGGCACTTTGACATGGTTACGGATCACGCTCCGTTAAAGTGGATGGCTCAAAACAAGGAGACAAATAGAAGAGTGAATAGGTGGTTCCTGGCCCTACAGGAATTCAACTTCACAGTAAAGCATCGCCCTGGCGTTCAAATGGGGAATGTGGATGCTTTGTCTCGAGTACATGAATGCCTGATTGCTGGTGTTCCAACCCCAAGGTTAAAACAAGAGGGGGGTATGTGACAGCAGGAAGGTAAAGTCACCTGGTTGCATCCAGGGGGGTAGATATATTTCTCCCAGATTCAGGCTTTATGCCAACTTATACAACTAGGGAGGGAGTTGATGAAGCCCAGCTGAGGCTAGTGGGCTCATGGATGATTCATACCTCTAGGGAGAGTGCTGGGCGTCGTGCAGGCAGGGAGTTGATGAGACCAGCTGAAGCTTGTCAGCTCGTTTAAGGCCTCTATAAAAACTCCCAGCTTCATTAGGTGTTTGCTCATGCCTGGAACCAGACCTGTGTGGACTGTCTAGGGAGAGTGAACCCCTGTGCGGTGAGACAAAGCCTGTGTGGCTATTTGTTTGGACATTTACTAAACCAGGGACTTAGGGACTAGGACAGCACCAGGCTGATCCCAGTTGTTAGTTAGGAAACCTGCATGTTTAGTCAGAGGTCAAGCTGACCAGGGTTTATTTTGTTTATGTTTCTTTTTGCTTTGCTGTGTTTTTTTGTCACTGTAAATAGAGAAATAAACCGCACCTTTTTGATCTTGAAAACCACAACCTCCGTCTGCTGGGCCTGTTTTTGTGTGGGGAGCCCATCCAGGGGATCACACACACCCGCTGCCGAGCTAACCCCCCCACAATACATATTAGAGTTTGATTTGATCCAGCCAGAAATGGTGGTTACTCCCTCATGGCTATGGTCAGTGACTGATGCCATTCCTCTTGCTATATAACAGCCTCAGTGAAAATGTACTGTTATATGGGATAGCAAAAGAAAAGATTTGGGTCACTTTGTGGCTGCTCAAAGATATAAAATAATGCTTTATTTATTCACTAAATATACTGAGTATTGTATGAACACTTTTGGGAAGCTGGAAAGCATGTGCCTCCTGCTTTGCGTCAACATGAGCCTTGTCAAGACAGTTTAATTATTTGATTGGGCTATCTAATGCACCAAAATGCAGAAAAACTGGTGCATGCACTATTTTTTGTAACTTAGTACACCACAACGCAGGGTAATGTGTCATTATGTGTTGTGCACATCAAAGCATCAAAGCAGATGTGTTGATAAGATGCATTGGAGTGCCAATAAGAATGCAAATCACCACAGAGCATAACCCCACTTTCATGTATTGTCGTAGGACAAAGGGTGATCTAATCCAAAATGTTGCTATTAGATACAGAATTAATGTTCGCCATACAGATAAAATGGACATCACATCAAAAGCGTGCTAGCAGGAGCCATTATTTATGTAAAGCATAAAAAAGAGTGAGGAAATGATGGCTGCACTAAACCGCAATATCAGAAGTTAATTGTCAAAAATATAATTTACACTATCCAAAAGCTCCTAACCCATATAGACATCTAAAACAGCAGTAGTAGAACAAGCTGCATTGTTTTGTTTTGTCATTGGTGACTCACGTCAATGATGTAATCTCCATAAACATTATCGGACAGCCCGCACCCCTCCTTGGTCAAGAACTCAATGTTGCTTCTTCTTGGAATCCTTTATTTACCTGCAATAAGAAAGAAGAAAGAGTAGAGTTACTATGGGGCTTATTTACTAAAACTGGAGAGTGCAAAATCCAGCTCACTTCTGCATAGAAACCAATCAGCTTCCAGGTTTTATTACCTAAGCTTAATTGAAAAAGCTGAGGTTAGAAGCTGATTGGCTACCATGCACAGCTGCACCAGATTCTGAGTGCACCTGTTTTGGTAAATCTACCCCTATGAGTTACTATACCAACATATGAAATCCAGTGGCGGCTGATGGTATATTTTTTTGGGGGGGTGGCAAACAATGCACCCACAGCCACCCCCCCCCTCGGTCAGTTGGTCACCAGCCCCGCGCTTACCCCATCTTGGTCGCGAGCAGCACTTCCTCTGGGCGTCAGGCGGCGGCTTCCTCCTCCTCTGCATCATGGTAGCTTCCGCCGTATGTCTCCTCCCTCCTCCTCCTAGGCGGCCAATAGGATTCCTTCTCCTCTCGGCCAATCAGGAGATGGGTCTCAGGACCCACTTCCTGATTGGCTAGGAGGAGAATCAGGAAAACAATAACGAATATTAATTTGCTACTGTCACACAACTGGGTGAGCTCAGAGCGCAGTGCTCTGCGCCTGAGCCTACCCTTTTTTAAGCCAATTTGAGCCTCAGGCTCTAATCACATGCTTCTAAAAAAACAAAAAAAACATGGAATCCATGCGCCTGGCGCCCTGCATGTAGATTAGGGGCCGGGCGCATGGATTAGGGGGGCGGCGCCGCCACTGATGAAATCTGAACCATCCATGTAAATTTATAAAAAAGTTATGCCCACTCTTGCATTACTTTCAGTATAGCTCTCATACGGAAACACCTCAAAATAATTGAATATTATCAAAAAGTTCATTAATTTTAGTAATTCAATTCAAAAAGTGAAACTCATATAATATGGAGATGTGTTACACACAAAGTGATATATTTCAAGCATTTCTTCCTTTTAATTTTTGATGATTATGGCTTACAGTTAGTGAAAACCCAATCAGTATCTCAGAAAATTTGAATAATACATAACACCAATTTAAAAAAAAGGATTTTTAATACAGAAATGTTGGCTTACTGAAATGTATAACCATGTACAGTATAGTATGCACTCAATACTTGGTCAGGGCTCTTTTTGCATGAATTATTGCATCAATGCGGCGAGTCATGAAGGCGATCAGCCTGTGGCACTGCTGAGGTGTTATGAAAGTTCATGTTGCTTTGATAGCGGCCTTCAGCTTGTCTGTATTGTTGGGTCTGGTGTCTCTCATCTTCCTCTTGACAATATCCCTCAGATTCTCTATGGGGTTTAGGTCAGGTGAGTTTGCTGGCCAATCATGCACAGTGATACCATGATCATTAAACCAGGTATTGGTACTTTTGGCAGTGTGGGCAGGTGCCAAGTCCTGCTGGAAAATGAAATCGGCATCTCCATAAAGATGGTCAGCAGAGAGAAGCATGAAGTGCTCTAGAATTTCCTGGTAGAGGGCTGTACTGACTTTGGACTTGATAAAACATAGTGGACCAACACCATCAGATGACCATCAGATGACATGGCTCCCAAATCATCACTGACTGTGGAAACTTCACACTGGACCTCAAGTAACTTGGATTCTGTGCCTCTCCACTCTTCCTCCAGACTCTGGGACCTTGATTTCCAAATGAAACGCAAAATTTACTTTCATCCGAAAAGAAGACTTTGGACCACTGAGCAACAGGCCAGTCCTTTTTCTCCTTAGACCAGGAAAGGCGCTTTGACATTGTCTCTTGTTCAGCAGTGGCTTAACACAAGAAATAATAAGTGATCATCTGCGCTACTATGAGAATAAATATCCCAATATCCTTGTGGATAATTGCTGCAATACCTAATGAATTCACAACTTCACAAGCATAAATAATAATAAAGTGATATTGTGCTATTCCCTACGTGTAAATAAACAAATCAGAAAAATGAACAAAAATCACACTCAACAGTGATAATAATGAATGTGCAAATAAAGTGTTCACGATAAAGTTGAAGTTCACGCGTTCAAATAATAAATGAAATAGTCCTTTGATGATAATAATAATACTAATAATTCCAAAGAGTCTTTCTGCTTCCACCAACACCTCACTTCTCATAGAACTCTCACATCAAGGGTACATAACATGAGCTTTGGAACAGCCTCCAATATGGGTAAGATGGGCCTTACTTCCAGGGACTCCTCAGCTTATCCTCAAATATGAATCCAGACTCCCATATAAGGATGATGTAGACAATAGTTTATTTCCATTAAAAAGACCATGTATTAAAACAATAACTGCTTACATCTAAATTCAGCAAGCTGCGCTTCAAACGAGTAAAAACATTGGCATTTTCCGCCTCTTACATCACTACCGGTCCGCTGTGTATTCCGGCCACGCCCTACGCATTACGTCACGTCGCGTGACTTCTTCAGGGAACTTTATTAACACAAGAAATGCGACAGTTGCAGCCCATGCCCTGTCTACATCTGTGTGTGGTGGCTCTTGAAGCACTGACAACAGCCACAGTCCGCTCCTTGTGAATCACCCAAATTCTTAAATAGCCTTTGCTGCACAATATGGGGTTATCCCTGTTGCTTGTGCACCTTATACTACCACACTTTTTCCTTCCACTCAACTTTCTATTAATATGCTTGGATACAGCACTCTGTGAACAGCCAGCTTCTTTAGCAATGACCTTTTGTGACTTACCCTCCTTGTGGAGGGTGTCAATGACTGTCTTCTGGACAACTGTCAAGCCAGCAGTTGTCCCCATGATTGTGTAACCCAGTGGTTCTCAACCCTGCCCTCAAGTACCCCCAACAGGCCATGTTTGCAGGTTTTCCTTTATCTTGCACAGGTGCTTTAAATCAGAGTCAATGGCTTGGTATTTTGGACAGCTATTTTATCTAAGAGAAATTCGCAAAACATGACCTGTTGGGGGTACTTGAGGACAGGGTTGAGAACCACTAATGTAACGTACTGAACCAGACTGAGAGACCATTTAAAGGCTCAGGAAACCTTTACAGGTGTTTTGAGTTAATTAGCTGATTAGAGTGGGACACTGTGAATCTACAATATTTACCTTTTCCACAATATTCTATTTTTCTGAGATACTGTAAGCCAGGGATATGCAATTAGAGGACCTCCAGCTGTTGCAAAACTACAAGTCCCATCATGCCTCTGCCTCTGGGTGTCATGCTTGCTGCTGTCAGTGTCTCGCTATGCCTCATGGGACTTGTAGTTCTGCAACAGCTGGAGGTCCGCTAATTGCATATCCCTGCTGTAAGCCATAATCATCAAAATTAAAAGAAAGAAATGCTTCAAATATATCACTCTGTGTGTAATGAATCTATATAATATACGAGTTCCACTTTATGAATTGAATTACTGAAATGAATAAACTTTTTGATGATATTCTAATTTTTGAGATGCACCTGTATATAATAAGCTACATGATAACGGGAGTTAATCATTTTGGTGGAGTCTGTTTGATATCCGGTATATAAATAAAATGCATAACATATACACATACACATACATATTGTGTGCAATCATTAGAGCTACAGAAACAGAGGAAACAGAGATTAGAAATGATCTTTATAAGTGTGCAATGTAAAAGATTTTAATAAAAGAGCTATACTGAAACTTGAAAATATGGTGATTGAATAAATTGCATCTAGTGCTCAGTAGAGTGTACAACATTTACAATGCATTCCTTAATTCTTAAATGGAAGTTTGCAGCTAGCAGCGAACATCCTAAAGTATTGATTGGTGTGTGAAAGTCCACCAGGAAGACATGTTGCCAAGAGAAAAGACTAAACCTCCCGCCTGAAATTAATAACTACTCCATCAAGATCTTGTTTGTTCTCCTTGCCCAAAAGAGGAAAGGACTTTGGTCCCTGCTTATCGGGTAATGAATGTGGAAAAAAAAACCTCAAGAATGCTGCTGAGGGCAAATGTTGTAACTCACACGATACACAAAAGACTAAAGAGCAGAGGAATCCAGGCATTATAAGTTGTCTTCTTACTATTAGAACCAGCTAAGGAGCCAAAGTTAGTTTGGGCCAAATGGTGGCCAGGTGTGAAGGTAGAATCTGACTACATTTATGTCAGGAGCCAGGTCCCTAGGTTTATTTAGTACTGTGTTTCCCTGAAAATAAGTCCGGGTCTTATATTAATTTTTGGCAACAAAAGACACAGTAGGGCTTATTTTCAGGGTAGGTCTTACCATGTAATGTGCTATCTTCTTTCCCCCTCTCTCCCCCTGCATGACAGGAATCCCCAGTGTGAACTGAGTTAAAATGCTCATAAAATACTATAATCCACTCTATTACAGTAATATATAATGTATAATGTGTGTGTTTCTGTAATATAATTGTGACAATTACCTTTGTTATAGCGCCGTTCTGCGTGACCCGCCAGAGCCCTCTTCCCTGCAATTATACTACAGAAACACACACATTGTACATTATATACTACTGTAATAGAGTGGATTATAGGATGTTACAAACATTTTAAACTAGGGCTTATTTTTGTGGTTGGGGTTATATTGCAGCTCTCCTAGAAAATAACGCTAGGTCTTATTTTCGGGGTAGGTCTTATTTTCGGGGAAACACAGTAGCATCATGTAGCCATTCATGTTTAGCCAAAAATAGGTCTGGACTAGACATGTGGCAGACACTACAAAGACTATAGTACGAGGAGAGAAAAAAGCAGTTGAATTAAATTTTCCAACATTTCTGATTTCTCCTTCCTTCAACAAACCTTAAATGGTGACCACCAGACATTAGGTCTGGCTATTATCTATTACTCAGCTTAAAATGTAAGTATACTTTTAGTGGCTTTACACTTAATGGTATAACCAGATTTACCTTTAGGCACAGCAGGCACGTACCTGCAAGCAGCAGAGGCTGGCTTTGCTCTGTATAATTACTGGACAGACATTTTTTTTTCCATCATCAGTAGGACTAGTCATCTCATACAAGGTTATATACAGATTATCATAACTTTCTCAACAAGGTTAGGACCAGGAAAACAAGGAGATTTCTTGTTTGAAAGTGGTGACTCTAATACAGGGGTGCCAAAGGATGTGTGCCTGGAGGTCCAGTGACGAAAAGGAAGACATGTATTAGAGGGCTTTGAAGCTCTTGACAAGTCCCCTCTCCACAGAGATCTGCTTGGACACACACAGCTTCTTCTTGACAATTTTCACTTTGGAGTCCACCTCTTCATCACAATCTTCATTACCTGTAATGTAAAAATTCATACTCTACACTTTAAAGTGTCATTAACCACTTAAGGACCGCCTCACGCCGATATACGTCGGCTGAATGGCACGGCTGGGCACATCCATGTACAGGTACGTTGCCCTTTAAGAGCCCAGCCGTGGGCTGCGCGTGCGCGCCGGCGGCGGCACGCATGAGACCCGGTCCTGAGCTCCGTTGACCGCACCCGCGGGACCCGCGGACCCAATCGCCGCTGGTGTCCCGCGATCGGGTCACAGAGCTGAAGAACGGGGAGAGGTAAGTGTGAACAAACCTCTCCCCGTGCTTCCTAGTGAGCCTGCCTCTGATCGTCTGTTCCCTGTCATAGGGAACGAGGATCAGTGACGTCACACGCCAAGCCACGCCCCCTACAGTAAGAAACACACATTAGGTCACACTTAACCCCTTCAGTGCCCCCTACAGGTTAATCCCTTCACTGCCAGTGTCATTTTCACAGTAATCAGTGCATTTTTATAGCACTGATCGCTGTAAAAATGACAATGGTCCCAAAATAGTGTCAAAAGTGTCCGATGTGTCCGTCATAATGTCGCAGTCATGATAAAAATCGCTGATCGCCGCCATTACTAGTAAAAAAAAAAATATTATTAAAAATGCCATAAAACTATCCCCTATTTTGTAGACGCTATAACTTTTGCGCAAACCAATTAATAAACGCTTATTGTGTTTTTTTTACTAAAAAATATGTAGATGAATACGTATCGGCCTAAACTGAGGAAAAAAACATTTTTTTTATATATTTTTTGGGGATATTTATTATAGCAAAAAGTAAGAAATATTGTATTTTTTTCAAAATTGTCGCTCTATTTTTGTTTATAGCGCAAAAAACAAACGCACAGGTGATCAAATACCACCAAAATAAAGCTCCATTTGTGGGAAAAAAAGGACGCCAATTTTGTTTGGGAGCCACATCGCACGACCGCGCAATTGTCAGTTATGCGACGCAGTGTCCGAATGGCAAAAAGTGCTCTGGTCTTTGGCCAGCCAAATGGTCCGGGGCTTAAGTGGTTAAAGATACACATTTGGCCTAACTCCAACCTTGGGTGGGGAGGAGTTCAAATTTCTGCCAAGCTTTTATTTCAGTCTTTGATTCCATTGAAAAGGTTAGAATTTTTTTTTCACTTCCTGTACCTGTGACACCAGGATAAGAAGTGGGGTAGGGCTTCATGCATTCTTGCCTAGGTGAGAATGACACCCCCTTTCTGCCCAAACCTCATGAGATTACCCACATCACGCATCCCAAGAGACTTCAGGGCAAGCTCCACCACATTGTGCGTATACGCCGCAGAGCCCCTTTAAGAACTAAAAAAAGACAGTTGGGTCCCGCTGATGTAAAAAGAGAAGATGGTGACGCAGCAGATTAGACCAGACAATGTTGGACAAAGATGGACTCAATGTTAAATTGTTTTTTGAGGACAACCTCACTGTAAGAGGAGAATTAAAAAGCATACAGTGGGGGTTGTAGTTCCTCTTTTTGTTTATAGCGCAAAAAACAAACGCACAGGTGATCAAATACCACCAAAATAAAGCTCCATTTGTGGGAAAAAAAGGACGCCAATTTTGTTTGGGAGCCTCATCGCACGACCGTGCAATTGTCAGTTAAAGCGACGCAGTGCCGAATCACAAAAAAGGGGCCTGGTCCTTTAGCTGCAAAATGGTCCGGGGCTGAAGTGGTTAAACCCACATCATTAAAAACTATCAATAAATGCTGTATTACATGCTGACCATACTCACTCAGTCACTATTACATTTGTTTTCTGTATTCTGCAAAAAACCTGGTTCATCCTGCTGTTCTATGTCTCCCCTCCTGTCCATGTCCCCACTGCAGTTGGGGCACATCTCTCTATCACATCTGAGCAGCCCATATGACTATAGAGACACATATAAGGGGGCGTATGCACTCTAGTAAATTACACTCCCCTTTCTCCTTCCTCCTCCAAGCCCACTAGCCAGCTAAATAAAATGGGGACAGGATATTGCATGTAGATTGGAAAATATTAATGATTATTTCAGAAAATCTGTCCTGGAAGATAATTTTTCCTTTGAAATCAGCTTGCCAGGTTGTGCCTTTAGAATTGCAGAGGATTATTTATATAAAACATTTTCATAAGTACTTTTGGTAATTGGACTTTTCACATTTAATTCTAGACCTAAACAATGAAAGATTGTACAATGTATCCTTCCTAAGGTGCCTTTTCCTATGCCAGTTAGCTATCTACCTGTCTACTGACATTGGCGGTAAAGAAGCTAAAAGAGGGGGTTGTGGTGTGAAGGGGTCTGAGGACCGACTCCATGAATACCCCCCCCCCTCTCGGTTTGTCTACTCTACGTCAATACACCTAATACAAACGGACTCCACCCTGCGTCCATGTATCGACTATAGAGATTTAAACAGGATCACAATTAAAAATTGCTATTCACTCCCACTAATTCCAGAAATGCTTGAGAGACTACGCTCCGCCAAGCTCTTTACCAAATTAGATTTACAGGAGGCTTACAACCTTGTCTGCATACATCCTGGAGATGAATGGAAAACTGCTTTCAGAACCAGATATGGACATTATGAGTCTTTGGCTATCCACTTTGGACTTTGAAATGCTCCCGCAACTTGTCAACATTTCATTAATGATGTTTTTGGAGATTTATTGGACCAGTTTGTAATAGCATATTTGGATGATATTCAAATTTTTTCTAAAATTTGGAGGAACACCGCCAGCATGTCTGTACTGTCTTCGAGACACTAAGTCAGAATCAACTTTACATTAAACTAGAGAAATGCGAGTTTGAACAAAATCAAATCCAGTTCTAAGGATACATAATTTCTCCTGAAGGAGTGAGCATGGATCCCTATAAGATCAAAGCGCGGTGGATTGCCCTGTCCCTAGGAATGTTAAGGAAATACAACGATATGTTGGATTTGCTAACTCTTACAGAAGATTCATAAGAAATTTTTCCAAGGTAATTTCTCCAATTACGCTGCTGAAAAAGAAAAGGAATGCCTTTTTGTGGTCACCCGAGGCACAGGCTGCCTTTAGTAAACTAAAAACGCTTTTCACTTCTGCACCAATACTGGTACATCCAAATCCTGAACTACCTTTCATCGTAGAAGTTGATGCTTCAGATTCTGCTGTGGGAACTTTCCTTTCTCAGGAAATTAGAGAAATGTTGCAGCTTCATCCTTTTGCTTATTTCTCTCGATTAATGCCTTCAGCCGAAAATAATTATGATATTGGAAACAAGGAGTTGCTGGCAATTCAGGAAGCATTTTCTGAGTGGAGGCATCTGTTGGAAGGGGTGGAGCACCCTGTTACCGTTCTCACGGATCATAAAATATTTGAATTTATTCGTTCTGCCAAAAGGTTGTCTTCTAGACAAGCACGTTGGACCTTATTCTTCTCCAGGTCCAATTTTGTTATTTCATACCGCCCTGGGTCAAGGAATGGTAAGGCTGGTGCCCTATTGTGGATGTTGACTGGGCCACTCCAGGAAAGCAACTCTGAATGTACAATCCTGCCTCAAAAGAACTTTCTAGGGGCCACGAGTTCTAAGACATTTTTTAATCTTTTCAAAGAGGGGTATGAGAATGACCCACTTCTCAATCATCCTCCTAAGGACATTCACCTAGATTACAAAAATGACTTTTGGACTCAAGCGCATCGTCTCTATGTACCTGAATCAGTTTGGGTAGAAGCCCTCAGGTTGGTTCACGACTCTAAACTTGCTGTTCATTTTTGGGTTCCTAACACAGAAGAACTCTTATCATGTTCCTTTGGTGACCTGGGTACAAGAAGAATGTCAAGAGTTATGTGTCCTTGTGTCTGACCTGTGCTCGCAATAAAACACCCCAATCTTCTTCTCTGGGGTTATTCCAACCACCGCCTGTTCCATCAAGACCATGGGGTCAATTTCTTTGGACTTCGTAGTCGATTTTTGTCCCTCAAAAGAGATGACCACTACTGGTAGTTGTTGACTGGGTCACTAAGATGGCTCATGTTAGGCAGAGAGGTTACCCTCTGCTGAACAAACTTCAGAGGTAATGGTTCGAGAAGTTTTTAAATTACATGGAATTCCTGATGATGTGGTGTCTGACAGAGGAGTACAGTTTAATTCCACACTTTGCTCAGCTTTGGGTGTAACAATTAATCTGTCCTCAGCTTTTAATCCTCAGTCTAACCGAGTCAGTCAGACCGAGAGTACCAATCAAACTTTGGAGCTATACCTTAGATGCGGGTTATCTTCAGGATGGTTGGGTAGACTACCTTCTTACGGCAGAGTTTGTCTAAGCATAGCTTCACTTCCCAAAGCCCCTTTTTCCTAAACGCTGGGTATAATCCAGTTTTTATTCCTGATCTCCCTATCTCAACTCTAATTCCTGCTGTTACCAACAGATTAACTTCATTACAGGAGATCCAGGAGAAATTTACTGATACATTGAAGGAGGCTCAGGAATATTACAAGAAGGGTGCTGACAGACATCGTAGATCAATTCCTAATTTTCATGTGGGTGACAAAGTTTGGTTATCTGCCAAAAATGTAAAGGTTCATGTTCCATTTGCTAAATTGGGTCAAAGGTTTGTGGGACCTTTTCTTCTCAAATCAACTTGGCCACCTTTCACTTAAAACTTCAGTATTAAGATTCACCCTGTTTTTCACATATCGCTACTCAAATCGTTTCATGAAAATCCTTTCCTTGTAAGAATTCATTTACCTCCTCCACCTGTCAAGGTACAGGGTGAAGAAGAATTTGTGGTGGAGAAAATTCTTTTAAATCCAGGATCTTTAGGAGCAAATTACAATATCTGGTTCAATGGGAAGGTTATGGGCCAGAAGAAAATTCTTGGGAGCCTGAGAAGAATGTTCCTGTCCCTTGATTAGCAAGGGAATTCCACCAGAGGTTTCCTCATAAAAATAAAATAAAAAAATCCTTAAAAAAAATTAAATAAAAAATGATTATTATTTTTTTTTTTACATACTGTCACCAGTCAGTATACCTGATCACCGCCACACCAGTCATATGATGACACTGTACTGCACTGGTGACAGGATGTAAAAAAAAAGCATATTTTATTTAATTTCTTAATATTCCAAAAAATTGTGACAAAAATTTACAAGTTCAATAAACTTGACTTGCCTCTTCCTAAATACCTTGGACTGTCTACTTTCCAGAAATGGGTAATTTGGGGGTATTTGTACTGTCCTGGCATTTTAGAGCCTCAAGAAATGACATAGGCCATCAGTACATCAGGACTAATTATTTTTCAAATATACAGTATATACCATACATTGTAGACTCTATAACTTTCAAACAGACTAAATTATATACACTGATTTGGGGTATTTTTACCAAAAAAAGTACTGTAGAAGACCTACATTTCTGAAGAAAGATTATTTGTTTGCAAAATTTTATAACAGAAACTAAGAAAAACTTGTTTGTTTTTTTTCCGCAATTTTCTGTATTTTTTATTTATACAGCAAAAAAAAAAAAAACAGCAGTGATTAAATACCACCAAAAGAAGCTCTATTTATGTGACAAATTATATACATTTCATTTGCATACAGCGTTGCTTGATTGACCAGTTGCCAATTAAAGTAGCACAGTGCTAAATAGCAAAAAATGCCCTGGCCATGAAGGGGGGAAAACCTTCCAGAGGTCGGGTGGTTAACATTTCATTAGCATGTTGATGAGAGGAAAATTAAAAACCAAAATATAAGAAGATGGACTTTAGTTTGAAATCTTATTGATAATAAGCAACTGCAAAATTAAGTGTGCCACAGAACACAAAATGAAAGACCCTTGATCCAGTCTTTTTGGATGATGTGATGATGTTTGAGATGACCTCTGCTGACCTGCCAGTAAACCACTTTTGGGATGGATAGGTTTGAAAACCTGTCCACATTTTTGGCATTCCCATCAGCCTCCACACCCTGCCCTATGCAAGGTTGACTGAGCTTACAAAGGTAAAATAAATCACAGACAAGGACTTTTTTTTGGATGGGGTAGGGAAGGATTAGAACCCCTGTCAGGCCTTGACTGCCCTCTGTGCCCTACTGGGGTGATTAACCCTCTCTCTTTGTCCTGGTGGTGACTAAAATATTATGCTCATCACTGAAACAAGAGCTGAAGGGAAGTCTTCCAATACCTATTGCAGTGACAATGACCCAAGAAGAGATTTCCCCTGACTGTGAATTCCTCTAAACTTCCTATTAAACCTGCAGGACAGGGAGTGAGGGAAAGTCTCCCCAGTGCAACATAAACAGCCTAGCAATTCTGGCTGGGGGTTTAAAATGTAAACTTCTGAAATCAAATAAATGAACAAAGCATATCCTACTAGTGTGTACTTGCCTCAATCCAAAGCATCTACAGTGATTTCTGGATGTAGTCTCCTGCCTCTGCTATCTGCATGAGTCACTATAGACAGGTTATGCTAACACTACTGAATTCTGAGGGATGGGGGTTCCAGCACACAGACTCTGATTGACAGCCTCAGCTGTGCATATTTCTCTATGAGACTGGGTAGGGAGTGGTGTCCCTCCTCCACTCAGGTTTCAGGTTACACTCAGCTCTTCTCTTTGCACTGTGTAGTGTGTGATAGAAGATCCCCATACCTTGCCATCTGAACCTCAGAAACGCTGTGTAAATTATGAACTTTGAATGGCTGTAGAGGAGAGAGGGCTGTAAATAAACAGGTACAACTAATTTAAGAGGATTTGTTTCACCTCTGTGTATGACCTGAGGCTAGTCACATCACTGGGTATATGCAAGGGTTTATAGACACTCTAAGCATCCCATACCCTATCCAAAACTAAAACTAACACTAATGAGATTTTGTTTATATATATACACGCACACTATATTGTCAAAAGTTTTGGGACACCTGCCTTTACACGCACATGAACTTTAATGGCATCCCAGTCTTAGTCCATAGCGTTCAATATTGAGTTGGCCCACCCTTTGCAGCTATAACAGCTTTAACTCTTCTGGGAAGGCTGTCCACAAGGTTTAGGAGTGTCTATGGGAATGTTTGACCATTCTTCCAGAAGCGCATTTGTGAGGTCAGGCACTGATCTTGACATGAAGGTGTTCTATCGGGTTGAGGTCAGGACTCTGTGCAGGCCAGTCAAGTTCCTCCACCCCAAACTCGCTCATCCATGTTTTTATGGACCTTGCTTTGTGCACTGGTGCACATTCATGTTGGAACAGGAAGGGGCCATCCCCAAACTGTTCCCACAATGTTGGGAGCATGAAATTATCCAAAATGTCTTGGCATTTCCCTTCATTGTAACTAAGGGTCCAAGCCCAACCTCTGGAAAACAACCCCTCACTATAATCATCCTCCACCAAATTATTTGGATCAGTGAACAAAGCAAGGTCTATATAGCCATGGATGAGTGAGTTTGGGGTGGAGGAACTTGACTGTCCTGCACAGAGTTCTGACCTCAACCCAACAGAACAGCTTTGGGATGAATTAGAGCGGAGACTGCGAGCCAGGCCTTCTCGTCCAACATCAGTGCCTGACCTCACAAATGCGCTTCTGGAAGAATGGTCAAACATTCCCATAGACACTCCTAAACCTTGTGGACAGCCTTCCCAGAAGAGTGGAAGCTGTTATAGCTGCAAAGGGTGGGCCAACTCAATATTAAACCCTACAGACTAAGACTGGGATGCCATTAAAGTTCATGTGTGTGTAAAGGCAGGTGTCCCAATACTTTTGACAATATAGTGTGTATATTTATATCCAAAACTAGTATAGAGCTAATCACAGGTCTTGCAGAGCAGGTAGATCAAAACAGCAGCATTTTTTTATTGTCAATATTTCAATGAAGCTCAGTCCACCTTTCTGAAGACACTATCACAGGTAAGTGAACAGACCAATAAACCCAAAGCCCCACCCACCAGCGACACCCCCTAGTGATGATCTCACACAGTGCAAGGGTAAAAAGATACATACAGGGTAGAGGTAAAATAAAAGAGAAAATCATAATAGTCAAAAAAAAAATATATATACAATATCCTAGCCTAAATAAAGCTATCCAGAAATAGCTCCTGCAAAAAATTGGCATTATCTTTGTGCACTGCCGGTGCTCTCTGTGGATCTATCGTCTTTGTCCTATGTGGGGTGCTATTCGCACTCTAAGAGCCGGTTCACACCAGGGCGACTCAGGATCCGACTTCAGGTCGCCCCGAGATGCCCCAAGTTGCCCCAAGTCGCGCTGTAATGTTAGTCTATGGAGCCGTCTTTATGCACGCTACAGAAGTCGCTCCGACTTCAAAAAAGGTTCCTGTACTGCTTGAAAACGACTTCTAGGCGACTTGTACCCATTGATTTCAATGGAAGTCGCCTCCAAAGTCGGATCAGTGTCTTAACTGAAGCAACTTTACAGGAAGAGAAAATCGTTTTCTCAGGCAAACCCCTCCCTTCCATAGAGCTGATTATTGTTTGATTGGCCACTGGCAAAGTCGCCTGTCCTGGAGGAAACTTGAAGTTGCCTTGAAGTTGCCTCGAAGTTGCCTTGTAAAGTCGCGCTGGAAGTCATGTTGTCCCAGTGTGAACCGGCTCTTACACTTGTTTACTTTTGGCACATGTGGGGTGTTTGGTCTTGTATAGTATTTTTTGTGGCTATTTGGTGATTTCTTATTTGTTACAATGTTGTTCTAGCACATCACTTGTTATTTAGTGTTTATATTATGCTCTGTTTTTTCCTACTATTTCTGCATTTTGCCAATTGTATGCAGAAACTATTTCTGGATAGCTTTACTTAAAGTGGATGTAAAACCTCACATATACCTAGTGAAGTGAACAACCTCAGATGATACACAGAGATAAAACAAATCTCCCTAAATAAGTTTTACTTGCATATCTGCTGTCTTCAGCTTGCTATATTCTTTAGAATTCTTACATTGGGTTAGAATTTTCACTTCCCCATTCAGCAGTAGGAGTGTAGTCTTGGCTTACACTGGGAGACAGCTGATTGGAGGAAAGGCACACACCCCCACTCCACATAGGCAGAAGAACAAAGATACTTTCAGAGCTGTGCTGTAAAGAGACCAGCTCTCTGCTAATCTATTTATAGCAACCTCCCACTACACAAATTTTCAGCTGCTTTTATCTCCCATCTCAGAGAACTTGTCAGAAGTTATCATGCTGATAACAGAGGAACCAAACAGCAGAAACACACAGGACTTAGGGCTTTAGAGTGAGATAAGTAAACACTACAGTTATATGTGCCCAGGTCAAATTTCATGAATCGAGTTTACATGCACTTTAAGCTAGGATTTTGTATATTTTGCTTTTTTGATGGACTATTGTTGTGAGGGTGTTCCTTCATACAATAGAGCCATGGAGAATGAACACAGCCACTGTCAGGGAAACGGCCGTAGGAGAACTGGCAATAGTGCCAGTACTGGTAATGGCCGCTTCCAGCACATCCCTGTGCGCATTGCCACAAGCAGCGTGAATAGGCGCATGCACATGCGCAATGGAACCAACGGGCGCACGCACATGCGCAATGCTACCAACAGGCGCGCGCACATGCGCGGGCGCGTCAATCGGCGCACACAACAGGTGCAGCCACTTGCTGGCCTATATAAGACTGCCACTGAGCCCATCTTATTGCTTGATGGTCGTCAGCCTTCCTGTGTTCCTGAGACTGTTAAACTGCAGTTTGGATTCCCTGTTGTGACCCGGCTTGTTCCTGACCTGTCTGATCTGCTCTTCTGGTTTGACCCCCTGGCTTGCCTTACCGACTTGTTGCCTTCTCCTTCACCTGATCCCGGCTTGTTCCACGGACTTTGTTTCCAGATCCTCCATTTCCTACCTTGCTCTCCCCATCTCCTTACAAATGGCAGGAAGGGAGGTCCAATTACAAGCAATTATCGACTCCGGAGCTTGCAGCTGTTTTATGGTCTTATCTCTGGCTAAAAGACTTGGCGTGCCCCTTTATGAGAAGAAACAAGGACTAGAAGTTCTGCTTGCCGATGGCTCTTTGCCCAGTTCTGGACTTGTCACTCGAGAAACTATGCCCCTCTTCATTACTACTGATATCGGCCACCAAGAGTTTGTCCGTTTTGACATTTTGCACTCTCCCATGTTCCCCGTCATCTTGGGAATGCCGTGGCTACTGGCACACAACCCATGAATCAACTGGGTCAAGAAGGAAATCTCCCTTTCTTCGGAGTATTGCCTACAGCATTGCTTTGCTCCCAACTCCAGTGAGCCTGCTAGCTGCCTGACCGTGCAACCTGCTCTCGACAACCTCCAGCATGTTCCCCCAGCTTATCATGAGTTCAGAGACGTTTTTGACAAGAAAAAGGCCGATGTCCTTCCACCTCACCGACCTTATGATTGTCCGATAGAACTGCTCCCGGGGGCTGAGATTCCGTTTGGTCGAATCTTTCCCCTATCCGAAAATGAGCTGGAGGCTCTACGTTTATATATTGATGAGAGCCTGGAAAAGGGGTTTATCCGACCCTCCTCTTCTCCTGCTGGGGCGGGCAGATTCTTTGTGGAGAAGAAGGATGGCACATTACGGCCATGTGTAGACTACAGAGACATCAACAAAATTACCGTAAAGAATCGATACCCACTCCCTCTGGTCCCTGAACTCTTTCAAAGATTCCGAACCGCCCAGATTTTCACCAAACTAGATCTGAGGGGCGCCTACAACCTCGTCCGCATCCGCCAGGGAGATGAGTGGAAGACAGCATTCCGGACGGGGTTCGGCCACTTTGAGTACCTTGTGATGCAGTTCGGATTATGCAATGCTCCAGCTACGTTCCAGCATCTAGTGAACGATATCTTCCTGGAATTCCTCGACTTCTTTGTAATCGTATACCTCGACGATATTCTCATATTTTCTGCCTCTTTGGAACTCCACCGAACCCACGTAAAAAAGGTGCTCCTAACCCTGAGAAAGCATGGACTATATGTCAAGGCAGATAAATGTGATTTCGAGAAAACATCTATTCAGTTTCTAGGCCTCATCATCTCCACAGAAGGAATTGCAATGGACCCAAAGAAAGTGGAGGCAATACTTGACTGGCCAGCTCCCTCGGACAGGAAGGGTGTTCAGCGCTTCATAGGGTCTTCCAATTTTTACAGGAAGTTTGTGAAGGGTTTCTCCACCACCTTAGCACCCATCACTCAGTTGACCCGTCAGAAGGCCCGCTTCCAGTGGTCCCCAGAAGCCCAGACAGCCTTTGACAAATTAAAGAGTCTATTCACTTCTGCACCTATCTTACAGCACCCAGATCCAACCTTACCTTATGTACTAGAAGTAGATGCTTCTGAATCAGCGACAGGGGCAATCCTGTCTCAACGGCGGGGTCCCAAGGCTCTTCTTTACCCCGTAGCCTTTTTCTCTCGAAAAATGAGTCCACCAGAAAGAAATTACGACGTCGGAGATCGAGAGCTACTGGCCATTAAATCTGCCTTAGAAGAATGGAGGTACTTACTGGAGGGTGCCACTCATCCCATTATGATTTTTACAGACCATAAGAACCTGGAGTACCTCAGGACAGCCAAACGTCTAAGACCTCGGCAAGCCCGATGGGCTTTGTTTTTCTCCAGGTTCAATTTCCACCTTACATATCGGCCAGGTTCCAAGAATGGGAAAGCGGACGCACTCTCCCGAATGTTTCCAAACACCCCTGAAACAACAGAGCCAAGTACGATCCTTTCCTCTCAAAATTTTTTGCTCATCCAACCTGATCTAAAGACTCTGATCAAACAAGCATCTGCCCAGTGCTCTGAGCCAGAAGTGTCCTCACTGAGAGACCAAGGTGGATTTTTGTGGCATCAGGATAAGATTTTTGTTCCCCAACCAGTTAGACTCCAAGTCCTAAAGATGTCACATGACCATAAACTTGCCGGACATTTCGGAATACGAAGAACCACGGAACTCGTTCAGCGCTCCTTTTGGTGGGCCAGCCTAAGACAGGACTGTAAAGAATATGTTAATTCCTGCACCACGTGCCAGCGCAATAAAGGTTCCAATACCAAGCCATGGGGACTTTTGAGGCCACTACCCATTCCTGAACAACCCTGGAAAGAAATATGGATTTTATAGTAGACTTGCCCCCCTCCGGGGGATGTACCACCATCATGGTAGTGGTAGACCGCCTTTCCAAAATGGCACATTTTCTCCCGATGATTGGCACACCCTCCGCTTCGGATACAGCAAACATGTTTCTTAAAGAAATTGTCAGGTTACACGGACTACCGGATAGCATTGTCTCCGACAGAGGAGTACAATTTACTTCCAAGTTCTGGAGAGATCTTTGCAAGTCCTTATCAATTGAAGTATGTCTTTCCTCAGCTTACCACCCCCAGAGCAATGGTCAAACAGAAAGGACTAATCAGACCTTAGAACAGTACCTTCGATGCTTTTGTACCTGCTCACAAGATGACTGGATCTCCCTCCTTCCCTGTGCAGAGTTTGCATATAATAATTCTTTACATGCAGCAATCAATCAGTCTCCCTTCTGGGCAAATTATGGATTTCACCCCTCCTTCCTTCCGAATACTATACCCGAAGCATCTACTCCCGCTGTCCAGGATCGATTAAGGTCCTCTCAAACCAACTACAAGGTACTTCAGGAGGCCATGCGAAAAGCTCAAGAGGATTATAAAAGGTTTCATGACAAGAGAAGAAGAGGGAATCCTGTCTTTAAGATTGGGGACAAGGTATGGCTTTCTTCAGTGAACCTTAAGCTCTCTTGTCCCTCCCAGAAGCTTGGACCCAAGTTCATCGGTCCCTTTGAAATTAAAAGAGAAATAAATCCAGTGGCTTTTGAGCTGGCACTACCCAATACCTACAAGATCCACCCAGTATTTCACACCTCCCTGCTCAAACCAGCGGTATCCAGTCCTTTTCCTGGAAGAGAGGAGCCACCTCCGCCCCCAGCCTTAGTAGAGGGGGAAACGGAATTCGAGGTTGAAGCCATTATGGATTGCCGGAGGAGAGGTAGGCAGATCCAGTATCTCATCAAGTGGAAGGGATATCCCCCGAAGACAATTCCTGGGAGTCTGCAAACAATGTACACGCTCCCAGACTGGTAGGGGACTTTCACAGAAGACATCCTGAAGCATTGGCCCGTGGGGGCATCCGCAATGGAACCAACGGGCGCACGCACATGCGCAATGGAACCAACAGGCGCGCACGCGCATGCGCGGGCACGTCAGTCAGCGCACACAACAGATGCAGCCACTTGCTGGCCTATATAAGACTGCCACTGAGCCCATCTCATTGCTTGATGGTCGTCAGCCTTCCTGTGTTCCTGAGACTCTGTTAAACTGCTGTTTGGATTCCCTGTTGTTCCTGACCTGTCTGATCTGCTCTTCTGGTTTGACCCCTGGCTTGCCTTACCGACTTGTTGCCTTCTCCTTCACCTGATCCCGGCTTGTTCCACGGACTTTGCCACAGTCTTCTGTTCCTGCCTGTTTCCTGTTACCAGACCATTGGCTTGTCTCCGTTCCTGCAACCTGCTTCTTTCTCCTGCTGGATATACTGGGTTTGACCCCCAGCCTGGCTGCCACTACTACTCCTTGAGTGTCCTGCATCCACCGGTGTTCTTCAGGATCCCACCAGCTCTGCTCTCCTGGACCCATCTGGCAATCTGTGCTTCTCTGGGCACTACACACTCTGTACCCAACCTCAGAGGTGTACTGCACTCAGCCGCAAGGGGAGCCCTCTCGGCATCTCAGCCTCCAACCAGGTACGTGACAGCCACCCTCTAACAGGAAGTCAAAATCACAACAGCACAAATAAAGAATTTGGAGATTTGAACGAAGCTGAGAGCGATAGTAGATACTTGAAATGCATGTTTCGCCTTGTGGGATTTTGGTCAAGGGTCTTTATACTCCTGTCTACCTTATTCCACGTACCTTTCCATGAGGACCCCAAATTTGCATTGCTCCATTGTCCATTCCCGGGTCTCTTCTCTTATGGCTGTACCATTTTCAGAGGTGAAGAACACCTTGATGACCCTCATGATCAATGAAAAGATGACCAGTATCCTCCATGACTTCCATGCTAAATTCCTCAAAGTATGGACCCCATGATTGTCCTATGCATTCCCTACTCTTCACTCAAACAACCTAGGACTCTCAAACTAACTAACTAACTCCATCCGCAGCCTGGGGGAACTTATTTTTCTGACCTCCTCCTCGTCTCTCCTCTTAGTCTTTTCTATTTATGGGCCTCTTGCCCACCGCTCTACCCATTCCCTCCTTTTCGACCCCCACCCCGTTGTGTTATTTTTTGTCCCCCCTCTTTTTTTTTTTGCTGTTCTGTTAGTTTGTTTTGGTTTTGTTCTCCCCATTAATGCAGACAGTTCCCCTCCGCCTGTCCACCTCAGCCCCTGAGTCTGCAGGCTCAGGCATTCCACATTGACAAAAAAGTTAGTGCTACTACCCATACATCACATAGAAAGCAGAGCTCCCAGGTGCTCGATCCACAGTCGCTGGCTGAGTAGAAGTGAATGAAAAAAAGATGATCCGCACTCCGGTCGTTGCTCTTAAAAAATGTATGTATTTATTGACAAGCCACAGTAGACAAACACAAATAGGAAAGGTTGAGGTGTTTCATCCTTTTTTCATTCCACATTGACCCCTGGCCCTCCCTGAGGGTCACTGTTAGTTTATATAATATATATAATATAATTTATGTCGTATAGCAACTTTTTTCTTTGTGTTCTTGTGTGAACTTCTGTATTATATTTCATGTTTTGATCCCCTGTGTGGGATTATGGCATCTGGTTGCACTTTCCATGTCAATAAAAACCTTGTACCAGAAATGCATGTTTGACTACAGAAAACTAGAAAAAGTATCAATGAGTCCTTACAGAGAATATTTTCTGTTTTTTAATTTATACCCATATGGTGGCAAGAAAAACAAATTTTCCCATGGGTGAGGGGGGTTGAGCTATTGAAGATTCCAGCTTAGGAGCCATAAATGATGCATTTAAATTTGGAAGTGCTCATTATCATCCATAGAGATGGTAGCATGATGGGAACAAAGCAGTAGACAAGAGATATTCTGCCATTTGCTGTCAAATATGTTTCAAGCTATAATAAATCACACTATTCCAGCACTGTCTCTATACCAGGGGTGTCAAACTCAATTTCATTGTGGGCCCCATCAGCATTATGATTGCCCTCAAAAGGGCCGGTTGTATCTGTAAGATTAGATGTCCAGCGCATCCCCTCCCCTTATATTAGATGTCAAGAGCCACCCCACCATCAGAAGTTGAGTCCCCCACTCTCCCTTACATCACAGTGCACCCCCCTTACCTTATGCTGCTGCTGGGAAGATGAATGCATTGCTTGAAAGCAGAAATGACAGGGTCTGGAGGAGGACTGGAGCTCTCCTGCAGCTGCACCAATTCCCCAATTCACATATTTGAGATGGATTGGAGAATACTCCCCACTACGCTATTGTATTCTGACAGCAGGGAGACTCCTCCGCTGTCAGAATACACAGATCAGTGCTGCAGCCAATGTCTGCACCTGCTGATCCAGTGGCTTTTTTCCACAGGTCTGTTCAACAGAGGTCAATCAAAAGATTGACTTCTGTTGAGCTGCAGTGGTCACACACATAGCTCCAAACTGTACCTAATTTTGAAGAACTGGCCCGGATTCGGAACAAAGTCCCTTTGTTCCTTTTTCCTCCTCATTTGCCCCTCATTTTGGTCTGATCTACTGTATATAGTTGTATATAAAATGCACTCTTTATCTTTCAAAAAGCGTTTCCCGGTTCTAAACCTTTCATCTGATTTCTAAATTGCTGTATTTATTTAGAACCCCCAAACATTATATATATATATATATATATATATATATATATATATATATATATATATATACCGTATATACTCGAGTATAAGCCGACCCGAATATAAGCTGAGGCACCTAATTTTACCACAAAAAACTGGGAAAACGTATTGACTCGAATATAAGCCTAGGGTGTCCATGTGCATGCCTCACTGTGCCTCACTGTGCCTCACTGTGTCCATGTGCATGCCTCACTGTGTCCATGTGCATGCCTCACTGTGTCCATGCCTCACTGTGTCCATGCCTCACTGTGTCCATGCCTTACTGTGTCCATGCCTCACTGTGTCCATGCCTCACTGTGTCCATGCCTCACTGTGTCCATGCCTCACTGTGTCCATGCCTTACTGTGCCCATGCCTCACTGTGTCCATGCCTCACTGTGTCCATGCCTTACTGTGTCCATGCCTCACTGTGTCCATGCCTTACTGTGCCCATGCCTTACTGTGTCCATGCCTCACTGTGTCCATGCCTCACTGTGTCCATGCCTTACTGTGCCCATGCCTCACTGTGTCCATGTGCATGCCTCACTGTGTCCATGCCTTACTGTGCCCATGCCTCACTGTGTCCATGACTAGACTGACGTTTAACATGGGAGTCTATGGAAGGGGTGCCCAACTTTGAAAAATCGGTGCTCCCCGGCTGTAGGTCCCCCAGACAAAAAACTTTGCACACGTATAGAGAAATATGGCTACATGTGTGCCAAGTTTCGGGTCCACGGGACCTACTATAGGCCGGTACCGGGTCCCCAAATTTACCAGAGAAATTACTGTTTAACATGGGAGTCTATTGAAGGGATGCCCGGATTTGAAAAATCGGTGTTCCCCGGCCATAAGTCCCCTGGACAACAAACTTTGCACACTTGTAGAGAAAGAGTGGGGCTACATGTGTGCCAAGTTTGGGGTCCAGGGGTCCTACGGCCGGCCGGTACTGGGTCCCCAAATTGCGGGAGATCAGGCGCAAAAAGGTGACTCGAGTATAAGCCGAGGGAGGCATTTTCAGCACAAAAAATGTGCTGAAAAACTCGGCTTATACTCGAGTATATACGGTATATATATATATATATATATATATATATATATATATATATATATATATTAGCAGAGACCCTAGGGAATAAATGGCGGTTGTTGCAATTTTTATGTCACACGGTATTTGCGCAGCAGTTTTTCAAACGCAATTTTTGGGGAAAAAATACACTATAACCACTTGCCAACCACCTCCTGTACTGTTACGTCGGCAGAATGGCACGGACAGGCACATCAATGTACCTGTACGTCCCCTTTAAGTGCCTGTCCGCTCGCGACCCTGCCACCATCCCCGTGAGTCGGACCGCGGGTCCCGCTGACTCGATCGCCGCGGGAATCCCCGCGATCGTCTCACGGAGGTATAGAGCGGGGAGATGCTTGTGTAAACAAGCATCTCCCTGCTCTGACTAGTGACAATGACACGGATCTCGGCTCCGTGTACTCGGAGCGGAGATCAGTGTCATGTGACACAGAGCCCAACCCCCCTCAGTTAGAAACACAATGCAGGGAACACTTAACCCCTACAGCGCCACCTAGTGGTTAACCCCTTCATTGCCAGTGTCATTTTTACAGTAATCAGTGCATTTTTATAGCACTGATCGCTGTGAAAATGACAATGGTCCCAAAAATGTGTCAAAAGTGTCCGATGTGTCCGCCATAATGTCGCAGTCACAAAACAAATCACTGATCGCCGCCATTACTAGTAAAAAAAATATAATTAATAAAAATGCCATAAAACTATCCCCTATTTTGTAAACGCTATAACTTTTGCACAAACCAATCAATAAACACTGATTGAGATTTTTTTTACAAAAAATATGTAGAAGAATACGTATCGGCCTAAACTGAGGAAAAAATATGTTTTTTTATATATTTTTTGGGGGATATTTATTATAACAAAAAGTAAAAAATATTGCATTTTTTTTTCAAAATTGTCGCTCTATTTTTTGTTTATAGCGCAAAAAATAAAAACCGTAGAGGTGATTAAATACCACCAAAAGAAAGCACTATATGTGGGAAAAAAAGGACGTCAATTTTGTTTGGGAGCCACGTCACACGACCGCGCAATTGTCAGTTAAAGCGATGCAGTGCCGAATCGCAAAAAAGGGGCCTGGTCCTTTAGCTGCATATTGGTCCGGGGCTTAAGTGGTTAATGAATTTTAATGCAAGAAAACACATTAGATAACCAAAGTTTTTGGTAAAATATAAAATATTAAGTTATGCTGAGTATTTAGATACCAAACATATCACGCTTTAAAATTGCGCAAACTCATGGAGTGGGGCCAAACTACGGTACTCTCCATAGGCAACGCTTTAAAACTTTTTACAGGTTACTGGTTTAGAATGACAGAGGAGGTCTAACACTAGAAATATTGCTCTTGCTCTAATGATCACAGCGATACCTCACATGTGTGGTTTGAACACTGTGTACATATGCGGGCGCTTTCTACGTATGCATTCACTTCTGCGTGCGAACATGAGGGGGTGGGGCTCTTTCATTTTTTTTACATTTTCCCTTTCAAATTTTTTGATCACTTCTTTTCCTAATAAACATCCCTTGTAATGGGAATTTGGCATGACAGGTCCTGTTTACAAAGAGATCTGGGTCCCCACATCTCTCCTCTATGCTCGAAAACCTGAGATAAAAAAAAATCGATCTCAGGATTTCCAGCAAAAATAAATGACAGTATTTACATCTGCCAAAGCCGGACGTGACATCATGACGTCGCTTCCGGCCTCTGAAGATCACCTGGTTCACAGCAAGCTCTATGGTAAACCAGCGCCGCCGCCGGATCCATTCTCCGGCTTCCCGATTGCATAGGAAGGCCTGGAGAAGCATCGGAGGGCGGCGGGAGGGGATTAAACAGCCACTAAGATGGCTTTTACACTGACTGAAACAAAAAATATCTGGATGAAGCCTATAGCTGCAGGCATCATTCAGATAGCTCCACTCAAAGTCAATGATGTCATATGACGTCCACCGGGTGGAAGTGCAAGTTGTAAACCCACTTTTTCAACTTGCACCTACAGGTAAGCCTAGATTAAGGCTTACCTGTAGGTGCAAGAAATATCTCCTAAACCTACACGGTTTAGGAGATATTTACTAAAAATGACAGGCGCCGCTGTCTACGGCGCATGCGCGCCGTAGACAACGGCGCATTCATGGGGTTAATCCCATTCACAAAATCGGCTACTTCCCAGCAATAGCTGGGCGTAGCCGATTGTGACGGCTCTCGCGCGCATGCGCAGAGTGACGTCTCCGCCGCTCCGGCCAATCACAGCGCCGGAGCGGCGCTGTGATTGGCTGGTGCGGCGATAGCCGGAAGTAACCTTCCGGCTATCGCCGCAGCGATGGATGTGGCTGAAGAGGGCGACGAGGACGGCTTCGGGGGCCCCGATCTAAGGTAAGTGATGCATAATGAGCTATTATGCTAGTCATATTAGCTCATTATGCCTTTCTCTTACAGGTGGTTATGGGGGAAAAAAAAATATAGGGTTTACAACCACTTTAAAGGGGGTGTGACAGGGGGTGTGTCCTATGCCTACATGTTTTTGCTAATAGGTGTGCCTGATTTCCATCTCAAAAGATTGGGGCGTATGCATACATGTATTGAAAGTCGGCTGGTCCCTGTTGAACTAGCTGAATCTTGATCCATCTTTGGGCACATTATGATAGAAAGGCTGTGAACCAAAGTCATGCTGCACCACTAAGCGGGAAGCAGAGCCTGCCTATGCAATGGTCAAATATGGTTGCCATTATGCGCGTATATATTAACAAACTTTATACAGAAAAATCAATGTTTTCATAAACACTCACTGATAAGATTACCTATATTGAAAAGATCACATTCACACACATAAAAAGCTGGAAAAAAAACTATAGTCTCTTCAGCTGACAAGATAAATGTTCTAAACCAACACCAGTACAACAAGAGTAAAGAAACCAATACCTTACTATTAATCACAAAAAGAATAGATAACACTGTCTATGAGGCTTTGACTAGTTGAGATAAAAGAGCTACTGAGTGCTTGAGGGACATACAACATCAACTGTTTTACAAGCAAAGAAAACATTGTTAAGTTAATGGCATACCATGCATTCAATTAGCCAGAAATAATAGGAGCTGATTGGTTCTTTGCACAAGTGAAATCGACTTTTTCCTTCCCTGTATAAAGTTTTATTTTATATCCAGGACTCTAAATCCTTTCTCATATCCTAGTTACCCCGAAAGGGTCACCAGAGCAGAAATCCTACCGAGGAGCCACCTTGATCGACTTCTACAAAGTAGAGCCAAATGTGACTTATCAGGCTCTGTAGCTCTTAAGCACAATTAGGATTCTGCATATTAGCTGCTAAATCCTTTGGAATGGAGCTCTGGGATCTGTATGTGGAGACAGCAATGAGCAAACACAAACACACTGGAGAGATTGGCCCACTCACCCAAGAAGCAAATCCAGGTTTCTCTCTATTTAAATAGGGCAGATAAGAAGGCACAAATTAACATGTGTTTGCACACAAGTGGTGGTGACCAGGCCATGGGGTCAGGGAACAGTCAAGGTTGCACAGTGAAGGCCTGATTCACATAGCTGTGTAATACAATCAGTACATTGGCAATAAAGGCTGCTGTGGGTATGGTTTATAATGTTGCGCTTCTATTTGCTTCACAACCTCTTGCGCATTTTGGTCAATTTGGAAGAGCAAGTGTAGGGCCAAGGTATGTTTCGGGAAGGAGGCTTACATAAAACCTATTTTAATTTGCAGAGATGAATGTAACTTCTCTGAGCTGAATGTTGGGACATTCTTTTTACACTATACAAAGGTTCAGAGGTATGTAGAAGAACTAAGACGTACAGTGCAATAAACATGATGATGTCACCATCAAGACACAATCATGGTGGGTGTTGGTGTTCTGATAACTTGTTTTAGTTTGGGCAGATATCTCCCCGCTTGTCATCCTTGGACGAATACAGTATCTGCCTGTCTATAGTCACGGTTAACACTAGTCTTTTTTCACTTATGGTGGAATTGGAAAACCAATTGGGAAGCATTTACATCGATTAGCTTTGAAAATATTATCACTGGCTGACTGTGTCAAATCTCTATAGGTGCACAGAACGCAATGCAAGTTAACTGGCTGTGGTGAAATGCTACCATAATAGTATAGTCAAGTCTACCATGACATTTTTATATTTAATCAGATAGCAGCACACAAAAGTTGAAGTCCACATATAGGTTATTAGTGGTGTCATCAACGTCACCAACATGTTTTCAGGGCTTTTGAAGTGGCCCCTTCATATGAATTGGAATGCCAAATTGCCAAAGTGATCACTTTTTGGCTCTGAGGAAGAGGGTGCGCCCTCGCAACACGTCAGCCGTAGCTGTGAACTCTGTTGTCTGGACTCTCTGGTCATCTGGTTCCAGTAGGAGGCAATCCCCTTTGATGGAATGATTATGTGCCTACTATTATACTTGCTTTGTGAGTATTTTTAATCTTTCAACTTACTTTTAATAAAACCTAGCCATTGATAATGCACTAGGTCGGTGCGCCTTCTTTTTTCCTTTTCCATTTTAGTCTTAAAGAATACCAATTATTCTGAGGAGGGCAGCAAGATTCCTGGTCATTTTCCTACGGAACGCTCTGGTTGTGTCATTAAGAGTCTGTACTCCCGAGCGCAGGAGACTGTTTGTGTGTCTGAGGATAGCCACACTCCAATCCAATGTAGTTTATTCAAAAGGAAACTGGCACTACAAATAACAGCATGAACCCAGGACGCGTTTCACACTCTAATTCAGTGTTTACTTAGAGTTTGAAATGTGTCAGCTGTCCTGGGTTCATGCTGTTATTTGTAGTGCCTGTTTCTTTTTGAATAAACTACGTTGGATTGGAGTGCGGCTATCCTCATCATTCTTGTTCCTATTGCCATGTGCATTGCCAGCACCCTCGGTCTCTGAGAGAAGAATCCTACCAAACTATACCTACCTAGAGCGGCAATTTCTGTCTTTCTGACTTTTTCTGTCGGAAATTCCGACCGTGTTTACGCTGCATTACAATGTTCCAATCCAATGATACTGCTTGTTTTTCATTGGAGCTACTCTTACCAGTCGTGGGTGCTGGCTTAACCCAAGGGCTCATCTTGTCCTCCTTATACAGGGTAAAAGGCATCATCATTTATGAAGTTTGGCAGGATGTATCTTTCCACTGTGAGAAATAAAGTTTATTAATTTATGGAAAAGAAGGAGAAGGCCAACCTCAGGTCAGAACCTATTTATACATTCTGGTCTGATGTTAAAAGCAAGCTTATTGACATAACCCAAAGCCTGTCAATAGTGGGCTAAATGTTTGCCAAAAAGGTGGAGTGCACAGCTATTTGACTCTTTATAAAGTGCCTTATACTGGTCCCTACTCTGAGGATATCAGTTATTTAGATGTGCCCATCAAGGATGCCCTTTCTCCCCTAGTCTCTTTATTTTAGAAATAGAAATCCTCATCATGTTAACCAGGGATAATATGAACATCAAGGGGATAGATTTTGCTGGCTTTCATTTTAAAATAAGTCTGCTTGTAGGTGATATGCTTCTGAATATTACCCAACTTTGGTCACCCCTCCCTTTCTTCATCAATATTTATGGCAAGTTTCAGGTTTTTTGGGGCTGCACATTTACCAAACAAAATCGATCTCCCTGAATGTCAAAAAACTCACATGCCGCGTACACACAAGCGTTTTTAATGTCATTGAAAAAAACGACGTTTTTCTTGACGTGATTCTTCTCAAGCCTGCCTTGCCTACACACTATCATGAAAAAAAATGCTCGAGCAAAGCGCGAAATGTACGACGGCACTATAAAGAGGAAGTTCCATTCGGATGGCGCCACCCTTTGGGCTGCTTTTGCTGATCCTTGTGTTAGTAAAGTTTGATGAGAGACGATTCACGCTTTTCAGCCTCGTGCTCTTCAATCCATTACAGCGTGACGAATGTGCTATCTCCATTTTGAACGCTAGTTTTACCAGAACAAGCGCACCCGTCTTATTACTTGCTTCTGAGCATGCGCGTTTTTTTCACGTCGTTAAAGCCTACACACGGCCGTTTTTCATGACGAGAAAAACGACGACGTGAAGAACGATGAGAAAAATCAGAGCATGTTCCAAATTTTTAATGCCCCATTTTTCATGTCGTGAAACATGCTCTGGAGCCAAATTAAAAAATTACATTTTTCTCGTCATGAAAAACGGTCGTGTGTACGCGGCATAAGACTAATTTTACTTACCTAATTAGCTGCCTTTATATCAGGAACTTAAAGCAAAGCTATTTTCCTGGAGTCCACTTCCTATCTTTTGAATGGCTTATATTCATTTTCCTGCCTATGTACCTAAAGCTGAAGTTTAGTAAAATGAAGTATGTCCCGTGTCTTGCAAGCTGGTGGTTCCTGTAGAAATCCTCTCTCCGGTGATTCTGGGTCCTTTTCACAACCCTGAACTTCCAGAGCTATATGGGTGAATAGCTTTGGCTCTAACATTGCAGTACAGTAGGTTCTGATGGGCACCTGTCCTTTTCTGTCATTTCCTCTAACGGCAAAAGTCTTTGCATTGCATTGTTTTGGCTGTGTTCTCATTGAAGCCTTCTTTAATGTACTGCAGTGTTAAACCCGGAGCTAATATCCCCTGCAGGACTGGAAGCTCAATGCTATAAAGAGGACCGGGCATCACTGGAGAAAAGACTTCTACAGCAACCATAAGTCTGCAGAATGCAGGACATTTGGAAGAAAAAAACTTCCCTGCATTTCTAGAAAAACTGTGTTTTTAAATAAACAAAATGAAGGTTTGGGTGTTGCCAATTTAATTAATACTATCAAGCAGGTCACAATCCCTCTAGCTGCACTATTGTATTCTTACAGCGGGAGGTTTCCAAGCTGTCAGAATACAATGATCAGTGTTGACGGCTATAACCTTCGGAAGTAATCACATGAGAAAAAACAGACGAGTTGATTGTACTGAAGTTGATTTATAGATCAACTTAAAGCGGAGTTCCACCCAAAAGTGGAACTTCCACTTATCTGCTTCCTTCCCCCCCACCGGTGCCACATTTGGCACCTTTCAGGGGGGAGGGGGGGAACGGGTACCTGTTTTTGACAGGTACCCTACCCAACTTTAGTGAGACGGCACCGCAGTGCCATCCTTTTGGAAGTTCGGCCCCCTCCTTCTTTCCCCACCGCCGGGCTAATTAGAAAGTGCAGTGGGCAGCACGCTGCACGCATGCTAAGTAGGGAAAGGCTTCACTGCCGGTTTCCCTTAAAGTGGAGCTCCACCCTAAATATTAACTTCTGCTATTTGGAACCCCCCCCCCCCCCTCAGGTGTCACAATTGACACCTTTCAGGGGGGAGGGGGGTGAAGATACCTGTCTAAGACAGGTATTTTCACCCACATCCGGGAGTCCTCTCTTCGGGAATCTGCGGGCGTGACGTCGCTTCCCCCAGACTTCCCGTAGTGTTCTGGGAGACACTCGGCTCCCAGAACACAGGAGGACGAATCAGAATGGCGCAGCGCGGCTCGCGCATGCGCCGTAGGAAACCGGGCATGAAGCCACTTCCTGGTTCCCTGAGCGAGGATGGCGGAGGGAGCAGCAGAGTGACGAGCGATCGCTCGTCCTCTGCTGCGGACGTCGCTGGACTCCAGGACAGGTAAGTGTCCAAATATTAAAAGCCAGCAGCTGCTGTAGCTGTAGCTGCTGGCTTTTAATATTTTTTTTCCGGCGGAGCTCCGCTTTAAGATGAATGGCAGCTTTAGCACCCAACAGCCAATCTAAAAATTGGCTAGGGTGCCGACATTGCGGGCTCCCTGGACAGGTAAGTGTCCATATAATAAAAGTCAGCAGCTACAGTATTTGTAGCTGCTGTCGTTTATTTTTTTTTTCCCCAGGCGAAACATCACTTTAAGTGCAACCAATCAGTCCATAAATGCATTGAAATTCATCCAGTTTCTGTAGAACCATCCAAATTTCAATCTTTCAATGGCTGGACTTAGGAGTCTGGGAATCTCTCCAATTTTCTATGTCTTTCATTTTCACCCACCTACCCATGTCCACCTTACTGGGAAATTACATATTTCAACCCACGTTAGATAATGCTATAGCTTTGCAACAGGGCCGTCTTAATAGCATCATGGGCCCCTGGGCAAAGTAATGCGCTGGGGCCCCACCAGCTTGCCACACCTACTTTCAAGAAATAAAGTATAAATAGTTGATAGAATTAAACATATATTCATTAGTACTTTCAATAAAAACGCTTTTACAAAAGGAAAACATTCCATAAATCAAAGTCTAGTCAACACAAAGGGCACAGTACAGCGGGGAATGCAGAAGGGCACAGTACAGGGGGGGGGTCAGGAGGGCACAGTATAGGTTCTGGGACTCTTCCCGGGACACGACCATATTGGGACAGTTTAGTAAAAAGCATGACTGTTCCAGTAAATCTGGGACAGTTGGCAAGTATGATGTAATGCAAGATTATTTTGGGGGCCCCCCATGTACCTGGGGCCCCTGGGCAGTGCCCAGGAGTGCCCTTGCATTAAGATGGCCCTGCTTTGCAATGGTGGAGTGATAACAATTTCACCACTATATTATGGCATAGATTAAGCAGCCCTCTGCAAATACTAGCTTCAGGTACTTTTACACTGACTTTTTGCTCACTATCGACAAGTGAAGTGATTTTAACTGAATTGATTGCCGTGCAAAATTAACAATTTTAACTTTTCAATTTCAGTTATTGAGCTGCTTAGATTCAAATTACTTGAAAATTAAAATCGACTTTCTTTTTTCTCTTTATGTTGAGATTTGTTTGTCTTTATTATTATTATTTTTTGCTGTTGCTTCTTTGGGGGAAGGTGCATTTTTAGCTGTTTAGTTTATTTAATTTAGTGTTCTTGTGTTTGTGCTTTCTTTTTTGTGTATTTGATCTTTGTATTTGCACTGTCACCTTATATGTATTATTTAACTTTTTGGTTGTTTTTCTCTTTCTCCTAACTAAGCTCAAGGCAGCTTTATTGTCAATATTTGGGGCTTCTCTGAGTAAAGAACGGGTGGGGGTTGGTGTTTCTGGAACTATAACTGGCCAAACACTAGTAGATTTTCAAACAAATATTCAAACAAACATTTGTACCAAAATACGTATGAAAATTCTCACTACATTCGATGAATTGACAAATGTTCTTGACAAATTTTTCAAAATGTCATTTGCTTTTAACCACTTTAATACAGGGCACTTTTCCCCCCTTCCTGCCTAGACCAAGGTCCAGCTTTCAGCGCTCTCACATTTTGAATGACAAATATGGGGCGTACACACGATCGTTTTTCATGCCATTATTTTTCCCAACGTTTTTCACGTCGTTTTTTTTCATGTTTCCTCTCAAGCCTGTCTTGCGTACACACGATCATTTTAAAAAACGTTCAAAGCAAAGCGCAGTGACGTACACCACGTACGACGGCACTATAAAGGGGAAGTTCCGTTCTAATGACGCCACCCTTTGGGACGCTTTTGCTAATTCCGTGTTACCGCGTGTTAGTAAAAGTTTGGTGAGAGACGATTCGCGCTTTTCAGTCTTCGTGCTTTGAAGATCGTTTTGTGGAGTTCAGTTTGTGCCTGTGGGTTTGTATCTGTCTTGCAGTGCTTGTAGTCAGTTCGTATCTGTTTATTCAGTGCGTTCTTGTCTGCTCGGTCCTGTTTTTCAGCTTGTTCTTCATAGGCCTTGCTGTTCTTCCGTGCGTTCTTCTAGTTCGTTCTGATCTGCCGACCGTTATCTAGCCATGTTGCGGCTACGTACTCGTCGTAGAGTTCGTTCTGTAGTTGGTGCCGGGGTTCATGCTGTATCCCGACTCCATGCCATGAGCAGGGTCAGGAGGAGTTCATGGACCAAGAATTGGTTGCTCCAGCGGCACCAGTTCTGTCATATGCCTTTGTTGCGGGAGATCAGGGAGAATAATCCTGATGACTACAGGAATTTTCTCCGGATGTCTGACCCCGTATTTCAGCATCTGTTGGCTTTGGTGTCCCCCTACATTACCAGGCAGGACACCGTTATGCATGAGGCCATCAGTGCTGAGCAGAGGCTCATTGCCACGTTGCGATACCTGGCGACTGGGAGAAGCCTGCAGGACTTAAAGTTCTCCACAGGCATATCCCCCCAGGCTCTGGGTATCATTATACCAGAGACGTGTTCTGCCATCCTCCAAGTTTTGCAGGAGGACTATATTAAGGTAAGTGTTCTTATTTCAAACATCACATTGTATGTATTTATTTTTATTAATTTTTTGGGGGGTTTATTAGCAGTCCCTAATTCCCATGATTCTTAGCTGCAGGGAATGTCCCCTTTCTCCACATGCGAATTTATTTTTTGGAAATTTTTCATTAGGCCTACATTAAAATTTGCCTTACCTAACCTCTCCAGCATGCTATCCTGGGGCCATACCCACCTTGCCTAGTCATTTTCATGTATTTTAATCTATGCTCCATCGTAGTGCTTTACCCTAAACGCCCCCTAAAGATTGCCTAGGAATGTTACATTTTTCACTAATTCATACAGAGTGCTACAGCCTTCATTTGGGATTTCCCCAACTCATCTTCAACCCCCCCCCCCCATTTTATTTTGTGTTTTTTTTTGGGGGGTTTGTTGTTGCTTACTAATAATGTTTTAATTTTTTGGTTTCTCCCAATGTTGGCCATGAATGCTTTTCTTAAATCTGCTTTCAATGTTTCTGTCTCAAAGTATTAATTTATTTTGGATTTCATTCCACAGTTCCCTTCTACGCCACATGAATGGCAGAATGTGGCATCTGAGTTTGCCCAACGATGGAACTTTCCAAACTGTGGAGGGGCCATCGACGGCAAACATGTTCGGGTCGTCCCACCACCCCTCTCGGGATCCTTTTATTACAATTATAAGGGGTTCCACAGCATCGTGATGATGGCAGTGGTGTCGGCCACCTACGAATTCCTCTATGTGGACGTTGGCAAGAATGGCAGGATGTCTGATGGAGGAGTTTTTGCACAGACGGAGTTTGGGGAACGGCTCCTTTTGGATCAGCTGGCCTTGCCACCAGCGGAGCAGAATGTGGAGGGACTCCCATTTGTGTTTGTGGCAGATGAGGCGTTTGGCCTGGGTCCCCATTTGATGAGGCCATTCCCGCAACGCACCCTCACCCCTGAGAGGAGGGTGTACAACTATCGGCTGGCCAGAGCAAGAAGGGTGGTGGAAAATGCCTTTGGCATCATGGCCAGCCGCTTCCGCCTGTTCCTCACCTCCATCCACCTTGCCCCTTACAAATGGAACCATGTTGTAATGGCTTGCTGTGTGCTACGTAATTATCTCCAGGAGCATTCCACAAATTATCTGACTTTGACTGGGCCTGAGGCCTCATTAATGGAAGCAGAACATCTTGTGGCCCTGGAAGCTGGCCGTCCAGGCTTGGCCCCCCAAACCGGACGTGAGGTCCGTGACAAATATGTGGAATTATTTTGTGGGTAGGGGGGTCATTGATATGCCTGATGACTTTTAACCTTTTAATTTAGAAAAATAAAACTTTATTTTTCACAAAGATTGGTTTGGTGTTTTAATTTAATAATGGTTTATGTTTCTCGTAGGTTTACCTAGTGCACTTGTATTGCCATGTGTATTGTGCATTCTTAATTAGCCTTCATTGTCAGTGTAAACACAAAACATTGATTAGTTCACTTTGCACAACATTTACATAATGAAGCCACAACTTCTTGATAACAAAATACCATTTTTTTATTTTTGTTTTGGACAATTCCTTTTAAATGTAGATGTCCCAAACATTTTTTGCTTGTTAAAACGCATGAACAGCCATGCATACAAAAAAGATTTTTAAAAATATAGTGAAAAAATAAACATGTACTAGTCCTAAAAGGTTCAATGAAAAACATACCTGCCAAAACACAGCAAGTTCAACCTTATTTTTTTTAAAACATTATACACGCCCAAGCACAGCCATGATCTTTTGTAGCCTTTCCTCCACCCGCTTGGTATTTTCCCTGATCTCTATCAAGTCTCCCTTTAATTTTTTAAGGTCACGTCAGCAGACCATCAGGTATTGGATCAGGATCTGGGCACTGTGATGTGTAAAATTTTTGGGGTTTCGGCCAGAACTGCACCTACATTAAAACAAAACATGCAGTATAGAATATGTAGGCCTACATCTATTAACCTGCATCTGTCTGGTTTGACACTGACCTGTTGAGGTGCCAAATTCCACTTCCACAACCTCACGTTCCTCTCCATCATGTGGGTCTGGGGGTATTGTTGAAGGTGTTGGATTTAGAGGCTCATCTGACGTAGCTTTTTGAAGCCCTATGGAGATTGCAAGAAAAGGTATAGTTTCATTAGTAACAAAGATTTTTTGGAGAAAACTAAACCATGAACAAATAATTTGGAAACATTATTTTGAAGCGTGGTCCATTTTTCAATGTACCCCCAGTGACAACCGGAACACATGATTGGATACATAGCCAAAAACATAGCATATACTTTTTTAAACAAAGTTTGACACATTGTAACACCCCAAAGTATATACACAGGATCACCTGTGTGTGACACCCTCAAACTTTGGGGCTTTTGGCCCACACTTGTACTACTGCGTTCAGATGTTTCATCAGCTGCTGAGCATTCTCTCCCTTAACATTACCATGCATATCCTTTATTTTAATAAAAATTGTCCTTTGGATTTGATCCCCAAAAATAATTGTTTACCAAATTTGCTACCCCAAATAAAAATAAATAAATGGGTGTTCACACTGGATGATCCGAAAACATCGTTTGATGAACTGTACGGAGAAAGAGGTTTAATACGTCCGTTTACTTTGCGGACGAACAAGAAAGATGGTATCTTTCACTGTACTATATCAAAGACAAAAATACACAACATAATACAAGTAATAATCTCGAACAGGGAAAATAGCAAAAAAAACTTACTTTTTCGTATAACTTTCTTGATTCGTTTGTATTGGTCGGGCTCCCACAACTTCAGATCAGACCATCATTTTCTGAGCTGTTCCTTCGTTCTGCACACCCCGAATTTTTGGTGAAGAGTTTTGACCACTTTGGCCATAATTTTTGACTTGACCAGATTAGGCCTTTTATACGGCCCATGCTTGGCATCATAATCCTCCCTCTTCAAAATGGCGACCATCTTCACCATTTCCTCGAATGACATGTTGGCCTTATATCTCCTGGATCGGGATTTGGACTCCTCAGGAATTTCATCCTCTGTAGAGATAATCTCAGCCACCTGTGTCTCCGCCATGTTGCTAAGCACTACGACGAGCAAGAAGGGGCGGGGAAAGAACAAGATTGAACGTCAGGGGCGGGGAAAGCGTGCAGAGTTTCACGCATGCGCAGTGTATATCAAGTGCAGATCCATGTGTCGAAAATACGTTCATTTGGCGGGAGAGGGAGTTCGCAACGAACATGTTGACCAAGGTACATAACATTTTAAGGATTTGGGTTTCCGCAGAGGAGGAGATTTGGGGCTTTTAGATCTGTCCAAAATGCTGATTTGATGAATGTTGCCTGAAACATATGTCTTTTCTGGGTTCTTGATTTTACAGAGAGAATGAATAGTTTCAAAAACCGGGAATTCATGGGGGAGTTCATTGACCAATGGAAAGAACTCCCTATCCTGTGGCAGACCAAAAGTGGGTCCAATAAAAACAAAACGGCCAGGACAGCAGCACTGGAGAGCCTGCTTGCATTTGTCCAAACCCAGATACCCACAACAACTCTCCAAGATGTGAAAACCAAAATTGCTACCATCAGGGGGGCATACAGGACCCAGAGGAATATGGTCCTGAAGTCCCAGAGGTCAGGTGCTGCAGCAGATAAGGTTTATAAACCCAGTCTGTGGTACTTCTGGATGACCAGCTGGAAGTGCGGGAATCTCTCTCCACCCTTCCCCCCAGAGGTCAAACCAGCCTTCCTTGTAGCCAAACCTCCAGCCTTCCTTGCAGCCAGCCCTCCAGCCTTCCTGGCAACCCTGCTCTGGCTTCCTCTGAGGATCAAGATCAGGCCCTTGAGGAGGCAGATTTGGATATATGGAGCCAGGTAAAGTATTGATATCTCCATTTATATGTTACAAAAGTGATGAATTTAAATTGATGTTAGTATTGTTAAGTATTTAATGTTAGAAAAATAAAGGATTTAAAGACCAAGATACAGTAGGGGTCAATTTTGATGTGGACAAGGCAACAATATCAGGAGGCGGAATCTGTGAGACTTTTCGAAATTTTCAGATTCAATTCCTAAATGTCTGGAGGTGAACAATGTGTGTGATTCATGGTGGCAAAAAAATAATAAAATCCCTTTCCTTTTTTACAGCCAGAGCAGAGCCAGGAAGAGGTTGATGTTGGGGACCAGGAGGAGGCAGGGCCAAGTGGCACCCAGGAGGAGGCTGGCCCAGCACAAGAGCCCAGATGCCTCCCCTGATAATGAAACCACGAGGGCCAAGGAGAGGTAGGCAGGTGGAGGAGGAAACAAGAGCCTTCCTAAAAGAGGCTACTGCGGCCCTCAGAGAGGCACCCTCTGCTGAGGAGGGCTTTGCCGCAGTCCTGGCCCAAAAGCTAGGCCAAATGGACCTGCGGCAAAAGCTGTATAGTGAGACCCTTCTCCTGAAGGTTATTAACAAGGGATTGCTCTGTGAACTCACCAAGTTCACCGACATCACGGAGGTTATCCCTACTCCTCCACCTCCTCCTCCTACTACTCCTCCTGCCACAACCTCTCCTCCTGATCCCCAGCCTCCGAGGAAGAAACCAACCAAGGCTGCAGAGAAGGCTGCAGAGAAGGCTGGAGAGAAGGCTACAAGGAAGAGGAAAAAATAATGCCTGCTGTAGTACCACAGACTGGGGACATATATGACTTATCTGCTGCTGTTCCTGACCTCTGGGAGTTCAAGCCAAGATTGGGCACCTTTTTTATTTCTTTCCATCACTAGTTTGGTTTTCACATCTTGGATGGTTGTTGTGGGGTCCAAGGGATGCACAAATGCAAGCAGGCTCTCCAGTGCTGCCATCCCCTTTAATTTGTTATGTTCCTAAATAAAGGATACTTTTTTTTGGCTTAAAATACTTGACTATGTGATTTGTAGTTCAAAAGAGACTTTGCTAGGGAGTATGCAGGGACATTTCAAATAATATTATTGTTATTAACAAGGGACACAACCTCCTTGAGGCAAAATGAGACAAATTTTGAAGGTTGGTGTGGGAACTTTACACAAAAATTATTTAAGGACAAAAAAAAAAGGCCCAAAAAAATTAAGAAGCTAACTTAATTACTAAAATAAACTGCAAAAAGAACAAAAACCCAAAAAAATGATCTTGACATTTATTTATGAATTTATGAGGGAGATGTGGCTTGAAAAGAATATTTTACTATCATTAAAACAATTAGGAATTACTTTAGAAACAAGTTTGGCATTCTCAAAAGAAGAACGGAATGCGCAGCATTAAAACGATGCTATTAATTCAACCGTGACGAATGTGCCATATCTATTTCCAACGCTAGCTTTACCAAAACGAGCGCTCCCGTCTCATACTTGATTCTGAGCATGTGCGGTTTTTTTCACGTCGTTAAAGCATACACACTATCGTTTTTCACGTCGTTAAAAAAAACGACATGAAAAACGACGTGAAAAAAGAGAGCACGTTCAAAATTTTTAATGCCCGTTTTTCACGTCGTTAAAAATGCTCTGGAGCATACACACGATCATTTTTAATGGCCATTTTTTAAAATGGCATTTTTAACGGCATGAAAAACAATCGTGTGTATGGGGCATTACAGTGTACCCAAACAAAGTTTTTATAACTTTTTTATTATTTTTTGTGATATAGGAAAAAAAAAAGAGCAAACATTTTAGAAAAAAAAACAAAAACACTTTTTTTAGTTTCTATTATAAAATTTTGCAAATAAGTAATTTTTGTTCATAAATTTGGGCCAAAATTTAAACTGTAACATGTCTTTGGTAAAAACAAAAAACAAAATTAGTGTATATTATTTAGTCTGTGTGAAAGCTATGGTACCAATCATTGAAAATTGATCACACCTGATGTACTCATCTAATTTCTTCAGGCGCTGAAATGTCAGGACACTACAAATACCCCCCAAATTACCCCCTTTTGGAAAGTAGACAGTCCAAGGTATTAAGAGGCATAGTGAGTTTTTTGAAGTTGGAATTTTTTCCTACAATTCTTGAGGCAACACCTGCCAGAGGGTGGCACGGGCACCGTATAGAGAGGGGCGCCGCTCGGCATCTCCCTCCTTCCCTTCCTGGATCTTTTTTGCTCCACGCGAGTGGGGGGGAGTGAGACAGAGAAACAGGGTGCCCTGGTCCAACTCAGATTGTCCATCACACTACCACACGTCGCAGCCGCAATCACATCTCTGTCCCTGCCAGCTGCAGACCGGACTATAGCCGCCTCCTCCTAGGCTCTGACGTTTCAAGTACACAGGCCGGGAGGAAGAGCCGAGGAAGAGGGACACCACGCTACAGCACCTGCCCTGAGGTATGTAATAACAGGAGTATTATGCAGAGTAGGGGGACATTGTGATTGGCGTGGGCATCAGTGGGTAACAATTATGTTGCCAGGAGTGATTTTAGGGAGGGGGGTTAGAGGATAGGTGCTAAGGTGTGCTTTTTTTTTGGGTTAGAGAGGACTTGTACTAGAAGTAGAAGGAGGGGTGCAGATTTGAAGTTTGAGCCCCCAGCACAATTCCCCTCCCCTCCCAAAGCACCCCCCGAGCACATATCCTCTAACCCCCCCTCCACAAATTAAAGATTCCATCCCAACTTCATCCAACCCCCTGATCCCATCCCTGCTCCATCCACACCCCATTCCATCCAGGCTCCATCCCGGCTCCATCCACCTCCCCCTGGTCCCATCCCGGCTCCATCCACCCCCTGATCTTATCCCTGCTCCATCCACCCCTCCATCCCATCCCCGCTCCATCCACCTCCCCCGATCCCATCCCAGCTCCATCCACCCCCTTGATCCCATCCCTGCTCCATCCACCCCCCTGATCCCATCCCTGCTCCATCCACCCCCCAGATCCCATCCCTGCTCCATCCACCTCCCCGCAATCCCATTCCCTCTCCATCCACCTCCCCCAATCCCATCCCCGCTCCATCTACCCCCCTGATCCCATCCCTGCTCCATCCACCCCTCCCCCATCCCATCCCTACTCCATCCACCCCCTCATCCCATACCGGCTCCATCCACCTCCCCCATCCCATCCTGGCTCCATCCACCCCTCAATCCCATCCTTGCTCCATCCATCCCCCCGATCCCATTCCATAGTTACATAGTTAGTCAGGTTGAAAAAAGACACAAGTCCATCCAGTTCACCCATAAAAAAAGAAAAAAAAATATATATATATATAAATATATATATACACATATATAATATCCTACAATCCCATATACCCAATTCTATACCCACAGTGGATCCAGAAGAAGACAAAAAACCCCAGCAGAGCATGATCCAATTTGCTACAGCAGGGAAAAAAATTCCTTCCTGATCCCCCGAGAGGCAATCTGATTTTCCTCGGATCAACTTTACCTATAAATGTTATAGGCTCCATCCATTTCCCTGATCCCATTCCGGCTTTATCAATCACCCCGATCCCATCCCGGCTCCATCCATCCCCCTCAATCCCAACCCAGCTCCATCCATTGTGGTGTGTAGGGTGGCAGAGACGCACCGACGTACTAGCCTGCTTGGTGCCGGGGGGGGACACCAGGTGACACCAACCCTAGTGACGCCACTGTCTAGCAGCATAAATTACACATGTAAATTTCTGACAACCGATCACATTTTTGAAGGCCCTGGACTACCAGGACAGTGGAATTACCCACAACATGACCCTATTTTGGAAAGCAAACACCCCAACGTATATACTACGAGGCATAATGAGCTGCAGATAGGTACTCAGGTACTCGGATTGGCTGTAGATATGTACTTGATTACTCTAATGGGCTGCAGATAGGTACTCAGGTACTTTGATGGGCTGGAGACAGGTACTTGGATATTCTGATGGGCTTACAGACAGGTACTCTGATAGGGTTACAGACAGATACTCTGAAGGGGCTTACAGACAGGTCCTCTTTATCACTGGGGCAATTGAGGCACAGTACTGTACACTGTAAAATGTAATTCATTGTTCCTGCGATCTCCTCCTCACACTGAATTGGTGTGTGAGAAGGTAAACCCGGTTACTTTCTTGTAAAAAAAAGACAACCCGGTAACATCGAGCTACCACCATTTGCTTACATTTGTGGCCGGCTGTGATTGGACAAAGCCACTCACATGGTCACCCTAATCAGGATGGGCTGTATCCGAGGGAATTGCCTCATCCCTGATCGCTGCGCTGCTTGCCCATGGGGGTGCGCGCGAGTGGTGTGAACGAGGACATCACATGTGATTGGATACAGCCGGTCTTGTGGTAAAGAGCCCGTTTCATTGACTCTTTACCCTGATCAGGGGTGGGCTGTGTCCGAGGGACAAGCCTTATCCCCGATCGCCGCTCATCCCTGGGGGCGTGACCGGGAGGACGTCATATGACATCCACCTAAAGCAGGGGTGTCAATTTCGTTGTGGGCCGCATCAGCATTATGATTGCACTCAAAAGGGCCGGTTGTATCTGTAAGATTAGATGTCCAGTGCATCCCCCCCCCTTTACATTAGATGTCAAGAGTCACCCCACCACCAGAAGTTGAATCCCCCACTCTCCCTTACATCACAGTGCACCCCCCTTTCCTTATGCTGCTGCTGGGAAGAAGCTGTATGCATTGCTTGAAAGCAGAAAGTAAGGGTCTGGAGTAGGACCAGAGGAGGGCTGGAGCTCTCCTGCAGCTGCAGGAGAGGTGCGAGGGCCACATGAAATGGCCTGGAAGGTCAGATTCGGCCCGCGGGCCTTGTGTTTTACACATGTGACTTAGAGGGATGAGAGGTTTTAGAAGGCGTCAATCTGTAATAGGCCGGGTGGGAACCAGTTAGCATCCGATTTTGGAACGAAAACCACATACACTGTTAGAAATTCAAAACATTTTCCATCCTGCTCCTTTAAATTTTTTACTAACAATTAGAAAATAGAATGAGCTATCTTAAAGAGAAAATGATCTAACAAAAGTCTAGTAGTGTATTGCCAGATTAATCCCCTGGCAAACTGAGGACGGGGAATGTACAGAGGTAGATGAGATAGAGAAAGTAAGCGGAATACACAGACATATCCCCCAACCATCTTGGATTCATCGGGACCTTGCCGAGATTTCAAGTAAATCCTGGTGTCCTTCTGAAACACACAGGTCACTATCTCCCTAAAATGTCCCTCATTCTCAAGTTTAAAAGTTGGGAGGTATGCACAGACTGCCAATACCACTTACTGGATTAGAGAACCATAATAATTGAGACAGGTTATTTAACCTGACCCCTTAAAGTCTTCCCAAGAGTTGTGGACCAACAAACATCTGCCTGCCACCATAGACATGAGATTGTCACTTGTTCCAACCAAGCATTGCTGGATCAAGCCATTATCATTTCATGCTTATGAGATGCTTCAGAGCGTATCACTCATTGAGCATCATATCCTGTCTCCTAATGTTCGGACTGTAATGAATGATACTAGGCCAGGGGTCTCCAGCATGGGATTTAGCTCCACACATCAGTGTATATATTTTGTCAGCTTGCCTGTTTAATAAATGAGTTAAACATGGGATGATGGGATTTGGAAGCTGTTCTTTCTCATAGTGTTACATATTAACTTGTGTGTTCATTTGGGACTGTGAAACAATAGACTTGTATCACTACACTGGGGAGTTAATCACATTGTTTTAACACTGCTGCTGATGAGTGTATTGTGTGTATAGAGACAGAAGCTTGGAATAATGTTCTTATGGGGCTTAGACGAACTGAGGAAATTATTTTATTTCACTGTGATAGTGTAAACATGGCCAAAGTTATAAACACTATATTTTATACCGCAGAGAAAAAAAATGCATATTAAACCCATCTGTCAAAGTATGTATATCTTAGTCTGGTTCAGCAGCTGTAATGAAGCAGTGAGCTCTATCAGATCCTCTTTACAAAGGATCTTATTTAAAATGTATATCCCTTCTGGACTGCAGTGTTCTGTTCTGAGAAATGTCTGGCATTCCTCCATGCTTTCCAGCTCTGATTCTGAGGTGGCTGGAGCATCTGGAGCTACAGCTCTAGGCTTGGCATTGAGTTTAAAAGAACCACTGGCTCTAGCTCTAGTTGGTTCTAGAAACCTCAGCTCCAGGTCTTGGCTTCTCCAAAACCTCCCAGCTGCAGCTCTAAATGGTTCCAGAAACCCTCAATTACAGCTTTAAGCCCGGAAACTGCTACCCTAGAAGGCCAACTGCAGCTCTAGGTGGCTACAGAAACTTCCAGATTCAGCTGCAGAAACTCTAAGTACTTAGTGGCTTCAGAGCTAAAGCTCTAGATGTCTCCAAATACCTCCTACCCTTGGTGGCTCCACAATTCCTCAACTCCAACTCAAGGCAGCTCCAGAAACTCTCTGCTACATCTCTAGATATTCCCAGAAACTCTCAGCTCTAGGCAGCTCCAGAAACTCTCCACTCCAGCTTTAGGCATCTCCAGAAACCCTCAACTCCAGCTCTATTCAGTTCCAGAAACCTTCAACTTTAGCTCCAGGCACCCACCTCTATAAAGACTTCAGTAACCCTCTGCTCCAGGTCTAGGCTGTTCCAGAAACCCTCAACCTTATCTCTAGGCACCTCTGTAAAGTCCCAACTTTAGGAAGCTTCATAAACCTGCAGCTCCAGCTCCGGGCATCTCCAGAAACCCTCTTCTCCACCTCCAGGCAGCTCCAGAGAACCTCAACTTTTTCTCTAAGCACCCCCTCTAAGAAGTTTTAGAAATCTGCAGCTTTGGAACTTGAGCTGCTGTAAAAATTGTTACTCCAACTGCAAATGCACTTAAGTAACACTTCTGCTAAAACAAATTTTCCTAAAACATCACAAAAAAGGTTACTGTTGCAGTGTAATGTAAAGCCTAGTACACATGGGCTGAATGTCGTGTGGTATCGGCCAGTTCAATAGAAACCAGCAGACATTCGGCCTGTGTGTACGGTAGCCGGTCCGACAGAAGCCAGCTGTTCCGCCAGCTTCTGTCAAAAGGTCATGACCGAAACATGTCTGCCAACCTGCTCCCAATCTGCGCTCTCATCTAATGGCTGAGAGCGCTGACCGGAGTGATCTAGCGGGGTGGCTGTCCCCCTTTTAGAACAAAATAGAACAGCAGGGGAGATCACTGTACTAACATCTGATTGCTAGTACAGTGGCTTCGACCTGAGCTGTAGTGTGTACAAGGGCTAGTTCCCAACTGTAGTCTAAGAATGTAACCTACCAAATAACTAGATGCTACTAACATCCCTGAGAAACATAATAGCGTAGTCAATGTCCATAAAACCATGAGAGAGATGTTCACGGAAGTCCAGTGGTGGAAATCTTCCTAATAGTGCACAGGTAGGGTTGCCACCTCATCCTTTCAAACCCAAACACATATGAATTACAGAGGTTCTGAGGCTAATTTAATGCAGATAAGGCTCCAATGAGTTTAATTACCACCTTAATCAGCCACAGAACCTATGTAATTTATATGTGTTCCCTTTTAAAGGGATGAGGTGGCAACCCATCTTTGCACAGGTAGCAAAGAAACCCGGTTCACACAGGGGCGGCACGACTTTGGGGGCGACTCGGCAAGGCGATCTCAAGACGACTTCAGAGGTGACTTGCAAAATGACTTCTGTATTGAAGTCAATGCAAGTCGCCCCGAGTCGCCCCCAAAGTAGTACAGGAACCTTTTTCGAAGTCGGAGCGACTTGAGTCGCTCCTATTAGAACGGTTCCATTAAACAGAGCGGAGCGTGACTTGTCAGGCGGCTAAGTCGCCTGACGAGTCGCCCCTGTGTGAACCAGCTCTCATCTGAAATTAAAAATGTTCTGGCTTTAGATATGCTTTAAACTCTAATTTTAGACTCTGTTGCCAGACCCATAAATTCAACAACAGTCTTCCCATTCGATTATATGTGCATTACGGTGTTTTAGGCATATTATTTACCTGTAAAAGCCTCCTTTGTGTAGACAAAAGCCCTGAAACTGCAGATTCATTAATTAAGTGACCATAAGTGTAGGGTGACCAGATATCCCGGGTTACTGGGCACAGTCCCTGGACTGAGGACACTGTCCCCAGACCAAGTCTGTCCCCGGTTTTGTCCCCGGATTGGATTTGAACAGGGGCTCAGGCAATTTTGGTCAGTGCAGAATTAAAAAAAATCTGAATTACACCATTTTTCCATTATCTGTGCCTGGATCTATGACCTCCACCATTGGAGCCCCCTATTTTTTTCCTTTCTTTGCATGAATCTGCGAAAGACAAGGCTTTTTTCAGTTTTCTCCAGCTGGTTCTTCCAACACCCTGGTTAGGGTCACCATTCTCTCAAGCCTGATTCACCAGAATGTCTAGTGGATTACCATGATCCACATATCAACTTCCCAGTAGGATCTTCAGTGTTGAATGCTATTGGTGGCTGACGAATCGTGGGCCTATCCGTCCTACCTGGACTGTTGATATCTGACTGCCAAGGAAGGGAACTACAACATCTTCCAGATTCCTGGTGACACCTTCATGTAGCAGTCGTTTGGGATACCTTTAAGCTCGATTGATCCGGTGTCGTATGACATTCGGGTCCAACGTTTTCTGTAAGCGCATATGCATGTCATCGTTTACTTGAAGACTAGTGTCGTGAGTTCTTCATCCACTTGATGATACCTTATTTTTGTATTGGGACACTACATCACATTGAAATTTTGTTTATATAGTAGACACTTTGTGGGTTGATTCACACAATTTATTTTGCCGGGTGTTTTTTGCCCAGCCTCCCCCCCCCCCCTTTTTGTTTGTGCTATATCACATGGTCACATAATTTTTTGATATAGTTCAGTTCTTCTGGCCTATATGTAGCGCTGCATATATTACCCCCTATTTTGTTTTGAATTTGTCACATTCTTGTACAGCTGCTTCACCTCCTCCTTTTTTTGGGTCATTATCTGTATTTTTACATGTTTTTGGGTAGCACAATTATTTTTTCTTTCTTCTACATTGCCTTTTTTGACATTTTATATTTGCTGCAACCTTTCTTTTTACCATTTGAATATGGAGGTATTTGATTATAAAACTTCCCGATCCTTCAATGCGGACGGTGTGTTCATTGCAACTACCCCTGATACTGAAATCAGTGGTATGTTTTTGAGACTTAAGAATTTGATGACAACAGGGATACACCTTCAGTGGGACACAGCCTTTTTGGAGCAGTATATCAAGAAACAAATGGTTCCCAGAGGGCTCCGTTGGGACGTGTTCCCACAGCAAGGAGATCCTGATACCGAATCATGGTTCAGATACTTCAATGAGGTTGGCATCAAACTCTTGGCCTTTTTGATTACTAGACATGTGCACACTGAAATATTTCATTTCAGAATTTCGTTTTTGTCCGAAAAATAAATTTATTTAGTTACTCCCGAAATTCGTTTTTATTTATTTCGTTTTTCGTTAGAAATTGCATTCGTCCGAAAATCTGAATTAATTAAGGTCGAATCTGTCATTGAAGGCTTATGGTGTCTGTCGAATGTTCAAAGAAGATTCGACGGAGCAGTGAAACTGTACGACGCTGCAATCATACATTTCCAGTCGAATGTTCCGCCCACAAGCTATAGAAGAATTCTAATGTTGTATGACTAGTAATAATTATATTTATTCATTACTATTACTAGTCAACCAACATTAGAATTCTTCTATAGCCTATGGGCGGATGCATTTGACCGGAAATGTACGATTGCAGCGTCGTACAGTTTTGCTGCACTGTCGAATCTTCTAACTTTCGATGCTTTGTCGAATCTTCGTCATTCTAGCTATTTTACTGCTCCTCCTCTTTGGTTACAATCAGCCAATAACATTCATCATCAACTTTATTTTTATTTTACTTCCCCCACCCAATTCCAGCAGTGATCTTTTCTCTCTATGTCGAATCTTTTCTCTCTATAATAACAAATCTTTTCTCTCCTATGTCGAATCTTTTCTCTCCTATGTCGAATCTTTTCTCTCCTATGTCGAATCTTTTCTCTCTATAATGTCGAATCTTTTCTCTCCTATGTCGAATCTTTTCTCTCCTATGTCGAATCTTTCCTCTCCTATGTCGAATCTTTCCTCTTCTATGTCGAATCTTTCCTCTCCTATGTCGAATCTTTCCTCTCCTATGTCGAATCTTTTCTCTCCTATGTCGAATCTTTCTCTCCTATGTCGAATTTTTTCTCTCTATAATGTCAAATCTTTTCTCTCCTATGTAGAATAATCTTGGACTAATAGAGTTAAGGTTAGGCACATTCGACCACAGGTTCGATAGACACAGATTGTTATTGTCAGCGTCACGTAGAATCTCCTATCTATATCGAACTGTTGTAGCAACGAAAACGAAAATAAAGCATTTGTTTATGTCGGATCTTTCGGTTTTCGGATTCTGTGTCCTTATGGTTATCATGATAGAGACGATGATATATGCAATCAATCTCCATACAATTACAACTATGGACATTCAGGTCCCTCTCACTATCTGGGTTTTCCCAGGGCTGCACAAGAATACCCAGGAAACCAGGAAAGAAGAGAGGCACCAGAGGTGGTTGGAGGGCCCAGAGCAAAAAGAAGAAGAGTGTAGTTGGTTCTGGGATTTTCAATTTGAGCTCTGCTAGCCTAACAGATGAGGAGAAGCTTGTACTCGACAAGGGTCTGAAACATGTCCCACCAAGACCTTTGAATAGATTCTCCACATTTATAGACGTGCAGAAGTTCGTTATAAAGCTCAGTATCCAGAGACACTTTTTGACTTTTCCTTCCAACAACACCTCGATAGTGAATGATGGGCATGTCCATACAGGACTGTCCAATCCTTCACTATTGGGACACTACATCACATTGAAATTTTGTTTATATAGTAGACACTTTGTGGGTTGATTCACACAATTTATTTTGACGGGTGTTTATTGCCCAGCCTCCCCCCTTTTTGTTTGTGCTATATCACATGGTCACATCATTTTTTGATATAGTTCAGTTCTTCTAGCCTATATGTAGCGCTGCATATATCAAGCGCAGCCAGATCAGTGACAGTGTCCTGATGTCACTGCCTGTGCTTTCTCCAAAGACAATGGAGTCTGGGTGAGTGATCTCTCCCCTCTCTCTCTTCCCTAAATGCTCCATAGTCTACCTGCCTTCCACATGCCATAATCTACCAGCGTTCCACACACTATAATCCTCCAGCCTTCCACACGCCATAATCCTCCAGCCTTTCACACGCCATAATCCTCCAGCTTTCCACACGCCATAATCCTCCAGCCTTCCACACGCCATAATCCTCCAGCCTTCCATGCGCCATAATCTTCCAGCCTTCTACGCGCCATAATCCTCCAGCCTTCTACGTGCCATAATCTTCGAGCCTTCCACGCGCCACAGTCTTCCACGCGCCACAGTCTTCCAGCCTTCCACGCGCCACAGTCTTCCAGCCTTCCACGCGCCACAGTCTTCCACGCCCCACAGTTTTCCAGCCCTTCATGCGCCATAGTCTTCCACTCTTCCATGCACCACAGTCTTCCATGCGGCATAGTTTTCCTTGCTCTTTATGCGGCATAGTCTTCCAGCCTTCCACGCACCATAGTCTTCCAGCCTTCCGAGCGCCATAGTCTTCCAGTTTTTCACGTACCATAGTCTCCATGCCTTTCATGTACCATAGTGATCCTTCATTTCTGTTTTCCATGTACCATAGTGCTCCTTCCTGCCTTCCATGTGCAATAGTGGCAAAATAAGGTTTTGCCTAGGGTGTCAAAAATCCTTGCACCAGCCCTGTTGTAATGTCAGGTGGGAGCGTGACACGGTACCGTCCTCGAGGTGCCAGCATCTCCACATGGTGAGTGGGCAGCCCCGCAGAAGGAGGCTGCGTCCACGTGGAAGGTGTACACTGAGGGCAGCTGGGAGGCCAGGAGAGAGAAGAGCTTCACAGTCTCCTTGACCCCCGAGGTGGCGTGCAGAAGCATCCCCGGAGTCTCAAAGCCTGGACTCCGTCTCCGTAACTTCCTCTCTGCATCAGCAGTGAGTCCGGCAAGACAAGATTGAGTGGGAGGTGCAAGCTGCCAGGGAGCTGCTGGAAGAAGCAGCAGAGCACCTCCCGAATCAAGAAGGTACTGGGCATCATACACTGACACAGACCTTCCTAGCGGTCTCTGTCAGTCCCCCCCTCTCTCAGCCGCCCTCTCTGTCCACTGCCCTCTCTCTCTCTCTCAGACCCTCCCTTTCTCTTAGCTCCACCTCTCTTCCTTAGGCCCCTCTATGTCCACCACCCTCTCTCTGAGCCCCACCTCTCTCTCTCAGCCCCACCTCTCAGCCCCACCTCTCTGTCCACTACCCTCTCACTGAGATCCTCTCTTTCTCTCTCTCAGCTCCCTCTCTGTCCAATACCCTCTCTCAGCCCCACATCTCTCTCTCTCAGCCCCACATCTCTCTCACTCAGCCCCACATCTCTCTCACTCAGCCCCACATCTCTCTTAGCCCCCCTCTCTGTCCACTACCCTCTCTGAGCCTCTCTCTCTCAGCCCCCCTCTCTGTCCACTACGCTCTCTCTGAGCCCTCTCTCTGTCCACTACCCTCTCCCTGGGCCCTCTCTCTCTGTCCACTACTCTCTCTCTGAGCCCTCTCTCTGTCAACTATCCTCTCTCTGAGCCCCTCTTTCTCAGCCTCACCTCTCTCAGCCCCCCTTCTCTCTCACTCAGCCCCCCATCTCTCTCTCTCAGCCCCCCATCTCTGTCCACTACCCTCTCTGAGCCCCTCTCTCTCTCTCAGCCCCCCTCACTGTCCACTACCCTCTCTCTGAGCCCTCTCTCTCTCTCAGCTCCCCTCCCTGTCCACTACCCTCTCTCAGGCTCACCCCTCTCTCTCAGGCTCACCCCTATCTCTCAGGCTCACCCCTCTCTCTCAGCCTCACCTCTCTCAGCCTCACTTCTCTCTCTCTGCCCCACCTTGTGCTCTCTCAGCCTGCTCTCTCTGTCAGACCCCCTCTCTCTCCAGTAGAGATGGAGTGCTCTGCAGTGTGTAGAGGGGTAGATAGGGGTGTAATCAGGGTAGTGGTATCTGGGGAGGTGTGATCAGGGAGGGGTGGGTTATCTGGGGGGGTGATCAGAGTGGGGGGTATCTGGGGTTGTAATCAGGGTAGGGGTATCTAGAGAGGGGTGATCAGGTGGGGGTATATGGGGGTATAATTAGGGTTGTGGAATCTGGGGAGGTGTGATCAAAGTGGGAGTATCTGGGGGGGTGACCTGGAAGTTGCTTATGGGGGGAACCCAACCATTGGAAGTTTTAGTTGGCCTCAGCTGCCTGTGGCCAGTGAGGGGAAGCAAGAAATACATAACCCCACTTCTATTTTCAATGGTATGTGACATCCTTCAAATTGCGCCCCATCACATTATAGGCGCACTGTGAAGGAGGTACCAGCTCGATTTTAGACAGGGAGTAGCAAGAGGATGGTGCGGATGCGGGGGGCGGCAAAATGCATCTTCGCCTTTGTAGTCAGAAATCCTTGCACTTCTGCAGTGCTCTTCTCCCTCCTTCTCTCCATGTGTCACACACACCGCATGAGCTTTTCTCTGAAATGCTCGGCGGCGCTGTAACAAAGTCCCGCCTCCTAGACCAGCTCCTGTGATAGATGGAACACTGACCCAATGCCGAGAAATTGAATCAGTGTCAATTGTACCATAGGAGCCACAAGCTGGTCTAGGAGGCGGGACTTTGTCACAGTGGCTGCCCAGGCGATTCAAATCCAAGCTCCATGACAGCAGGATATTGCTCCACTGTGTGATGCAGGGGCACTGGTAGGCTGAAATTGGTGAGCACTGATAAGGCTGTGTAACGGCACCCCAAGTCTGAAAAGGGGTTAACGCCGTTGTTAAGATATTCCCTCTCCTGGACACATATTCACTACCGATCCTCCACAGTCAGGCGACCACTTCCCATAGGATTAATCCTTCCAAAGTACGAGACAAACGCTCTGTATCTTTCCAAAATAGACTGACACTTTATTGAGAAAACACAGGTCTTTTTATACACTCAACGAATACTGCATTAATCTAAATGAACAATGGTCCAACTCCACCCACAACATAACGAGGCCCAATACACATTATTTTGACATCTCTTAGAAGACAACAGGTTAGCTAATCCCCTTTCAGTTTAAATGATTATGCATAACCCTTCGTGTTTCCCAGCCTGTCTGGCTGCCAGAGTACAATACCTATAATTACAGGCTTAACTCCCACAAGCCACAATAGACAATAGAATGTAATCACACCCTACCTTATCACAGCAATGATTACACAACCGCCCACACACAGTATACACACCATATCTATCCTGTATATACAGCATGGGAGTTGAACCTGGGCTGCTGAGGATAAGTGGCCGCTGGAGGTGGTGCTGAAGTTGGGTTAGAGGCTGGTAAACTGGGCCGAGATAGTGGATAGCGCTCGCTTCCGCCTGACCTTTGAGAGTCCAGATATTCATCGGCAAAAGTAGCCGCTTGCTGTACAGTCCGTGGTCGCTTATCTCGCACCCAATCCCGTAATACCGGAGGGGTGTGGTTAAAGAACTGTTCTAAGAGTACTAGCTGGGTGATGTCCTCTATGGTATGAGCGCGGCTTCCCTGGAACCAGCCCTTAAGGTTTCGCTGCAGACGATGTGCCCACTCCACGTATGTTATGTGGGTTTGTTTCCGGGATTCTCGAAACTTAATCCGGCTGGCTTCGGGTGTAATGGCAAATCGGGCTAGCAGAGCTTCTTTTACCCGGTCATAGTCTTTAGCGTCCTCATCCTCCAGGGCCCGATACGCATCCGCCGCTCTGCCAGTTAAATTACTTGCCAGTACGGCGACCCAATCTTGGGGCAGTACTTCATGTATCTGGCATAGTCTCTCAAAGTCCTGCAGGAACGCTTCAATTTCCTCCTCTCCTTCCTTAAATAGTTTGAACGCTCAAAAGGGCAACTTACGGACAGGTGCTGCATCTTTAGGTGTTGTCTCCGATTGCCGTATTTCCGCCATTCTCTGCTCATGTTGCCACTCATCCTGCCGCTGGATGTCTCCAATGGCTTCCCGTATGGCGGTCTCTGATGGGTTAGCACCATATAATGCCAACCGCTGTCGAACTCGTTGCTGAAACAAGTCTTCAACTGACCGGGGTCCTGCATCACCATCCCTCTGATCCATCTCGGCTAGCTCCCTGATCAAGGTGGCCTTGTTCTTTGTCCCACCGGTCCCTCCACGGCTCTGAAGTAAGTCTTTCAGCATGGCTTTCCTGCAGGCTGCATAGCTGCTCATTCACTGTAGTGGTTTGGAGTGTCCCCGTAACTGGAGGGAAAATCCCACCGCTTAGGGGAGCATCTCTGTGTTTGAGTCATTGCCATAGAAACATTTGTAAAGGGGGAGGAGTTAGTAAGGAGACCCCGCCCTTGTAGGGGCGACAGAAATATTTCTGCACCCAGGCGCATGTGACCCAAGGATCGGCCCTGGATGGTATCATAACTCACAGTCAGCAGGCACTCTTTAATGGCTCTGGCTGGCTCTGCCACAGTGTGTCACATAACATGGCTACTGGGTGTTGATTTTGTTAACTTATTGGTCATAACAGTGACAGTGCATATTTTTAGCACTGATCACTGTATTCATGTTACTAGTTCCAGCAAAGTGTGAAAAGTTTCACTTAGTGTCCGATTTGTCCGCCGCAATATCACAGTCCTGCTATAAGTCGCTGATTGCCGGCATTATTAGTAAAAAAAAAAAAATATGTCCCTGCATTTTATTTAAAAAATCTGGTCACCTTACATAAGTGACCATCTATAATATTTTCCTTCGTTCTTCTCCTGGCAGCTACATAAAAGGTTATGTAAGTGTCTGCGAGAAGGGGTGGAAGAGATGGACCAACATAGCCAGTAATTAGACACTCCGTGAAAAGGAAAGGACTATTATGTGTAAAGATCAGGGAATTGACTCTTCCTGGAGTCTCAATTCTCTACCATTTTCAGAGGCACTTTGAGAGTCAATTAAAAAAAAAACATTTATTGAATGGAAAAACGGTTAACAAAGTTGGTGACAAGGTCTCTTTAATTTGACCAAACTTTGCCCATGTTATAAATATGTTTTGTTTATGTTCATAGCCACCAATTGGCCTTTAAACCTGAAGTTGGCCTTTAAACCTCGAATTTATGGTCTTTCATATCACAATCCAACACTGAATTAACATTTAACGAAGCAGTTATTGTACATACAAGCCCACTTTTTCTTTCGGTATTATTTAAACCAGCTTTTTCCCTCCTTCCTCTATTTGTTCATTCATTCTTGTTGACACCCAGTGTAAAGCACAATGTTGCACGCTGATAACGCCGTCTGCTTTTGTGTTCCCTGAATTCGAATAATTCAGCTTTTATAAAAGTGACAGGTAACACAGATTGTAATTATCCCGGCTGAGTAAAGGAACAGTGACAGCAACAAAGCGCTGTGTTAGTTCCTGGGATCCGAGTCTTTGCATAGGACTAATAAGCAAATAGAGGGAATTGGAATATATAGGAATATTGACATTTTGTGATCTATTGTTCCTAGATCTCTTATTAGTATTAGTTCTGTAAAGGGCTTATCGGATTGAGCTGCTTGTACATGTGTAAAGTGTAAGTTGCTTTCTCTGCCTCTGTGGGAAATACGTTGTATTGAATAAGCACCAGCGGGTAATTTTAGAGTAATTAAATCTTTTGGCATCATTTTGTAGAGTACACAGTTAATTTTCATTGATTCAATGGAATTGCACAATAGGACACTGGTTGTCTTCCCACTTTTAAAGGGAAACTATAGTATATTTGATATTTCTCTAGATATACTGTACACAAGGAAGTGATCAGCCGAAAGGAACCGCCTGCTAAAAAAAAAATAATAAAAAAAAAAAATTAATAGTTTTTAATAATATGAATATTTTGAGTTTTGATATGGAGATATTAGGCTGTTTGCAGAGCGCACAGCCATTTCTCCTTGTGCTAAAAAGCACACCCTTTGTCTCAATAATATAATGCAGCTTAGGCTAAAATTCACTCACCATTCATTCGATTTGCCATTCATACAAGTCAAGAGACATCATCACCACACTATTCTTATCATCTCAGCATCCCAGCAATCACCGACCGCCGAGAGCCTCACGGCTCCTTTTTATTATATCAAAAGATCTTACAAACAGGAAGTGATGGCTGCAGCAGCCAATCACCTCTTCCATGGGAGGGGACATCACAGGATGTCCCCTTCACACAGGAAATACCATATGTAGCGCACAGACCCCTCTGTCTTTACCTGCATTTAATTAGGCTCCTCGCAGGCAGAGAGAGGCACACCGCACCACAAGTCCGTACCCTCCTGTGTGAGGAGGTTGAGCGGTTAGTTTTGGGCCTGCCTGCGGCTGGAGTTGAATCCTCCCGAGGATGATTCTCACCTCTATCTTGAATAGATGCAAGTCTTTATTTCTCCCCAGTAATGTAACTGTCCACACCAACTGAAAGTCCAACTTCTATATTTATTTCTCACTGGATAACAAATAGTCTCTTTAACAGCAGACAGGTTGGAACAAGACACAGGACAGCTTAGGTGGCAGGAGGTCCAGGCACAAACTCTAATGATTTCCTCGGACTGTCCGGGTTTCACGAACAGTTTTAGCATACAATCTCTGCCACAGACCGTGAGGTTGGTCTCTGCCACAGACCTGGTGAATAGAAGTCACTGCCACTGACTTGGAGAATGGGCCACTGCCACTGACCTGGTGAATAGGGCCTTGCCCTATGAAGTCACTGCCACTGACTTGGTGAACTACCTTCTTGAAGTATTTGGCCCATGTAAAGGAGAAAACCATCCCTCCGAAGAGTTACCAGAGGCCCTCACTGTCACCATGACTCAGTGCTGGGTCTTCGGAAAGGGTTACCTCCTTGGCCTCCTCATCTCAGATACGGGTCCCCTCGCAAGGCGGCACCCTGGGAGCTCTCGATCCTTAGCGGACGCCAGCCGAAGGTCTCTGGGCCCCGGGCCTTCAAAATAGTACCTCACTCCAGACTGAAGGTGTCTGGGATGGAACAGGAACCAGGCCTCTGGGCCTAGGGCACCCGGAGATGACACACGCATACCCAGGCTGAAGGTGCCTGGGCGTGGACGAAGACCCCAATGGAAGGTGGCCACCCCTTTTTATACCCTCTCCCAACAGGCACAGCAGGTTCCCCGCCCCACCGCACTACTGCCGAGAGGAGAAAAAAAGGGCACAGCCCTGTGTCAGTGGTTCAACCCTGGCCTACGGCAACAGCGCTACCTGTAGGCCACAGGGAACTGCACACCAACACCATCTCCCATGGACAGAAATGGTCCATGAACCCTAACAATCAGTGCGTCTGAGCCCAACTACCACTCAGACACTTCCCCTAAATTTAACACCCCGCTACACATATAAGGATCTGACCACACAGGATGTGAAAATACAGGATAACCCTTCCGACAGGGTTAGTTAAATACATACAACAACATGAATAATACAACAACATATTCAACAACAAGATGGCTAAAGTCTTATGGGCGTGTCCGGGCAGGGAAAGTGTGTATGCTCCTAGCAAGCAAAGCCGTATTGCTTTAAAACATGGACGCTTTCCCTGACTCTGAAAACGCTCATAAGCTCTCATATTACCACTGATAGGAATACTTATTTTGCGCCATTCCATAGAATAACGCATATTCAGATTATACTTATTATTGCTTGTGGAAGGGAGGCTATCTGCAGGCGTGCACTACGAATCTCGACCATGCTGATCAGACACAGCAGAGACAAGAGCGCACATCTGCCTATAACCAATAATGTCCTTACAGAGCGAGCATATCCCCTCCTCAACGATCGTTCATGCTAATGCACAGAGGGCCCCTCGTCGGCGGACATATCCCCACGCTGCAAACATCACACTCCAACCTCAAGACGTTTTCCACTACCAGACGGGATTCAAACAGTCTCAGACTGCCCCAGTCAGCTCTTTAGAGCGGGTTGCGGAAGTACTAACACTGGGTGACACTATGACAATACATATTAAATACATCTTCATAAAATTTCCACAACAGTTTTCACATCCAAATAACAGGCAGGACTTTAACCACTTCAATACTGGGCCCTTTCACGCCTTTCCTGCCCAGGCCAATTTTCAGCTTTTAGCGCTGTCATTTAATATTTTGTTCAAACAAATTGAGCTTTCTTTTGGTGGTATTTAATCACCACACTGTTTTTTTTTTTGCTAAACAATTTATTTATTTTAAATAAAAATATGTTTTTTTTTTTGTGTTTTTGTTATAAAATGTTGTACATTTATCTGACTGAGCTCTTTTTGTCAGATCATCTAACAGTGTGCCAGCTGGGTCTCAGAAGTTGCTCTGCAAGTGATGTGCTGGAGGAAGCTGAGGAGTGTGTAAAGAGACTGTACATAGGGCAGTTGTCCCTGAAGAGTTTTGTTAAATTCAAGTGGGCATCCCATAATTCCCCGAACCCCATCCAAGTTTATTAACCCCTAAATAAAACAAAAAAGACAAAGCTGCAGGACTGTTTCTTGTCTCGAGAGTACTGTGTAGGGCTAGCGCTACAGTGCCTTGAAAAAGTATTCATACCCCTTGAAATTTTCCACCTTTTGTAATGTTACAACCAAAAACGTAAATGTATTTTATTGGGATTTTATGTGATAGACCAACACAAAGTGGCACATGATTGTGAAGTGGAAGGAAAATTATAAATGGTTTTCATTTTTTTTTTACAAATAAATATCTGAAAAGTGTGGTGTGCATTTGTATTTAGCCCCCTTTACTCTGATACCCCTAACTAAATTCTAGTGGAACCAATTCCCTTTAGATGTCACCTAATTAGTAAATAGAGTCCACCGGTGTGTAATTTAATCTCAGTATAAATACAGCTGTTCTGTGAAGCCCTCAGAGGTTTGTTAGAGAATTTTAGTGAAGAAACAGCATCATGAAGGTCGAGGAACACACCAGACAGGTCAGAGATGAAGTTGTGGAGAAGTTTAAAGCAGGGTTAGGTTCTAAAAACAATATCCCAAGCTTTGAGCATTTTGTGGAGCACTGTTCAATCCATCATCCGAAACTGAAACCTACCAAGACTAGGGATGAGCTCGGTGTTCGAGTCGAACATAGGTTCGACTCGAACATCGGCTGTTCGCGCGTTCGGCGAACAACGAACGATTTGGGCAGTTCGCGCCAAATTCGAGTGACGCGAACGGCCCACAATACACTGCGCCATCGCAGTGTAATCCCGGCGCTGTGATTGGCCAAGCATGCACTGTGACCCTGCATGCTTGGCCAATCACAGCGCCGGCAGCGAGGAGAGCAATGATTGGCCACAGGCAGGATGCCTGTGGCCAATTATTGCTATGGGGGTTTAGTACACGCCCCACACTATAAAAGGCCGCCAGCGCGGCGGCCTCTTGTAGTGTGTTCCGGCGCAGGGAAAGAGAAGGATAGGCAGGGACAGTGTCATATTTTTTCTTTGCTAAACCTTGTGTGTAGGGACAGAGAAGGATAGGTAGGGAGAGTGTCAGTGTCATATTCTTTGCTAAACCTTGTTTGTAGGGACAGAGAAGGATAGGTAGGGAGAGTGTCAGTGTCATATTCTTTGCTAAACCTTGTTTGTAGGGACAGAGAAGGATAGGCAGGGAGAGTGTCAGTTTCATATTCTTTGCTAAACCTTGTGTGCTGAACCATATTGCTAAACCTTGTGTGTAGGGACAGACAAGGATAGGTAGGGAGAGTGTCAGTGTCATATTCTTTGCTAAACCTTGTTTGTAGGGACAGAGAAGGATAGGCAGGGAGAGTGTCAGTTTCATATTCTTTGCTAAACCTTGTGTGCTGAACCATATTGCTAAACCTTGGGTGTAGGGACAGACAAGGATAGGCAGGGAGAGTGTCAGTGTCATATTCTTTGCTAAACCTTGTGTGCTGAACCATATTGCTAAACCTTGTGTGTAGGGACAGACAAGGATAGGCAGTCGAGAGTGTCAGTGTCATAATCTTTGCTAAACCTAGTGTGCTGAACCATATTGCTACACCTTGTGTGTAGGGACAGACAAGGATAGGCAGTCGAGAGTGTCAGTGTCATAATCTTTGCTAAACCTAGTGCGCTGAACCATATTGCTAAACCTTGTGTGTAGGGACAGACAAGTATAGGCAGTCGAGAGTGTCAGTGTCATAATCTTTGCTAAACCTAGTGTGCTGAACCATATTGCTAAACCTTGTGTGTAGGGACAGACAAGGATAGGCAGTCGAGAGTGTCAGTGTCATAATCTTTGCTAAACCTAGTGCGCTGAACCATATTGCTAAACCTTGTGTGTAGGGACAGACAAGGATAGGCAGTCGAGAGTGTCAGTGTCATAATCTTTGCTAAACCTAGTGTGCTGAACCATATTGCTAAACCTTGTGTGTAGGGACAGACAAGGATAGGCAGTCGAGAGTGTCAGTGTCATAATCTTTGCTAAACCTAGTGTGCTGAACCATATTGCTAAACCTTGTGTGTAGGGACAGACAAGGATAGGCAGGGAGAGTGTCAGTTTCATATTCTTTGCTAAACCTTGTGTGCTGAACCATATTGCTAAACCTTGTGTGTAGGGACAGACAAGGATAGGCAGTCGAGAGTGTCAGTGTCATAATCTTTGCTAAACCTAGTGCGCTGAACCATATTGCTAAACCTTGTGTGTAGGGACAGACAAGGATAGGCAGTCGAGAGTGTCAGTGTCATAATCTTTGCTAAACCTAGTGTGCTGAACCATATTGCTAAACCTTGTGTGTAGGGACAGACAAGGATAGGCAGTCGAGAGTGTCAGTGTCATAATCTTTGCTAAACCTAGTGTGCTGAACCATATTTCTAAACCTTGTGTGTAGGGACAGACAAGGATAGGCAGTCGAGAGTGTCAGTGTCATAATCTTTGCTAAACCTAGTGCGCTGAACCATATTGCTAAACCTTGTGTGTAGGGACAGACAAGGATAGGCAGTCGAGAGTGTCAGTGTCATAATCTTTGCTAAACCTAGTGTGCTGAATCATATTGCTAAACCTTGTGTGTAGGGACAGACAAGGATAGGCAGTCGAGAGTGTCAGTGTCATAATCTTTGCTAAACCTAGTGCGCTGAACCATATTGCTAAACCTTGTGTGTAGGGACAGACAAGGATAGGCAGTCGAGAGTGTTAGTGTCATAATCTTTGCTAAACCTAGTGTGCTGAACCATATTGCTAAACCTTGTGTGTAGGGACAGACAAGTATAGGCAGTCGAGAGTGTCAGTGTCATAATCTTTGCTAAACCTAGTGTGCTGAACCATATTGCTAAACCTTGTGTGCAGGGAGAGAGAAGGATAGGCAGGGGACAGTGTCAGTGTCATTGTTGCTAAGCCTCCTGCACAGTATACATCTGAAGCTAGCCCTTATTGCTGGTTTTCCCATCTCCCTGCAGGCCATTAGAATGTCTGGAAGGCAAACAAGGAGAGGCAGACAGTCAGGAGCCAATAAAAGAGGGCAAGCAGGCTCTGTGTCTGGGGGCAACAGTGCTGGTCGTGGACGCGGTGCATTGTCATCAGCACATGGCCATGGGACACGCTTGTCCTTCTTTTCGGCAGCTGGACATGTTGAGCCACATCATGCCGAAGACTTGGTAGAGTGGATGACCAAGCCCTCCTCATCCTCCTCATCCTCTCTCACCCAGGCTCAGGGTACTGGCAAAGCAGCTGCCAAAGCGTCCTCTTCCCTGGTATCAATGTCATCATCAGTCACTCCTTCCCTAGACCCACCATGTCCTCCTCCTGAGGAGTCCCCCGAACTGTTTGAGCACAGTGTTGGGTACATGCTCCAGGAGGATGCCCAGCGTTTCGAAGGGTCTGATGATGATACCCAGCTAGAGGAAGGCAGTAGCGTGAGAGCAGAGAGAGGGGGTGCTCAAGAAGGACACCAATCTGGCAGTCATGTTCCAGCAGCTGCAGCATACTGCCAGATTGGCTCCAGTGATGAGGAGGGAGGGGATGATGAGGTCACTGACTCCACGTGGGTGCCTAATAGGAGAGAGGAGGAGGAGGAGGATGAGGAGGAGGCACATCTCCAACGAGGCAGGATGCCCTTGGGTGGCCAGCGTAAGGGCAGCACACTGACGGAATCACACCGCAGAGCTCTGCCTGTGCAGGGCGCTGCCTCTGCCCGTTATTCAAAAAGTTCTTTGGTGTGGGCCTTTTTTGAGGCGAGTGCATCAGATCGCACAGCTGCTGTTTGCAACATATGTCTCAAGTGTATATCGCGTGGCCAAAACATCAGCCGCTTGGGCACCACATGCTTGACCAGACATATGTTGACCTGCCATGCAGCTCGTTGGCAAGCCTACCTTAAAGACCCACACCAAAGAACAAAGCGGACCTCTCCTTGCACCGCATAAGCTGGGATCTCCAACCCCACTATACCTTCAGTCCTCTCTGAAACCTGCACTGAGAGGAATAAAGGTGTAGAATTAGGTGTGTCACAGCCAAGTACTTGCGGCCACTCTGCTAGCAGTACACCGATGTCCAATTCTAGCAGGCAAATTTCCCTGCCCCAGCTGCTGGACCGTCGAAAGAAGTTCACTCCCAGCCATCCACATGCCCAGCGGTTGAATGCTAGCTTGGCTAAATTGCTAGCGCTTCAACTGCTGCCTTTTCAGTTGGTAGACTCGGCCCCCTTCCGTGAGTTTGTGCAATGTGCGGTTCCTCAGTGGCAGGTTCCCAAACGCCACTTTTTCTCACGGAAGGCGATTCCGGCTCTCTACCGGCATGTGGAAGGCAATGTCTTGGCCTCGCTGGACAGAACGGTCAGCGGTAAGGTGCATATTACCGCTGACTCATGGTCCAGCAGGCATGGACAGGGACGTTACCTTTCTTTCACGGCCCATTGGGTCACTCTTTTGGCAGCTGGGAAGGATGCAGGACAAGGTGCAGTAGTGTTGGAGGTTGTTCCACCGCCACGCCTCCAAAATGCTACAACTGGTTGTGACACACCTCTATCCTCCACCCCCTCCTCTTCTTCTTCCTCCGTGGCCTCTTCCTGTGCTTTGTCCTCGGAACCAGCGGTGCTCCGTAGGCGTTCAAGGGGCTACGCAAGTACGCAGGCAAAAAGATGCCATGCCGTGCTTGCGCTGGTGTGTTTGGGGGACAGGAGCCACACTGGGGCAGAGGTTCTGTCTGCTCTGCAGGGGCAGGCCGAGAGGTGGTTGACGCCACGCCAGCTTAAGCCAGGAATGGTAGTTTGCGACAATGGCACCAACCTCCTCTCCGCTCTCCGACAGGGACAACTGACCCATGTGCCCTGTGTGGCTCACGTCCTTAACCTGGTGGTGCAGCGGTTCTTGGGCAGGTACCCGGGCTTACAGGATGTCCTGAGGCAGGCCAGGAAAGTCTGTGTGCATTTCCGCAGATCTTATAATGCCAGTGCTCGCCTGGCTGAGCTGCAAAAGGAGTTGAACCTGCCCAAGAACCGCCTTATATGTGACATGCCCACCAGGTGGAACTCAACGTTGGCCATGCTGCAGCGGCTGCACACGCAGCAGAGGGCCATCAATGAGTACCTGTGCGACTACGGCACCAGGACAGGGTCAGGGGAGCTCGGGTTTTTTTCACCACGCCAGTGGGGCATGATCAGGGATGCATGCACTGTCCTGGCACCATTTGACACTGTACCTCTTGTCCACCTGTTGGAACATACGCTGTGTGGAATAATGGACAGGGCACTTGAGGCAGAACAGAGGCAGGAAGAGGAGGACTTCCTTGCCTCTCAAGGCCCCCTTTACCCAGACAGTGTTCCTTCTGTCCCACCCATCGCACAGGAAGAAGAGGAGGAGGAGGAGGAGGAGGAGGAGGATTGTGTCAGCATGGAGGTGGAGCCTGGCACTCAGCATCATCAGCAGCAGTCTTTTAGGGATGATTTACAGTCCCAAGAAACCAGTGGACTTGTACGTGGCTGGGAGGAGGTGACTGTGGATCATGTCGTCCTTAGTGACCCAGAGGACTCCGGACTGAATGCCTCAGCTAACCTACGCTGCATGGCCTCCCTGATCCTGCAAAGTCTGCGGAAGGATCCTCGTATTCTTCGGATCAAGGAGAGGGACTATTACTGGCTGGCCACTCTCCTTGATCCACGGTACAAGGGTAAGGTTGCGGACCTTATCTTACCGTCGCAGAGGGAGCAGAGGATGAGACAACTCCGGGAGGCCTTGCAGAAAGGTCTGTGCAACGCGTTCCCAGAGACTGGGAGGTTACAAACTCCTGGTCTTGGACAACGAGTTGCTGAGGCTTCGGTCAGTCAAAGAAGGAGCGGTGGGGAAGGTGGCCGTCTGACCGAAGCGTTCAGACAATTCTTTAGTCCGCAGCCCCAAGGTATGATCGGTTCCAGCAACCATCGCCAGCGTCTGATATACATGGTGCAGGAATACCTAGGGGCAAGGTCAGACTTGGACACCTTCCCCACCGAAAATCCTCTGGCTTACTGGGTCTTGAGGATGGATCACTGGCCAGAGCTTGCACAGTATGCAATTGAGCTAATGGCCTGTCCTGCATCCAGTGTTCTTTCAGAACGCACATTCAGTGCTGCTGGAGGATTTGTCACGGATCACAGGGTGCGCCTGTCCACCGACTCTGTTGATCGACTGACCTTCATAAAGATGAACCAGTCTTGGATCACCACCAGCTACCAAACACCTGAAGCTGATATAACAGACTAATTTATTTTCAAATGTCACATCCCTTCAAGACTGATGCTGATGCTGAGAGTTTGTCCTGTTATGTTGACTGACTATCCTCCTCCTCCTCAATGATCCGATTGTCGATGATAGCTTGGAAGAACATTTTTGTTTCTGGGTGCCGCCACCAGTGGCTAAGGCCCAATTTTTCAGCCCCTGTTTAACAGGGGCGTGTAATTACAATTTTTGATGCAATACTTTGCAACAGGGCTCATTGCTGTGCTCCAAGTACAGTATCTGTGAGGGGTTGCAGTGTTGTGGCACCAGTGCCTAAGGCTCAATTTTTCTGCCCCTGTTTAACAGGGGCATGTAATTACAATTCTTGATCTAATAATTCACAGCAGGGCCCATTCCTGCGCCCACCAAGACTAACTGTGAGGCCTTACAGTGTTGTGTCAACACCACCACCACCACCAAAGGCCCAATTTTTCAGCCCCTGTTCAACAGGGGCATGCAATTACAATTCTTGATCTAATAATTCACAGCAGGGCCCATTCATTCGCCCACCAAGAGTAACTGTGAGGGCTCACAGTGTTGTGGCAACACCAACATGTAAGGGGCAAATTTCAGCTGAGTATATACGGCAGGCCCCTACTTTCAAACATCCAACTTACAAACGACTCCTCCTTGCAAACGGAAGGATACAACAGGAAGTGAGAGGAAATCTACCCCTAGGAAGGCAAATTCTCTCCTGTAAGAGTTAATATGGGAAAAAAAGTGTCTCCTCTCCACTGATTCTTTATCACCAATTCTTGTTTCAATAAAAACCCCAAATTTTCAAAAAACATTTGTCATTAGGACGGAAAGTGAGGTGAACTGTTCTGAACAGGTGCACACTGCACAGACAGCAAAACAAATGTTACAGGGGTGATAACCCTTCCCTATGTTTTCCAAAAAGCTTAAAAATTGATTTTTTGCCTGGAGCTACACTTAAACAATGTACCTGTTCAAAATTACAAACAGATTCTACATAAGAACAAACCTACAGTCCCTGTCTTGTATGCACCGCCTGTATACAGCTGTTCAGAGTATATAGGGCCTTTTTTATTTTGTGTGCGGGGTTCCCCTTAATATCCATACAAGACCCAAAGGGGCTGGTAATGGGCTGGGGTAAGGGGGTGGGGGGGTGTGATGGGGTAGCTATGTCATTTTTCTTAAAGATTTTCATCCATATTACCGGGACCAGACATTACATTAAAGCCGCAAGCAGTTTTAAATGGCTTTTTTTCCTTTAGAAATGTAATTTTGTGCAGGGACAGTTCTAAACACGGGAAACACATGGCACTTCACAGGCATACTTTAGACACCCCCCAGGTACGATATTTAAAGGAATATTTGACTTTTTTTTTTCACTTTATGCATCATTAAAATGACTGCTCCAGAAAAACGGCCGTTTTTAAAACTTCTTTTTGCATTGATACATGTCCCCTGGTGCAGAACCCGGGTTCCCGAACCCTTTTTAGGACAATAACATGCATAATAGTCGTTATAATTAGCACTTTAGATTTCGAACGTTCGCATCCATTGTATTTAATATAGGGTGACCAGATGTCCCCGGTTTCAGGGGACAGTCCCCGGATTGAGGACACTGTCCCCGCACCAAGTCTGTCCCCGGTTTTGTCCCCGGATTTGATTTCAACAGGAGCTGGGGCAATTTTCAAAGACAGTCAGTGCAGAATAAAAAAAAAATGCTGAATTACACCCCCCCGCTCCTACTATCTTAGGGGGGTGTATAGTTTCCATTATCTGTGTCCCTTACTGATGATCATGTGCTGGTCAAATATTTCTTCAGTTTCGGACGCATGCCCATTCAGCTCCGCTCGCTTGTTCTTTTGCCTTGGCTCAAATCCCAGCCAGCCCCCTGCCTGCTTATCTCCTTGCCTTCCCCGGCAGAGTGATTTTCCTCCGGTCTTCGTCCCAGTAGTAGCCGGGGCCCGGAGAGTGAGACTTGAGAGGCTGTGATGCGGGCGGCGGTGGCGACGGGCAGAGAGGCAGCTGAGCTCAGCTGATGGTGTCCAGCAGCAGGAACAGAGGGGAAGAGGATCCTATCGTGGGGCTGCCAGTTTCTTCAAGGCTTCAACACAGGTGTACTTTGGGGGTGTCTGTGAATAGACTACATTACACTTTGTCTGTCTCCCTGGCATAATGGATGGTATCATAACTCACAGGCAGCAGGCACTTATTGGTCACAAGTTAACAAAATCAGCATCCAGCGGCCATGTTATGTGACACACTGTGACAGAGCCAGCCAAAGTCATGATAGAGTGCCTGCTGCCTGTGAGTTATCATAATGCTGATGATCTTAACCAATTGCCGACTGCCCCATAGCAGATTTACTGCTAAAGGGTGGTCGCGCTGCGCAGGATCACGTATATACGTGATCCTGCATTTCTGGGTATTGGAGCCAATCAGTGGGTCCGGCGAACTCAAAGAGAACCGGTACCCACTGATCGTTATGTACACAGGCAGAACTGTGGTCTGCCTATGTAAACAAGGCAGATTGCCGTTCTGTCAGTATGGAAGACATTGATCCTGTGTTCCTGTAAAGCAGGTACAGGGATCTATGCCTTACCTTAGTAAAAGCACCTCCCCCACAGTAAGAAAACACTTGTTAGGCACACATTTAACCCTTTGATTGGCCTAGATGTTATCCCCTTCCCAGCCAGTGTCATTAGTACAGTGCATATTTTTAGCACTGATCACTGTATTAGTGTCACTGGTTCCCACAAAGTGTCAAACGTGTCACTTAGTGTCCGATTTGTCCACCGCAATATCGCAGTCCCGCTATGAGTCTCTGATTGCCGACATTACTAGTAAAAAAAAAAAATATATATGTCCCCGGATTTCATTTAAAAAATCTGGTCACCTTAATTTAATAGGGTTCTAAAGTTCGTGCGAACTTTCGGTCCGTTCGCGGGTTCTGGTGCGAACCGAACCCGGGGGTGTTCGGCTCATCACTAACCAAGACATGGCCGCCCACCTAAACTGACAGGCCGGGTAAGAAGAGCATTAATAAGAAAAGCAGCGAAGAGGCCCATGGTAACTCTGGAGGAGCTGCAGAGATCCACAGCTCAGGTGGGAGAATCTGTCCACAGGACAACTATTAGTTTTGCACTCCACAAATCTGGCCTTTATTTTAAGAGTGGCAAGAAGAAAGCCATTGTTGAAGGAAAGTCATAAGAAGTCCCGTTTTTAGTTTGCGAGAAGCCATGTGGGGGACACAGCAAACATGTGGAAGAAGGTGCTCTGGTCAGATGAGACCAAAATTGAACTGTCTGGCCTAAAAGCAGACTGCTATGTGTGGCAGAAAACTAACACTGCACATCACCCTGAACACACCATCCCCACCGTGAAACATGGTGGTGGCAGCATCAGGTTGCAGGGATGCTTTTCTTCAGTAGGGACAGGGAAGCTGGTCAGAGTTGATGGGAAGATGGATGGTGCCACATACAGGGCAATCTTAGAAGAAAACCTGTTAGAGTCTGCAAAAGAATTAAGACTGGGGCAGAGGTTCACCTTCCAGCAGGACAACGACCCTAAACATACAGCCAGAGCTACAATGGAATGGTTTAGATCAAAGCATATTCATGTGTTAGAATGGGCCAAAGTCCAGACCTAAATCCAATTGAGAATCTGTGGCAAGACTTGAAAATTGCTGTTCACAGACACCCTCCATCCAATCAGACAGAGCTTGAGCTATTTTGCAGAGAAGAATGGGCAACAATGTCACTATCTAGATGTGCAAAGCTGGTAGAGACATCCCCAAAAAGACTTGCAGCTGTAATTGCAACGAAAGGCGGTTCTACAAAGTAATGACTCAGGGGGGCTGAATACAAATGTACCCCACACTTTTCACATTGTTATGTAGCAGGGTATTCCCCTTTATGAGAGAGAGACAAGAAGTTCCAGGTGAGAGGTGAGTCGGGAGGAAGTAAAGAGACATTACTGGAAGTGAAAGCAGAGGAGAGAGAGAGACTACATCTCCCAGTACATCTTGCAGCACCCAGGGTACATTGCTCCGGAACAGAGACTGCTGGGGCAGACTTTATAAAGAGGAGGTGGAGTTTGTTCGGTCTCTTTGGACACCCCCTCTCCTAGCAAGAGGATCTCTGTACTGAACTGCTGTGTGCACAAGGCCTGAAGCCTGGGCCTTGTGCTCCTTTCCAAAGAGCCCCTCTGCCAGCCTAGCAGAACCTTAGAGACATCTTCTCATCCTTGCTGCAGTACACCAGAAGGATTGAAGACTTGGATGTCGGTGGATTCCTGTTCCCAGACGAATCGATGGAGGAAACGGACTTGGACTTGTCCGGGTGGTGAGAGCTGTTTAAAGACAGATACTTTATCTTTACTATTCGTTGGGATTACAAAGTTGTTCTTCAAGTGCACCACCGAAAGATTGCTAGCGAATATTGTTTCACTGAACTTCCATTTAGATCAGTCAGGCCTGACTGCATAGGTAGACATTGCTGGGTGTTAGTCTACCCATGAGGGGAAGTAGCTGAAAAAGGGCAGCGCTAGAGTTGCATAGCAATACTTAATTATTCTGATTACTCTGTTTATCTTTATTACTTTTTATTGCAGGGATCTGCAACTTGTTATACTGTTGTTTATTACTTGCCCATTAGCCTCAGTAAAATATCTGGGTCAAGTACATTGGTGTCAGTTTCACTTACTTTAATAGAAGTTTTAAAGTATATCACTGTGTGTGTTTGCCATAGGACTGTGTCACCTAAAGTTGCGGTCACGCGGTCCTATCTCCCCTTACTAGCTGTGCCAGTAGGGGGTTGAGCATATTGCCGGGGGTTGGCGGAGCTGTCTTCAGGGCCCAACTAAATCTGCGGCCTTCTTAGTTGGAGGTATCGCTACACGTGGGGGTTCTCGTCCGGGATCCTGATACAGCAGGTGAACGCCTGAAGTGCCGGCATGGACCCCATCAAAGTAGTCCAATGGTGTGAAGCAGAAGGGACACGCTCAGAAGCGAGCGTGGCCATTGAACTTCCAGGGAGTGACTGGAGAGAGAAACAAATTAAAGAGGTGGTACAAATATTGTCCCCGGATAGAAAGGCTTACGTGGTCCCAATGAGACCAGACTCAAGGACCAACTGCACCTATGCACTGATAGAGTGGGGACAGGATGTCCCTGAAAACTTCCACGTTGCCAGTATAAAATTGTCCGAAAAGACTGAGTTCCACCTGACACATCCCAGTCAGAAGCAGTTAGAACCCTTGGACAGGAAAGCAGGGGCTGCTGTTAAATCGCAGGCAGAGCAACAGCTGATTGATCTGAAGCGACAGTACCGTGACATACAAGAGAGGTTTCAGGAGACTTCCAGTATGATAGCTGAACGCATTAAGGAGTTATGTGTCGCTCCTGAGGATCAGAAAGATGGTCAGATAAAGCCCAAACCTGGGAAGGTACCGAAGAAACGAGCTCAGGGTCGCCTGCAGGAAGTAACCATCTGGAAGGATTTCCGCATTGATGGCCAGATAGGAGAAAGAGGGCAGAAGGACAAACTGTCCTACACCAACCTCCTACACCAAATAGAGTTGGGGTTACAGAAAGGATATCAGGAATCTGAAATTAGAGAGGCTGTAATCCATGCGATCAGCCCAGGTTCAAGTGTCAGGGGCATGTTAGAGAGGAAGGGTGGATTGACCCTGAACCAGCTAAAGAGGATACTGAAAAGCTATTATGAGGAGGAAGATGCCGCCGAGTTATTTCATCGACTGATAAATATGACCCAGGAGAGTGGAGAGACTCCTCAGAACTTCCTATTCCGGGCCATTGAGCTCAAGGACCGCCTGTTGTCCACATCCAAGGATGAAGGAAATGGGGAGCATTTTGGAGTCGAGCTAGTCCAAAAGAAATTCCGGAGATCTGTGACTACGGGATTGAGGAGTGACTACATCAAGCTACAGCTGAAGCAGCATTTGGAAGATCCCTCAACTCCGGATGAGGTCCTCATTGAGAAAATGAATGAAGCAGATAAGATGGAGATTGAGAAGGACCAAAAACAGAGGAAACTTCAATCTCCTAGCACCACAAGTGCCAAAGTACAACAGATAGATGTCCCTTCAGACACTCGGGAGCTTAGTGTACTGGCAGCAAGCACTGAACAGGGATCATGGTCTTCACCTATTCACCACTTCCCCACAAGTCAGACTGGACTGGAGGAGCTGTTCCAGACCCAGAAAGAAATACTAGAGATGATGGCGATGTTGATGACTCGTCTGGTGAAACCCCAGACAGAAGAGGTCTCACCACTCATGGCACCAAAGACCCCTACCACTAACCGCTCTATGAAACCAATACAGAGAGCCTGCTTCAAATGTGGAGGAAAAGGACATCTCAGGCGAGTATGCCCAAGCCTGGTAGTTGAGGAAAAGTCCAAACAGCTGGCGGGAAACTTCAGCGGGCCCCGGTGAAGGAGCCGACCGGGTGCCCATCATTTTCAGTGAGTTCCAAACTGAATGAGAAGCTAAGGAAGAGAAAAGACAAAACTCCTCAGAGGAACTATAGTATCCCTCAGCAGGGGTACACCCCAAAGAGAGAGGGCCAGACCCCTCAGAAGAGGCACAGCATTCCCCAAAGGGAATGCACACCTAAGAAAAACTATAATATCCCTCAGCAGGTCTGTACGCCCATTAAAAGGAGGGAAATCGATGCATACCAGGCCCAAGAAAGACTAAAGTCAAAAGGGAGATGGACGAGAGAGAGTCCGAAGGGAAAGGACCAGAAGAAGGCGACTCCTGCCAGGCCATATCCGGAGAAGCTGGTAGGCCCATCTCCTGTAGTGCCCATTCAAGTGGAGGGAGTCTACACCAGAGCCATCTTGGATACTGGGGCACAAGTGACCCTACTATACCGGGATTTCTACGATAAGCACTTGAGTCATCTGCCCATCCAGAACATAGAGGAGCTGGAAATATGGGAAATTGGAACCCAGCGCTTTCCCTATGATGGCTATCTGCCCATCCGGATGACCTTTGACCCATCTGTGGCTGGGAAGGCCGAAGTGTTTGACACCCTGGCAGTTGTGTGCCCTCGGCCGCCAGGAGCCAACAAGAGCTCCCTTATAATAGGGACGAACACGGACCTGGTCCGAAGACTCCTGACCCCTTTAGTGGAAGAGAAGGGGCAAGCAGCCACCAAGATCCATCCCATGCTGAGGACGGCTTACCAAAGGCTGGTCCTAGAGCAGAAGACCCCGGTGGAGGGGATAGGGAAGGTGTGGAGACTTGGAAGAGGAGGGGTAGTGTTGCAGCCTGGCGGAGTAACCTGTCTCAGAGCCACTGTGAAGCTTACTTGGGAGCAGCCTGGACCCTTTGTCGTGCTGGAGTCCGACCCAAAAGGAGAGTCCTCAGGTCTGGAAGTGATACCAGAAGTGATTCCGCTGAAGGTTCTGAAGAAGGCCCATTGTAGAGTTCCAGTGAGTGTTAGAAACACTACCAGAGGCCCCATGGAAATCCCTGCCAGAATGCTGCTGGGCCAGGTGAGCCCTGCTGCCCCGGTTACCCTGTCAGAAGTAAAGGGGATGGGTGAAAGAGGAGATCTTTGGGAGAAGCTGTCCATGGAGAACTTGAATCTATCCAGGGTTTGGAAAGAGAGAGCCAAGGCCCAGTTGGCTAGATGGGAGAAGATATTCTCCAGAGATGAGTTCGATGTGGGGTGTGCAAGGAGTGCCACCCATCAGATCCGCCTCCAGGAAGACAAGCCCTTCCGAGAGAGAGTCAGGCAGGTCCCCCTAGCAGATCTGGAGGATCTAAGGGAACAACTTGCTGAACTCAAGAGGACTGGTGTGATACGGGAGTCCAGGAGCCCCTATGCCTCTCCCATAGTGGTGGTCAGAAAGAAGAATGGGTCATTGAGGCTCTGTATAGACTACAGGACTCTCAACAGGAAAACCATCCCCGACCAATACACCACTCCGAGGATAGAGGATGCCCTACAGAGCTTGTCTGGAGCCAAATGGTTCAGCGTTATGGACCTCAAGAGTGGGTACTATCAGATCCCTATGCATCCAGAAGACAAGGAGAAGACAGCTTTCATAACCCCAGTGGGGTTCTTTGAATTCAATCGGATGCCCCAAGGTCTGTCTGGAGCCCCAGCTACTTTCCAACGTCTCATGGAGAAGACTGTAGGAGACATGAACCTTATTGAAGTCCTTGTATACCTGGACGATGTCATTGTCTTTGGGAGAACCTTGGAAGAACACGAAGAGAGGCTGGAAAAAGTGTTGAGAAGACTAAGTGAGGAAGGACTCAAGCTTTCGCCTGAGAAGTGTCGGTTCTACCAGTCTTCTGTGAACTATTTGGGGCACATAGTGTCTGAAGAGGGGGTGGCCACAGACCCTGAGAAATTGGAGGCAGTTACCTCCTGGCCACGACCCACCACAGTAACAGAACTCAGATCCTTCTTGGGGTTCTGCTCCTATTACAGGAGGTTTGTGGAAGGATTCGCCCGAATTGCTAGACCATTGAATGAACTACTCAAGACCGAGGGGGAAGAGGACGACTCAGGGCCCAGGAAGCCGGGAGAGTCAGTCAGAGATCAGTGGAACCAGAAGTGTGAAGAGGCCTTTCAGGCATTAAAGGAGAGCCTAACCACTGCCCCGGTCTTGGCCTACGCAAACCCAACCAAACCCTATGAACTGCACGTGGATGCTAGTCATGACGGTCTGGGAGGAGTATTTTACCAAGAACACGAAGGGCAACTGTGGCCTGTTGCCTACGTGAGTAGGAGCCTGAACCCCTCGGAGAAGAACTACCCCACCCACAAGCTGGAGTTCCTGGCCCTTAAGTGGGCGGTAGTAGACAAACTCAAAGACTACCTATATGGGCGGAGTTCACTGTGAAGACAGACAACAACCCCCTTACCTACCTTTTCACCACGGCCAAGCTGGACGCCACTGGACACAGGTGGCTGGCCGCACTGTCTGGATTCAGCTTCAGCCTAAAGTATAGGCCAGGGGCTAAGAATCGAGACGCAGACGCTCTGTCCAGGAGATCTCATTCCCCCACCATTGAAATAGAAGATTGGACCCAAGTGGCTCCTTTGTCAAGGAGCTGAATTCCAAGCCCGAGGAGGCTCCAGAGCAGAGGAAATAGGAGTTACCACGGTGGGAGTCCCCAAACACTACTGTGGAGTAGCTCAATTGGAAGAGGACAACCTACCAAGACTGTCCAAGAAGGAATTGAGGTGTGACCAATTGAAAGACCCCATGGGGAGATTGGTCCTGGAGGCCTTGGAGAATCAGGATCCAAACAGACTCATGCGTCAACCTTCAAAAGAAGCTCGCCTGCTGAGGAAGGAGTGGGATAGGTTGCAGTTACATCAGGGAGTGGTCTACCGAAGGGGCCCCTCTGATGACTCAGAAGATAAGTGGCAGCTGTTCCTCCCAGAGAAACATCGGAAGACTGTTCTGATTGCCCTGCATGACAATCATGGCCACCTAGGGGCTGAAAGGACCTTTCAACTTGTCAGAAGTCGGTTCTATTGGCCCTGCATGAGGGCAGAGGTAGAGGAGTACTGCCACTCATGTGCCCGATGCATCCAGAGGAAGACTTTGCCCCATCAAGCTGCCCCAATGGGCCATCTACAAAGTCAAGGCCCAATGGATCTGGTATGCATTGATTTTCTCTGCCTCGAACCCGACCTGAGTGGACTAGGAAATGTTCTGGTGATAACCGACCATTTCACCTGGTATGCCCAGGCTTTCCCGACCAAAGACCAGAAGGCCTCCACCGTAGCCAAGGTACTTATGGAGAAGTACTTTGTCCATTATGGGCTGTCACAGCGACTCCATTCAGATCAAGGGAGGGACTTCGAGAGTAAACTGATCCGGAAGCTCCTGGATTCTTTGGGAATCAAAAAGACTCGAACTACAACTTACCATCCACAGGGAGATGCTCAGCCGGAAAGGTTAAACCGAACCTTGCTCAACATGTTGGGGACTCTGGAAAGTGAGAAAAAGCAACATTGGAGCAAACACATAGCAGCCACAGTACATGCTTACAACTGCACCATCAGTGATGCTACAGGCTACTCCCCATATCGACTCATGTTTGGGAGAGAGGCGAGACTACCTGTGGACCTGGCCTTTGGCACCTCTCTGGACCATTCCTCAGTCACATCCCACAAAGGGTACGTGGACAGGCTCAGACAAAGCCTGAAAGTAGCTTATGAGCAAGCTCAAGCAGCTTCCGACCAAAGGGGGGCTAGAAATAAGAGAAACTTTGACTTGAAGGTCCGTGTGCAAGACCTACAGCCTGGGGATCGAGTGCTGTTACGCAACCTGGGGATCCCTGGGAAGCACAAACTTGCAGACAGATGGAGATCTGAACCTTATGTCATCTGTAGGAAGTTGCCGGGCCTACCTGTCTATAAGTTGAAACCAGAAGGAAAGGTAGGCCCACTGAAGACGTGGCATCGAAATCACCTGCTCCCACTTGCTGAGGCAGTTAGAATACCTCCTGCGGGAGACTCCCCTGAACCGGCCTCTATTCTGGATACTCCTAGGCCGAACACTCGGTCGCAGACCTCCCGAGCTGAAGATGTAGAGGCCTCTCAACTTAGTGAAAATGAAGAAGGAGAACTTGATTGGCTGTGGCCTTCCCCAACTCCAGAAACTTCTAATATTGATCTTCCAGCCACTGAAGACACTCAAGATGGAACACTGAACCCAGAAGCCACAGAGTTCATCCCTTCTAGTCCTTCAGCAGAATACTGGGAAGATGCCCAGGATGGTTGTTCAGAGGAAGAGGAGCCTGAGGCGCCAGAGCCAGAAATCCCAAGAGAGCAAAGGGCTCGAAGAGTCATCCGGCCTCCTAAGAAGCTGACCTACCCACAAATGGGGAACAGTTCGGAAGACTCTGTAGTCACTGCTAGAAGGAATGCTGAGAATCCGGATCCTTCCACTGTCCATTTAGTGGAGGGCAACCCCAGCTCACTCTCTGGCACAGTTAGACAGGTCGCCCCCACTGAAGCGACCTGTAGACAGGACAGCTCCCCATCCTATGATGATTGGGGGGAGGCTCCTCTGTCAATCCTATGCAACCGCATTGAATCTAAAATGTTTTGCAGATCTAAAAATGTTAGATGTCTTTGGGGACCAAAGATTTAAAGTGGGGGGAGTGTGTAGCGGGGTATTCCCCTTTATGAGAGAGAGACAAGAAGTTCCAGGTGAGAGGTGAGTCGGGAGGAAGTAAAGAGACATTACTGGAAGTGAAAGCAGAGGAGAGAGAGAGACTACATCTCCCAGTACATCTTGCAGCACCCAGGGTACATTGCTCCGGAACAGAGACTGCTGGGGCAGACTTTATAAAGAGGAGGTGGAGTTTGTTCGGTCTCTTTGGACACCCCCTCTCCTAGCAAGAGGATCTCTGTACTGAACTGCTGTGTGCACAAGGCCTGAAGCCTGGGCCTTGTGCTCCTTTCCAAAGAGCCCCTCTGCCAGCCTAGCAGAACCTTAGAGACATCTTCTCATCCTTGCTGCAGTACACCAGAAGGATTGAAGACTTGGATGTCGGTGGATTCCTGTTCCTAGACGAATCGATGGAGGAAACGGACTTGGACTTGTCCGGGTGGTGAGAGCTGTTTAAAGACAGATACTTTATCTTTACTATTCATTGGGATTACAAAGTTGTTCTTCAAGTGCACCACCGAAAGATTGCTAGCGAATATTGTTTCACTGAACTTCCATTTAGATCAGTCAGGCCTGACTGCATAGGTAGACATTGCTGGGTGTTAGTCTACCCATGAGGGGAAGTAGCTGAAAAAGGGCAGCGCTAGAGTTGCATAGCAATACTTAATTATTCTGATTACTCTGTTTATCTTTATTACTTTTTATTGCAGGGATCTGCAACTTGTTATACTGTTGTTTATTACTTGCCCATTAGCCTCAGTAAAATATCTGGGTCAAGTACATTGGTGTCAGTTTCACTTACTTTAATAGAAGTTTTAAAGTATATCACTGTGTGTGTTTGCCATAGGACTGTGTCACCTAGAGTTGCGGTCACGCGGTCCTATCTCCCCTTACTAGCTGTGCCAGTAGGGGGTTGAGCATATTGCCGGGGATTGGCGGAGCTGTCTTCAGGGCCCAACTAAATCTGCGGCCTTCTTAGTTGGAGGTATTGCTACAGTTATTTATAAAAAAAAAAAAAAAAAAACATTTATCATTTTCCTTCCACTTCACAATTATGTGCCACTTTGTGTTGGTCTATCAAATAAAATCTCAATAAAATATATTTATGTTTTTGGTTGTAACATGAAAAAATGTGAAAAATTTCAAGGGGTATGAATACTTTTTCAAGGCACTGTATATAAAGTAAAAAAAAAGTAAATATAATTGACCAAAGGGCATTAGGGTAAGGTCACTTGATTGCCCCATCTTCAAACCGTAGCACCTCTCCCTTCCTACCACTGATACTTATATTTAGCATACCCTCGGCCTTCCTTTTTGCCTGCCAGAGGCAGGCGAGGTACCTGGTAATTTGGGATTGGCATATGCCTCACACCTCTTCCCATGATGCACCCCATGGTGCCTGAGCAGCCAAATGCCACGCCCAACCGCTGTCATATAAGGACAAGTAGAAATATCACTGCCCTTTCCACTGCGCACAATTTTTTTGTCTTGGCTTCAGTGGGCTAATTAAAAAGGAGGGGCCACAAGGAACATAAGTACAGTGGAACCTCAGATTACGAGCATAACCCGTTCCAGGAGAATGCTCGTAATCCAAAGTACTCGCATATCAAAGCGAGTTTCCCCATTGAAGTCAATAGAAACTAAAATAATTTGTTCCGCATTGATACCGCATGAAGCCAGAGGTGGGGGGGGGGGCGCCGGAAAACCTCGTAAACAGCCGGAAAGGCCCGAGGACAGCTCGGCTGACCTCGGCAAACGTCGGAAAGGCTCAGGAACGTAGTATTTCCGAGTCTTTCCAAACATTTCCGCACGGCTCCAAACAGAGCCAATGGGCTACGATCTGCGGCGTTCAGCCCTGCTCGGCTCCGGCGCCCCCCACCTCAGGCCAAACGCAGTACTGCACACCGCTTTGGCCTGAATCCTGCTTGTTTTGCGAGACAACACTCACAAACCGAGTTAGGATTTTTCAAAATACAGTGGTAGTATTGCGAAACGCTTGTTAACTGCGTTACTCCCAATCCGAGGTTCCACTGTATAAGCATTTGGGGCCATTAAATGGACCTGTTACTTTGTGTAAAGACAGCTATGCCGTGGTCCAGTCTGTTCACAACAGCCATCTGATGTATTCCCCAATTCCTGTGTCTGTTGGGTCCTATTTTGGGCTGACTACTAAAATGTATGTTATGTAACAAGTTCAAAATGATAAAACAAGGTTTTTTCCAGGGAATGTGTTTTTCTTTGTAACATCCTTTGCTTTCATTGTACTTTGCTCATAGCTGTTCTGTCATCATACAGTTCTATACTTTAGCCAGGTTATAAAGTCTAATAGAAACCCAACCCACTGAACTCTGTGTCTTCATACACAAATGATATTCATGGCATTGAAACAATGCTTCGTCAGGGTTATCTCCCTCTAAAACAAGTCATCGATCGAGATGAAACAACATTTTTAAGGATGTCATATATGGGCAAACTTGAGGGTTCTGAGGCCAGAAAACCTGCCAATTAACCACTTGCCTACTGGGCACTTTTACCCTCTTCCTACCCAGGCCAATTTTCAGCTTTCAGTGCTGTCACAATTTGAATGACAATTGTGTGGTGATCCATTTGAAATTTTTATAATGTTTTCACACAAATAGAGCTTTCTTCTGTTAGTATTTAATCACCACTGGGTTTTTTATTTTTGATAAACAAACAAAAAAAGACCGAAAATTTAGAAAAAAAAAAAACTTTTTCATAGTTTGTTATAAAATTTTGCAAACGGGTAATTTTTCTCCTTCACTGATGTGCGCTGATGAGGTGGCACTGATGGGCACTGATGAGGCTGCACTGATGGGCACTGGTAGGCTGCACTGATGGGCACTGATAGGTGGCACTGATGGGCACTGATGAGATGGCACTGGTTTGGCACTAATACGGAGGCACTGATTAGGCTGCACTGATAGGTGGCACTGATGGGTACAAAATGGTGGCAATGATGAGGCTGCACTGATGGGCACTGGTAGGCTGCACTGATGGGCACTGATAGGTGGCACTGATGAGATGGCAATGGTGAGCACTAATAAGGAGGCACTGATGAGGCTGCACTGATAGGTGGCACTGATGGTCACTAATAGGTGGCACTGATGGGCACTGATAGGCACTGGTAGGTGGCACTGATGGACACTGACAGACGACACTGATAGGTGGCAAAGGTGGGCACTGGTAGGCGGCACTGATTGGCACTGATAGGCAGCACTGAAATGTGACACTGATGAGGAGGCACTGATGGACACTGATTGGCAGCACTGATAGGTGGCTATGATGAGCACTGATTGACAGCACTAGTGGGCACTGATTGGCAGCACTAGTGGTACTGCACTGAAAATCAGGAAATTGATTATCAGTGCCCTGATTATCAGTGCCGATGTCCCTTTAACACAAGCCGGTTATCAGCTCTCTTCTTCTCTCCTCACGTTGTCAGCATGAGGAAAGGAAAGCCGATAACTGGCTTGTCACTGGACACAGCTGATCATGTGATTGGCCCTTTACCCCGATCTGTGATCAGCTGAGTCTGAAGGACTCTGCGATCACAGAGCACGCTGCCCGCACGTCACAGAGGGTGCACGGGCAGCGTGATCACGGTAGAACGTCCATGGACGCCCTCCCAGCAAACTAAGCCCTTGCTATAGCCCTCTTTTGCGATAGCTGCTTATGCCCCACTGCTCATGTCCTCGCCTACCTCTGACCATTCAAGCATCACCTATTAACCACTTGCTGACCGGACCTTTTCTGGAACTTTTTGTTTACAAGTTTAAATTTGTATTTTTGTTGCTAGAAAATTACTTAGAACCCTCAAATATAGATTTTTTTTTAGCAGAGGCCCTAGAGAATAAAATGGTGATCATTGCAATATTTTATGTCACACTGTATTTGCGCAGCGGTCTTTAAAACGCAATTTTTGGGGAAAAAATACAAAACAAAACATTGGTGGAATGGAGACAAACTATGGTACTTAAAAATCTCCATAGACGACAATTTTTTTTTTTTTTTTTTTACAGGCTACCTGTTTAGAGTTACAGAGGAGGTCTTGCACTAGTTTTATTGCTCTAGGTCTAACAATCACAGCGTTTACATATATGCGGGCGCAACTTACGTATGCATTCGCTTCTGTACGCGAGCACAGAGGGATGGGGCGCTTTTAAAAAAAAAAATCTTATTTTTTTTACTTTTTATTTTTTTATTTTTACACTGTCCCTTTATTTTTATTTTTTTATCACTTTTATTCCAATTACAAGGACAGTAAACATCCCTTCCAATAGAAATAAGCATGAAAGGTCTTCTTTTTTGAGAGATCTGGGGATCAAAAGACCCCAGATCTCTCATTTACCTTTAAAAGCAAAATAAAAATGTTTTTTTTTTTAACATTTTGACTTTGAAAAAAAAATCGAATTTGTTCATGCCCGAGAACTGGAAGTGACTTTAGATTTCGCTCTGGTCCTCCAAGGGCATAGAGACGAATTAGAGCTATCTTGCCCTCATTAAACTTGTTGTCTAGCAAACAGCCGCATCAGATGACTTCCAGGCTTTACCAATGTCTCCGGTAAGCCCGGAAACGTCCGAAAGCGGCTGGGGGGGGCCTTTCCCGCTTCCTCTAAAAGTGATCCCACAGTGAATATGCCCACTGGACTTTATCCAATGTGCCCCCCTTAAAACTCGTACAAGCTCAAAGGTTTTGGTATGGATTTCCTGGGGGGGACCTTATACGCTTGTTTTTTTTTTCTTTTTTTGCCTGAGGTACCCCCTTAAAATCCATACCAAACTCAAAGCATCTGGCATGCATTTTGGTGTGGACTCTACACTATTTTATTTTTTTCATTCTTGCTGTAGGATGTGCTACAGCAAAAATTATATTTACAAAGGAAAAAAATGGCACGGTTTAAATTGACGGCTGTGGGTGTGTATGTTGAGTTAACGACACCCCGAAATCAGTTTGCAAAACGCAGTGTGATTTGCAGAATCGGATCGCAAGGGTATGAACCACTTGCCTATTGGCCCATAAAATGAGCATTTCTAATTTGACAGATTCGGCTCCCATTAATTTCAATGGGCTTCCAAACTTCTGCTTGAACCCAGGGCAGCTAAGCTCATCATTACTGTCTGGGTATTCAGGCAGCCGTGGATGGCGTGGTTACCTAAATGCAATAGCCGATAGTGGATAGTCCTCTATCCACACTGTTTAGCGTGTATCTAGTGATTTCCTCTCATTCAGTCTACATCTGAGGCTCGATTCTCACTGGTGCAATGCGGGAACCCCTGCGATTCCTGTGCGGGTTCCCGCATCACACCTGTATCGCAGGCGGTTCACACTGACATCTGCGAACCGCTGCGGGTGTCAATGTGAAGTCAATGACACCCCCAATTCGGTTTGCAAAACGCAGTGTGTACTGTGAAACGGTACAGGAATCGGATGACATGGGTGTGTACATGTACACCCATGCCATCCGATTCCAGTGCCGACCAAAAAAAGGGTCCTGCACCATCTTGGTGCGAATGCGAATGGGATTTTAGCCATACAGTTTGTATGGCTGAATTTGCATCACACAGACATCGCCTGTGGTGTGGGCAGCAATGCGGTGTGAATCACAGGCGATGTCTAGCATCGCACTAGTGTGAACGCAGCCTTAACCGCTAGCTGATCAGCCGCCGCAGTTATACTGTGGCAGGTTGGCACGTCTGTGCAAATCGCCGTAGCTGTACGTCGCTCCTTTAAGACGTCATAGCAGGCGCGCCACGTGTCCCCAGAGCCGACGCGATGTCCACCGGGCACCCAGGATCGCTCGTGACAGAACGAGAACGGGGTTGTGTCTGTGTAAACACACAAATCCAGGTTCTCTCAGGGGAGAGGAGACAGATCGTGTGTTCATACTAAGTAGGAACACCGATCTGTCTCCTCCCCCAGTCAGTCCTATCCCCCCCCCCCACAGTTAGAACACACATAGGGAACACAATTAACCCCTTGATTGCCCCCTAGTGTTAACCCCTTCTCTGCCAGTGACATTTATACAGTAATCAGTGGTTATTTTTAGCTCTGATCGCTGTATAAATGTCACTGGTCCCAAAATAGTGTCAAAAGTGACCGATCTGTCCGCTGCAATGTCGCAGCGCTGATAAAAATCGCAGATTGCTGCCATTACTAGTAAAAAAAATTATAATACTAAAAATGCCATAAAACTATCCCCTATTTTATAGACACTTTAACTTTTCCTCAAACCAATCAATATACGCTTATTGCAAAAAAAAATTACCAAAAATATGTAGAACAATACATATCGGCCTAAATTGATGATTTTTTTTTATTATTTAATATTTATTATAGCAAAAAGTACAAAATATTGTTTTGTTTTTTTCAAAATTTACGCTCTTTTTTTGTTTATAGCGCAAAAAATAAAAACCACAGAGGTGATCAAATACCACCAAAAGAAAGCTCTGTTTGTGGGAAAAAAGGACACAAATTTTGTTTGGGTACAACGTCGCACGACCGCGCAATTGTCAGTTAAAGCGATCGCAAAAAATGGCCTGGTCAGGAAGGGGGTAAGTCCTTCTGTAGCTGAAGTGGTTAATGAGAGAAAATCTAGTCATGTATGGCTAGTTGTAGTTTAACAAGTGGTTTCATAGCCCTGACATCTGCACACCGGGAGTTCTAAGCAGATTATGTAATCAGCATCTGCTGGAGGAGAAGGTCTGGCAGCCTGAAAGGAGCCACTGATAAGAACTTGCCTATACATCTGAAAGACCCCTTTCACACTTGGGGCGGTTTTCAGCTTTAGCGCTGGAAATAGCCTCTGCTAAGCGCATGAAAAGCGCCTCCCACATTCAAGTGGGACTTTTCACACTGGGGCGGTGCGTTTGCGGGACGTTTTCCGAAAGGTCCTGAAAACAGCATCTTTGGGGCGAGTTGGCAGCGCTGTAATTAGCGCTCTCAAAACTCCCTGCCCATTGCAATGAATGGGCAGCGCTTCGGAAGCGCCGCAACACAGGAGTCTTTAACCCCTTCTTTGGGGTTAGAAAGAGCCCCGCTAGCGGCCAAAAATCGCCGCTTAACCACTTCCCGCCTGGCCTATAGCAAAATGACGGCCGGGCGGTGGTTCAGTTATCCTGACTAGATGTCATATGACGTCCAGCAGGATAACAGCCGCCGCGTGCCCGTGGGGGCGCGCATTGTGGCGATCGGTGGTGCGGTGTGTCAGTTTGACACACTGCTACACTGATCTCGGTAAAGAACCTCCGACGGAGGCTGTTTACCACGTCCAATCACAGCTGATCACGATGTAAACAGGAAGAGCCGTTGATCGACTTTTCCTCACTCGCGTCTGACAGACGCGAGTAGAGGAGAGCCGATCAGCTGCTCTCCTGACAGGGGGGGTCTGTGCTGATTGTTTATCAGCGCAACCTCCCCTCGGATGCCCGCCCAGAACCACCAGGATGACGCCGGGACCACCAGGGATGGCCATCACACTGGATTACCAGGTATGCTCCCCTAGACCACCAGGGAAATGCCAATCTGTGCCCAGGCAGCTGCCAATCAATGCCCAGGCAGCTGCCAATCAGTGCCCAGCCACAATGCCTACCAGTGCCAGTGCCACCAGGGATGCCTATCAGTGCCACATATCAGTGCCGCATATCAGTGCCCATCAGTGGCAAGTATCAATGCCCGTTAGTGCCCAGCTGTGCCGCCTATCAATGCCCATCAGTGGCTAGCAGTGCCGCCTATCAGTGCCACCCAGAGGTACCCATCATTGCAGTCTTTCAGTGCCCATCAGTGTCGCCTATCAGTGCCCATCAGTGCCCACCAGTGCCACCCATGAGTGCCCATCAGTGCCGCCTATCAATGCCCATCAGTGCTGCATATCAGTGCAACCCATCAGTGCTGCCTACCAGTGCCCATCAGTGCCGCAATCAGTGCTCATCGTTAGTGCCCGTCAGTGCCTATCATCAGTGCCCATCAGTGCCACCTCATTGGTGCCGCCTTATCAGTGCCTGTCAGTGCCAACTTATCAGTACCCATCAGTGAAGGAGAAAACATACTTATTTACTAAATTTTATAACAGAAACAAAAGAAAAACTTTTATTTTTAAAAATAAAAACCACAGAGGTGATCAAATACCACCAAAAGAAATCTTTATTCGTGGTACATAAAAACAAATATTCTGTTTGGGTATAGTGTAGCATGTCCACGCAATTGTCATTTAACCACTTCAATACCAGGCACTTACGCACCTTCCTGCCCAAGCCAATTTTCAGCTTTCAGCGCTGTCGCAATTTGAATGACAATTGTGCGGTCATGCTACACTGTACCCAAACAATTTTTTTATTATTTTGTTCCCACAAATAGAGCTTTCTTTTGGTGGTATTTGATCACCTCTGCGATTTTTATTTTTTGCGTAACGAATAAAAAAATATGTTTTTATTTGTTTCTGTTATTTTTTTTTGTAAATAAATACGTTTTCTTCTTCAATGACGGGCACTGATAAGACGGCACCGATGGGCACTGATAGGTGGAACTGGTATGTGGCACTGATGGGCACTCATAGGCGGCACTGATGGGCACTCATAGGCGGCACTGATAGGTGGCACAGATGGGCACTGACGGTCACTGATGTGTGGCACTGAGGGACACTGATGAGTAGCACCGATGAGGTGGTACCAATGAGGTGGCACTGATGAGGTGGCACTGATGAGCACTGATGATGGGCACTGATGGGCACTGACAGGCGGCACTGATGGGCACTGATAGGTGGAACTGGTATGTGGCACTGGTGGGCACTCATAGGCGGCACTGATGGGCACTCATAGGCGGCACTGATGGGCACTCATAGGTGGCACAGATGGGCACTGATGGTCACTGATGGGTGGCACTGAGGGACACTGATGAGTAGCACTGGTTATTACTGGTGGTGGTATTGCTGGGCATCACTTTTTTATGCTAATATGGTGCCAGTCAGTGCCCATTTGTGGGCACTGATTGGCACATGTTGGGCATGTTTTAAAACATGTGGATGGCCATGGGGATGTACCTGGCCATCCACATGTTGCCCGCTTCCCTGGTGGTCCTGGGCGGCATCCTGGTGGTCCAGTGTGGGCATCCGAGGGGGGGCTGCGCTGATGAACAATCAGCGCGAACCCCCCCCTAACAGGAAAGCCGCCGATCGGCTGTCAGACGCGAGTGAGGAAGAGCCGATCAATGGCCCTTCCTGTTTACATCGTGATCAGCCGTGATTGGACGCGGCTGATCACGTGGTAAAGAGCCCCCACAGGTGTTGCGGTGTTGACAGACTGACACACCGCTCCACTGATCGCCGCGATGCGCGCCCCCCGCGATGCGGCTGTTATCCTGCAGGACATCAATAGACGCCCAGTCAGGATAACAAAACCACTTCCCAGACGTCAATTGTCTATTGACCGGGCGGGACGTGGTTAAACAGCGACAGCGCAAATAGCTGAATATTGGCTTGGGTTGGAAGGGGGGTGTAAGTGCCTGGTATTGAAGTGGTTAAACAGCGGTAAAGCGACGCTAAAACTAGCGGCGCATTACCGCGAACGCGGCCGCGGCCCCAGTGTGAAAGGGGTCAAAGTGTGCGATGGCCCAGTGTACAGCGGTATACAGTATAATAATGACACATGCAGTTAGGAAACAGCTTCCAATATAAGTAACACACGATCACCTGCCAGTTCACATGAGCCTTTTCTCAGCTGAATACAAATACTGCACACAAAGCTGAAACTTCTATTTTTTACACCTATTATGTATGTTAGGAGTACAGTTCAAAGCATTTTGTTATATCTGTTCAGAAAGTGCAAATAAATTTGTTGATCCTGCCAGAAATTCATTGCACTCCTAACTAAAGCTGGATACACACTATACAATTTGTTGTAGATTATTTCCTTTAAATTTACCCAAACCCATATAATATGAGGTCAAACCTTTAAGCCCCATACACACTATTAGAATTTCTGCAGATTTATGTCTTCAGATTCACTAAAACCATATAATATGAGGTTGAACTTTAATGCCTTGTACACACGATCGGATTTCTGATGGAATAACATCCGATGGACTTGTTTCATCGGAAATTCCGATTGTGTATGGGCCCCATTGGCCTTTTTTCCATCGGAGTAAAAAAATAGAACATGTTTTAAATTTTTCCTATGGAAAAAAATCTGATGGGAAATTCCTATCGTCTGTGTGGAATTCCATCGGAGAAAAATCCACGCATGCTCAGAATTAAGTCGACGCATGCTCAGAAGCATTGAACTTAATTTTTCTCGGCTTGTCGTACTGTTTTACATCACCGCGTTTTGGACGGTCGGAATTTAGTCTAACAGTGTGTAGGCAAGACTGATGGAAGTCAGCTTCATCAGAATTCCGATGGAAAATTCCATCGGGTTTTATTCCATCGGAAATCGGATCGTGTGTACAAGGCATAAGAGTTTCAATTTGTATGCAATCAGGCAGGCCCTTGCACTACATGGTTTTGGTAAATCTGAAGACAAAAATCTGCAGATAATCTAATAGTGTGTATGGGGCTTTAGTGTTGGCTGAGCTAACTATGCTGCACTGAAATCTCAAGAATTGTATACAGGCCTGCCTAAATTTCCACTTGGGCTACAGAACACCTCCCCACCATGTTATGAAGAGAATAGGAAAGGGAGGTGTTCTATGGTCCAAAACGTTATCACTGGTCTTCCATAGATCCAATACAGTGTGGGTGAGTGCTGTCACTCGAGGACAGAAATTGTGTTACTGGCAGGATCATCAGGTGAAAATGTAGGAAAAGAAACTAAAATGAAAGGTAACATACCATATCCAAAGACTGGTAAGCTGAATATATTACATTATTTTTCCTGTGTTGAGATTGTGCACGCTTTACTTACTTTACAAGTCTGAATTAATACATTACTGGATATTAAGGGTTGTGTCATCTGTGAGCATTTCATTTCAGGAAGTAGATGTTGACCATGGATGATACCTGAACAAAGATGTTTCTGTCCTTCTGGAGTGAACAGAGTTAGCATATTGAACAGTTCATATACTGTATATGGGTTTTTTAACTATGTATGAAGCTGCATGGACAGAGCTCAGCTTTAAATAAAAACTCCATTACTAATTTATTTAATACTTATATTATTTTATTTATTTATTTATTTCAGCTACTTATATAGCGCCGTCAATTTACGCAGCGCTTTACATATATATTGTACATTCGGGTATTATTTATTTCTTTAAAGTGGTTGTAAAGGCTAACGCCGCGTACACACGATCGGAAATTCCGGCAAGAAAACCGTGGATTTTTTCTAACGGAATGTTGGCTCAAACTTGTGTTGCAAACACACGGTCACACAAATCTTGTCGGAAATTCCGACCGTCAAGAACGCGGTGACATACAAGACGTACGACTAGCTGAGATCAATGAAGTTCAGTAGGCAGTTCGGCTCTTCTGCTTGATTCTGAGCATGCGTGTTTTTTTGCGCGTCGGAATACAGACGAGCGGATTTTCCGTTAGAATTTTTTTCCGTCGGAAAAATAGAGAACCTGCTCTCAATCGTTTGTTGGTGGAAATTCCGACAGAAAAAGTCAGATGGAGCATACACACGGTCGTAATTTCCGACAAAAAGCTCACATCTGAACTTTTCTTGTCGGAATTTCCGATCGTGTGTATGTGGCATAAAGGTTTTTTACCTTCATACATTCTATGCATGAAGGTAAAAAAACGATTGTGAGTTGGTAAGTAGAGCTCTAGGCTTTTTTTCCATTTGTCTTCCTCTGACTCCTTTGCTCCATTGATGTAAAAAGCCTGGTGATAATAGACCTCAATAGCTCAAGCTAGAGCATTTTCAACAACAGAAGTGAATGAGTCAGGGCAGTTACTCTTTGCAAGAGCTCATTCACACCATTACATTGAGCCACGTTGATCAAGGCAGACTCATCAGAAGGACACATAGAAAATAAAATGTTGCAGCATGTCACACTACAGCAGCTCATTCCAACGCACTGTTGTGCATAGTTAAATTTTGTTGTTAACCTTTTGGCACAGAGAGTACGCAAATACGTGGCCTCTGGGCAGGTGGGCTTGACGCTGAGAGGCCACATATTTGCATACCTAAATGTAAGCAAACCTGTGCCGAGAGTGCGCACCCTGCGTACCCCCGTCACAGTTACTGGCACCGAACGGAAAGCTCCCGATTGCTCTTTCCAATCATGTGACTGATGTGACAGCCAATCACACCTGTCACATGATCATAAACCCTGCCCTCAGCATCAGAAACCCCTTAAAAGGCCGGGAGGCGCAGACGTTAAGAGCCGATTCACACAGAGGCGTCCTGAGTTCCGACTTCAAGTCCCCCCAAGTCGCGCGGTTTAGAAAAGTAATGGAAGTGAATGGAGCCATCTTAATGTACACTACTGCAGTCGCAGTACGGTTCCTGTACGACTTCAATCCGACTTCTAGGCGACTTGTACCCATTGATTTCAATGGAAGTCGCCTCCAAGTCGGATCCCCGTTCACAATGAGGCAACTTTACAGAAAGTCGCCCCTGTGTGAACCGGCTCTAAGACAAACCCCTCCCTCCCTCTCTCCCATAGAGCTGGTATTTGGTATGAATCATGAGGGGGAACTCCACGCCAAATAAAAAAAAAAAATGGCATGGGTTCCCCTCCAAGAGCATACCAGGCCCTTAGGTCTGGTATGGATTTGAAGGGGAACCCCCTACGCTGAAACAAACGGCGTGGGGGTCCCCCCAAAATCCATACCAGACCCTTATCTGAGCATGCAGCCCGTCCGGTCAGGAAAGGGGGTGGGGACGAGCGAGCGCCTCCCCCTCCTGAACCGCACCAGGCCGCATGCCCTCAACATGGGGGGGTGGGTGCTTTGGGGCAGGGGGCTGAATGGGTAGTGAATGGTCTGTCCAGTGTCCTGCATGCGCTTTTTTATTACAAAAACTTTTCTTTCTGCCTGGAAACTGGAGATTGTCCATAGCAACCAAAAAGTGTCCCTTTACGTCAAAAGTGGTTTTAGACCAGCTAGAAAACAGCGATAATAAATTAGAATCACTTGCAGAATTGAGCGATAGCGATTTGTGGGGAAATTTGTCATCAAACACTAAATCTAATGACAGCGACAATTCTGCAACTGAGCAAATTTCAGTGTTTTTGATTTGATTAGTGAATAATTTTTATTATAATTACATTATTATTTTTTAGAATTATTTATAGTTATTTATTATATTATAATTTATCATTTTGTGTTTCAAACTTTATCATACCCGGGATGTCTACTAGACTTTTGTTTGGACAGATTTAAGTGAGTTATTCCTAAGAATTACAGGCCTACAATATAAAACGCCAAATTTCCATGCAAAATAATGGTACCGCTTTCAGCACCAAAAATCTGAAATAATCATACCGCCAGGGAGGTTAAAGTTACGGTGCGTGTTATCAGTGATGTAAGTAACTGAGTTAGAATAAACGGAGTTACGTAACGCAGTTACTTTAGAGCAGTGGTTCTCAACTCCTGTCCTCAGGACCCACTAACAGGCCAGATTTTAAGTATTACCTTGGGGAGATGCAGACTAGAATACTGCAATCACTGAGCAGCAAATGATATCACCTGTGATGCATTTCAGTTATCTTGCAAACCTGGCCTGTTAGTGGGCCCTGAGGACTGGAGTTGAGAACCACTGCTTTAGAGGGTAACGGTGCCCTGATGTGCTATGTGCCACATGCCCTGATGTGCCCTCAGGTGCTATGTGCCCTGTGCCCCATGCCCTGATGTGCTATGTGCCCCATGCCCTGATGTACTATGTGCTATCATGTGCCCTGATGTGCTGTGCACCCTGATGTGCTGTGCGCCCTGATGTGCTGTGCGCCCTGATGTGCTATGTGCCCCATGCCCCGATGTGCTATGTGCCCCATGCCCTGATGTGCTATGTGCCCTCAAAAAAAAAGTCAGTTACTTTGCTGAGTAACTAATTACTTTTTCAATGTAGTAACTGAGTTACTAACGTAATTACTTTTTGGGAGAAGTAATTTGTAACTGTAACTAATTACTTTTTTAAAGTAAGATGACCAACACTGCGTGTTATACGCCAATTAATATGGTATATATAATTATCCATGTTTATCCATTATGCTGCATGTTATTTTTTCTTTTTCGATATGTGTTAAGAAGACCACTGACTACTACTATTTGAGAACGCCTGCTCCTGTTCTGAAGAAGTTGACGCCTTCTGCAAAATGTGTTGACGAGTTTGTATAAATTTGAGAATTGTTTACAAGTAATCTAAATTTGTTTACAGACGTGGTCAGTGACTATGAATGTGAGTTAGGGGCCTTAGATTGTAAGCTCCTTGAGGGTAGGGACCGATGTGAATGTACAATGTATATGTAAAGTGCTGCATAAATTAATATATATATATATATATATATATATATATATATATATATATATAAAAGTACCTAAAATAATAATAATTACCTGTGATTCGGGGTTCATGCATATGCGCCCTCGCCCTGCACCGGTATTCCTAATTACCTCAGCTCCCGGGACGGTCAGTCCTCTGGCCCAGCTCCCATGCACACCATGGTTCATGATATCTTGTTAATATCCAGGAACTGACACACAATTGTCTTTTCTGGCTACATCTAGTCTATCCCTTTACCTTATTACACTCTGTCATTTCAGATGTCTAGAATCCGCCCCTGAGAAAGTGTCTTGTGACACTAAACGCGTCGGACACCAAGGATGCAGCTAGATGCCTCTATAGGATTCCAATTAGATATACCAAGTCGATGACCGTTATCATTCAATATATATTTTAATACACTGTTGTGCGTTGCCCAGATCAACATATTTACATTGTTTGTACCATTCTATACTATTGTGATGTATTGATCATTTCATAATTGTGATGTACTGCCAATAATACATTATGTACATGTTTTATTGTTTTACGTACATGTGCGGATTGCACATGCTACCTGTACATAACTGTTATATAGTATTATGCTTTCACACAATAAATACCAATTTCTTTTTTATACAACCCCTCACAGTCTTCTGCTTCATTTAAAGTCCCAAAATTTTCACTTTATTTTTAACTTTTTCTCTCAGGAAGGATAACTCCCTTTGTGTGTATAAAGTAGTGGTAAGATGTATTTTATTTTTGGTTTTATGTTTTTCTCTCCCTCTGCAGGTGAACTACAAGCAACCGCCGGAGAATGGGTGGAACTAGCTAGCCTAGGAAGGGTGGGAAATGTGAATAATAATGTTTATTATGCTATGTGACATTGAGTATGGGATGTCCATATTGTACTTTGTTGTTCTTCCTTCATTTCTTTCTTTCATATCCCTTCCCCCATTGCATAAGTTCCGGCACAAACAGTTTGCAAATTTGTACATAGTTGAAATAAACCTGCGCTGACTCAGGTTTGAGGACCGTGAGTTTACTCCAGACACTGGGGACAGTGTCTATTCTTCCGGGGGGTGTATGTAGCGGGGTCCCCAAATTTAACCCTGCTATGTACCTAAATTTAGAGGAAGGTTTGAGCTGTAGTTGGGCTCAGACCACCTTAATTGTTAGGACATTCTGTTTACACCGCAGGTAGTATACTGGTGAATAGTTCCCTGTGGCCTGTAGGTGGCACTGCCATAATGGACCAGGGTTGAACCGCTGGTATAGTGCTGTGCCTTGGGTGTCCTCTCTCGGCGGCGGCACAGTGGGTGTGGTCGGCCTGCTGGGCAGGCCGGGAGAGGATATAAAAGGGGCAGACACTACCTTTAGGGAGTCGACATGGAGAGCCGTCGTTCCGGTTCGAGCCCAGGGGGCCATCGTGGAGCGTGGTACCTGGCCCTCCTGGCCAGGGGCCCACAAATGCATCAGTCCCAGGCACTTTTAGCCCTGGGGCTGCAGAAACAGCCTCGGGCCCAGCACCTTTAGCTGGGGTCCGTGTCCTGGAAGGAGAAATCCCAGGGTGCCTTTGGCATGAGGACCCGTTCTGAGATGAGGAGGCCGGGGGAGGACCCTTCTGAAGGACCGGTGAAAAGTTCACGGAGAAAGAAGGGCCCGGTAACTCTCTGGAGGGATTAGATCCATCCAACACCAGAGGATTGGGATTAACGGTTCTGTGGCAGAGAATCTCCTAGTCGCATCTAAAAGGGGAAAACTAAAGAAACGTCCGAGCATCACTTTGGCTGCTAGGATCCGCTTTCATAGGGAACTATCCAGGTGAGCTAAGCCTACTTGAGGAACGAGTAGTGAATTCATAATTTGTCTTGTGCCTGGACTCATATCCAAACTCTGAAGCCTCGTACACACGACCGAGTTTCTCGGCAAGAACCAGCAAGAAAATCGGTCGTGTGTACGCGGCTTTCAGTTTTCTCGTCAAGAAAACTGGCAAGAATCTCAACAAGAAAAATAGAGAACCTGCTCTCTATTTTCTCGTCGAGATTCTCGTTGGCATGTTTCTCGACGAGAAAAGTGTGTGTACACTTACCTGTCGCCGTGGAAACCCGCGCATGCTCAAAATGACTTTGACGCATGCGTGGTAGCTTCCTAGGCATAGGTAGGGTGTAGCAAGATGGCGGCGACGGCATCAAATGTGACGAGCGCACGCTCGTCGTAGTCGATGACGTCACCGCGTTCGCTCCATTCAAAGAACCGCGGGTTCTTTGAATCGAGCGTGTGTACATTCGGCCGGGACAAGTTTCTTGTCCAAGAATCTCGTCAAGAAAAACGACAAGTTTTTTCCCGACGAGATTCTCCCCCGTGTACGAGCCTCACTGTCCTGTCTTCTATCCACCCTTTTCTATCCATTGACTTTGCATATAAAGAAATAAACTCTACGTTGGAGTCTACTACTGGTGTGGACCTTGGAGTTACTTGGGGATATAAAGTCTTGTCCTTACATTCTAAGAGACGGGAACCAACTAAAGGGAGAACCTTGCTGCAGGACCCTAGTTTATGACACCGCTCAACCTCTTCACACAAGAGGGTAGGGGCACGTAGCATGGTGTGTCTTTCCTGCAAGTGAGCCAAAGGCAGGTAAAGGATCCGTGTGCTACATATTGATTATGGATATTTGCCTATATGTGTTTTAGCAAACCTACGCACAAAACTTTATGATTCATGTATGTTTGCATTCATCATAAATGCCCCGCCTAAACTGTGTAAATGCACAGTTGTCCTATATTTTAAAAACATACATACAGTAGGTGTGATCCAGCCAAATAAGAATTAATGAGATTTCTACTTCTCAAGCCTCGTACACACGACCGGTTTTCTCGGCAAGAAAACTGCTGGGAGAGCTTTTTGCCGAGAAAACCGCTCGTGTGTATGGTTTCTTGGCAGGAAAACTGCCGGGAATCTCGACAAGAAAAATAGAGAACCTGCTCTCTATTTTTCTCGTCTGGATTCTCGGCAGAGTGTTTCCTGCCGAGAAACCCGGTCGTCTGTATGCTTACCTGTCCAGGGAAACCCGCGCATGCTCGATGAGACTTCAATGCATGCGTGGTAGCATACAAGGGTAGTGTAGGGTGTAGCAAGATGGCGGCGACGGCATCGAATGTGACGAGCGCCGGCTCGTCGTAGTCGATGACGTCACCACGTTCTTGCCATTCAAAAGAACGGCCGTGTGTACACTCGGCGAGCAAGGCAAGCTTGCCGGGAATCCCGTCGGGAAAACCAACGTTTTTATTTTCAATGGGTTTCCCGCCAGTGTGTACGAGGCTTAAAGCCCCGTACACACGACCGGTTTTCTCGGCAAGAAAATTGCTGGGAGAGCTTTTTGCAGAGAAAACCGGTCGTGTGTATGGTTTCTTGTCGGGAAAACTGCCAGGAATCTCAACGAGAAAAATAGAGAACCTGCTCTCTATTTTCTCGTCGGGATTCTCGTCGGCCTGTTTCCCGACGAGAAAACCGTGAGTGTGTATGCTTACCCACGCATGCTCGAAAAGACTTTGACGCATGCGCGGGTAGCATGCAAGAGTAGTGTAGGGTGTAGCAAGATGGCGGCGACGGCATAGAATGTGACGAGCGCAGGCTCCTCGTAGTCGATGACGTCACCGCGTTCTTGCCATTCAAAAGAACGGCCGTGTGTACACTCGGCGAGCAAGGCAAGCTTGCCGGGAATCCCATTGGGAAAACCAACGTTTTTTTTTTCCAACGGGATTCCCGCCTGTGTGTACGAGGCCTGAATGCACTATCATGCAGTAAAGGCAGGCATTAGAGCTTATGCCAGGTTTATATTTCTGTCTGTAATACCACTGGGGACATTTTCCATTACTACTTTTAGGACAGGAAGTGACAAATAGTTTTCCCAGCAGGGACACAGACAAACACATTTTTTTAGTGACGGAGGAAGGTCTAAAGAGGAACTACAACCCCCACTGTATGCTTTTTAATTCATCTCTTACAGTGAGGTTGTCCTCAAAAAACTATTTAACATTGAGTCCATCTTTGTCCAACATTGTCTGGTCTGATCTGCTGCGTCACCATCTTCTCTTTTTACGTCAGCGGGACCCAACTGTCTTTTTTTAGTTCTTGATGGGGCTCTGCGGCGTATGCACAATGTGGTGGAGCTTGCCCTGAAGTCTCTTGGAATGCGTGATGTGGGTATCTCATGAGGCTTGGGCAGAAAGGGGGTGTCATTCTCACCTGGGCAAGAATGCATGAAGCCCTACCCCACTTCTTATCCTGGTGTCACAGGTACAGGAAGTGAAAAATAATTTCTAACTTTTTCAATGGAATCAAAGACTGAAATAAAAGCTTGGCAGAAATTTGAACTCCTCCCCACCCAAGGTTGGAGTTAGGCCAAATGTGTATCTTTAACCACCTAAGCCCCGGACCATTTGGCTGGCCAAAGACCAGAGCACTTTTTGCGATTCGGGCACTGCGTCGCTTAACTGACAATTGCGCGGTCGTGCGACGTGGCTCCCAAACAAAATTGACATCCTTTTTTCCCCACAAATAGAGCTTTCTTTTGGCAGTATTTGATCACCTCTGTGGTTTTTATTTTTTGAGTTATAAACAAAGAAAAGAGACAATTAAAAAAAAAGCAATATTTTTTTACTTTTTGCTATAATAAATATCTCCAAAAAATATATAAAAAACATATTTTTTTCCTCGGTTTAGGCCGATACGTATTCTTCTACATGATTTTGGTAAAATAAATCGCAATAAGCATTTATTGATTGGTTTGCACAAAAGTTATAGCGTCTACAAAATAGGGGATTTTTATCTTTATTAATATTTCTTTTTTTACTGTGCCTGGTGTTAGTTTTCAGTGTGCGCACCGCAGCGTGGAGCTTAACCACTTCAGCCCCGGAAGAATTTATCTGACAATTGCGCGGACGTGCGACGTTGCACCCAAACAAAGTTTACGTCCTTTTTTTACCCACAAATAGAGCTTTCTTTTGGTGGTATTTGATCACCTCTGCAGTTTTTATTTTTTGCGCTATAAACAAAGAAAGAGCGAAAATGTAAAAAAAAAAAGCAATATTTTTTTCATTTTTTCTATAATAAATATCCCCCAAAAATATATAAAAATCAAATTTCTTTCTCAGTTTAGGCCGATATGTATTCTTCTACATATTTTTGGTAAAAAAAAAATCGCAATAAGCGTATATTGATTGGTTTGGGCAAAAGCTATAGCGTCTACAAAATAGGGGATAGTTTTATGGCATTTTTATTATTATTATTTTTTTTATTAGTAATGGCGGCGATCTGCGATTTTTATCGTGACTGCGACATTATGGCGGACACATTGGACACTTTTGACACATTTTTAGGACCATTGTCATTTATACAGCAATCAGTGCTATAAAAATGCATTGATTACTGTGTAAATAACAATGGCAGGGAAGGGGTTAAACACTGGGGGCGATGAAGGGGTTAAGTGTGTCCTAGGGAGTGATTCTAACTGTGTGGGGGCTGGGCTACAAGTGACACGACAGTGATCACTGCTTCCGATGACAAGGAGCAGTAGATCACTGTCCTGTCACTAGGCGGAACAGGGAAATTCCTTGTTTACATAGGCATCTCACTGTTCTGCAGCTCCGTGACACGATCTCGGGACACCGGCGGACATCGAGTCCGCAGGTCCTGCGGGCACAATCACGGAGCCCGCGCGCCCGCATGGCGGCAATTTCAAAGCAACGTACAGGTACGTTGCTTTGCGCAGCCGTGCCATTCTGTCTACGTAAATATAGCCGGTCGGCAAGTGGGTAAAAAAAAAAAAAGTACGTATACATGTGGGATAGATTGTTAGATTGTAAGCTCCTTGAGAACAGGGACTGATGTGAATTTAAAGTGCTACACAAATTGTTGGCACTAAATACCTGTAATAAATAAATGTGTTTAACAAACCTATGCAATCGATAAATTTCTATGACTTTTATAAAGTTGACTTGGAGAGTTTTGATTGCTCAATAAAAAAAAGTACCATATTTGTATACAATACATTAAAATGATGGGTTTAATGAGCATTTTCTCCTTGCATGAGTCATATCAGCTCTTATCTGCCTCTTGTCTGGGAGTATTTCTGGGATGGTATCTGCTTTGCATCAGTTGGCCATGACAAGGTTAGAAAAAGTTTATGACACATCTAATAAGGCCTTTGCTACTATGATGTACATTTGCAGCTTTACAAATTAGGATCAGCACAAGTGGGGCCCCCCCCATGCTGGACTTCTGATGGGAAGTCTGATTGCTGAAATGTCCCAAAGGTGGAGGGTGGAAGCCTGGGCCTCTGATAAAGAGATTAGACTGAGCTCGGATAATGCCTTTCCTCTCTGCTGGCCTGTGTCATGACAGAAGACCACAGCAGACGGAAGGACTGAAAGTGAAGCGGTAGAGCAGAACCAGATAAGAAGGCATAAGATCTAGAGAGGACACTCAGAAGTCCAAGGTGAAGACGATAATGCTGATGAGGAAGCTCCAGAGTATAATCCACAGGTCATACACATGCAATAAAACTCAGGGGCCTGTTTGTCAATGTGTTTAGCCTTCTTTATTACAAGCCTCCCACCAATATTGGAGCCACAGAGGAAAAGTGTTTTTAAAGTTTTGAAAGTTTTTCCTTCAGTTTTGCACAGATGTACAGGCTCCTCTCCTTTAGGGTCCTTTCACACGGGGCGGATCCGTGCAGATCCGCCCCGTGAAGCTCCGCTTGCTCAGCGGGGATCGCTCCGTTGATCCCCGCTGAGCCGACGGATGACTGGGCGGTCCCCGCACACTGTGCAGGGACCGCCCTGTCAGAGCGCCGCTCTCCCCTATGGGGAATCGGATGACGACGGACCGTAGAGTCCGTTGTCATCCGATCCGCTCCGCCGACGGAAGGAAAAATAGGGTTTTCCTCCGTCACACTTTGGCGGAGCGGAGCGGAGCGGATGTCAGCGGACATGTCTCCGCTGACATCCGTGCCTCCATAGGGGTGCATGGAGGATCCGTTTCAGGTCCGCCTAAAAAACTGACAGGCGGACCTGAACGGACCTCCGTGTGAAAGGGGCCTTACTGCAATGGCTTACTCTGATTTCACTGCACACTTTGAGCTTCTCACTGTATGCATTTGAAGCAGCTGCAGATCAGATAGCGCCTGCCTCCTGATTGGAGGACATCCAGCATCATCCAGCCCCTGCAGACTGACTGCCCCTGACCTACCCCATTCATTCTTTGGATTTCAGTTCTTATAATGGAGATCAGCATTACATGTGGGCATCACCTAGGGCAGTGGTTCTCAACCTGGGGGTCGGGACCCCCTCAGGGGTCGAATGACGATTTACAGAAACACAAACAGTCTCCTGCGCTCTGAAGCTTGGTCTCTTGGCGGCACAACCAGAGTATTCCGTTAAAAAGGGAATGGCCAGGGATCTTGCTGCCCTCCTCAGAATAATTGGTATTCTTAAGGCTAAAAGGTAAAAGAAAACAGAGGGCGCATGGACCTAGTGCATTACCAATGGCTAGGTTTATTAAATGTAAGTTAAAAGATCATTTGGCTCTGAGGAAGAGGGCTCGCCCTCGCAACGCGTCAGCCGTAGCTGTAACATCTGTCGTCTTGACTCTCTGCTTATCTGCTTATTTGGCTCCAGCAAGAGCAAAATCCTTGGATGGAATTTTACGTGCCTATTATCTTACTTGCTTTGTGAGTATCTATGATCTTTTAACTTACATTTAATAAACCTAGCCATTGGTAATGCACTAGGTCGGTGCGCCCTCTGTTTTCTTTTACCTTTTTGTCGAATGACGATTTGCCAGGGGGTCACCGAATCCTGAGCTACTTTCCCAGCCTTTTCGTGGCCGCCCAGCAGGGCTGTCCCTGGAACCTGTGGCCTCCCAGCTGGGCTGTTCATGGATGCCGCGGCCACCCACTCAGCCTTTTCACAGCCACCCATTCAGTTCATGGCATGGTTGGGGGGCAGAGACTAGAGGTCAGCTGACTGGTGAGTAATGTGAAGTGGGAGGGGCTGGAGGAGACCCCATCTCCTGATTTTGACATAGTTGTCACTGCTACGAGACACCACGGAGACACAGTGAAGCTGGAGACACAGTGAGTAACACTACCTGTGATTAGAGTTGCCATTAAAAGTCCCCACTACAGTTCTCAGATCAGCAGATGACCTTGATCGAGAGCATGTAAGTTGGCTGATCCCACCCCCACCCCCCCACCAGCACTTCCACGCATCCAATTCCCCACCAAGGAGTAAGAGAAGGAATAAAAATAGAGAATACATGGAAGGGAGAGGAAAAGAGGGGGAGGAACAAAGAAAAAGGGAGAGAAAGAATAAGCGGCTACAGAGAGGAATGGGGGGAAAAAACAAGAAATTAGGATAGAGAGAGATAAAAGGGAAAGAAAGGAGAACAAAGAGAGAGTGGTACATCCTAAAATGTACCATAAGGGCTTATAATATTGTACGAGTGGAAGGGACTCAGGGGAGTGCTAAATGTCCGTGGGTTAGGGGCGCAAATTACTTGTCTTGCTGCTGACAACCCACGCTTCGAAAATAATTTTACTGTTAGGGGTCCCCACAACTTGGGAAATGTTATCAAGGGGTCACGGCACTAGAAAGGATGAGAACCACTGACCTAGGGTAACCTACATGCAAATGCAGCCTACCTAGAAACACCCACTCCTCCAAACTAACATTCATTCATCAAAGGAGCATAACTTCTCACAGTCCACTGCCTCAGAACTGAGGGCTTCTGTGATGGATACTGAGGTAGGGTACTGTGATGTTTTCATGAAGCACAGAGGCCCAGTGATGATATCACTAAGTGTAATGTAGCGCCCTGCTCCCAATGACTGGGCGCTATATTAAATTTAGTGGGTGTCTGAGCCGATAGTTGGGCTCAGACTTAAATGATTGTGCTAAATTAGCCTCTGTTTAGCTGTGGCTGTGCCTGACAGGATTTCCCACTGTTGCCTGTGGGATGGCAATACCATCACAGGCCAGTGTTGGAATATGGGTAAGTCATGGTGGATTGAGTGTCCTTTCCCGGAAACAGTCGAGTGGGAGTGGTGTCCCTGCTGGGCATGCCGAGAAGGGGTATTTAAGGGGCAGACGCCATTTTTGGGGGTCTTCGCCTCCTGGCCCGAGGAATGTGCTGTGTGATTTCCGCCCCGGGACCATGTTGGTCCGAGGTCGCATCTCTACCAAGTAGGCCCAGTTATGCTGACTGGGGTCTATGATTCAGAGGGGATCCCAAGCTGTCCGTCTAAGCAGAGGAAGCTACTTAACGGAGGAAACCAGAGGAGGACCTGCCCTGGAGGAGACCAAGCGAAAGGCTAATGTCTCGGGATAGGCCTGGTGACCTTATTAAGGAGGGATCTACCGCTCAAGTTACCTTACAGTCCGCCGGGTCGGCTTAAAGGCTCTTTGACTGTTTGGCTGGGAGTTCGGGCGTTAAGTCCTGTGGCAGAGGATCCCGGACTATCCATTTTTGTTTGCAACCAGTCTGTGGCAGAGACTGTTCCTGATCATTGTCCGTGCATCATTCCGGCTGCTAGGCCAGGTGAGAGGGGTCTATCCGGGTGAGCAATACCCACTCGAGGGGGAGTGGTGAATGACTTTGGGGTTCAGAAGTTTTTCCCCAGTGATCTGTACCGCGTACCTGAACCTTCCCCTTCCTCCTTCATCCTTCTCCTTTCTTCCCAAGTTTTGAGCAAAAATAAAACCTAACAGCAAAAAGGTTTTTCATCTTGTGTGGACATTGGAGTTTCTTACAGACTTTATTCCCCTAGACAATGAATACCGAGGTAACGTGCAAGGCCCAAACAAAAACCGGCAGCTCCTACGGGGGTTGTGCTACACGTGGAGGCTCGTCCGGGATTTGCCGTTACCTCTCGCAACTGGATAAAAAGTTTTTTGCGTTATTGAAAGTCTGCAATCAAGAAGGTGTTGGACTGTGCTTTGAATTGAAACCAGAGGGGTTAAGGGTAAAGATCACTTTTCTAACTGCGTAGGCCCTGGGCAGAGCCAGGAAAGAAAAGTCTGCGAGCTACGCGCAAAAAGAACTTAAAGGGGAGGAGTTCCCGCCAACTGCATGAGACACGTGAGTGTGTTTGGCGCCAAAGACCAGGAGCTGCCAGATCAAGTGAGTAGATCGGAAAGCAGCATGTCGCTATGCTCGTGGGCACCATCCATGCCAGGGCCTAGAATGTTTTCCATGCCCACCACTGTGGGTGCTACGCCATCCGGAGCCCTGCTCACAGATACAGGGATCCGATTGAAGCCACGCGGATGCTTCATACTGTACACAAGCCGAGATGTAGAGGCGCTGGGCATGCGGTGCCCTGGATGTGAAGGACTGGCTGTGCAGTTACGTCCATTCGCCTGGTGCCTATCCTGCGGGGAATATTTGTTTGAGGTCGAACAACCCACTTTGTTTCCCCGCGCCTATCGGATAGGCTGGGATACAGGCACCGCTACATTAGAAGATGTCGCCTTCGCCCCTGTGGTTCAGCCTTTGCGCACCACGTCTACTACAGCGAGTGAATCCGGAAAGGATGTCGCTGTTAACACAGAATTACCAGTGGACACCACAGCGGATACCACATCCACAGCATGTGCCCCCGTCTCACCCATGAAATGGAAGGTGGAGTACGTGAAGGCTTCCCGCTGCCGCAGTCAAGGCCTACCCCAGCATTTATCGGAACCGGACCCCGTGAGCAGTGATATCCCCGGGAAGTCTGCGTCAGAAACCGGTAAGAAATCTGGGGAAAAACTATTCAGGACTATGCGCAACTATTTGTCGGCAGAAGAGTTGGAAGACTCGGAATTAGACTCTCTGTCAGATGCTGGAGATGACTACTTGTTTGAGAATATGTCTCAGGAGTTGGTGTGGGATAACGTGGAAGATGTTACCTCAGCACATAGCTGTTCGGAGAGGACAGCTATGGACTCCGGGGAAACTACACCCAGGGTGGAAACCCCGGACATTAATAAAGGTACTTTGCCTGTTAAAGAGATGTTGCCTAAACCTTCTAAGTCCATGGTAAAGAAATCGCCAGATTCATGTGTGTTACCCGGGACGGGGAGTTCCCGGACATTGCCTAGACTCGCCCATCTACAACGAGTGTTAATGAGGAGGGTAGCCACGGAATACGGCCTGGAATTCCCGTACGTGCCGAAGAAAGTAATGCAGGAGATTGAGGCCAATAGGAAACAATGGCACGGTGAGGCCATCTGGGACTATTTGAAAGTACCAAAGCCATTCAGAAACTTGGACTACTCGTTCATCATGGCTGACCGGTTCAAGGGTTGCTCGTTATATTGGAGCTACGGGCGGCATATCCACGCTGATCGGGTGGTTATTTGCAGACCAGGAAAGGACGATGTTACATATTTTATTACTACCCTGGACAAACAAGGAAGACCACTGACTTTGCCGGACCCCAGGTTTTACCTGTAAAGCCCCATACACACTTTCGGACTTCCATTTGACTTTTCCGTGGTTTTTTGTCCGAACGGAGTTGGTCGGGAACACCCATAGCATACACACGCTCTGACTTTTCTACAAACTTTCCCAAAACTTTTTGCAACATCACGTGGTTTTCCTGCTCTTTTCTGCTCTTTACCGTCACCCTTTGGTCAACTTCTGTTATTGTTGGTTGATTTTAACATTAGTTGTTTTGTCCATCGGACAAAAGTCCGATGGTTTTCTGTACACACGGTCAGACTTTGCTCCATCGAACTTTTGTTGGGCAAAAGTTTGTCCGTTTGCAGACCCAACTTTTGTTAGATGAAAACAAGAAAAAAGCAAAAAAAGTTTGTCCGATGGAGCGTACACACGGTCGGATTGTTGGTCCAACTTGCTCAAAATGAAGTTTGTTGGCCAAAAGTCCGACCGTGTGTACGGGGCTTTATGCTAACCAAGAGGTGTGACTTTGTTTTCTCTTGCCCTCATCTTTTAAACTTTATTTTCTCCCGCAAGAAAGAAAATGTTTTGAAACCAGAGGGACACTCACTAACAGCTTCCTTCCGGGTTCAGAGCAAACCCAAGCTCATCCTAAGACCCCTTTCACACTGGGGCGGTTTCGAGGCGCTATTGCGCTAAAAATAGTGCCTGCAAACTGACCTGAAACAGCGGCTGCTGTCTCTCCAGTGTGAAAGCCCAAGGGCTTTCACACTGGAGCGGTGCGCTAGCAGGACGGAACAAAAAGTCCTGCTAGCCACATCTTTGGAGCGGTGAAGGAGCGGTGTGTTTACCGCTCCTCCACCGCTCCTGCCCATTGAAAGCAATGGGGCACCGCGGCTATACCACCAACAAAGCACCTCTGCAGAGGTGCTTCGAGTGGTTTTTAACCCTTTTTCGGCCGCTAGCGGGGGGTAAAACCGCCCGCTAGCAGCCGCATAGCGCCGCAAAATTAGCGGTAAAGCGCCGCTCAAATTAGCAGCGCTTTACCACCGACGCCACTCCCGTCCCAGTGTGAAAGAGGCCTAATCCTGAGCTCTCTGCCTGTGCTGACTGTTATCAATTAGCAATGTTCCTAACTATCTCTACAACCCCCCCCCCCCCCACACACACACACACACACCATGTTCTGGAAAAACAAAGAAAGGGGGTTGTTCTATATTCTAAACACAGTTCCTGTACTGGGAGAAAAGGTTGTTCCTTCATAAGTACAGTATAGTCTGTTGTGAGTATTGTTACCCCAGGGCAAGAAGTATGTTAACACCAGCATCCCAGGGCACAAAAAAAGCAGAAATAAGCCTGATAAAAAGAAAACAAATGCAGCCACCACATCTATGGACTGGTTAGTCGCAATTAGGGATGAGCTGCCGACCCAATCAACTGTCTGCCCCACAGCTGCACATAACAAATGGCAGTTGATACTGGTGACATCATTGACCCTATATAGCCACATGGCCATTTTTGGATAATGTCATTGCCCAAATATAGCCATGTGGCCACATTAGGTCAATGATGTCACCAACATACATGCCCCTTGTTACAGGTGGCACAAGGGTGGGAAATTACACAGCTGCAGTTACTTAGGATGGCAGTCAGCTATCATGTGACAGTTTTGGCCAAACGTTAGCTCATTCTTAGTTGTAATGTATTCTTTCTTTTTTATTAGTGCATGAAATGCATCTAGAAATATGGCATGTAAGCAGCCTGTGTTGACCATGGAAGTTTGACTTTTCTTGATTAGTGGAATTCTGCTGGAGCCAAAAGGTTTTAGATAGTTTTAGCTCTTGGGTAGGGATGAGCTTCGTGTTCGAGTCGAACATACGTTCGACTCGAACATCGGCTGTTCGATCGTTCGACGAAGATCGAACGATTTGGGCCGTTCGCGCCAAATTCGAGTGACGCGAACGGCCCACAATGCACTACGTCATCGCAGTGTCATCCAGGCGCTGTGATTGGCCAAGCATGCACTGTGACCCCGCATGCTTGGCCAATCACAGCGCCGGCAGCGAGGAGAGCAATGATTGGCCACAGGCAGGATGCCTGTGGCCAATTATTGCTGAGGGTGTTTAGTACACGCCCCACACTATAAAAGGCCGCCAGCACGGCGGCCTAGTGTAGTGTGTTCCGGAGCAGGGATAGAGCAGCATAGGCAGGGACAGTGACTTTTATTTCTTTCTTGCTTAACCTGGATTCCTTTAGTTTAGGGAAAGAGAAGGATAGGTAGGGAGAGTGTCAGTGTGTTTTGTGCTTGTGCTATATTGTGCTTAAAAAAAAACATTTTTTCTAGGGACAGAAAACTGTAGGTAGGGAGAGTGTGTCAGTTTCTTTCACTGTCAAAGTCCTTGTTTCCAGGGACCTGGAAGGACAGTGAGTGAATTCTCCTTGTGCTATATTGTGCTTAAAAAAAACATTTTTTCTAGGGACAGAAAACTGTAGGTAGGGAGAGTGTGTCAGTTTCTTTCACTGTGATAATCCTTGTTTCCAGGGACCTGGAAGGACAGTGAGTGAATTCTCCTTGTGCTAAATTGTGCTTAAAAAAAACATTTTTTCTAGGGACAGAAAACTGTAGGTAGGGAGAGTGTGTCAGTTTCTTTCACTGTCAAAGTCCTTGTTTCCAGGGACCTGGAAGGACAGTGAGTGAATTCTCCTTGTGCTAAATTGTGCTTAAAAAAAACATTTTTTCTAGGGACAGAAAACTGTAGGTAGGGAGAGTGTGTCAGTTTCTTTCACTGTCAAAGTCCTTGTTTCCAGGGACCTGGAAGGACAGTGAGTGAATTCTCCTTGTGCTAAATTGTGCTTAAAAAAAACATTTTTTCTAGGGACAGAAAACTGTAGGTAGGGAGAGTGTGTCAGTTTCTTTCACTGTCAAAGTCCTTGTTTCCAGGGACCTGGAAGGACAGTGAGTGAATTCTCCTTGTGCTAAATTGTGCTTAAAAAAAACATTTTTTCTAGGGACAGAAAACTGTAGGTAGGGAGAGTGTGTCAGTTTCTTTCACTGTCAAAGTCCTTGTTTCCAGGGACCTGGAAGGACAGTGAGTGAATTCTCCTTGTGCTAAATTGTGCTTAAAAAAAACATTTTTTCTAGGGACAGAAAACTGTAGGTAGGGAGAGTGTGTCAGTTTCTTTCACTGTCAAAGTCCTTGTTTCCAGGGACCTGGAAGGACAGTGAGTGAATTCTCCTTGTGCTAAATTGTGCTTAAAAAAAACATTTTTTCTAGGGACAGAAAACTGTAGGTAGGGAGAGTGTGTCAGTTTCTTTCACTGTCAAAGTCCTTGTTTCCAGGGACCTGGAAGGACAGTGAGTGAATTCTCCTTGTGCTAAATTGTGCTTAAAAAAAACATTTTTTCTAGGGACAGAAAACTGTAGGTAGGGAGAGTGTGTCAGTTTCTTTCACTGTCAAAGTCCTTGTTTCCAGGGACCTGGAAGGACAGTGAGTGAATTCTCCTTGTGCTAAATTGTGCTTAAAAAAAACATTTTTTCTAGGGACAGAAAACTGTAGGTAGGGAGAGTGTGTCAGTTTCTTTCACTGTCAAAGTCCTTGTTTCCAGGGACCTGGAAGGACAGTGAGTGAATTCTCCTTGTGCTAAATTGTGCTTAAAAAAAACATTTTTTCTAGGGACAGAAAACTGTAGGTAGGGAGAGTGTGTCAGTTTCTTTCACTGTCAAAGTCCTTGTTTCCAGGGACCTGGAAGGACAGTGAGTGAATTCTCCTTGTGCTAAATTGTGCTTAAAAAAAACATTTTTTCTAGGGACAGAAAACTGTAGGTAGGGAGAGTGTGTCAGTTTCTTTCACTGTCAAAGTCCTTGTTTCCAGGGACCTGGAAGGACAGTGAGTTAATTCTCCTTGTGCTAAATTGTGCCTAAAAAAAACATTTTTTCTAGGGACAGAAAACTGTAGGTAGGGAGAGTGTGTCAGTTTCTTTCACTGTCAAAGTCCTTGTTTCCAGGGACCTGGAAGGACAGTGAGTGAATTCTCCTTGTGCTAAATTGTGCTTAAAAAAAACATTTTTTCTAGGGACAGAAAACTGTAGGTAGGGAGAGTGTCAGTTTCTTTCACTGTCAAAGTCCTTGTTTCCAGGGACCTGGAAGGACAGTGAGTGAATTCTCCTTGTGCTAAATTGTGCTTAAAAAAAACATTTTTTCTAGGGACAGAAAACTGTAGGTAGGGAGAGTGTGTCAGTTTCTTTCACTGTCAAAGTCCTTGTTTCCAGGGACCTGGAAGGACAGTGAGTGAATTCTCCTTGTGCTAAATTGTGCTTAAAAAAAACATTTTTTCTAGGGACAGAAAACTGTAGGTAGGGAGAGTGTGTCAGTTTCTTTCACTGTCAAAGTCCTTGTTTCCAGGGACCTGGAAGGACAGTGAGTGAATTCTCCTTGTGCTAAATTGTGCTTAAAAAAAACATTTTTTCTAGGGACAGAAAACTGTAGGTAGGGAGAGTGTGTCAGTTTCTTTCACTGTCAAAGTCCTTGTTTCCAGGGACCTGGAAGGACAGTGAGTGAATTCTCCTTGTGCTAAATTGTGCTTAAAAAAAACATTTTTTCTAGGGACAGAAAACTGTAGGTAGGGAGAGTGTGTCAGTTTCTTTCACTGTCAAAGTCCTTGTTTCCAGGGACCTGGAAGGACAGTGAGTGAATTCTCCTTGTGCTTAATTGTGCTTAAAAAAAACATTTTTTCTAGGGACAGAAAACTGTAGGTAGGGAGAGTGTGTCAGTTTCTTTCACTGTCAAAGTCCTTGTTTCCAGGGACCTGGAAGGACAGTGAGTGAATTCTCCTTGTGCTAAATTGTGCTTAAAAAAAACATTTTTTCTAGGGACAGAAAACTGTAGGTAGGGAGAGTGTGTCAGTTTCTTTCACTGTCAAAGTCCTTGTTTCCAGGGACCTGGAAGGACAGTGAGTGAATTCTCCTTGTGCTATATTGTGCTTAAAAAAAACATTTTTTCTAGGGACAGAAAACTGTAGGTAGGGAGAGTGTGTCAGTTTCTTTCACTGTCAAAGTCCTTGTTTCCAGGGACCTGGAAGGACAGTGAGTGAATTCTCCTTGTGCTAAATTGTGCTTAAAAAAAACATTTTTTCTAGGGACAGAAAACTGTAGGTAGGGAGAGTGTGTCAGTTTCTTTCACTGTCAAAGTCCTTGTTTCCAGGGACCTGGAAGGACAGTGAGTGAATTCTCCTTGTGCTAAATTGTGCTTAAAAAAAACATTTTTTCTAGGGACAGAAAACTGTAGGTAGGGAGAGTGTGTCAGTTTCTTTCACTGTCAAAGTCCTTGTTTCCAGGGACCTGGAAGGACAGTGAGTGAATTCTCCTTGTGCTAAATTGTGCTTAAAAAAAACATTTTTTCTAGGGACAGAAAACTGTAGGTAGGGAGAGTGTGTCAGTTTCTTTCACTGTCAAAGTCCTTGTTTCAAGGGACAGAGAAGGACACCTGAAGGTAGCCCTTATTGCTTTTTTCCCATCTCCCTGCAGGCCATCTATTAGAATGTCTGGAAGGCAAACAAGGAGAGGCAGACAGTCAGGAGGCAATAAAAGAGGGCAAGCAGGCTCTGTGTCTGGGGGCAACAGTGCTGGTCGTGGACGCGGTGCATTGTCATCAGCACATGGCCATGGGACACGCTTGTCCTTCTTTTCGGCAGCTGGACATGTTGAGCCACATCATGCCGAAGACTTGGTAGAGTGGATGACCAAGCCCTCCTCCTCCTCCTCATCCTCTCTCACCCAGGCTCAGGGTACTGGAAAAGCAGCTGCCAAAGCGTCCTCTTCCCTGGTATCAATGTCAGACTCATCATCAGTCACTCCTTCCCTAGACCCACCATGTCCTCCTCCTGAGGAGTCCCCCGAACTGTTTCAGCACAGTGTTGGGTACATGCTCCAGGAGGATGCCCAGCGTTTCGAAGGGTCTGATGATGAAACCCAGCTAGAGGAAGGCAGTAGCGTGAGAGCAGACAGAGGGGATGCTCAAGAAGGACACCAATCTGGCAGTCATGTTCCAGCAGCTGCAGCATACTGCCAGATTGGCTCCAGTGATGAGGAGGGAGGTGATGATGAGGTCACTGACTCCACGTGGGTGCCTAATAGGAGAGAGGAGGAGGAGGAGGATGAGGAGGAGGCACATCTCCAACGAGGCAGGATGCCCTTTGGTGGCCAGCGTAAGGGCAGTACACCGACGGAATCACACCGCAGAGCTCCGCCTGTGCAGGGCGCTGCCTCTGCCCGTCATTCAAAAAGTTCTTTGGTGTGGGCCTTTTTTGAGGCTAGTGCATCAGATCGCACAGCTGCTGTTTGCAACATATGTCTCAAGCGTATATCGCGTGGCCAAAACATCAGCCGCTTGGGTACCACATGCCTGACCAGACATATGTTGACCTGCCATGCAGCTCGTTGGCAAGCCTACCTGAAAGACCCACACCAAAGAACAAAGCGGACCTCTCCTTGCACCGCATCAGCTGGGATCTCCAACCCCACTATAACTTCAGTCCTCTCTGAAACATGCACTGAGAGGAATGAAGGTGTAGAATTAGGTGTGTCACAGCCAAGTACTTGCGGCCACTCTGCTAGCAGTACACCGACGTCCGATTCTAGCAGGCAAATTTCCCTGCCCCAGCTGCTGGACCGTCGAAAGAAGTTCACTCCCAGCCATCCACATGCCCAGCGGTTGAATGCTAGCTTGGCTAAATTGCTAGCGCTTCAACTGCTGCCTTTTCAGTTGGTAGACTCGGCCCCCTTCCGTGAGTTTGTGCAATGTGCGGTTCCTCAGTGGCAGGTTCCCAAACGCCACTTTTTCTCACGGAAGGCTATTCCGGCTCTCTACCGGCATGTGGAAGGCAATGTCTTGGCCTCGCTGGACAGGGCGGTCAGCGGTAAGGTGCATATTACCGCTGACTCATGGTCCAGCAGGCATGGACAGGGACGTTACCTTTCTTTCACGGCCCATTGGGTCACTCTTTTGGCAGCTGGGAAGGATGCAGGACAAGGTGCAGTAGTGTTGGAGGTTGTCCCACCGCCACGCCTCCAAAATGCTACTACTGGTTGTGACACACCTCTCTCCTCCACCCCCTCCTCTTCTTCTTCCTCCATGGCCTCTTCCTGTGGTTTGTCCTATGAACCAGCGGTGCTCCGTAGCCGTTCACGGGGCTACGCAAGTACGCAGGCAAAAAGATGCCATGCCGTGCTTGCGCTGGTGTGTTTGGGGGACAGAAGCCACACTGGGGCAGAGGTCCTGTCTGCTCTGCAGGGCCAGGCCGAGAGGTGGTTGACGCCACGCCAGCTTAAGCCAGGAATGGTGGTTTGCGACAATGGCACCAACCTCCTCTCCGCCCTCCGACAGGGACAACTGACCCATGTGCCCTGTGTGGCTCACGTCCTTAACCTGGTGGTGCAGCGGTTCTTGGGCAGGTACCCGGGCTTACAGGATGTCCTGAGGCAGGCCAGGAAAGTCTGTGTGCATTTCCGCAGATCTTATAATGCCAGTGCTCGGCTGGCTGAGCTGCAAAAGGAGTTGAACCTGCCCAAGAACCGCCTTATATGTGACATGCCCACCAGGTGGAACTCAACGTTGGCCATGCTGCAGCGGCTGCACACGCAGCAGAGGGCCATCAATGAGTACCTGTGCGACTACGGCACCAGGACAGGGTCAGGGGAGCTTGGTTTTTTTTCTCCACGCCAGTGGGGCATGATCAGGGATGCATGCACTGTCCTGGCACCATTTGAGGAGGCCACGAGGATGGTGAGCAGTGACAGTGCATGCATCAGTGACACTGTACCTCTTGTCCACCTGTTGGAGCACACGCTGCGTGGAATAATGGACAGGGCACTTGAGGCAGAACAGAGGCAGGAAGAGGAGGACTTCCTTGCCTCTCAAGGCCCCCTTTACCCAGACAGTGTTCCTTCTGTCCCACCCATCGCACAGGAAGAGGAGGAGGAGGAGGAGGAGGAGGAGGATTGTGTCAGCATGGAGGTGGAGGCTGGCACTCAGCATCATCAGCAGCAGTCTTTTAGGGATGATTTACAGTCCCAAGAAACCAGTGGACTTGTACGTGGCTGGGAGGAGGTGGCTGCGGATCATGTCGTCCTTAGTGACCCAGAGGACTCCGGAGCGAATGCCTCAGCAAACCTACGCTGCATGGCCTCCCTGATCCTGCAAAGTCTGCGGAAGGATCCTCGTATTCTTCGGATCAAGGAGAGGGACCATTACTGGCTGGCCACTCTCCTTGATCCACGGTACAAGGGTAAGGTTGCGGACCTTATGTTACCGTCGCAGAGGGAGCAGAGGATGAGACAACTCCGGGAGGCCTTGCAGAAAGGTCTGTGCAACGCGTTCCCAGAGACTGGGAGGTTACAAACTCCTGGTCCTGGACAACGAGTTGCTGAGGCTTCGGCCAGTCAAAGAAGGAGCGGTGGGGAAGGTGGCCGTCTGACCGATGCGTTCAGACAATTCTTTAGTCCGCAGCCCCAAAGTATGATCGGTTCCAGCAACCATCGCCAGCGTCTGATAAACATGGTGCAGGAATATCTAGGGGCAAGGTCAGACTTGGACACCTTCCCCACCGAAAATCCTCTGGCTTACTGGGTCTTGAGGATGGATCACTGGCCAGAGCTTGCACAGTATGCAATTGAGCTACTGGCCTGTCCTGCATCCAGCGTTCTTTCGGAACGCACATTCAGTGCTGCTGGAGGATTTGTCACGGATCACAGGGTGCGCCTGTCCACCGACTCGGTTGATCGACTGACTTTCATCAAGATGAACCAGTCTTGGATCACCACCAGCTACCACACACCTGATGCTGATATAACAGACTAATTGATTTTAACATGTCACATCCCTTCAAGACTGATGCTGATGCTGAGTGCCTGTGCTGTTATGTTGACTGGCTATCCTCCTCCTCCGAGTCCTCAATGATACGATTGATGATGATAGCTTGGAAGATCATTTTTGTTTATGGGTGCCGCCACCAGTGGCTAAGGCCCAATTTTTCAGCCCCTGTTTTACAGGGGCGTGTAATTACAATTTTTTTAGCAATAATTTGCCATAGGGCTCATTGCTGTGCTCCAAGTACAGTATCTGTGAGGGGTTGGAGTGTTGTGGCACCAGTGCCTAAGGCCCAATTTTTCAGCCCCTGTTTAACAGGGGCGTGTCATTACAATTTTTGAAGCAATACTTTGCAACAGGGCTCATTGCTGTGCTCCAAGTACAGTATCTGTGAGGGGTTGGAGTGTTGTGCCACCAGTGCCTAAGGCCCAATTTTTCAGCCCCTGTTCAACAGGGGCATGCAATTACAATTCTTGATCTAATAATTCACAGCAGGGTCCATTGCTGCACCCACCAAGAGTAACTCTGAGGGCTTACAGTCTTGTGGCAACGCCACCACCACCACCACCACGAAAGGCCCAATTTTTCAGCCCCTGTTCAAAAGGGGCATGTAATTACAATTCTTGATCTAATAATTCACAGCAGGGCCCATTGCTGCACCCACCAAGAGTAACTGTCAGGGCTTACAGTGTTGTGGCACCAGCACCACCATCAAAGCCCCAATTTTTACTACCACTGTTCAACAATTATATGTAATTAAAATTCCTGATATAATAGTTGACAGCAGGGCGTTCCAGCACCAACCAAGAGTAACTGAGTGCTTACAGTGTTGTGCCAACACCAACAACTAAGGGGCCTATTTCTGCAGAGTATATACGGCAGGTCCCTACTTTCAAACATCCAACTTACAAACGACTCCTACTTGCAAACGAAAGAAGACAACAGGAAGTGAGAGGAAATCTACCCCTAGAAAGGAAAATTCTCTCCTGTAAGAATAAATATGGGAGAAAGGGGTCTCATCTGTACTGATGCTTTATCAGCAATCCTTGTTTCAAGAAAAACACCACATTTCAAAAACAGTTGTCATTGAGACGGAAAGTGAGGTGAAATGTTCTGAACAGGGGCACAGACAGCAAAACAAATGTTACAGGGGTGATAACCCTTACCTATGTTTCCCAAAAAGTTTAAAAATAGATTTTTGGGCTGGAGCTACACTTCAACAATGTACCTGTTCAAAATTACAAACAGATTCTACATAAGAACAAACCTACAGTCCCTGTCTTGTATGCACCGCCTGTATACGGCTGTTCAGAGTATATAGGGCCTTTTTTATTTTATGTGCGGGGTTCCCCTTAATATCCATACAAGACCCAAAGGGGCTGGTAATGGGCTGGGGTAGGGGGGGGGTCATGGGGTAGCTATGCCATTTTTCTTAAAGAATTTCATCCATATTACCGGGACCAGACATTACATTAAAGCCGCAAGCAGTTTTAAATGGCTTTTTTTTCCTTTAGAAGTGTCATTTTGTGCAGGGACAGTTCTAAACACGGGAAACACGTGGCACTTCACAGGCATACTTTAGACACCCCCCAGGTACGATATTTAAAGGAATATTTGACTTTTTTTTTTTCACTTTATGCATCATTAAAATGACTGCTCCCGAAAAACGACCGTTTTTAAAACTTCTTTTTGCATTGATACATGTCCCCTGGTGCAGAACCCGGGTTCCCAAACCCTATTTATGACAATAACATGCATAATAGTTGTTATAATTAGCACTTTAGAATTCGAACGTTCGCATCCATTGTATTTAATAGGGTTCTAATGTTCGTTCGAACTTTCGGTCCGTTCGCGGGTTCTGGTGCGAACCGAACCCGGGGGTGTTCGGCTCATCACTACTCTTGGGGCCTCGCCTTCACCTACCAGACACATCCAACCACCATGGACTACCTTGACATCACCCTTTCGGGTAATGGAGATGATTCAATCCTCACCACTAGCTTTTTTTAGAAGAATTGACAGTAATGCCTTGTACACACGACCGGATTTTCCGATGGAAAAAGTCAGACGGGCTCTTTTCATCGGATATTCTGTCCGTGTGTATGCCCCATCGGACTTTTTCCTTCTGAAATTCCGACGGACTTTGATAGAGAACTTGTTCTCTTTTTTTCCGACGGACAAAAATTTATATCGGAGAGTCCGTTCATCTGTATGCAATTACAACGAACTAAAAACCACGCATGCTCAGAATCAAGCAGAAGAGCCGAACTGCCTATTGAACATTAATCTCGGCTCGCCGTACGTGTTGTACGTCATCGCGTTTTTGACGATCGGACTTTTGTGTGACGTGTGTATGCAAGACAGCTTGAGCGAAATTCCATCGGAACTCCATCGGACAACCTGCTGGACTTTATTTTGACGGACAGTCCAGTCGTGTGTACAAGGCATTAGAGATATCTTGAATTTAACAGGTGTCACCACAAATCATGGCTCAGGAATATGCCATTTGGTCAGTACAAGCGATGGAATTGTACCAGGGACGCTGCATTCACTGCACAATTCCAGATATTCAAATCAAGATTTAGGGCCAAAAATTACCCTTACTAACACTTGAGTGAGTCAGAACCATTTCACATGCCCCACGTTCTCTTAGTAGTTAGGCTCAGACCGTTCTCATTGATAGGTTGTGCTACTTTGTTTCTCAGGTGGTTTACTGGTGTGCAGTTCCCTGTGGCCTGTAGGTGGCACTGCCATGACAGGTCATGGTTGAACTACTAGTAATAGTGCTGTGCCTTACGGTGTCCTCTCTTGGCAGCGGTACAGTGGGCGTGGTTGGCCTGCTGTGCATGCTGGGGGAGGATACATAAGGGGCAGACGCCGCCTGGGAATTACGGCTGTTGCTGCTGCGGAGGAGGAGAGGAGTCGGGAGTCCGAGTCCAAGTGCGCGGCGCCCAGCCCTCCAGGCCATGGGGCCGCGTGCGCATTAGTCCCAGGCACCTTTAGCCCTGGGCCTGCAACTCCAGCATTGGGCCCAGCACCTTTAGCTGGAGCCCACTTCTGGGAAGAGGAATCCCAGGGTGCCCCTTGCGAGGGAGCCCGCTCTAAGAAGAGGAGGCCGGGGGAGGACCTTTCTGAGGGACCGGTGAGAGTTCACGGTGAAGGAAGGGGCCTGGTAACTTTCTGGAGGGATTCATCTATCCACCAAGGGCCTAGTAATGTGCTGTTGCTGGTACCTGTCCTTGTATTGCAAAAGCTGAGAAGTTCGGGGCATGATAGATTCTGTGGCAGAGGGTCTCCTGAACGTATCTAAGAAAATAACCTAATTGAGCATCCGAGCATCACTGCGGCTGCTAGGATCCACTTTTATCGGAGACTATCCGGGTGAGGTGAACCCACTGATTGAGTGGTGATTGTAACATTTACTTGTGCCTGGACCTACCTCCCAAAACCTTGCTGTCCTGTCTCTTATCCACCCTTTCCTATCTGCTGAACATTGATGAAAAATAAACTCAACGTTGGAGTTTAGAGTGGTGTGGACATTGGAATTACTTGGGGGGAAAACAGAGACTTGTCCCTATATCCTAGGAGATGAGAACCAACTGATGGAGAACCTAGCTGTGGGACCCAAATACATGACACCGCTCAACCTCTTCAAACAGGAGGGTACTGGCATATAGTCAGTGCTGTATTCTGGCCTAGGCCGACTAGGCCCAGGCCTAGGGCGGCACTCTGCGGGGGGCGGCCGGCCGGCCGCCCCCCCCCACGAAAATTGCACCCGCGCCCTCCTCCCGACTCCCGCACGCAGGGCCACTATCAGGGGAGTACTGCTAAGTGACTCGCGCCGGGTGTGAAGGGGGCCAGGAAGCAGTTGAAAGAGGAGCCATCAAGCCGCCGCCCCCCCACAGCCGTGATTCTGTTGTGGCCAATGATGGGGAGGTTAACAGCGGGCAGGAAGCTGGGTGGCGGCGCGGCGAGTCCTATTAGAGCCGCTCTCTCTTCTCTCTTCGGGTTACAGAAAGGGAAGGGGGCGGCGGGGGAGATACAGACAGCCCGCAGCTCTCCTCTCCCTGTCACAGTGCTGCTGCCGAGTTCTCTGACAAATAGAATAGCGGCGATGTGACAGGGAGAGGAGAGCTGCGGACTGTCTGTATCTCCCCCGCCGCCCCCCTTCCCTTTCTGTAACCTGAAGAGAGTGAGAGCGGCTCTAATTGGATTCACTGCGCCCTCCCCATGATTGGCCACAGCAGAGGGCCAATCAGAAGACTCTGGGGCATCATGGGAAATGTAGTTCCGGCCCCAGTGTGTCCATAGACACCAAGCTACAGCCCCCAGCATGCAAGCACTCTGCTGGAGGGGAGAGAGGGGGTGTTAGACGAGGAGCAAAAGAGAATACTGTGCTGGGGGAAACCAGAGAGGGAGCCACACTGTACCCGCACCACCAGAGAGCCACGCTGTACTCACACCACCAGAGAGCCACGCTGTAACCCGCACCACCAGAGAGCCACGCTGTAACCCGCACCACCAGAGAGCCACGCTGTAACCCGCACCACCAGAGAGCCACGCTGTAACCCGCACCACCAGAGAGCCACGCTGTAACCCGCACCACCAGAGAGCCACGCTGTAACCCGCACCACCAGAGAGCCACGCTGTACCCCGCACCACCAGGGAGCCACGCTGTACCCTGCACCACCAGGGAGCCACGCTGTACCCCGCACCACCAGGGAGCCACGCTGTACCCCGCAGCACCAGAGAGCCACGCTGTACCTGCACCACCAGAGAGCCACGCTGTACCTGCACCACCAGAGAGCCACGCTGTACCTGCACCACCAGAGAGCCACGCTGTACCTGCACCACCAGAGAGGGAGAAAGACCGAGCCACTGCCAGGATACAGACATGCTACACTACTGAGGGACCATTGTTGCGATTTCGCTGGGTCTGGTAAGAGGGCCTGTTGGCCATTATCCATTACTATTCCCAGGGACTGAGCCATTAGGAAGTGCCTAGCCTGCTATTCTCTAGGCCTTATTGACCACCACAACATCCCTCTCTGTCCTCTTCCCACGGCGTCCCTCTGTCCTCTTCCCACGGCGTCCCTCTCCCACGGCGTCCCTCTGTCCTCTTCCCACGGCGTCCTTCTCCCACGGCATCCCTCTGTCCTCTTCCCACGGCGTCCCTCTGTCCTCTTCCCACGGCGTCCTTCTCCCACGGCGTCCCTCTGTCCTCTTCCCACGGCGTCCCTCTGTCCTCCTCCCACGGCGTCCCTCTGTCCTCCTCCCACGGCGTCCCTCTGTCCTTCTCCCATGAAGATGACAGGGCGGGTCTTAAAAAGGAAGGGGGTGTGGCTTTGACAGGAAGGGGTGGGTCATATTTCAATTAGGGGGTGCGCAAGTTTAGTCAGGCCTAGGGCAGCACAAAACCTAAATACACCACTGCATATAGTACGGTGTGCCCTTTTCCTGCGAGTGAGCCAAAGGTAGGAAAAAGGGTCTGTGTGCTACATAGCATACACACAAATGATTGGATTGCCAGAGTTTTTATGATTATGGGTGGGCTGGCCAAACACACAGAAAAGCAAGTTGGATTGTGCATGCACATCAACCTAATATTATGTTATGTCTGGCCAGAAAAACCTAAAAAATAAACCCCCCCCCCCAAAAAAAAATGAGTCTCTGTACCTGTGAGAAGGGCACATAGAGACCTGTGTTTTCTCCCATGTCCTCATGTTGATGCCCAGAGCTTGGAGTCAGATAAGGAGAAGTGCATATTAATTTTGGCTGTGCCTCCTCTCTGATTGTAAGTTAAAATGCCATGGTATCAATCACATACCTTCTGGGATTTGCTTACACAGCAGATTAGTCTGATAAGGTAAGTGTATGTCAATAGAGATGTGTTGTAACTGGGTGTTACCTGCTGTGTTAGCCTGGTTATCTGGTGATCTATCACAGGGCTTTATTAAACCTTTACCTCCCCTCTAGGTGTGAAGCTTGTAGCCAGACCAGGATCTTGGTTCTGTGTCCGTATCTGGGAATGCAAAATATCAGCTGGTCTAAAAGTAGCCCACTATCATGCATCCGTAATAAATAGACCGTCTTTCCACCAGTCCTGTAGGCGAGTGTGTGTTAAATCTAATGTAAGTTAGTGATGTTGTGCTTTGGTGGTCACCTCTAAAACCTCCAAAAAGACAATAAAATACTGTACTTAAACTGGCCTTGCACTGGGGGTGAAACCAGTGAATATCTTCATCATGCAAACACAGGCAATCTAACTGCATATCTTGACCAGCTACATAGAATTTACTTAACCGCTTGCCGACCATATCACGCATATATACGTCGGCAGAATGGCAGGGCTGCGCAAAGCCACGTATATTTACATCGCTTTGAATTTCCGCAAGCTCCGTGACCGTGCCCGCGGGACCTGCCGGCTCGATGTCCGTCGGTGTCCTGCGATCGTGTCACAGAGCTGCAGAACGTGGGGATGCCTGTGTAAACAAGGCATCTCCCTGTTCTGCCTTGTGACAGGACACTGATCCTCTGCTCCCTGTCATCGGGAGCAGCGATCAGTGTCGTGTCACATGTAGCCCAGCCCCCACACAGTTAGAATCACTCCCTAGGACACACGTAACCCCTTCCTCGCCCCCCTAGTGGTTGACCCCTTCCCTGCCAGTGTCATTTACATAGTAATCAGTGCATTTTTATAGCACTGATCGCTGTATAAATTACCATGGTCCCAAAATAGCGTCAAAAGTGTCCGATGTGTCTGCCATAATGTTGCAGTCACGATAAAAATCGCTGATCGCCGCCATTACTAGTGAAAAAAAAAATGAATAAAAATGCCATAAAACTATCCCCTATTTTGTAGACGCTATAACTTTTGCGCAAACCAATCAATAAACGCTTATTGCAATTTTTTTACCAAAAATATGTAGAAGAATACGTATCGGCCTAAACTGAGGAAAAAAATCGGTTTTTTATATATTCTTTGGGGATATTTATTATAGCAAAAAGTAAAACATATTGCTTTTTTTCAAAATTGTCGCTCTATTTTTGTTTATAGCGCAAAAAATAAAAACCGCAGAGGCGATCAATACCACCAAAAGAAAGATCTATTTGTGGGGAAAAAAGACGTCAATTTTGTTTGGGAGTCACGTCACACGACCGCGCAATTGTCAGTTAAAGCGATGCAGGCCCGAATCGCAAAAAGTGGCCCGGTCATTGGGCAGCCAAATCCTCCGCGGCTGAAGTGGTTAACTAATAATTTATCTCATGGAGTCAACGAAGCTGTCACTTGGGCACAGTGCAGGTGAGCACAGGCATGAACATTGGGGGTCAGAAAATGCTTAGGAATGTGTGCTTTGTGGATGTCCATTCATCAAGCTGTAAAGGTACTAAAAGTGAATAATTTTTCAGGCTATGGATATTCTAGTATTTACATATTGTTAAGAAGCAGTAAGTGAGCTTTAAAACAAACCTCAACTGACCTCTGCAACTAAAAGTACTTAGGAGGAATGGATTCTGAAATTTCGCAGCAGATACACTGGGGCGTTGTTCATGCTGGACAGCTTAGCCCACCCTGCTACCTTCTCCAAGAGCATCAGTTCTGTGTTTGCTTTAGTTCTTAGAAGGTTAAAAAGTGTCAGAGTCGCTCTTGGGAGAGGGGAGCAGAGGGAGCCAAGTTGCTGAATTGCTGATAGGAGAGACGAGTAGCGGGGCTAAGCTGCTGAATCACTACAATGAAGGGAGGAACAGGGGGAGCTAAGATTCTGAGAGAAGGACTTGGAAGACGTTAGTGTTACTGCTTTGAAGTTTGATGATCAATTGCTCCTCAGTGTGTGCAGCTAAAGAGGACAGAGAGGGGTTGTTTTAAAGCTCATTTACTGTTCGTTGGGATAATGCAATGCATGTTCACAGCCTCGCCAAAATTACAATTCAGGCTGGGTTCACACTATTGCGAAATGGATGCGGGTTTCCCCGCATCCAATTCGCTTGTCAGGAGATTGTGACCGGCTCTCTATGGAGCCGGTTCACACATCTCCGAGGAGTCCTGTGCATCTTCTGGTCCATTTCAGGTCTGAATTCAGCCAAACATTCAGACTGAAATCGGACCTGAAACGGTAAACAGTGTCGCACCGGACCCCTGCTGTGAGCCGCTCCGTGCTTCAGTGTGAACCCAGCCTCAAGGTGTGCCAAAAAGCTCTTAAGGCGTGCTAAAATTACATACAATTATTTTGCCTGAATAAACTAAAAGTGCTGCTTAAAGCTTGATGGGCGCTCATTTTGAAATGTCTGTAAAGACCCATTAAAAACATCCATAGATAATAATGTGCATGAAACCTTGGGATCGGGCAGAGGGACCATCAATGGGCATGCTCTTCTCTTTACCAAGTGAATGTGAATGGGAGCTGTCTGAATGGGAGTCTGGTCTGCACCAACCAACACTCATTTGCCCACCACCAATGCTCCAGCATGCACTTATTCACGCACTTCCACTGCAGTGATGCACATGACCCCTGCATGCCACCATTGCATCACCAGGCACTAATTCACCCACCACTGCAACAGTTCACACTCATTAAGGACTCGTTCACACTAGCAACAAGGACTGCTGCTCTTCTGAAAAGTGATCCATGCTTTGATTGCTTTACTCAGACATTTGACAGGTGGTGAGGACAGGCGAAAATTTGTTGGTGCCTCATTGGCTATTTTACCCACCTAAATGCCTCACCACAGCAAATTAAGCACAGCCCCATTCACTTAAATTGTTCGCTGAATGCAACAGGGGGAATCATTCCTGCCACAACTGCAAAGCAAAGCATTGTGGCCTTGGCAGGTGTGCACCCCCAGGTGCTGCCTCTGCAGCTAAAGGGAGAACATTTAAGGCTCAGTAAAAATGGGTCTCAACCCTACATGTGAACCAGCCCTAAGGCTCGATTCACACCTATGAATGTTGCCTTTGAGCGTTTCTGCAGTGCTTTTTGCGGTGCTTACCGTGTTTTTCTACGCGCTTTTTTACGGCGATTTTACCGCGATTTTGCCGCGATTTGCGTTTTGCGTTTTATTTTTAGCACCGTATATAGCTGGTTGCTAAGGAGGGGGCCGGGAAGCCGTCCGCCGCATCCTTAACAACCGATGAGTCATCGGTTGTCAGCGGGCTTCCCGTTAAATGTAAAAAAGGGAATTGCCGGGTAAAAAAAATTGAGAAAAAAAACAGAGTGGGTTCCCCCCCAGGTTCATACCAGGCCCTTGGGTTTAGTATGGATTCGCAGGGGACCCCCATGCCAATTTTTTTTTTTAAATGGCATGGGGGGTCCCCTTGAAATCCATACCAGACCCTTATCCAAGCGTGCAGCCTGGCAGGTCAGGAAAGGGAGGGGACGAGCGAGCGCCCCCCCCCTCCTGATCCATACCAGGCCGCATGCCCTCAACATGGGGGGTGGGTGCTTTGGGGCAGGGGGGCTTTGCGCCCCCCCCACCCCAAAGCACCTTGCCCCCATGTTGATGGGGACAAGGGCCTCTTCCCGACAACCCTTGCCCGGTGGTTGTCGGGGTCTGCGGGCGGGGGGCTTATCGGAATCTGGAAGCCCCACCTATGTGAATGTGTATGGGGTACATTGTAAAAAAGACAGTAGACAGTTTTTGACAAGTCTTTTATTAAAAATATTCTTCTTCTTCTTCCTCCGGTGTTCCTCCATCTTCTCCTGCATCTTCATCCTCCGGTCTTCTCCTTCTCCCGCTCTTCTGTCTTCTTTGTCCGGTGTTCTTCTTCCTCTGCCGCCGCTCCCGCCGCCGCTCCTCCTCTGATGCTGCGTCCCAGTGATCTGTCGGCGCCCTGAGTGCATTGCCAGATTTACCAAACAGTGTTCCAGCTAGGTCCCAGTTGTTTCTGCAAGCTCGTGATGTGCTGCAGGAAGAGGAGCGTATATAGAGAGTGTAGTAGTATAGTTAAATTGTCCCTGAAGAGACTTTTGTTCCAGTCAAGTGGGCATCCCATAATACCCCTATCCTCATCCAAGTTTATTAACCCCTAAATAAAATATAAAACAAAATTGGTGGACTGTTTTTCTGTCTCAATTGTGCTTGTGAAAATTTGGTGTGTTTAGCTGTGCAGGGTGGGGGATCCCTATTAGGCCCCTTTCACACTGGGGCGTTTTTCAGATGTTTTCGCTCTAAAAATAGCGCCTGAAAAACGCCTGAAAAAATCCTGCCCTGCAATCTTCAATGTGAAAGCTCGAAGGCTTTCACACTGAAGCGGTGCGCTAGCAGGACCACTCCAAAAGTCCTGCTAGCCGCATCTTTGGAGCGGTGAAGGAGCGGTGTGTTTACCTCTCCTTTACCGCTGCTGCTCATTGAAATCAATGGGACAGCACGGCTATACCGTCCGCAATGCGCTGCTTCAGCAGCGCATTGCTGGCGGTTTTAACCCTTTCTCGGCCGCTAGCGGGGGTTAAAACTGCACCGCTAGCGGGCGAATATAGCGGCAAAAAATACGGTTTATCGGCGCTAAAAATAGCGCCGCTATACCGCCAGCGCACCTCCCGCGCCCAGTGTGAAAGGTGCCTAAGGGATGAGCCGAACACCCCCCCGTTCGGTTCACATCCAGAACATGCGAACGGACCGAAAGTTCGCGCAAACTTTCGAACCCCGTTAAAGTCTATGGGACTCGAATGTGAGAAATCAAAAGTATGAATTTTAAAAGCTAATATGCAAGTTATTGACGTAAAAAGGGTGTGGGGACCCGGGTCCTGCCCCAGGGTACATGTATCAATGCCAAATAAAGTTTTAAAAACTGCAGTTTTTTCGGGAGCAGTGATTTTATTGATGCTTAAAGTGAAAAAATAAAAGTTAAATATTCCTTTAAATTTCGTGCCTGGGGGGTGTCTATAGTATGCCTGTAAAGTGGCGCGTGTTTCCCGTGTTTAGAACTGTCCCTGCACAAAATTAAATTTCTAAAGGAATAAAAGTCATTTAAAACTGCTTGCGGCTTTAATGTAATGTCTGGTCCCGGCAATATGGATGAAAATCATTGAGAAAAATGGCATGGGTAACCCCCCCCAACAGCCCATTACCAGGCCCCCCCTACAGCCCATTACCAGGTCCTTTGGGTCCTGTATGGATATTAAGGGGAACCCCGCACCCAAATCAAAAAAAGGCACTATATACTCCGAACTGCAGTATACAGGCGGTGCAAACAAGACAGGGACTGTAGCTTTGTTCTTAAGTAGAATCTGTTTGTAATTTTGAACTGGTACATTTTTAAAGTGTAGCTCCAGCCCAAAAATCTATTTTTAAGCTTTTTGGAAAACATAGGTAAGGGTTATCACCCCTGTAACATTTGTTTTGCTGTCTGTGCATCTGTTCAGAAGATTTCACCTCACTTTCTGTCCCAATGACAATTGGATTTTGAAAATTTGGGGTTTTTAGGGAAACAAGGATTGGTGATAAAGTAACAGTGGAGAGGAGACACCCTTTTTCCATATTAACTCTTACAGGAGAGAATTTCCCTTCCTAGGGGTAGATTTGCTCTCACTTCATGTTGTCTCCCTCCGTTTGTAAGTACTGTATATACTCGAGTATAAGCCGAGTTTTTCAGCCCTTTTTTAAGGGCTGAAAGTATACCCCTCGGCTTATACTCGAGTCAGTACCTCAAAATCGTGAAATTCTGCGGCCGGCGTCCATTGTTCAAATCTCGCGCCGTTCTCCCTGTCCCTTCGGCGATAGGCGTTTCCAGAAAACACTGTGATGAGTGTTTGCGCCTTGTCTGACGTCCGTGATTGGCCGAGCACTGAACACAGTGCCTGCTGGGAAACGGAGTCGGTGAATGAGAGGACCTCCGTGATAGGCGCAAACACTCAACACAGTGTTTGCTGGAAACGCCTATCACGGAAGAGACAGGGAGAACGGCGCGAGATTTGAACAATGGACGCCGGCAGCGGAATTACAAGATTTTGAGGTACTGACTCGGGCACAGGGAGGCTGCAATGGACACAGTAAGGGGGCACAGTGAGGTGACAGTGGGCAGTGAGATGGCAATGGGCACAGTAAGGGGGCACAGTGAGACGACAATGGGCACAGTGAGGTGACAATGGGCAGTGAGGTGGCAGAGTGAGATGGCAATGGGCACAGTAAGGTTGGGCAATGGGCACATCCCCCCCCCCTCGGCTTATACTCGAGTCAATAAATTTTCCCAGCTTTTTGTGGTAAAAGTAGGTACCTCGGCTTATACTCGAGTCAGCTTATACTCGAGTATATACGGTAGTTGTTTGAAAGTCTGATGTTTGAAAGTAGTGGCCTGCCTTATATACTCTGCAAAAATTTGGGCCTTAGGTGTTGGTGTTGCCACAACACTTTAAGGCCTCACAGCTACTTTTGGTGGGCGCAGGAATGGGCCCTGCTGTGAAATATTAGATGAAGAATTGTAATTACATGCCCCTGTTGAACAGGGTCGGAAAAATTGGGCCTTTGGTGGTGGACGGTGTGGTGGTGTTGCCACAACACTGTAAGGCCTCACAGTTACTCTTGGTGCACGCAGGAACGGGCCCTGCTGTGAAATATTAGATCAAGAATTGTAATTACATGCCCCTGTTGCACAGGGGGCAGAAAAATTGGGCCTTAGGCAAGGGGTGCTGGTGCCACAACACTGCAACCCCTCACAGAAACTCTAGTTGGAGCGCATGAATGAGCCCTGCTTTAAATTATTGCAGCAAAAATTGTAATTACACGCCCCTGTTAAACAGGGGTAGAAAAATTGGGCCTTAGCCACTGGTGGCGGTGCCCAGAACCAAAAATGTTCTTACAAGCTATCAGCATGAACATTGAGGAGGAAAAGGATAGTCACTCAGCATAACAGGATAGTCACTCAGCATCAGCATAGGCAGTCTTGAAGGGATCTGACATTCCCCCAAAAAATGTTTGTTTACATCAGCATCAAGTGCTTGGTAGCTGGTGATCCAAGGCTGATTAATTTTTATGAAGGTCAGCCGTTCGACCGATTCGGTGGACAGGCGCACCCTGTGATCGGTTACAAAGCCTCCAGCAGCACTGAATGTGCGTTCCGAAAGAACGCTGGATGCAGGACAGGCCAGTAGCTCAAATGCATACTGTGCAAGCTCTGGCCAGTGATCCATCCTCAAGACCCAGTAACCCAGAGGATTTTCGGTAGGAAAAGTGTCCAAGTCTGATCTTGCCCCTAGGTATTCCTGTACCATGTAAATCAGACGCTGACAATGGTTGCTGGAACTGATCATACCTTGGGGCTGCGGACTAAAAAATTGTCAGAACGCATCGGTCAGGCGGCTACCTTCTCCACCGCTTCTTCTGTGACTGGCCGAAGCCTCAGCAACACGTTGTCCAGGACCAGGAATTTGTAACCTCCCAGGTTCTAGAAACGCGTTGCACAAACCTTTCTGCAAGGCCTCCCGAAGATGTTTCATCCTCTGCTCCCTCTGCGACGGCAAGATAAGGTCCGCAACCTTACCCTTGTAACGTGGATCAAGGAGGGTTGCCAGCCAGTAATGATCCCTTTCCTTGATACCACGAACACGAGGATCCTTCCGCAGGCTTTGCAGGATCAAACAGGCCATGCGGCGTAGGTTTACTGAGGCATTCGGTCCGGAGTCCTCTGGGTCACTAAGGACGACATGATCCGCAGCCACCTCCTCCCAGCCGCGTACAAGTCCATGGGTTTCTTGGGACTGTAAATGATCCTTGAAGACTTGCTGCTGATGCTGAGTGCTAGGCTCCACCTCCATGTTAACACAATCCTCCTCCTCGTCCTTTTCCTGTGTGATCGACAAGCTAACAGGAACACTGTCTGGATAAAGGGGGTCTTGAGAGGTAAGGAAGTCCTCCTCTTCCTCCCTCTGTTCTGCCTCAAGTGCCCTGTCCATTGTTCCACGCAGCGTGTGCTCCAACAGGTGGACAAGAGGGATAGTATCACTGATGCATGCACTGTCACTGCTCACCATCCTCGTGGCCTCCTCAAATGGTGCCAGGACAGTGCATGCATCCCTGATCATGCCCCACTGGCTTGGTGAAAAAAAACAGAGCTCCCCTGACCCTGTCCTGGTGCCGTAGTCGCACAGGTACTCATTGATGGCCCTCTGCTGCGTGTGCAGCCACTGCAGCATGGCCAACGTTGAGTTCCACCTGGTGGGCATGTCACATATAAGGCAGTTCTTGGGCAGGTTAAATTCCTTTTGGAGGTCAGCCAGCCGTGCGCTGGCATTATATGACCGCCGGAAATGCACACAGACTTTCCTGGCCTGCCTCAGGACATCCTGTAAGCCCGGGTACCTGCCCAAGAACCGCTGCACCACCAAGTTAAGGACGTGAGCCAAACAGGGCACATGGTGACAGGACAGTGCATGCATCCCTGATCATGACCCACTGGCGTGGCAAACAAAACAAGCTCCCCTGACCCTGTCCTGGTGCCATATTGGCACAGATACTCATTGATGGCCCTCTGCTGCGTGGGAGCAGCCGCTGCAGCATGGCCAACGTTGAGTTCCACCTGGTGGGCATGTCACAGATTAGGCAGTTCTTGGGCAGGTTAAATTCCTTTTGGAGGTCAGCCAGCCGTGCGCTGGCATTATATGACCGCCGGAAATGCACACAGACTTTCCTGGCCTGCCTCAGGACATCCTGTAAGCCCGGGTACCTGCCCAAGAACCGCTGCACCACCAAGTTAAGGACGTGAGCCAAACAGGGCACATGGGTCAGGTGTCCCTGTCGGAGGGCGGAGAGGAGGTTGGTGCCATTGTCGCAAACCACCATTCCTGGCTTAAGCTGGCGTGGCATCAACCACCTCTGAGCCTGCCCCTGCAGAGCTGACAGAATCTCTGCCCCAGTGTGGCTCCTGTCCCCCAAACACACCAGCTCAAGCACCGCATTGCATCTTTTTGCCTGCGTACTTGCGTAGCCCCTTGAACGCCTACGGAGCACCGCTGGTTCTGAGGACAAATCAGCACAGGAAGTGGCCATGGAGGAAGAAGAAGAGGAGGGGGTGGAGGAGAGAGGTGTGTCAGAATCACCACTAGTAGCATTTTGGAGGCGTGGTGGCGGGACAACCTCATACACTACTGCACCCTGTCCTGCATTCTTCCCAGCTGCCAGCAGATTCACCCAGTGGGCCGTGAAAGATAGGTAACGTCCCTGTCCATGCCTGCTGGACCATGAGTCAGTGGTAATATGCACCTTACCGCTGACCGCCCTGTCCAGCGAGGCCAAGACATTGCCTTCCACATGCCGGTAGAGAGCTGGAAACACCTTCCGTGAAAAAAAGCGGCGGTTGGGAACCTGCCACTGAGGTACCGCACATTCCACAAACTCACGGAAGGGGGCATAGTCTACCAACTGAAAAAGCAGCAGTTGAAGTTCTAGCAATTTAGCCAAGCTAGCATTCAACCACTGGGCATGTGGATGGCTGGGAGTGAATTTCTTTTGGTGGTGCAGCAGCTGGGGCAGGGAAATTTGCCTGGTAAAATCCGACATTGGTGTACCGATAGCAGATTGCCCGCAAGTACTTGGCAGTGACACACCTAATTCTACACCTTCATTCCTCTCAGTGCAGGTTTCTGAGAGGACTGAAGGAATAGTTGGGTTGGAGATCCCAGCTGATGAGGAGAAATGAGCGGTCCGCTTTGTTCTTTGGTGTGGGTCTTTTATGTACGCTTGCCAACGGACTGCATGGCAGGTCAACATATGTCTGGTCAAGCATGTGGTGCCCAAGTGGCTGATCTTTTGGCCACGCGAGATACGCTTCAGACATATGTTGCAAATAGCAACGGTGCGATCTGCTGCACACTTCTCAAAAAAGGCCCACACCAAAGAACTTTTGGAATAATGCGCAGAGACAGCAGCGCCCTGCAAATGCGGAGCTCTGCGGTGTGATGCAGTCGGTTGGCTTCCCTTAAGCTGGCCCCTGGAGGGCATCCTGCCTCGTTGGAGATGTGCCTCCTCCTCCTCTATCCTATCAGGCACCCACGTAGAGTCAGTGACCTCATCATCCCCTCCCTCCTCGTCACTGGAGCAAACCTGGCAGTATGCTGCAGCTGGGGGAACATGACTGACAGTTTGCTGTCCTTCTTGGGCACCCCCTCTCTCTGGGCTCACGTTACTACCTTCCTCAAGCTGTGTACCATCATCGGAGCCTTCAAAATGCTGCGCATCCTCCTGCAGCATGTACCCAACACTGTGGTCAAACAATTCGGGGGACTCCTCAGGACATGGTGGGGCTAGGGAAGGAGTGACTGATGCCATTGAGCCAATGGAAGAGGCTGCTTTGGCAGCTGCTTTGGCAGACAAAGTACCCTGAGCCTGGGTGAGAGAGGATGAGGAGGATGAGGACGGCTTGGTAATCCACTCTAACAACTCTTCAGCATGTTGCGGATCAACACGGCCAGCTGCCGAAAAAAAGGATAAGCGTGCCCCACGGCCACGTGCTGATGAGGATGCACCGTGTCCACGACCAGCACTGTTAATATACTGCAGCTTAGCTCAACTGCCTGCCTGTATTATTAGTAGGAATAGAATAACAGGAACGCTCTGCAATTAGACATGTGCAAAAGGAAAAAAATTGTTTAGTTTAGTTTCGTTTTAATTCGTTAATTAATTAATTTCGTTTAGTTCGATTCGTTACATTCGTTTTCGTATTTCGTTCCGTTTTCTACCGGATTCGAAAATATTTCAACCGCATTCGAAAAAATTACAACCGGATTCGATCATCTTTCAGACTTTCAACTGGATTCGATAATATTTCAACCGAATTCGAAATTATTTCAACATGATTCGAAATTATTTCAACATGATTCGAAATTATTTCAACCGCATTCGAAAATATTTCTACCGAATTCGATAATATTTCAACGGGATTCGAAATTATTTTGAACCGAATAGAAAAGATTATAATAAAATAGAAAAACAGAGAATAGACTATTTCTAGTCTATTTTCTATTTCTATTCTAATCTTTTATAATTGGAATTAGAATTCATTCTATACGAAATTCGAATGTCGGAACATGGTTTATTATAATGTTTTCTATTCGGTTGGAATAATTTCGAATCCGGTTGAAATATTATCGAATTTGGTTGAAATATTAACGAATGCGGATGAAATATTATCGAATGCGGTAGAAATATTTTCGAATTTGGTTGAAATATTTTCGAATGCGACCGATTTTTCGAATTCCAATTAGAAAAGATTAGAATAGAAATAGAAAATAGACTAGAAAAAAAATAGAACAGAATAGAATAAAATATAATATATATATATATATATATATATTTTATTTTATTCTATTCTGTTCTATTGTTTTTCTATTTGATTCTTTCCAATATTTTCGATTCTATTCTAATTGTTTTCAAATTCGATTCGAATAGAATTTTTTTCGAATTTGATTCGAATTTCGTCCGTGGTTTTTCGATTCGAATCGTTATTTCGGATTCGGTCGAATTCGTTAGCATTTGTAATTCGGTAATTCGGATGCATCCGAAAGTCCGAATAATGAAAATTCGTCCGAATTTCAATTCGGAACGAAACGAAATGCACATGTCTATCTGCAATGAGATCTAGCTAAACTGTATACAGTATATATATATATATATATATATATATATATTGTGACAGCAGGAAGGTAAAGTCACCTGGTTGCATCCAGGGGGGTAGATATATTTCGCCCAGATTCAGGCTTTACGCCGACTTATACAACTAGGTGGAGAGTTGTATAAGGCTAGTGGGCTCATGGATGACTCATACCTCTAGGGAGAGTGTGGGGCGTCGTGCAGACAGAGATGAGGAGACCAGCTGAACCTTGTCAGCTCATTTAGGCCTCTATAAGAACTCCCAGCTTCATTAGATGTTAGCTCATGCCTGGAACCAGACCTGTGTGGACTGTCTAGGGAGAGTGAACCCCTGTGCGGTGAGGCAAAGCCTGTGTGGCTATTTGTTTGGACTTTTACTAAACCAGGGACTTAGGGACTAGGACAGCACTAGGCTGATCCCAGTTGTTAGTTAGGAAACCTGTATGTTTAGTCAGAGGTCAACTTGACCAGGATTTATTTTGGTTATGTTTCTTTTGCTTTGCTGTGTTTTGTCACTGTAAATAGAAAATAAACCGCACCTTTTTTGATTTTGAAAACCACAACCTCCGTTTGCTGGGCCTGTTTTGTGTGGGGAGCCCATCCCGGGGGTCACACACACCCGCTGCCGAGCCAACCCCCTCACAGTTGGTGGAGAACCAGTGGCAGTTTTTTTTAAGCCAGCATGGAGGAGATACTGAAGCAGCTGGCTCTAGCAAATGCCAATCAACAGCAGACAAATGCAGGTTTGCAAAGGAGGCTCAGCAACGAGCCCAGCAGCAATCTGAGGCCCGCTTCATAGACCTGTTGCAGAAGCAAGAGCAGAGACTACAACAACAGATGGAAGCAGTAATGCAGCAACGTCCGCAGACCAGTGAGGAAAGCCGTCCCACTAATACCGCGTCCTTTGGGGTGAGTCGTTTATTGACAAAAATGACTGGAGAGGATGATCCAGAGGTATTTTTGACCACATTTGAAAGGACCGCTGAAAGAGAAAAGTGGCCTGAGGAGCAGTGGGCTGGACTGGTGGCTCCTCTGTTAACTGGTGAATCGCAGAAAGCTTACTATGACCTAGAGCCTAACCAAGCAAAAGACTATGTGATGCTAAAAGCTGAAATATTGGCAAGGCTGGGTGTCACCCAGGCTGTCCGGGCTCAGCGTGTGCATAACTGGACTTTCCAGCTTGGAAAACCCCCCAGGTCTCAAATGTATGATCTCATTCACCTGAGCAGAAAGTGGCTACAGCCAGAGACTTTGTCCGCACCAAAGATTGTGGAACGTGTTGTAATGGATCGGTTTTTGAGAGCTCTTCCTACTGCCATCCAAAAGTGGGTAAGCCATGGAGACCCAGAGACGGCCGATGGTCTTGTGGATCGTGTGGAGAAATACTTGGCTACAGAGAACCTGACGGCCTCTTCCAGAGACACTCGGACTTTCCACCCTAAGACCAGACCATCCCCAGGGGCGGATAAGAGGATTCCAAGGGGTGAGGGTGGAGAGAGTGAGAGGGTGGGAGCTCTACCCCAAGTTTGGCGAGAACAGCCTGGGAAATCAGCGGCTCAAGAGGCGGCAAGAAGGATCGTTTGCTACCGCTGCCGGCAAGCGGGACATATTGCAGCCAATTGCCCGGTTGTGGAGGAACCCATGCAGTGTGACTTTCTGACGGGCAGACGTCAGTCGCTGTGTGCGACAGTCGCATGCACTGCCATTCGAGGAACTGAGAAACATTTATGCAAAATGTGTGTTAATGGTAGAAATGTTGTGGTATTGCTGGATTCAGGTAGCCTTGTGACCCTGATAAAGGCTGAGTTAGTTAAAACAGAGGTCTCTGGGAATAGCAAGGTAGCTGTTATTTGTGTGCATGGGGACACCCGAGAGTATCCAGTGACTACAGTGTGTTTCGAGACCCCCAAAGGTACCCTCTCTCATCCAGTGGGCTTAGTATCTCAGTTACCGCATGACGCCATTGTGGGAAGGGATTTTCCGAAGTTCTGGGAACTGTGGGATGATCCTGAGCCCCTCACTGGTGCCCCTATGTACCAGGAATGTGATAGCCAGAACTCCCCTGAGAGTGGTGAGGACTCTCCGGAATTTCCCTTATCAGTATTGGCAGGGGAGACTCAAGAAACTGGAGAGGAGCCCACCTCCTCAGACGAAAACCTACCGTCTGTGGAGTTTTCTGATCTTGAGGTTCACAGGGAAAACTTTGCCACAGAACAGTTGAAAGACCCCGCCCTAATAAAGGCACGGGAAAACGTAGTGAAAATAGATGGTGAGTTAGTGAACCCAGATAATACCTGCACTTACCCATACTTCAGCGTAGAGAAGGACCTACTGTATCGGGTGGCAAAAAGGGCAGAAGAAACCGTTGAGCAGCTTGTGGTGCCCAAACCTTACAGGAAGTTGGTGTTGGAGTTGGCCCATGGGCACATTCTTGGAGGTCATCTGGGGACAGAGAAAACCCGAGAGAGGGTATTACAGAGATTCTATTGGCCGGGGGTGATGAAGGACGTAGAAAATTATTGTTCCTCCTGCCCTGTGTGTCAGAGGTTGGCCCCGATGCCACATTTCCGTAGCCCGCTGGTCCCTCTACCCATCATTGAGGTCCCGTTTGAGAGGATCGCCATGGATTTGGTAGGTCCTATAATCAAGTCCGCTAGGGGGCACCAGTACATATTAGTTATAATGGACTATGCCACCCGTTATCCAGAAGCGATCCCTCTCCGAAATACCTCGGCCAAAACCATAGCCAAAGAGCTATCTCTTGTTTTTAGCCGGGTGGGTATTTGTAAAGAACTGCTTACGGACCAAGGTACACCCTTTATGTCCCGGGTTATGAAAGAGCTGTGTAAATTGTTCAAAGTGACGCAATTGCGTACGTCTGTGTATCACCCCCAAACCGATGGGCTGGTTGAAAGATTCAACAAAACCCTAAAACAAATGTTGAAGAAAGTGGTGGATAGAGATGGAAAGGATTGGGACTGTTTACTTCCTTATTTGATGTTTGCTATTAGGGAGGTGCCCCAATCCTCTACGGGATTCTCCCCCTTTGAGTTACTGTATGGGAGACACCCAAGAGGGCTGTTGGATATTGCCAAGGAAACTTGGGAAAGTGAGAGTTCTCCCCACAGGAGTGTGATTGAGCATGTCGCCCTGATGCAAGATCGAATTGCACAGGTAATGCCCATCGTGAAGGAACATTTGGCCCAAGCGCAGTTGGCACAGCAGAGAGTGTACAACCGTGGAGCCAAGACCCGTACCTTTTCCCCGGGGGATAGTATATTGGTACTTGTCCCTACGGTTGAAAGTAAATTCCTTGCCAAATGGCAAGGCCCCTACGAGATAATGGAAAAAGTGAGCGAAGTGAATTACAAGGTCAGACAACCAGGAAGGCGAAAGCCCGAACAGATCTATCACGTTAATCTGTTGAAAGCCTGGAGGGATAGAGAGTCCCTAGTCGCAGACACTTGGTCACCAGCTCAAACTGGTTGCGTGATTCCTGAGGTTGGAATAGCAGCCACCTTGTCACAACCCCAACAACAGGAGGTTAAGGAGTTTGTGCTTCGCAACAAGGAGGTATTCTCTGAGCTGCCGGGACAAACATCTGGGGTAGAGCATGACATCATTACCCCGCCCGGTGAAAGGGTGAAGTTAAAACCCTATCGGATCCCAGAGGCTCGACGGGAGGCAATACGGGAGGAAGTACAGAAAATGCTGAACTTAGGGGTGATAGAGGAGTCCCAAAGTGATTGGTCTAGTCCCATCGTGTTGGTGCCTAAACCGGATGGGAGCTGGCGATTTTGTAACGATTTTCGTCAGTTGAACAAAGTTACAAAATTTGACACCTACCCCATGCCACGTATAGATGAGTTGATCGACCGGCTGGGAACAGCCCGATACATGACGACTCTTGACCTCACAAAAGGGTATTGGCAAATCCCCCTGGCCAAGTCGGCCAAAGAGAAAACCGCATTTGTAACCCCAGACGGGGCGTTCCAATATAAAAGAATGCCATTCGGGTTACAGAATGCGCCGGCCACATTCCAGCGGAAAATGGACCAGATGCTGAGGCCCCATCGGAAGTATGCTGCGGCTTACCTGGATGACGTAATTGTCCATAGCACAGATTGGGCCTCACATCTGCCAAAAGTGCAAGCAGTCCTGGACTCTGTTCGGGAAGCGGGGTTTACGGCTAACCCCAAGAAGTGTACCATTGGGCAGGAGGAGGCCAAATATCTTGGGTACACCATTGGGAGGGGAGTAATAAAACCCCAACTCAACAAAGTCGAGGCCATCCAGAGTTGGCCACGTCCCAACAGCAAGAAGCAGGTACGAGCCTTTCTGGGAATCGCTGGGTATTATCGGCGATTCATTCCCCACTTTGCTTCTAAGGCTGTGCCCCTAACCAACCTGACGAAGGGGAAAGGGTCGGTCATGATTAAATGGACCCCCGAGGCTGAGGCAGCATTCCAATTCTTGAAACAAGCCTTATGTAGCCAGCCAGTGTACTCACCCGACTTCTCTAAAGACTTTGTCGTACAAAGTGATGCGTCAGATGTGGGGTTAGGAGCAGTATTGTCCCAGGTCTGGAACGGGGAAGAGCACCCAGTCATTTACCTCAGCAGGAAGTTGAAGTCCCATGAGGTAAATTACGCCACCGTTGAAAAGGAGTGTTTAGCGGTGAAGTGGGCTCTAGATTCCCTTCGGTACTACCTGCTAGGTAGGCACTTTGACATGGTTACGGATCACGCTCCGTTAAAGTGGATGGCTCAAAACAAGGAAACAAATAGAAGAGTGAATAGGTGGTTCCTGGCCCTCCAGGAATTCAACTTCACAGTAAAGCATCGCCCTGGCGTTCAAATGGGGAATGTGGATGCTTTGTCTCGAGTACATGAATGCCTGATTGCTGGTGTTCCAACCCCGAGGTTAAAACAAGAGGGGGGGGGTATGTGACAGCAGGAAGGTAAAGTCACCTGGTTGCATCCAGGGGGGTAGATATATTTCGCCCAGATTCAGGCTTTACGCCGACTTATACAACTAGGTGGAGAGTTGTATAAGGCTAGTGGGCTCATGGATGACTCATACCTCTAGGGAGAGTGTGGGGCGTCGTGCAGACAGAGATGAGGAGACCAGCTGAACCTTGTCAGCTCATTTAGGCCTCTATAAGAACTCCCAGCTTCATTAGATGTTAGCTCATGCCTGGAACCAGACCTGTGTGGACTGTCTAGGGAGAGTGAACCCCTGTGCGGTGAGGCAAAGCCTGTGTGGCTATTTGTTTGGACTTTTACTAAACCAGGGACTTAGGGACTAGGACAGCACTAGGCTGATCCCAGTTGTTAGTTAGGAAACCTGTATGTTTAGTCAGAGGTCAACTTGACCAGGATTTATTTTGGTTATGTTTCTTTTGCTTTGCTGTGTTTTGTCACTGTAAATAGAAAATAAACCGCACCTTTTTTGATTTTGAAAACCACAACCTCCGTTTGCTGGGCCTGTTTTGTGTGGGGAGCCCATCCCGGGGGTCACACACACCCGCTGCCGAGCTAACCCCCTCACAATATATATATATATATACATATATATATATATATATTTATACAAAGCGTGCAGTGCATATATATACTAAATATACTGGATCTAACTAGCTCAATCAACTGCCTGCTCAATCTAGTTATTGCTAACTGAAATAGAACAAAAATCTCTCTCTAGCCTCGTACACACGGCCGGTTTTCTCGGCAAGAAAACTGCTGGGAGAGCTTTTTGCCGAGAAAACCGGTCGTGTGTATGGTTTCTCGTCTGGAAAACTGCCAGGAATCTCGATGAGAAAAATAGAGAACCTGCTCTCTATTTTCTCGTCGGGATTCTCGTCTGCCTGATTCCCGACGAGAAAACCGTACGTGTATATGCTTACCTGTTTCCAGGTAAACCCGCACATGCTCGAAAAGACATCGATGCATGCTCGGTAGCATACAAGGGTAGTTTAGGTTGTAGCAAGATGGCGGCGACGGAATCGAATGTGACGAGCGCATGCTCGTCGTAATCGATGACGTCACCGCGTTCTTGCCATTCAAAAGAACTGCGGTTCTTTTAAACGTGCGTGTGTACACACGGCTTCGCAAGACAAGCTTGCCAGGAATCCCATCAAGAAAACCAGAGTTTTTTTTTCCGACGGGATTCTCGCCCGTGTGTACGAGGCTTATCTCTTTCTGTCTGTCTCTGAACGCCGTCGGAACACACTACACAAGGCCGACAAGCAGGCGGCCTTATATAATGTGGGGCGTGTACCTACTCCCCTGAGCCATGATTGGCCAAAGGCACCCTTCTTTTGGCCAATTATGGCTCTCTGTGCTGACGGCGCTGTGATTGGCCAAAGCATGCGGGTCATAGTGCATGCTTGGCCAATCATCAGCTAGCAATGCACTGCGATGACGCAGTGCATTATGGGTCGTGACGCACAGCTCGAATTTGGCGCGAACGGCCCATAATGTTCATAATTTGGGCGAACGGCCGAACAGACGATGTTCAAGTCGAACATGCATTCGACTCGAACACGAAGCTCATCCCTAATCCCTATTCACCAGCGGTTCCTACAGGGGATGCGCTATATATATACTGTATACATATCTATTGTTTATGAAGACTTTGCCTTTACATATACTTTAAGCTATGAGATGAAAATCAACCCTTCTGCACCTTATCAGCCTTTGTCAGGGGGAACATTGATCAGGCAAGCTGGAAACACAACCCAACTCAGTATTCATTTCCTAGGAGATGGAGATATTTGGTTCCAGCAAAGATGGAGCTGTCCTCTGTAAATATTGAATCAATATTAACCACTTCCCGCCCAGTCAATAGCGAATTGACGTCCGGGAAGTGGTTGCAATATCGATACTGGACGTCATATGACGTCCTGCAGGATATTGCCTTGCGCGCGCCCGCGGGGGCGCGCGGCGCGGTGATCGGGGACAGCATGTGTCCCTCGGACACAGCGCTTCCCCGATCACGGTAAACAGCCAATTTCATTGGCTGTTTACCATGTGATCGGCTGTGTCAAAGTCACAGCCGATCACCTGTCAAAACAAACTCAGCGGCGCGCTCCGTGCGCGCCGCCACAGGCTTGCAGAGCGGGGATCGGGGAAGGCGAGTGTCCCTTGGACACAGCCCGTCCCCGATCAGAGTAAACAGCCAATGAATTGGCTGTTTACCACGTGATCGGCTGTGTCCAATCACAGCCGGTCACAAATGTAAACAAACTCCACAGGAGTTACTACCTGATCCCTGCTCTCTCCTCACACACCGATCTGTGAGGAGAGAGAAGAGATCAGTAAGTTAGCTCAGTGTAGTTTGTCTACATAAGTTTACAGTGCACAACACGCCCCCCCCCCATAAAGAGGACCTGTCACACAGCCCAGCACATCAATCAGCCCATCTGTCAATCAGCCCATCTGTCAATCAGCCCATCTGTCAATCAGCCCATCTGTCAATCAATCAGCCCATCTGTCAATCAATCAGCCCATCTGTCAATCAATCACCCCACCTGTCAATCAATCACCCCATCTGTCAATCAATCAACCCATCTGTCAATCAATCAATCAGCCCATCTGTCAATCAATCAGCCCATCTGTCAATCATCTGTCACAGGCCCACCTCCATCGGTACCGCCATTGGCACCGCCACACAGGCTACCAGTACCGCCATCGGTACCAGTACCACCACCAGTACCGCCACCAGGCCCAGCATCTATACTGCCACACAGGCCCGCTACCAGTATCACCACTAGTGCCGCCATCGGTACCACCACCAGTACCACCACCTGTACCACCGTCGGTAGTGCCACCACCACCTGTACCACCACCTGTACCGCCATCGGTACCATCACCACCCGTACCACCACCACCTGTACCGCCATCGGTACCACCACCACCTGTACCGCCATCGGTACCACCACCACCCATACCGCCATCGCTACCACCACCACCCGTACCGCCACCTGTACCGCCATCGGTACCGCCGCCACCACCACCACCCGTACCGCCATCGGTACCACCACCACCTGTACCGCCATTGGTACCACCACCACCCATACCGCCATCGGTACCACCACACAGGCCCACCACTAATACCTCCATCGGTACAACCACACAGACCGCCACCACTACCACCAGCAGTACCATTACACAGGCCCACCAATAAGCACTGCCATAATGTCCCAAAGGGTTTACACACCTGAGGAGGCATATGCCATTCTTGCCATGTCGGATGATGAGAGCAGCGGGGAGCTCCCATTATCCGATTCTGGTTCGGAATACGAGCCAGTGGAGGATAGTGGCTCAGAGTCCGAGTCCCCGGAGGAAACCGTCCCTACCAAAAGAATGCGATCGGCACCAAGATCAGCACCAAGATCAGCACCAAGATCAGGAGAACTGCCCACCACCAGCAGCGCCATACCCCAGGAAGAGGAGCCCAGTACAAGCAATGGAAATGCACGCCCAACCCGAAGAATCCAGCCCCAATCCTACCTTCCCGATGCCCTGGCAAACCCCTTATGGTTGCCTGCCAACTCAGGATCCGCTATCATCCCCCCTTTCACCGCACAGCCAGGTGTGCAGCCCGACACTACAAATTTTTCTAAATTTGATTATTTTTGTTTATTTTTCCCACAAGATTTGCTGCAGAATATAGTGGATCAAACGAATCTGTATGCATCCCAATTTATTGCTGCCAACCCCGATTCTTCCTACGCCCGCATGTTCCAGTGGCGGCGTCTAACATTGGAGGAATTTAAATTATTTTTGGGCCTTATGTTCAATATGGGGCTTACAAAAAAGAACGAAGTCCATTCATATTGGTCCAAACGCCCCATCCAACACATGCCCATATATTCCGCTGTCATGTCCAGGAAAAGATACGACATGATTATGCGCTTTCTCCACTTCAATGACAATTCACAGTGCCCTCCCCGAGATCATCCCAACTACGACAAATTGTACAAGATACGCCCCCTAATCAATGCCTTTTCCCAGCGATTTGAAGAAGTTTTCATCCCAGACCAAAAAATTTGTGTGGACGAGTCCCTCGTACATTTCACCGGCCGACTGCAGTTCAAGCAGTACATACCAAGCAAGAGAGCCAGGTATGGGTTAAAATTAAATAAATTATGTGATCGAGCCACTGGATACGTCTGTAAATTCAGGATCTACGAAGGCAAAGACTCCCAGCTCCAGCCCCGTGATTGCCCCACATATATTGGAACCGGTGGGAAAATTGTCTGGGAGTTGGCATACCCCCTGTTCGGAAAAGGTTACCATTATATATATACAGCTTTTTTTGGTTGGTTAACTGTACCCGCCATCATTGACAAAAGAGCGACTTCATCCTTGGTCTCTGAGGGTCTGCAATGAGAACATGCACAGGGTGCCTGATTGTGACGGAATCTCTGGGCTCCTTACAGCCCTCATATGGACACCCAGGGCATATCCGGCAATTGCTGGGTCTGCCCGACTCACACGTTCTGTTGCAGTTTCTGCTTTCCCATTATCCCCGAATTTGGTTTTACTATCTTACCTAGCTTTACCATACTATGATACATTACAACATGATCCCGCTCCGCCTCATTGGAAACTATGTTTCTAATGACGTTGGTGCGTGAGACCAAGTCCCCTCCCCTGGGCGCTAGGTATTCTGGGTCTTGTAGTTTTGGCACAGCTTCGGGACCCTGGGCGCATGCGCACTAACGTTGTCACGTCCGCACTCCGCCGGTGACGTCAGACGCCAGTCGAGTTGGTGATTGCTTAAAAGCCAGCATTATCAGACTGCACACCAACCAGAGTGGTTTGGTGAGGCAGCCTGATATTTATCCACAACTCTGTTTCAAGGTAACCATCTGCTGCTTATCTGAGAATATGACACACTGTCTCCTGTACATTACTAGTCCCTTTATTTTCTGGGCTTTGTAAACTGTTATGATTGTTACTTCATTAGATGTCCTTTTGTCATACTTTCAGACGAAAAGCATTGTTATGCTGTATGTTTAATAATACACAAGACAATGTATTACTTCATTCAACACTAACAGCTTGGTTTGGGCCATTGGCTCTTCAATCTGTTTTTGTCTAATATGCTGAGTGATCATTCCCTTATTATTCTATCTATACATAATTTAAATAATATGAAAAAATATGAAAAAAATATAAGAACCGCACAATGCTAATTCCATACTTATGACAATACCTAATGATGGATTATTTTTATTATACACTTACTGTTTCTACTCAAGACGTCCCCTTGTGGATAACTGATTAATATACAATATATTTGACTTTTAGAATAATTTCATCTTCTGGAACTTTCTCTTCACTGGACTAAAGTTCTCTGAAGGTTCATGTCCTATGAATGCATCTTAATCGGATATTTTGTATCCAGTGGATAATCAGGCATCATCTCATCCGCTCTATTTTTCTCCCTTTTTTTCTCTCAATTTTGATTTTAATGTGAGTATAACCTGAATATTTAACCTAATAGTGACTTAATCTGCCCCATAAATGATTGGGCTAACTGGACCATTAACCCCAATTAGATCAAAATTTATTGAGCACTATAATATATAACTTTTACCTTATTACCTCTATATTGCTTTCACATATTAATTATATTCATTTAAATTAATTAACTCTAATGGGGTTCTTTCTCTAATTTAATTCAATTCATCTATTTATATATATTCCTTTGATCTATTTTGGCTAGGTCTCTTAAGCGGTCACTGTGAGGGTTTGTATGCTCGGAGCTCCGTCTACGTCTTACACCGAGGAGGAGATCCCTCTCCTTCCTCTATTAGCGTGCAGAGGTTTCTCTTGTCTCCACCCCCATTTATTTCATCTAGGGCTTTAATGGTGGTAAGTCGTTATTCTTTTTGCCAACTGTGGACCTGTTTACAGATCGATCTTCTAAATTCTACTTAAACCAATTTACAATATGTTAATATGAATCCTTCTATTGTCTATTTTAACAGCTATGTTCGATGTACTCTCACATTTGAGACATACTTCCCCTGACGAAGCCCCGATGGGCGAAACATGTTGGGACCACGTATGATCTCTTTGGTTTAACATCTAATTAACCACCATATCAGCTATGCCCTATTTTTGAAATTTTGTGAAAACGCTTATATATATACATATGTAATTTTATTAAATATTTTGTACTACCTGTTCAATAAATGGATAAATCCCCCTTTTTTTTTAATCTAATGAATTGAGTCTTCCACTGTTGTCTAAATACTAACGCTAGCACCGCTATAGTCCCGTTTATTTCTTTTTCTACATTTTGTCACAAATTTGGGATGAGGTGCGTTATATTGGGTGTCTACCCTTAGTCAGACCACAAAACCATTTATCTGTCTAATAGTGTTTTAATACACACTTTTCAGTGGTCTGCCTTTGGTGACACAGAAACCAAATTACTCTAGTATTATAATTGGTTTCATTAATAATTTACACACAGTGGTATACTCTATTGAAAAAAAATCTTATATGTGTTTTTTTTTTGTTTTTTTTTCAAGATGGCTTCCTTTTGTGGAGAGGCATGGGAGGGTTTCATGACTAGGATACAACAGTCTCAAAACACCTCGGCAATCTCTGATCAAGATTTAGACCAGGCATTCCTGAGATTACAGAGACTCCTAGAAAAGAAGGTCCGTATATTCTGGCACAAAAAGTTTTTTGAGAAATATATAGAGAATCAAGTCGTCCCCTGGGGACTACGCATCCAAATATTTCCTAATTTATGCAAAATCGATGACACCCTAAAGAAAATTTGGGAGGGCAATTTACAAAATTGCTCTTTCCAAATGATGGTCACATTATGTGACCAATATGACACCGAACTGGCCACTCTGGATGACCATATATCAAAATGGTTTGATGAGTAGGGATGAGCTTCGTGTTCGAGTCGAACATACGTTCGACTCGAACATCGGCTGTTCGATCGTTCGACGAAGATCGAACGATTTGGGCCGTTCGCGCCAAATTCGAGTGACGCGAACGGCCCACAATGCACTACACCATCGCAGTGTCATCCAGGCGCTGTGATTGGCCAAGCATGCACTGTGACCCCGCATGCTTGGCCAATCACAGCGCCGGCAGCGAGGAGAGCAATGATTGGCCACAGGCAGGATGCCTGTGGCCAATTATTGCTGAGGGTGTTTAGTACACGCCCCACACTATAAAAGGCCGCCAGCACGGCGGCCTAGTGTAGTGTGTTCCGGAGCAGGGATAGAGCAGCATAGGCAGGGACAGTGACTTTTATTTCTTTCTTGCTTAACCTGGATTCCTTTAGTTTAGGGAAAGAGAAGGATAGGTAGGGAGAGTGTCAGTGTGTTTTGTGCTTGTGCTATAGTGTGCTTAAAAAAAACATTTTTTCTAGGGACAGAAAACTGTAGGTAGGGAGAGTGTCAGTTTCTTTCACTGTGCAAGTCCTTGTTTCTAGGGACCTGGAAGGACAGTGAGTGAATTCTCCTTGTGCTATATTGTGCTTAAAAAAAACATTTTTTCTAGGGACAGAAAACTGTAGGTAGGGAGAGTGTCAGTTTCTTTCACTGTGCAAGTCCTTGTTTCCAGGGACCTGGAAGGACAGTGAGTGAATTCTCCTTGTGCTATATTGTGCTTAAAAAAAACATTTTTTCTAGGGACAGAAAACTGTAGGTAGGGAGAGTGTCAGTTTCTTTCACTGTGCAAGTCCTTGTTTCTAGGGACCTGGAAGGACAGTGAGTGAATTCTCCTTGTGCTATATTGTGCTTAAAAAAAACATTTTTTCTAGGGACAGAAAACTGTAGGTAGGGAGAGTGTCAGTTTCTTTCACTGTGCAAGTCCTTGTTTCCAGGGACCTGGAAGGACAGTGAGTGAATTCTCCTTGTGCTATATTGTGCTTAAAAAAAACATTTTTTCTAGGGACAGAAAACTGTAGGTAGGGAGAGTGTCAGTTTCTTTCACTGTGCAAGTCCTTGTTTCCAGGGACCTGGAAGGACAGTGAGTGAATTCTCCTTGTGCTATATTGTGCTTAAAAAAAACATTTTTTCTAGGGACAGAAAACTGTAGGTAGGGAGAGTGTCAGTTTCTTTCACTGTGCAAGTCCTTGTTTCCAGGGACCTGGAAGGACAGTGAGTGAATTCTCCTTGTGCTATATTGTGCTTAAAAAAAACATTTTTTCTAGGGACAGAAAACTGTAGGTAGGGAGAGTGTCAGTTTCTTTCACTGTGCAAGTCCTTGTTTCTAGGGACCTGGAATGACAGTGAGTGAATTCTCCTTGTGCTATATTGTGCTTAAAAAAAAACATTTTTTCTAGGGACAGAAAACTGTAGGTAGGGAGAGTGTCAGTTTCTTTCACTGTGCAAGTCCTTGTTTCCAGGGACCTGGAAGGACAGTGAGTGAATGCTCCTTGTGCTATAGTGTGCTTAAAAAAAACATTTTTTCTAGGGACAGAAAACTCTAGGTAGGGAGAGTGTCAGTTTCTTTCACTGTGCAAGTCCTTGTTTCCAGGGACCTGGAAGGACAGTGAGTGAATTCTCCTTGTGCTATAGTGTGCTTAAAAAAAACATTTTTTCTAGGGACAGAAAACTGTAGGTAGGGAGAGTGTCAGTTTCTTTCACTGTGCAAGTCCTTGTTTCTAGGGACCTGGAAGGACAGTGAGTGAATTCTCCTTGTGATATATTGTGCTTAAAAAAAACATTTTTTCTAGGGACAGAAAACTGTAGGTAGGGAGAGTGTCAGTTTCTTTCACTGTGCAAGTCCTTGTTTCCAGGGACCTGGAAGGACAGTGAGTGAATTCTCCTTGTGCTATATTGTGCTTAAAAAAAACATTTTTTCTAGGGACAGAAAACTGTAGGTAGGGAGAGTGTCAGTTTCTTTCACTGTGCAAGTCCTTTTTTCTAGGGACTGGGAAGGACAGTGAGTGAATTCTCCTTGTGCTATATTGTGCTTAAAAAAAACATTTTTTCTAGGGACAGAAAACTGTAGGTAGGGAGAGTGTCAGTTTCTTTCACTGTGCAAGTCCTTGTTTCCAGGGACCTGGAAGGACAGTGAGTGAATGCTCCTTGTGCTATAGTGTGCTTAAAAAAATCATTTTTTCTAGGGACAGAAAACTCTAGGTAGGGAGAGTGTCAGTTTCTTTCACTGTGCAAGTCCTTGTTTCCAGGGACCTGGAAGGACAGTGAGTGAATTCTCCTTGTGCTATAGTGTGCTTAAAAAAAACATTTTTTCTAGGGACAGAAAACTGTAGGTAGGGAGAGTGTCAGTTTCTTTCACTGTGCAAGTCCTTGTTTCTAGGGACCTGGAAGGACAGTGAGTGAATTCTCCTTGTGCTATATTGTGCTTAAAAAAACATTTTTTCTAGGGACAGAAAACTGTAGGTAGGGAGAGTGTCAGTTTCTTTCACTGTGCAAGTCCTTGTTTCCAGGGACCTGGAAGGACAGTGAGTGGATTCTCCTTGTGCTATATTGTGCTTAAAAAAAACATTTTTTCTAGGGACAGAAAACTGTAGGTAGGGAGAGTGTCAGTTTCTTTCACTGTGCAAGTCCTTTTTTCTAGGGACTGGGAAGGACAGTGAGTGAATTCTCCTTGTGCTATAGTGTGCTTAAAAAAAACATTTTTTCTAGGGACAGAAAACTGTAGGTAGGGAGAGTGTCAGTTTCTTTCACTGTGCAAGTCCTTGTTTCTAGGGACCTGGAAGGACAGTGAGTGAATTCTCCTTGTGCTATATTGTGCTTAAAAAAAACATTTTTTCTAGGGACAGAAAACTGTAGGTAGGGAGAGTGTCAGTTTCTTTCACTGTGCAAGTCCTTGTTTCAAGGGACAGAGAAGGACACCTGAAGGTAGCCCTTATTGCTTTTTTCCCATCTCCCTGCAGGCCATCTATTAGAATGTCTGGAAGGCAAACAAGGAGAGGCAGACAGTCAGGAGGCAATAAAAGAGGGCAAGCAGGCTCTGTGTCTGGGGGCAACAGTGCTGGTCGTGGACGCGGTGCATTGTCATCAGCACATGGCCATGGGACACGCTTGTCCTTCTTTTCTGCAGCTGGACATGTTGAGCCACATCATGCCGAAGACTTGGTAGAGTGGATGACCAAGCCCTCCTCCTCCTCCTCATCCTCTCTCACCCAGGCTCAGGGTACTGGCAAAGCAGCTGCCAAAGCGTCCTCTTCCCTGGTATCAATGTCAGACTCATCATCAGTCACTCCTTCCCTAGACCCACCATGTCCTCCTCCTGAGGAGTCCCCCGAACTGTTTGAGCACAGTGTTGGGTACATGCTCCAGGAGGATGCCCAGCGTTTCGAAGGGTCTGATGATGAAACCCAGCTACAGGAAGGCAGTAGGGTGAGAGCAGACAGAGGGGATGCTCAAGAAGGACACCAATCTGGCAGTCATGTTCCAGCAGCTGCAGCATACTGCCAGATTGGCTCCAGTGATGAGGAGGGAGGGGATGATGAGGTCACTGACTCCACGTGGGTGCCTAATAGGAGAGAGGAGGAGGAGGATGAGGAGGAGGCACATCTCCAACGAGACAGGATGCCCTTTGGTGGCCAGCGTAAGGGCAGTACACCGACGGAATCACACCGCAGAGCTCCGCCTGTGCAGGGCGCTGCCTCTGCCCGTCATTCAAAAAGTTCCTTGGTGTGGGCCTTTTTTGAGGCTAGTGCATCAGATCGCACAGCTGCTGTTTGCAACATATGTCTCAAGCGTATATCGCGTGGCCAAAACATCAGCCGCTTGGGTACCACATGCCTGACCAGACATATGTTGACCTGCCATGCAGCTCGTTGGCAAGCCTACCTCAAAGACCCACACCAAAGAACAAAGCGGACCTCTCCTTGCACCGCATCAGCTGGGATCTCCAACCCCACTATAACTTCAGTCCTCTCTGAAACATGCACTGAGAGGAATGAAGGTGTAGAATTAGGTGTGTCACAGCCAAGTACTTGCGGCCACTCTGCTAGCAGTACACCGACGTCCGATTCTAGCAGGCAAATTTCCCTGCCCCAGCTGCTGGACCGTCGAAAGAAGTTCACTCCCAGCCATCCACATGCCCAGCGGTTGAATGCTAGCTTGGCTAAATTGCTAGCGCTTCAACTGCTGCCTTTTCAGTTGGTAGACTCGGCCCCCTTCCGTGAGTTTGTGCAATGTGCGGTTCCTCAGTGGCAGGTTCCCAAACGCCACTTTTTCTCACGGAAGGCTATTCCGGCTCTCTACCGGCATGTGGAAGGCAATGTCTTGGCCTCGCTGGACAGGGCGGTCAGCGGTAAGGTGCATATTACCGCTGACTCATGGTCCAGCAGGCATGGACAGGGACGTTACCTTTCTTTCACGGCCCATTGGGTCACTCTTTTGGCAGCTGGGAAGGATGCAGGACAAGGTGCAGTAGTGTTGGAGGTTGTCCCACCGCCACGCCTCCAAAATGCTACTACTGGTTGTGACACACCTCTCTCCTCCACCCCCTCCTCTTCTTCTTTCTCCATGGCCTCTTCCTGTGGTTTGTCCTATGAACCAGCGGTGCTCCGTAGCCGTTCACGGGGCTACGCAAGTACGCAGGCAAAAAGATGCCATGCCGTGCTTGCGCTGGTGTGTTTGGGGGACAGAAGCCACACTGGGGCAGAGGTCCTGTCTGCTCTGCAGGGCCAGGCCGAGAGGTGGTTGACGCCACGCCAGCTTAAGCCAGGAATGGTGGTTTGCGACAATGGCACCAACCTCCTCTCCGCCCTCCGACAGGGACAACTGACCCATGTGCCCTGTGTGGCTCACGTCCTTAACCTGGTGGTGCAGCGGTTCTTGGGCAGGTACCCGGGCTTACAGGATGTCCTGAGGCAGGCCAGGAAAGTCTGTGTGCATTTCCGCAGATCTTATAATGCCAGTGCTCGCCTGGCTGAGCTGCAAAAGGAGTTGAACCTGCCCAAGAACCGCCTTATATGTGACATGCCCACCAGGTGGAACTCAACGTTGGCCATGCTGCAGCGGCTGCACACGCAGCAGAGGGCCATAAATGAGTACCTGTGCGACTACGGCACCAGGACAGGGTCAGGGGAGCTTGGTTTTTTTTCTCCACGCCAGTGGGGCATGATCAGGGATGCATGCACTGTCCTGGCACCATTTGAGGAGGCCACGAGGATGGTGAGCAGTGACAGTGCATGCATCAGTGACACTGTACCTCTTGTCCACCTGTTGGAGCACACGCTGCGTGGAATAATGGACAGGGCACTTGAGGCAGAACAGAGGCAGGAAGAGGAGGACTTCCTTGCCTCTCAAGGCCCCCTTTACCCAGACAGTGTTCCTTCTGTCCCACCCATCGCACAGGAAGAGGAAGAGGAGGAGGAGGAGGAGGAGGATTGTGTCAGCATGGAGGTGGAGGCTGGCACTCAGCATCATCAGCAGCAGTCTTTTAGGGATGATTTACAGTCCCAAGAAACCAGTGGACTTGTACGTGGCTGGGAGGAGGTGACTGCGGATCATGTCGTCCTTAGTGACCCAGAGGACTCCGGAGCGAATGCCTCAGCAAACCTACGCTGCATGGCCTCCCTGATCCTGCAAAGTCTGCGGAAGGATCCTCGTATTCTTCGGATCAAGGAGAGGGACCATTACTGGCTGGCCACTCTCCTTGATCCACGGTACAAGGGTAAGGTTGCGGACCTTATGTTACCGTCGCAGAGGGAGCAGAGGATGAGTCAACTCCGGGAGGCCTTGCAGAAAGGTCTGTGCAACGCGTTCCCAGAGACTGGGAGGTTACAAACTCCTGGTCCAGGACAACGAGTTGCTGAGGCTTCGGCCAGTCAAAGAAGGAGCGGTGGGGAAGGTGGCCGTCTGACCGATGCGTTCAGACAATTCTTTAGTCCGCAGCCCCAAAGTATGATTGGTTCCAGCAACCATCGCCAGCGTCTGATAAACATGGTGCAGGAATATCTAGGGGCAAGGTCAGACTTGGACACCTTCCCCACCGAAAATCCTCTGGCTTACTGGGTCTTGAGGATGGATCATGGCCAGAGCTTGCACAGTATGCAATTGAGCTACTGGCCTGTCCTGCATCCAGCGTTCTTTCGGAACGCACATTCAGTGCTGCTGGAGGATTTGTCACGGATCACAGGGTGCGCCTGTCCACCGACTCGGTTGATCGACTGACTTTCATCAAGATGAACCAGTCTTGGATCACCACCAGCTACCACACACCTGATGCTGATATAACAGACTAATTGATTTTAACATGTCACGTCCCTTCAAGACTGATGCTGATGCTGAGTGCCTGTGCTGTTATGTTGACTGGCTATCCTCCTCCTCCGAGTCCTCAATGATACGATTGATGATGATAGCTTGGAAGATCATTTTTGTTTTTGGGTGCCGCCACCAGTGGCTAAGGCCCAATTTTTCAGCCCCTGTTTTACAGGGGCGTGTACTTACAATTTTTTTAGCAATAATTTGCCATAGGGCTCATTGCTGTGCTCCAAGTACAGTATCTGTGAGGGGTTGTAGTGTTGTGCCACCAGTGCCTAAGGCCCAATTTTTCAGCCCCTGTTTAACAGGGGCGTGTCATTACAATTTTTGAAGCAATACTTTGCAACAGGGCTCATTGCTGTGCTCCAAGTACAGTATCTGTGAGGGGTTGTAGTGTTGTGCCACCAGTGCCTAAGGCCCAATTTTTCAGCCCCTGTTCAACAGGGGCATGCAATTACAATTCTTGATGTAATAATTCACAGCAGGGCCCATTCCTGCACCCACCAAGAGTAAGTCTGAGGGCTTACAGTGTTGTGGCAACGCCACCACCACCACCACCACGAAAGGCCCAATTTTTCAGCCACTGTTCAAAAGGGGCATGTAATTACAATTCTTGATCTAATAATTCACAGCAGGGCCCATTCCTGCACCCACCAAGAGTAACTCTGAGGGCTTACAGTGTTGTGGCAACACCACCACCACCACCACCACCACGAAAAGCCCAATTTTTCAGCCCCTGTTCAACAGGGGCATGCAATTACAATTCTTGATCTAATAATTCACAGCAGGGCCCATTGCTGCACCCACCAAGAGTAACTGTCAGGGCTTACAGTGTTGTGGCACCAGCACCACCATCAAAGCCCCAATTTTTACTACCACTGTTCAACAATTATATGTAATTAAAATTCCTGATATAATAGTTGACAGCAGGGCGTTCCAGCACCAACCAAGAGTAACTGTGAGTGCTTACAGTGTTGTGCCAACACCAACAACTAAGGGGCCTATTTCTGCAGAGTATATACGGCAGGTCCCTACTTTCAAACATCCAACTTACAAACGACTCCTACTTGCAAACGAAAGAAGACAACAGGAAGTGAGAGGAAATCTACCCCTAGGAAGGAAAATTCTCTCCTGTAAGAATAAATATGGGAGAAAGGTGTCTCCTCTGTACTGATGCTTTATCAGCAATCCTTGTTTCAAGAAAAACACCACATTTCAAAAACAGTTGTCATTGGGACGGAAAGTGAGGTGAAATGTTCTGAACAGGGGCACAGACAGCAAAACAAATGTTACAGGGGTGATAACCCTTACCTATGTTTCCCAAAAAGTTTAAAAATAGATTTTTGGGCTGGAGCTACACTTCAACAATGTACCTGTTCAAAATTACAAACACATTCTACATAAGAACAAACCTACAGTCCCTGTCTTGTATGCACCGCCTGTATACGGCTGTTCAGAGTATATAGGGCCTTTTTTATTTTATGTGCGGGGTTCCCCTTAATATCCATACAAGACCCAAAGGGGCTGGTAATGGGCTGGGGTAGGGGGGGGGGGTCATGGGGTAGCTATGCCATTTTTCTTAAAGATTTTCATCCATATTACCGGGACCAGACATTACATTAAAGCCGCAAGAAGTTTTAAATGGCTTTTTTTTCCTTTAGAAGTGTCATTTTGTGCAGGGACAGTTCTAAACACGGGAAACACGTGGCACTTCACAGGCATACTTTAGACACCCCCCAGGTACGATATTTAAAGGAATATTTGACTTTTTTTTTTCACTTTATGCATCATTAAAATGACTGCTCCCGAAAAACTACCGTTTTTAAAACTTCTTTTTGCATTGATACATGTCCCCTGGTGCAGAACCCGGGTTCCCAAACCCTTTTTAGGACAATAACATGCATAATAGTTGTTATAATTAGCACTTTAGAATTCGAACGTTCGCATCCATTGTATTTAATAGGGTTCTAATGTTCGTACGAACTTTCGGTCCGTTCGCGGGTTCTGGTGCGAACCGAACCCGGGGGTGTTCGGCTCATCACTATTGATGAGTACTCCCTAATTCTGGCAACTGCCAGATTCAAGTCTAGAGAGAAAGATTTAAAAGAACATATAGAAGGATATACAAAAGAAATCATAAATGGCAAGGAAGGCAAGTTCTTAAGAGATATTAATGCCCATAATAATGGATTTGCTTACAAATGGACACAGAACACCTACAATAGACCCTTTAATAGACACACTAATAATAAAAATACAAAAACAGATGATCCAACAACAAATTTATCCTCTGCATCCTCTCTCTCTTCGAGTCAATCCACGATATACCGCGATCTGTCGGACGATAGACTTCCTAAAAAACGGAAAGGGAATTCAGATGCGGCTTCCACGGAATCCCTAAAACATCAACTTGGCACAGCACCTTCGCACCGCTCTCTACCTGGGCGTCCTGCCCTCTCACATTCCCGCTCACTTTCTACCTTTCATCCTTCCCCCAAAACCGCACGTGGTCTTCAAGCCATGGTTACACAATCCATTGCAACGGCAGCACCTCTCACTCCCTCATTAGCATCTTATGCACATTCCGGCGCTATCCCTAAGGGAAGCCATTCGGAAACTATGCCACAGTCCACACCAAATATTCTAAAGGCTAATAATCAGGAAACCACTACCCCTTCTTTAGCTATTCCATCGCTACCAGACACTAAACTAGCCCCTATTTTTTTAGGGAAAGACAAGGATCCAATCCCAACTCCCAATACATAATGCCAAAACATACTGAGATGGAGATTATTAATCTTTCCTCTCATGAGCTTAAGGCGGAAGAAATCTCAATCCTTAAATTAGGTCTTTCTTTCTGTCCCAACTCCCATACAGATAAATTTCATGTTATTAAGGACATACACCTTTTTGCTCGGAGACTGCTTTACAAGGTTATCTTTGATAAACCATCAGGTGACCAGACTTATGAATCTGGTCAACCCGTTTCTCTTTCAAGACTAAATGAGCAACAGGCCCTTGAGGACTTGATGGATCTGTGGGAGGAGGCACACACCGACGATGATGTCCCCGGCTTTCAATCTGTGCCGGGGATATCTGCGGTCGGTGTGTCCTTTCCCCCACCCTCCTCATTTAAGCCTAAATCACGAACCTTCCCACTACTTCATACAAACCCCAATATCTGGGCATTTGTCCAACAAACAACTAAGGAAATTGAAAAAATCAATTTTGACCATTATGGAAGGAAGAACCTTACGAAAAAACAGCAAGAAGCATTTAAATCCCTTCAAGGCAACAGCAGTATAGTCATAAAGCCAGCAGATAAGGGTGGGAACCTTGTTATCATGGATACCTTGCAATATGAAAAAATGTGCAAGGATATCTTGTCTAATGAAACTTGTTATCGAAAGATCTCACAAACAGTAATTGAGAATTATGTAAAGCAATACCGTGGTATTATCTTTAAAGCCTATCAACAGGGTACTATTGATCTTGAGACTTGGAAATTTTTGAATGTAAAGGATCCCAAGGTACCAACCTTTTATTCTTTGCCTAAGGTTCATAAAAGCCTTACTCAACCCCCTGGTCGTCCAATTATATCGGGCTGTTTAAGTCTTACCGAAAACGCTAGCGCACTAATTGACGACTACCTGCAACCTCATGTTGTAGCCCTGTCATCTTATGTCAAGGATACAATAGATTTGTTAAAAATTATCGAGGGAATTATACTTCCGGTTGGAACATGGCTTGTAGCCTTGGACATCGAGGGTTTGTACAATGCCATCCCCCACAATCAAGGGATTGCGGTTGTGCAGAGCCATCTTTTAGAAAGAGGACCAAATTCAGCCATTTATAATTCCTTTGTTCTCGAGCTTTTGAGATTTATACTCACGCATAATGTTTTCATGTTCGGACTCTCCCACTTCCTCCAGGTGCAGGGGGTTGCGATGGGGACTAAGTGTGCCCCATCGTATGCCAACCTGTACCTGGGGGGGTGGGAGAGGGAGCTTTTCTCCATTGAGGATCCGTCGGTGTGCCTGGACAGGATAATATCCTGGTACAGGTACATCGACGATGTCCTCTTTTTCTGGTCAGGTGACAGGGATGAGCTTGATCTCTTTATGAAGGGGATCTCCTCAAACCGTTTTAATTTAAAATTTACTATGTCCTGCAGTCAGACAGAGCTTAGTTTCCTTGATCTAATGTTGCATCTAGACAGGGATGGCGTTTTACACTCATCCCTCTACAGAAAGCCCTCTGCCGGGAATACTGTCTTACATGCGACAAGCTTCCATCCTGTGTCGCTTGTAACCAGTATTCCCTACAGTCAATACCTTCGCATCAAACGTAATTGCAGCCGGGATGCAGATTTCAAAAAAGCTGCGGACGAGCTATATGCTCGTTTAAAAGATAGGGGTTACAGTCATTCGGTTTTGAAGAGAGCTTATAAGAGAGTATGTGAACAAGATCGCAGCTCTCTTATTTTTGGCCAAAAACTTACCACTCAAACCGACCAAATAAGAATTATTACAAGATACTCTACTGAACACCTCAAAATCCGCAAGATTGTGGAAAATTTCTGGCCTCTGCTGTCTGCTGATCCAATAGTTAACAAATATATTGGTAGTAAACCACAAATAACTTACCAACGGGCACCCTCTCTGAAAGATAGTCTGGTTCATAGCCATTTTGAAACCCTCTCTGATATAAAATGCCTGAACCCAGGAACGTTTGCTTGTGGGCACTGTGACATGTGCCCATTTATACTCAACAGTTCAACCTGCACACTTCCCAATGGTCAAATTCACCGTGCTAAACATCGAATTACATGCCAAACTCTGGGCATTGTATATATGGCTATTTGCCAATGCGGTGGATTCTATATAGGAAAAACCAAGCGCCCCTTTTATAAGCGAATTCGTGACCATATTAAACCTATCTTTAAGAGAAAAGTGGAAACAGCAGTTAGTCACCATGTTGGTACTTTTCATAACTTTAATGCAAGAAATATACGTTTCATGGCTTTGGAACATATTCCGCCTCATGTCAGAGGAGGAAGCGTTGATAAAACTTTGCTACAATTAGAGGCTCGCTGGATTTATAATCTAGAGGCAACTGTTTTCCCTGGCTTTAACGAAAATCTTAGCTTTAGACCCTTCCTATGATTGGCCGATCTGCATTGACTTGCAATGACCTAGGTTGTCCACATCCCCCCTCTTCCCTGCTCTAGGAGTCCTCTGTTTCCTTCCTTTTTTACCCCCTTCCCCCTTTCTTCTTAATGTTTATTTGTAAATTAATTTAGTTAAATAAAATTAAACTGCTGTTATTGTTCGATATTAAATTTATTTTCTATTAATTATTATTCATTTAGTCATGTTCTATATAAGTATGTTTTTCCTAAATTGTCTTTTATGTCGAAGATTTATGTTTAAATTTAAACATGTGCAATGTACATTATGTAAACTATGTTGTTTTCTAAGATCGTTCTGTAACTTCTCCCTGGAAGTTGGCGGGTACGGCTTTTTTTGGTTGGTTAACTGTACCCGCCATCATTGACAAAAGAGCGACTTCATCCTTGGTCTCTGAGGGTCTGCAATGAGAACATGCACAGGGTGCCTGATTGTGACGGAATCTCTGGGCTCCTTACAGCCCTCATGTGGACACCCAGGGCATATCCGGCAATTGCTGGGTCTGCCCGACTCACACGTTCTGTTGCAGTTTCTGCTTTCCCATTATCCCCGAATTTGGTTTTACTATCTTACCTAGCTTTACCATACTATGATACATTACAACATGATCCCGCTCCGCCTCATTGGAAACTATGTTTCTAATGACGTTGGTGCGTGAGACCAAGTCCCCTCCCCTGGGCGCTAGGTATTCTGGGTCTTGTAGTTTTGGCACAGCTTCGGGACCCTGGGCGCATGCGCACTAACGTTGTCACGTCCGCACTCCGCCGGTGACGTCAGACGCCGGTCGAGTTGGTGATCGCTTAAAAGCCGGCATTATCAGACTGCACACCAACCAGAGCGGTTTGGTGAGGCAGCCTGATATTTATCCACAACTCTGTTTCAAGGTAACCATCTGCTGCTTATCTGAGAATATGACACACTGTCTCCTGTACATTACTAGTCCCTTTATTTTCTGGGCTTTGTAAACTGTTATGATTCTTACTTCATTAGATGTCCTTTTGTCATACTTTCAGACGAAAAGCATTGTTATGCTGTATGTTTAATAATACACAAGACAATGTATTACTTCATTCAACACTAACAGCTTGGTTTGGGCCATTGGCTCTTCAATCTGTTTTTGTCTAATATGCTGAGTGATCATTCCCTTATTATTCTATCTATACATAATTTAAATAATATGAAAAAATATGAAAAAAATATAAGAACCGCACAATGCTAATTCCATATTTATGACAATACCTAATGATGGATTATTTTTATTATACACTTACTGTTTCTACTCAAGACGTCCCCTTGTGGATAACTGATTAATATACAATATATTTGACTTTTAGAATAATTTCATCTTCTGGAACTTTCTCTTCACTGGACTAAAGTTCTCTGAAGGTTCATGTCCTATGAATGCATCTTAATCGGATATTTTGTATCCAGTGGATAATCAGGCATCATCTCATCCGCTCTATTTTTCTCCCTTTTTTTCTCTCAATTTTGATTTTAATGTGAGTATAACCTGAATATTTAACCTAATAGTGACTTAATCTGCCCCATAAATGATTGGGCTAACTGGACCATTAACCTCCCTAGCGGTAATCCCGAGCGTGACTCGGGGTTGTTTTTTTATGCTAGGATCGGTAACCCCGAGTCACGCTCGGGGTAGACATTGCAGAGCTCGCAGCGGAGTTTCCTTACCTTCTCCTGGCGATCCAGCGATGATGTCCTCTGCTGTGATCGCCAGCGAGATCTCCGGCGAGTGTCGGCACTTTCGACCCCATCTGACTTCCTAGTTCCGTTCCCTGCGAGCCGCAGCGGCGCATGGGAGCGGAACTGGGCGGCAAATTCAAAAAGGTGAACACATAGTATACATACAGTATACTGTAATCTTACAGATTACAGTACTGTATGTAATAATTACACACCCCCTTGGTCCCTAGTGGTCTGCCCAGTGTCCTGCATGCACTTTTATATAATAAAAATCGTTCTTTCTGCCTGTAAACTGGGGATTGTCCATAGCAACCAAAAAGTGTCCCTTTATGTCAAAAGTGGTTTTAGACCAACTAGAAAGCAGCGATAATAAATTAGAATCACTCGCAGAATTGAGCGATAGCGATTTGTGGGGAAATTCGTCATCAAACACTAAATCTAATGACAGCGATAATTCTGCAACTGAGCAAATTTCAGTGTTTTTGATTTGATTACATTATTGAATAATTTTTATTATAATTAGATTACTATTTTTTATAATTATTTATAGTTATTTATTATATTATAATTTATAATTTTGTGTTTCATATTTATCATACCCGGGATGTTTACTAGACTCTGGTTTGCTTAGGTTTAAGTAAGTAATTACTAAGAATCGCAGGCCTATAATACATAACACCAAATTTTCATGCAAAATAATTGTACCGCTTTTGGTACATAATTCTAGAAAGAATCATACCGCCAGGGAGGTTAACCCCAATTAGATCAAAATTTATTGAGCACTATAATATATAACTTTTACCTTATTACCTCTATATTGCTTTCACATATTAATTATATTCATTTAAATTAATTAACTCTAATGGGGTTCTTTCTCTAATTTAATTCAATTCATCTATTTATATATATTCCTTTGATCTATTTTGGCTAGGTCTCTTAAGCGGTCACTGTGAGGGTTTGTATGCTCGGAGCTCCGTCTACGTCTTACACCGAGGAGGAGATCCCTCTCCTTCCTCTATTAGCGTGCAGAGGTTTCTCTTGTCTCCACCCCCATTTATTTCATCTAGGGCTTTAATGGTGGTAAGTCGTTATTCTTTTTGCCAACTGTGGACCTGTTTACAGATCGATCTTCTAAATTCTACTTAAACCAATTTACAATATGTTAATATGAATCCTTCTATTGTTTATTTTAACAGCTATGTTCGATGTACTCTCACATTTGAGACATACTTCCCCTGACAAAGCCCCGATGGGCGAAACATGTTGGGACCACGTATGATCTCTTTGGTTTAACATCTAATTAACCACCATATCAGCTATGCCCTATTTTTGAAATTTTGTGAAAACGCTTATATATATACATATGTAATTTTATTAAATATTTTGTACTACCTGTTCAATAAATGGATAAATCCCCCTTTTTTTTTAATCTAATGAATTGAGTCTTCCACTGTTGTCTAAATACTAACGCTAGCACCGCTATAGTCCCGTTTATTTCTTTTTCTACATTTTACCATTTATATGTTGATAATTATTATACCAGCCTGCCCCTTTTTCGCCACCTTTACAGTAAACAAACCCCGGCCTGCGGTACCTTAAAAAAAAAACGGAAGGGATTCCCACAAAATTTATTGACAAAAAAATTGCGACCTGGAGAATCGGCATCCATGAGGAACGAGGAGGTGTTGGCCATGAAGTGGAGGGACAAGAAAGATGTCCACATCCTCTCTACGATCCACAATGACACCATGGTGGAGATCCCAAGAAGACGCGGCTCCATTGTAAAGCCTGAATGTGTCCACGACTACAATTTGTACATGGTGGGGTGGATTTAAACGACCAGATGCTACAGCCCTACTTATCAACCAGAAAGTCCCATTATTGGCACAAAAAAGTTGAGTTTCACCTGTTTCACATGGCCCTTTTTAATTAGTTTGTCTGCTACCAAAAAGCAACTCAAAATCACCGACTCCACTACCTCCAATATATCGAAGATATCATCGATGCCCTCATTTACCAACAAGATCCCGCCCCAGGAAGCATTCGCTCTGATAGTGTGAGTCGGCTTCACGAGCGACACTATCCCTTTAGCATCCCCCCCACAGAATCTGGAAGAAGACGCCAAAAGAAATGCCGTGTATGCAGCAGAGGAGGAGTAAGAAGAGACACCAGCTATTATTGTCCCGATTGTCCCTCCCAACCTGGCCTGTGCATCGGAAATTGCTTCAAAAATTATCATACATCCATTGGTTCCCCTTATTATTAACAGACTGCCACTTCCCTATTTGCCTGCTACCATGTTACTAACTACCTTCCATGTTAATTAACTGACCCTGGCCTGTTTACCGACGATGCCTCTGCCTGCCGATTTAAACCACGTTTCTGACTTCCACGTGTACCGACCATGGCCTGTTAATCGACCATGTTTTTGCCTGCCACTTGGACTGATCTTTTGGCCATCTACTTTTAGTACACAGGGGTCTCACATATGTGAGGGGCTTCAGAATAGCGTTCTGAGTAGAGAAAACCAGTTTTTCGTTTTCTGTGCTCCAAGAACAGGGTCTGGTTGCCCGGAGGCTTCAAAGCGATTTGGGTGGGAGAAGCCTCTACCCCTGTCCCCCTGGCCCTAAGCTTGATGGTCCTTCCTGCTGCCTGGACCAATAATTTGGCTGTGCTGACCATATTACTGCCTGTAATGACCCATGACATTATGGACCATGTTTCTTCCTGCTGCTTGGACCAATACTTTGGCTGTGTTGACCATATATCTGCCTGCTGCCTCTACTGACTTTGGACAGCATTTCTGCCGGGGAACCTCTGCCAGCTACATGGACCTGTGCTTTGGCTGTGCTCTGGCTGTGCTGACAGTATCTCTGCCTGTGCGAACTATGGACAGTATTCCTGCCTGCTGCCTGGATGATTGCTTTTGCTGTCGCTGACCTCATCCCTGCCTGCTGCCTGGACCGATGCTCTCCTCTGTGGACCACTGCACTTCTAAAACCACAGGTAATCTTTTGTTATTTGGTATGTACCTGCTATGTGTTAGATATATGAAGGGCCTTCAAAAATGTGATCGGTAGTCAGAAAATGATATGTGCAATTAATGCTGCTAGAATGCCTGGAGGTGCTACTTGGATGTTGGGCCTCTGTATGTGGCCAGGCTGTGTAAAAGTCTCAAACATGTGGTATCGCCATACTCAGGAGGAGTAGCAGAATGCATTTTGGGGTGTAATTTTTGCTATGTACATATTATGTGTTAGAAATATCTTATAAATTGACAACTTTGTGTAAAAAAAATGCATTTAAATTTTTTCTCCACATTTTCCAAAACCTTCTGGAAAAAAATGAACCGTTCAAAAGACTCATAATGCCTCATAGATTATACGTTGGGGTGTGTGCTTTCAAAAATGGGGTCATTTTGTGGAAAATTCTATTGTCCTGGTGCTCCAGGGCCTTCAAAATTGTAATAGGTGGTTGAGAAAGGATATGTGCGATTTATGCTTGTAGAACGCCTGAAAGTGCTACTTCAATGTTGGGCCTCTGTATATGGCCAGGCTGTGTAAAAGTCTCACACATGTGGTATCGCTATACTCAGGAGGAGTAGCAGAATGCATTTTGGGGTGTTATTTTTGCTATGTATATGCTATGCGTTAGAAATATCTTATAAATGGACAACTTTGTGTAAAAAAAATGCATTTTCATTTTTTCTCCACATTTTCCAAAACCTTCTGGAAAAAAATGAACCGTTCAAAAGACTCATAATGCTTCATAGATTATACGTTGGGGTGTGTGCTTTCCAAAATGGGGTCATTTTGTGGAAAATTCTATTGTCCTGGTGCTCCAGGGCCTTCAAAATTGTAATAGGTGGTTGAGAAAGGATATGTGCGATTTATGCTTGTAGAACGCCTGAAAGTGCTACTTCAATGTTGGGCCTCTGTATATGGCCAGGCTGTGTAAAAGTCTCACACATGTGGTATCGCTATACTCAGGAGGAGTAGTAGAATGCATTTTGGGGTGTCATTTTTGCTATGTATATGCTATGCGTTAGAAATATCTTATAAATGGACAACTTTGTGTAAAAAAAATGCATTTTCATTTTTTCTCCACATTTTCCAAAACCTTCTGGAAAAAAATGAACCGTTCAAAAGACTCATAATGCTTCATAGATTATACGTTGGGGTGTGTGCTTTCCAAAATGGGGTCATTTTGTGGAAAATTCCATTGTCCTGGTGCTCCAGGGCCTTCAAAATTGTAATAGGTGGTTGAGAAAGGATATGTGCGATTTATGCTTGTAGAACGCCTGAAAGTGCTACTTCAATGTTGGGCCTCTGTATATGGCCAGGCTGTGTAAAAGTCTCACACATGTGGTATCGCTATACTCAGGAGGAGTAGCAGAATGCATTTTGGGGTGTCATTTTTGCTATGTATATGCTATGCGTTAGAAATATCTTATAAATGGACAACTTTGTGTAAAAAAAATGCATTTTCATTTTTTCTCCACATTTTCCAAAACCTTCTGGAAAAAAATGAACCGTTCAAAAGACTCATAATGCTTCATAGATTATACGTTGGGGTGTGTGCTTTCCAAAATGGGGTCATTTTGTGGAAAATTCCATTGTCCTGGTGCTCCAGGGCCTTCAAAAGTGTAATAGGTGGTTGAGAAAGGATATGTGCGATTTATGCTTGTAGAACGCCTGAAAGTGCTACTTCAATGTTGGGCCTCTGTATGTGGCCAGGCTGTGTAAAAGTCTCACACATGTGGTATCGCTACACTCAGGAGGAGTAGCAGAATGTATTTTGGGGTGTAGTTGCAATTATGCATATGCTGTGTGAGAGAAAAAAACTGTTAATATGACCAGTTTGTGTAAAAAAAAAAAAAAAAAAAAATTAAATTTTCCCAAGAATTGTGGGAAAAAAATACAACTTCAAAAAACTCACCACGCCTCTTAGTAAATACCTTGGACTGTCTACTTTCCAAAAAGGGGTAATTTTGGGGTATTTGTACTTTCCTCGCTTGTTAGTGTCTCAAGAAATGAGATATCCCTTCAGTACATCAGGCGTGATCAGATGTGATAAATTTTCAGTGATTGCCACCATAGTTTGTAGACTCTATAACTTTCACAAAGACCAAATAATATACACTAATTTGGGTTCATTTTACCAAAGATATGTAGCAGTATACATTTTGGCACAAATCTATGAAGAAAAATTACTTATTTGCAAAATTTTACAATAGAAACTAAAAAAAAGTGTTTTTTTTTTTAAAAAAATGCTGTTTTTTTGCTTATATCGCAAAAAATAAAAAACCCAGTGGCGATTAAATACCACCAAAAGAAAGCTCTATTTGTGAGAAGAAAATGATAAAAAATTTGTTTGGATACAGTGTAGCATGACTAAGTAATTGTCATTCAAAGTGTGAGAGTACTGAAAGCTGAAAATTGGTCTGGGCGGGAAGGTGCATAAGTGCATGGTATTGAAGTGGTTAAATGATCGGCTCACCCTTCTCCCTGGAATCTCCAATGGAGTGCATGACTCTTCCACACCACGGACATAAGTGCAGAAAAAGATGGATCAGCACATTCATTTGTCATGTCAAAATTTACATATTTAAAAAAATATCAGGAAAAGATGTTTGTATAAAATAAAGTGGTTGTTAAGCCACTATAGTATAATCATGCCATCCCCTCTGTTAAATAACATAATGTAAATGGTAAGGTGAATACTGCGCTAATACAAAAATGAAAAATAGCGAGTGAAAGCCAAGCTGCGGCACATACAAAACATGTGAAACCATGCAAAAAAAGGTTAAAAGGGGAAAGAAAGTCGCGCTATGTGTAGTGAATGGAACCCTGTAAGAGGTAACCAAAAAAATAACAGGTGATAAAAAAATGAACAGTGTATCCAATGACACAATACAACTACTGGTGACTAAAAGTAATGCCTATATGGTTCAAATGTAATTTATATACCATATTAGTCACACCGATAAGAAAAAATAGATAAAGATCCCTAAAGGGTTAACATAAAAAATAATCAATGAGTCTCTGGTGAGTGAACATCAAAGTGAACCGTGCGTACACATCTGATTGTGTGTGCCAAAATTGGCAACCATGTAAAAATGAAATGGTACTCAAGCTGGAATTCACATAGGCATGACACTTATGTATATACTGAATAACCATATAAGTATGAAAGTATAAAAACAAAGTCAAAAATGAATAAAATAAGTGAAGTGGGTATAGAAAGACCACTCATTGTGAAAACAAGTCCAATCCCAAAATGTTAAGGGAGAAAAGGGGGTTGAGGAAATATTGTGTTGCAGGAACGTAGTAATGGAAGTGATAGATGTAAATCCACCGACACCGCAGGTAAGGTTTCTCCCCGTGATAAACGTCAGATGAAATGGGTAACCTTACCAGATGAGATGGACCTCCACTAGTAGCAAGGTTGACAGCGCCTGCAGATACAACCCTCTGTGGGGTCTTGAGACGATCACAGGACATCGCAGCGCCAGTGCTAGATCACCTCCCCTGCCTCTGGTATCTCTCCTCTGTCCGTTGTAGGAATAGGATCTCCCAGCCACTGCAGGGGCCAAAGACTCCTCCAATTGGGGTACAGCTTATGAGGAAATCAAGAAAAACTCAGATAGTGTATTACCTTAAAAGCACTTGTTGATTTATTCCAAAGTTGTATAAAAAGTTTACAAACATTTAAAAAAGCCGGCATAAAAAATCCCTAAGCGTAAACCCGCGCTTGCGTGGTCACGTGAATGGGTAGTGACGTCAGTGCGTGGCACCACCCTGACTAGTTTCGTTGCACGTAACGTTCTCAAATAACATTATGTATCTCAGTGTCTTTGCTATATAAAAAAGATGCTGACTTCTACCTTATATCAGAGCGTCTCCCGGTGCTTACGTGACTGCTCTGCTCTCTCCTCTCCCCAGCTGACAGCTATAGCGGGAGGGGCCGAGAACTCCTGCTCACGTCAGCCGGGGAGGAGGAGAGGAGAGAGAGCCGAGCGGTCATGTGAGCACCGGGAGACACTCTGATATAAGGTAGAAGTCAACATCTGTTTTATATAGCAAAGACACTGGGATACATAATGTTATTTTACAGAGGGGATGGCATGATCATAATATAGTTATAATTGCAGCAGGGGGGGGGAGATGAGGAGTAGACAGAGCTGATAGGCAGGGAGGGGAGGGGCGGGGGAGGACAGAGGAGAGATAGGAGAGTTGCGGATGACGGAGGCACGTAAACTGACCACGGTGTCAGGGCTCAGCAACCATTATAAACCATGGTCAGTTTACAGGGGCACAACCAGGCAGGATCAGCCTGGTTTTTAGGTGATACAGGGGGCCAAATTACACAGCACAAGCACAGTGCTGTATAACGTGCTTTAAGGGAACAGGCTCCCCCCTCTATTTTCTCCAAGGTTCCAGCAAGTAGGGGGAGGTACCAGAGGTGCTGCCTGATGAGTAACCCAGCCTCCTTGGATCACTCACCCTGACCCAGATTAAACACAGACTTGGCTCCAGCCAAGCGTAACAATTTACCTTCTCTATCAAAAACCTATGTACAGCCTATTTTAGCACACTAGGGTATATATATTATTATATTATATGTCTTCTTTTTTTTTTTTTTTTTGCATAGAGAGTACTAAATGGTTAAACATTTAAGCTCAACATTCTCCCAATCTTCTTTACATTTTGATGTACACAATAAGAGTCCAAAGAACGTAAAACCATGTAAAATCTTCTTATATCTGCCCTCTGTGCCCCGTTGGTGTATTGAGAATTATTCAAAGGTCTTGTTGGTCTTCTTGTTTGAATATGTCCTACCCGATTCTACCAGCCTCTCAATGGCAGCTGTATTTGTTCTAAAAATCAATGGGAACACTTTACAGATGTACAGATTGGCTGATTGCACAATGCTTTATTTTGGTGTATTGTAGCAAAAAGGAAGAAGACGGATAAGAGAATGGTAAATAGCTACAAGAAAAATCCTATTCATCTAATAGAAATTAAGTGGAAATGCCCTTTAATGGTAAAACCTCACCAATTCGGCAAGTGAAGGGAAATTTCTCTAATGCTGCCTTTCTCAACCTTTTCATTCCAGATCAATCACTGAAATAATTTTTAGGTCCCATAGAACCCCAACTAAAAATGATGATATTATGCAGTACAGAGGCATAAGCAGTAGACATGTGCATGACGAAAAAAATAGTTTTTTCTAGTTATTTAGTTTTGTTAAATTTGGTTGAATCGTTCAATTCGTATTCGGAATTCGTATTCAGAATTCCTTTCGCATTTTTTTTTAATTTACAGATTTTTTTCACTCGAAAAGTTTGAATTAATAAACTTAGAATCGGTCGAATCGAAAAATTTATTTTTCTTTTTTTCGATTCGAATGCGGCAAAGTGAACAAAATCTTCACCAAATGATTACAATAACTCTTTAAATCACCTTTGGCTTTACAAAAACAGCATTTTTTCGAATTAGTACTAATAACACACAGCGTCTTTGATTTCAGAAATATGTCTACAGTTCAAATTCAAATGGAATTCAATGTACAATTGGATTAAAATTTCAATTAGAATTTTGGAAATTCGGACGAATTTCGTTTTGTTATTCGGAGCATTCGGTAATCTTCATTTATCCTGTAATTCGGGTATTCGGATATATCTAAATCTCAGAATAATGAAAAATTTGTGCGAATAATAATTTGGAATGAAACAAACCACACTTGTCTAATAAGTAGTACATTTTTAAAACCATTGTCTATGTCATATATGAAAAAAGAAAAATCGGTAACATGAAAGATAAGAAAGCGACTTGCTCTGTCCCCCTTACATATCAGTCAGTGTAGGCAGGAGATAATATACCATTGCTCACTGCTCAAGGAACCTTAGCAACCTCTAGAGCAGCCTTTCTCAATCTTTTCAACACGGAGGAACTCTTGAAACAACTTTCCGGTCTCTGGTCCCCTGCTAAAAATTACTATATCTACAACCCATGATACTCTATATGTGATGGTCAGTGGGAAGAATGCTCCTTACACTAGTGGTCATTGGGAAGAATTACCCCCTTACAGATAGCTAAAATGTTCAAGGATGTGAGTGGAAACGTCTCTGAGAGGCAGAAATTGCTCATTGCTCAAGGAACCCCTAGCAACCTCTAGAGCAGTGGTTCTCAACCTGGGGGTCGGGACCCCCTCGGGGGTCGAATGATGATTTGCCAGGGGTCACCAAATCCTGGGCTGTTCCTGAAGCCCGCACCACTCTCCCAGCCTTTTCGTGGCTGCCCAGCAGGGCTGTCCCTGGGGCCTGCGGCCACCCAGCTGGGCTGTTCCTGGAGTCTGCGCCTGCCCACTCATCCTCTTCGAAGTCACTTATTCAGTTCACGGCATGAGTGGGGGGGGCAGAGACTAGAGGTCAGCTGACTGGTGAGGAATGTGAAGTGGGAGGGGCTGGAGGAGACCCTATCTCCTGATTTCGGCATAGGTGTCACTGCTGCGAGACACCAGAGCTGGAGACACAGTGAGTAACGCTACCTGTGATTAGAGTTGCCATTAAAGGTCCCCACTACAGTTCTCAGATCATCAGATGACCTTGATCAAGAGCACCTAAGTTGGCTGATCAGAACCACCCCAGCACTGCCCACCATCACACCACCCACCAGCACTGCCACTCATCCCAACTCCCCACCAGCACTACCACTCATCCCAACTCCCCACCAGCACTGCCAATCATCCCAACTCCCCACCAGCACTACCACTCATCCCAATCCCCCCCCCCCATCTAGGAGTAAGAGAATTAATAAAAATAGAGAATGCATGGAAGGGAGACGAAAAAGGGGGGGAACAAAGAAAAGGGAGAGAAAGAACAAGAAAGATGGCTAGAGAGAGGGATGGGGGGAAAAAACAAGAAATTAGGATAGAGAGAGATAAAGGAGAACAAAGAGAGAGAATAGTACATCCTAAAATGTACCATAAGGGGTTTTAATACTGTACAAGTGGAAGGGACTCAGGGAGCGCTAAATGTTCACGGGTTAGGGGCGCAAATAACTCATCTTGTCTTGGGTGCTGACAACCCAAGCTACAAAAATAATTTTACTGTTAGGGGTCCCCACAACTTGGGAAATTTTATCAAGGGGTCACGGCACTAGAAAGGTTGAGAACCACTGCTCTAGAGGAACCCTGGTTGAGAAACCCAGCTCTAGAAGAACCTTTTGGTTCCATTAAACCCTTGTTGAGAAAGATTGCTCTAAGGTGTACATAAACGGCAACCTTTCTACACGCTACTCAAAAGTAAAAAAAAAATTAAATTTGTTCAAGTTGATAATAAGGCCTTCTATCTCCTGGGACTAAACACCCTTGCAGAGCCTATATTATCCTTGGAGGTGCTGGCTCTAGGCTACTTAAGACTCCTTTCACACTTGTACGACTTCAAAATCGTGTAATTTCCATTTCGATTCAACAGTACGACTTCAAACAACTTAGACTTAGAATGTAATAGGGATAATAATAATAATAACAACAATATTCCCACCCCTCAACCTTTATCCCTTCTCCTTTCCTTCCATTCAATCTCCCCCACCACCACTGCCACCACCCCTCTCCCCCCCAACTTTTTTTTTCCCTTTCCTTTTCTTCCTCTCTTTTTAAATTACAAGTATTTACACATAATTACTATCTCAATCTTTTTTTTTTTTTTTCCTTATTTATACACTGCATTGTCATCACATGCCTGTGGTATTATCTCAGGTTGTGATATATTTAACAATAACATTTTCTTATTTTTTTTTATTATTAATGCTTTGAAGAATTTTTTACTGTTATTACATCTGTTTATATACTGTTTTTATTTATTGTATATGCTTCTTATACATTTTTCCTGTTTTGTAATACTTTATAATCATTAAATAAAAGAATGCAAATAAAAATGTAATATGGCGAGGGTTGCTTGTTGCTCATTAGGAAGTTGAGGTACAGTTTAGGTCTGGAGTTCAAGGACTCCACATAGTCAAAGGGGTTTACTTGAATATTATCAAAGTTTAAAAAATTCTACAGGTATGGTAAGGCTGGCCATACGTTATACAATTTCTTTGTACAATATTCCTTTAGATTTACCAAAACCAAATAAAATGAGGTCAAACCTATTGTATGCAATCAGGCAGTCCTCTACATTACATAGTTGAAGGTAAAGCTAAAGGTAATTGAACAAGAAAATGTAATAATGTATGGCCTGTTTAAGAGGGAAAAAGGAGTGTACTTGCTGAAGTCTGTGCTTTGTAACTTCCTTTGTCTCTGCTTTCTGCATCACTCGTCACAAACATCAAAGGCAAATTTTAATCTGATTTGTGTTTTGAATATTTCTAAGTACTGTTTTTTCATCAATTGCGTTAGAGGCAGCAGGGAGCCCTCAGTGTGTTTTCCAGCATCACAAGCCAGCGTGTTCCAGGATCACCAGACCACAGGTAAAAGGGGGTGGGGTAGAATATTGAACTACTGCAAGCCCTGGATTAAAAAAAAAAATACCGTAAGTAAATTATCCTTCCTTTTTTCATCCCTTGACTGCAGCATACCACGTAGCCTCCCTGGCGGTATGATTATGTCAGATTTTTGATGCTGAAAGCGGTACCATTATTCTGCATGGAAATTTGGCGTTTTATATTTTAGGCCTGTAATTCTTAGTAGGGATGAGTTTCGAGTTCGAGTCGAACCCATGTTCGACTCGAACATCATCTGTTCGGCCGTTCGCCTAATTTCGAACATTATGGGCCGTTCGCGCCAAATTCGAGTGGCACGTCACGGCCCATAATTCACTGCGGCATCGCAGTGCATTGCTGGCTGATGATTGGCCAAGCATGCACTATGACCCACATGCTTGGCCAATCACAGCGCCAAGTACAGAGAGCCGTAATTGGCCAAAGCCAGGGCAGCTTTGGCCAATCATGGCTCAGAGGAGTAGGTACACGCCCCACACTATATAAGGCCGCCGACTTGGCGACCTTGTGTAGTGTGTTGCGGCGTTGGTTAAAGAAAGGAGACAGAGAAAGAGGCAGTGTAATTTGATTTGAGTTAGATAGAGCAGGCAGGCGAGTCAGTTAGCTGCAGTTACAGTGTGTAGAGGATATATATGCATCCTAGGTGTTGTATATATATTTATACACTGTATTCAGTTTAGCTAGATCTGTTCCTGTTATTCTCTATACTGACAGGCAGGCAGGTGATTGTGCTAGCTGCAGTGTTTCACTCAGTGTACTGTGTCCTTTGCACAGTGTGCACCAAAAGCTTACCTCAATACAATTGCTGGTGTTCTGATACAAATACAGGCAGGGAGCTGCAGTATTTTGCTTTAGTGTCCTTTGCATAGTGTGCACCTAAAACTTACCTCAATACAATTGCTGATGTTCTGATACAAATAAAGGCAGGGAGCTGCAGTATTTTCAGTTAGTGGTCCATATTTCCGGGACCAGACATTACATTAAAGCCGCAAGCAGTTTTAAATGACTTTTTTTCCTTTATAAATGTCATTTTGTGCAGGGACAGTTCTAAACACGGGAAACACGTGGCACTTCACAGGCATACTATAGACACCCCCCAGGTAGGATATTTACAGGAATATTTCACTTATTTTTTCACTTTAGGCATCATTAAAATCACTGCTCCCGAAAAAACTGACGTTTTAAAAAAAATGTTTGCATAGATACATGTCCCCTGGGGCAGGACCCGGGTCCCCAAACCCTTTTTAGGACAATAACTTGCATATTAGCTTTTATAATTAGCATTTTTGATTTTGAGCGTTCGAGTCCCATAGACTTTTATAGGGTTCTAAAGTTCGTGCAAACTTTCGGTCCGTTCGCCACGGGTTCTGGTGCGAACCGAACCGGGGGGTGTTCGGCTCATCCTAAATTCTTAGTAATAACACACTTAGATCTGTCTAAACAACAGTCTAGTAGACATCCCGGGTATGATAAAGTTTGAAACACAAAATCATAAATTATAATATAATAACTATAAATAATTTAAAAAATAATAATATACGGTAATAATTATAATAAAATGAATTTCCCCACTATTCACTATCGCTCAATTCTGCAAGTGTTCTTATTTACTATCGCTGTTTTCTAGCTGGTCTCACTTTTGACATAAAGGGACACTTTTTGGTTGCTATGGACAATCTCAAGTTTCCAGGCAGAAAGAACAGTATACTGTATATAATATAAAAGTGCATGCAGGGCACTGGACAAAACACTAGGGACAAATGGGATATGAAATAATTTCATACAGTAATGTAATCTGTAAGATTACAGTGTACTGTATGTATTATGAATTTTGACATTTTTTAATTTGCTGCCAGGCTCCGCCCCCGTGCGTCTCGACGCTCGCAGGGAACAGAGCCTGGCACACAGAGGCATCGGGCAGAGGACACAGCCCACGGACACAGCAGGGGGACATCGCAGGATCCTGGGGACAAGGTAAGTAACCTGCACCAGGATCCTGCAATGCAATCCTGAGTGTGGCTCGGGGTTACCACTAATGGTACTGAAATTTAACCCCGAGCCACACTCGGGAAAACCGCCAGGGAGGTTAAGGACAAAGCCTATTTTTTACACTTGGCGTTTACAAGTTAAAATATTTTTTTTTGCTAGAAAATTACTTAGAACCCCCAAACATTATATATATATTTTTTTCAGACACCCTAGAGAATAAAATGGCAGTCGTTGCAATACTTTATGTCACACCGTATTTGCACAGAGGTCTTACAAACGCAATATATATTTGGGAAAAACACACTTTTTTAAATTAAAGAATAAGAAAATGGTAAAGTGTGCAGTACCACATTTGGCCAGAGGTGCGGGGGCGCCAGTGACACTCGGAAGGGTTCAGAGCCGTTCCGAGCCGTTCGGAAATACTTAGAATCACTCAGAAATACTCGGAAATACTCCGTTCCCGAGTGTTTCCGAACCTTTTCAAGGGTTTCAGAGATCAGCCAAGCTGTCCCCGAGTATTTCCGAGGCTCTCCGGCGCCCCCCCACCTCTGGCCACATGCGGTATTGCATGCCATAGAATGCTATCTTTATCTTCGTTTCCATTGACTTCTATGGGGAAACTCGCATTGATATGCGAGTGCTTTGGATTACAAGCATTCTCCTGGAACGGATTATGCTCGTAATCCAAGGTTCCACTGTAAATGAATGTGAGTTAGGGACATTAGATTGTAAGCTCCTTGAGGGTAGGGACTGATGTGAATGTACAATGTATATGTAAAAGCGCTGCGTACATTGATGGCACTATATAAGTACCTTAACCACTTAAGGACCGCCACCTGTACATATACGTCAGCATAATGGCACGGCTGGGCATAAGCACGTATATATACGACCCCTTTAAGATGCCCAGCCGTGGGTGGCGCGCTCGCGACCCGGTCCTGAGCTCTGTGACCGCGCCTGCGGCACCCGTGGACCCGATCGCCGCCGATGTCCCGTGATCGGGTCACAGAGCTGAAGAACAGGGAGAGGTAAGTGTAAACAAACCTTTCCCCGTTCTTCCTAGTGAGAGTGTCCCTAATCGTCTGTTCCCTGTCATAGGGAACGGCGATCAGTGATGTCACACGCCAAGCCACGCCCCCACACAGTAAGAATCACTCATTAGGTCACACTTAACCCCTTCAGCGCCCCCTACAGGTTAACCCCTTCACTGCCAGTGTCATTTTCACAGTAATCAGTGCATTTTTATAGCACTGACCGCTGTAAAAATGACAATGGTCCCGAAAATGGTGTCAAAAGTGTCCGATGTGTCCGCCATAATGTCGCAGTCACGATAAAAATCGCTGATCGCCGCCATTACTAGTAAAAAAATATTAATAAAATGCCATAAAACAGTCCCCTATTTTGTAGACGCTATAACTTTTGCGCAAACCAATCAATAAACGCTTATTACGATTTTTTTACCAAAAATATGTAGAAGAATACGTATCGGCCTAAACTGAGGAAAGTTTTTTTTTATATATATATTTTTTGGGGATATTTATTATAGCAAAAAGTAAAAAATATATTTTTTTTCAAAATTGTCGCTCTATTTTTGTTTATAGCGCAAAAAATATAAAACCGCAGAGGTGATCAAATACCACCAAAATAAATCTCCATTTGTGGGAAAAAAAGAAGACCAATTTTGTTTCGGAGCCACGTCGCACGACCGGGCAATTGTCAGTTAAAGCGACGCAGTGCTGAATCGCAAAAAGTGGCCTGGTCTTTAACCAGCCAAAATGGTCTGAGGCTGAAGTGGTTAAAAAATAATAATAATAATACCAGACAAGAAACGGGAGGTGGGCTTTATAAGGTATTTACTGGCAGGAAAAAAAATTTTACTATCCAAAGTTAAAACTACAAGGGAAGAAGATTTAATAGAAGAAAAGTTGAAAAAATTACTAATTACTAAAATTACTAAAGGCTTGCTTTAAGTGTTAAGTTATTGAGGACAAGGAGGAGATTTCTCAAAATTTTGCAAAGACGAAAACTCTCAATTTAGCCAAGCTTAGGTAAAACCTGCTTGAAAAAAAGTCTACTATTTTTTCTTCATTTAGAGGATGTGTATTTTTGGAGTGGTTAAGTGTTTTTGTGGCAGTTAAGTTTATTTAATTAATTAATTTTTATTTTTTTCCTAAAACATGCAGAAAAGGAACAGGTCCAAGATAGTTGAAAGGAGCTCAAGAGCCATTAGAAGCCCATTGCAAACCACACGAAAATCACCTTCATTTTGCATTACCTATGACTCCAAAGCATTTTGCCAAAAAACGTTGTAATTTCAACTCCCAATTTTAGAAATTTTAGGGGAAATGAAAACGCTCAATTTTTCTAATTCATATTAATCAAAGAAGCAGCTTAATTTATATAGACTGGTTGAAAATCATTTCTAAATGTACCTTTAGCAAAGTAGCTTATCTAAATATTATGGCCGTATCTGTGCTGCAAATATGTTAGCGGGAATCATTTATCAACTACAGTTACAATTTGGGTAAATTTTTTCTCATCTACAAAAACCTCTAGAATCTTACAAATGATCTCCTGTATCAATGAATAAAAATAGTAGAAGTGAATTGAGTTTGGATAACTTAGAGGAGTTTTGTGAAAGCCCCTAGAAGCTCCGAGGTTAATAAACCACTTTCTTATCTATTTTAATGTTATCAAATTCCAAAGGAAAGAGCCCAGGACTGGGAGTCAGCTTTCTCAGCCTCCATGTGTTTCAACTCAGGAGCCGACTTCAAGACCCTCTGCTCACAAACAAAGGTAACATTTTATTTCAGATTTATTTTCTGAATTGGAACAATTCTTTTGCCTGCCCTCTCCATGGCTGATGCTCATTTTAAATATGATTAAACTGTAAAACTAAAACAATTAAAATTCTAGTGATTCAGTGGAAAATAAAATATAAAATTGTCTTTCCTTATAATTTGCTAAAAGAGAGCTATTTATAAGCATACAAATATTTTTTTCACTTGGTAAGCAAGCTTTATAAACAGAATTTTGGAAATAACAAGCTTCGTCTTTCAAAAGCTCCTCTTTTTCATATTATAACTTTTAAATAGATAATCCCACAAAATGTCCAGTTGTCGAACATGTATATTAAATGTTGTCAAAATTGCATTTAAGCACTGTGTCTATTTTATATTTTTGAAGATAAAGAGAGGGTAACTATTTTTTATTTATCATTTTAAAATGTTTTAAAATCTAGTTTTCACTTCATTTTTACCCAGGCAGTATAAAAATACATAGAAATAATTGGTAATATTTATTTTTATTTCACCTGAACTGTACAACAGTATTTACTAATAATATTACCTAAATCAGCATATTTGATTTTGTTTATATTTTGTTGTGCCTATACTGTGTAAGGACTGATCTAAAATAATTAAATACTGTTTTCCAAGACATAAGCAAGGGATTAGATTTATTTTAAATGCTTCACAGTAATGACATTTTCCAGTCATATGGTAATCAAAAGGTTGTTCTAAAGCTGGATCCACACTATAAAAAGTTCTGTAGATTTTTTCCTTCAGATTTACCAAAACCATATAATATGAGGTCAAACCTTAAGAGTTTCAACTTGTATGCAATCAGGCAGGCCCTTGCACTACATGGTTTTGGTAAACCTAAAGGAAATCAGACAACAAAAAATTGTATAGTGTGTATAGGGTCATTATAGCACCTCTCCTTTTTTTTTTTTTTTTGCACATTTTTTTCTGCTCGTATCAAAATTCTCTGGGCTTTTTAAGTGAATATTACCCAAAAGGCGAACGATAATTTAAATGTAAAATAATTTGAAGATCCACTAAGAATTATGTGTAATAGTGAATTTACCTGACATTTTATTTTATTTTATATATGTTACCAACTAAATAATAGGTGATCTGTTGTTTAAAGTTTAAAAAATACAATATTAGATTTAATTTTCTTTTTTGCAGAATAGGCAGCTTATTTACAGTATAGGTAAACTGATTTTTTTTTTAATTAGCATTATCTGCCTATAGGAGATTTTGAGTTGGGTTTATGTTTATTCTTATGAATAAGTGGTAGATGATATGATGCTGTTGTCTGTGTCTATTTTCAGGGTCTTATGAATTTATACATTTCATATATATATATATATATATATATATATATATATATATATATATATATTTCATATACATATCACATTCTTTAATATATACATTATAAATAAATAAATATATATATATATATATATATATATATATATATATATATATATAGATATTTGTGAAAAATAATGTGAACACGTATGTGTATGTATTGATGTAAGTAGGAACAAACAATGGGGCTGGCCTCACAAGATAGCTCATCACATCCTGGCTATTAATCTCTATGCATACTTTTCTAACATTGGGAATTTTCAGGTGACAATTCACATATTTAAGACTTACGCTTCATAAAAAAAAAAATATTTTAAGTCACATAAAAATAGTAAATATATAATTTAAGTACACAATATTTTCCTAAGCCTCATTAAGGCTGTTAAGATGCAGTATTCCCGTTAAATATATACAATATATATATATATATATATATATATATATATATATATGTATATATATATATATTGTGTATGCACAGTACACCACAAATGTGTTTTTTCCTTCAAGCCTTCAAGCCATGCCCCGGTTACCCACACTCTTCAGTCGTTGATGAATATTTCTGACAAAACACTTTTGGTTTTGGGTGATAGTAATAATGTCTTGCATGCTGGTCACATGGTGGGATCCTGGCGAATACACAATGCGTTCCATCAGGATCTGTGAAGCCTGTATCACATAAGACAAAACATCAATTATTCAACTAAAATAAAATAAATATAATACATATATTGATAACATTGTGTCATAAATGTATACATTTTCTATACATTCACAATTTACACAATTCCCATAGAAAATGCTTGCACAGAATTCCAGTTGAGCTGGACAATCGACCAATAATTGGAGGACTCTACCTCGCCGTACTGCCCCCCCCCCCCCTGGGAGAAAAGCAAACTATATCACACCAGTGTACTTATGTAAGTGTCAGCGAGTCCAAGGTGTCAATTTATAACATATAGTTACATAGTTAGTCAGGTTAAAAAAAATACATAAGTCCATCTATAAAATAAAAAATAAATAAAATAAAAAATATAATACAATCCCATATACCTAATCCTATACCCACAGTTGATCCAGAGGAAGGCGAAAAACTCCAATTTGCTATAGCAGGGGAAAAAATTCCTTCCTGATCGCCCGAGAGGCAATCGGATTTTCCCTGGATCAATTTTTCCTATAGATGTTAGTACACAATTATATTATGTACATTTATGTTTTACATTTGTTAATTGGCACCTGAAAAGTCCCAATGAGTAAAAAGAGTATTTGTAGAGATGTATAAATCTAAGGCTGAGGGTATTTATACATAATTACATATAATTATTATGCAGGTAGGGGGCTCTTTCTAATGTATTAATATTTGTGCGTCAATTATTTGCTATTTGCAAGGACGAAAAAGTGCTTAAATCCTAAATCATTTCTATTTACTGGTGTTTATTATTGAAGGCATTTGTTTGTGATGTGTAGTACAAAAAAACTCCCAACAAGGGGAATAATTTGTCAGTATGTGATTTTGACAACAGTTTAAGGTATGTGCATTGTTTTCAAAATGTTAAATAATATATAATAATAAAATAAAATAATATAATATAAATATTTTTTAAATCAAATTGCAGTTGAATTTAGACCAAATTTGAAACTATATTAAGGGACATTCAGAGGCCAAGCAATAATCACCTTTCATTTTTCCATTTACGTGGATTTTGTGGTGTAATCTGAAGATTTGGCACTTAATATTATACAAATTGCCAAGTCTATGGCACAAAACACCTTTGCAGAGAATTCTTAGATCTGTGAACTGTGCCTCGTGAAAATTCATTTTTAAAATTGGCAAAATGAATCTAGTAATCCGTCATTTTGATTTATTAGTGACCTGCTGTGCATCGAAGAGCTATTTTTGGAAGGACAAAATACCTATAAGTGTTTAGGTGAAACTTTTAGTTAGGTGAAAATAAAAAATTTTAACTTTTTCCTAGGTGAAACTTTTCTCACATTAGAAAACACAGCTTCTGACATTCTTATGCTGATTTCATTATGTGAAAAGTGTCATGATTTATTGATTATTATTTCATGGTCATGTTGCTATAGAATAAAGAGCTGATAGCACTTGGAACCTCTAGATAATAAAAATTTTAACTGATGCTTTTTTCATTTCTATGTATCAGTCAGTGTTTATTTGCTTAAACATTTGTGAGTACAAGTGCAATTTTCATATTAAGGTCTTGGGAATTTGAAACTGAATATATAATGAAAAAAATACGTACCTGTAAAATCTGCCTCTAAAAACTAACTATATACAGGCAGATGTAGTTTCTATGCAAACCTTCACATTTCCTCTGAAAGTCCAACTCGCCCTACTCTTTCTGCCTTGAAGCTTCCCCCTTAAATTTGTTGGGCAACCTCAATAACTAAACAAGCTCAGAGACGGGGCTAATTTTACGGGCTTTGCATATAGCTTTAGCCATCCCAAATCTCCTTATTATTTTGACACTCATTTGTAACTGAAACATATATATCTTTTTCATATGCTCAGTAAATTTACCATCTTTTTTTGGTGTAAAAAAAAAAATTACTTATTTTTAATCAAATAAAACTGATTTATTAAAATTGTTATTTTACATGCAAATATGAAACATACCTAAATGCCAAGAAGATCAGTCTATAGAGACTGGAAGAGTGAGCCACTCATGTCAGCTAACAGAGATATGGCATTCTAGCTTAGTCAGTTATACATTGGATACTATAAAGCATGCAGGCAGTGCTGGACCTTCTTTTTCGAAAGCTTATTATGAGTGCCAGTGAGAAAAACTATATTAAATGTTTATTATAAAATAATTTTCAGGTTTTATTTTTAATACAGACTTACTTTAATCATTAACCACTTCAATACAGGGCTTTTTGTACCTATTCAATATGGGGCCTATTCTAGCACTTCTCTCCTACATGAACAAATCATCATTCTTTTGCTAGAAAATTACTCAGAACCCCCAAACATTATATATGTTTTTTTAGCAGACACCCTAGGGAATAAAATGACAGTCATTGCAACATTTTTTCTTGCACGATATTTGTGCAATAATTTTTCAAACGCCTTTTTAAAAAAAAAAAAATGGTTTCATGAATTAAAAAATAACAAAACAGTAAAGTTAGCCCAATTTTTGGGGAAAATATGAAAGATAATGTTACGCTGAGTAAATAGATACCTAACATGTCACGCTTTAAAATTGCGCACACTCATGGAATGGCGCCAAACTTCGGTACTTAAAAATCTCCATAGGCGACGCTTTAATTTTTTTTACAGGTTACCAGGTTAGAATTACAGAGGAGGTCTAGTGCTAGAATTGTTGCACACGCTCTAACGCACGCGGCGATACCTCACATGCGTGGTTTGAACGGCGGTTACATATGTGGGCGACTTACGTGTGCATTCGCTTCTCATCGCGAGCTACCGGGGACAGGGGCGTTTAAATTTTTTTTTTATTTTTTTTTACTTGTTTATTTATTTTTTTACAATGATTTTACTTTTTTTTTTTTTTCGATCACTTTTATTCCTATTACAAGGAATGTAAACATCCCTTGTAATAGGATATGTGTGACAGGTTCTCTTTATTGAGAGATGCGGGGTCAATAAGACCCCACATCTCTCCTCCAGGCTGGAATGCATGAGATCAGTGAAAATTTTTTCACTGATCTCATACTTACAGCCGCAATGGCGGCTTTGTTTACATTTGAAGCCCGGGCGTGATGTCATCACATCGCGCCCGGGCCTCCGACGATCATAGAGATGACTGGTGACCATCTGGTCACCAGTCATCTCTATGCTCATCACGTGACCCCACCAACGATGCCGGAAGATTCGCTCCGGGTCCCCGATCGCATGGGGAGCCCGGAGAAGCACCGGATGGCGGCGGGAGGGGGGGATGTCCCCTCCCGCCGCCTGTAAGAACGATCAAGCGGTGGAAACGCCGCTATGATCATTCTTATGGTGCTCAGAATCGCCGGCACTTCAAAAGGATATCTGAATGATGCCTCTAGCTGCAGGCATCATTCAGATATCCCCCTACAAAGCCGAGGACGTCATATGACGTCCACCCAGGATGGGAGATCCCATCTGTGGACGTCATTTGAGTATGGCTGGGTAGGGAAGTGGTTAAAAAACAGATATAAACTGCACTTGTGATAACAATAGTGAAATAAACAGCTGCACCACTCTAGTGAGATATTGACATAAATAAGAAGTATAAAACATGTGTTGTGCTTAATACAAATAATTTGTGTTAAAAAAAAAAAAACTGTGAGTCCATAAGTCACCAACGTGACATAAATTATGTGAACAGGTGTCTTGATCGTTGCGTCACCAACAAAATCCTCCACCTTGTGATAAACCACCACCAATTTAAGGATGTGCTCTTACCAGAGAGCATTGACCACCTATTATGGGGGGTCAAAGAAGGCTCTTGTATCTCAAATGCTCCATCACCATTTGTTGGTCAGCATACGGAAGATGGGGGAGATCATTCCAGGCAGCCAGTAGGGAAATCGCAAATCCTCTTATTCCAAGTGGACGCCCCAAATGGCATACCCCAGCATGACCGGTTTCGTCACTACAAGGATTTCTTTCGGGGCGGCACACCCCAGAAGAAGTCCTTGTAGTGAGGAAACCGGTCAGGCTGAGGTGTCGTTTCCTGTCATCACATTTGGATGAGAGCACATGGACGTTACTGTGCCCATTATACACATGCCGTTTTTTATCTGCTGGCATGTAAGTGCATTACTTTTTTTTAAAAAGCCCTGTTGTTGAGATTTTACACTATTGTGGCGTTTTATCTCTTGCTGGGGTATGCCATTTGGTCTGTCCACTTTAAATAAGTGGATTTGTGATTTCCCTACTGGCTGCCTGGAATGATCTCCCCCATCTTCCGTATGCTGACCAACAAATGGTGATGGAGCATTTGAGATACAAGAGCCTTCTTTGAACGCCCGTAATAGGTGGTCAATGCTCTCTGGTAAGAGCACATCCTTAAATTAGTGATGGTTTATCACAAGGTGGAGGATTTTGTTGGTGACGCAACGATCAAGACACCTGTTCAAATAATTGATGTCACGTTGGTGACTTATGGACTCACTGTTTTTTTTTTTTTTCACACTTATTATTTGTATTAAGCACAACACATTTTTTATACATTCTTACTTTAAACATTCCCTAGTTATCTCTTGGGTTACAGGCTGATATCAAAATCTGTTTTTTTCTTTAAAAATAACAAACATGTTTAACTTACAGTACCTGCTCTGTGCAATGGTTTAGCACAGAGCAGTCCAGATCCTCCTCTTCTCGGGTCTCACTGTGACGCTCCTGGCCCCTCCCTCCTGCTGAGTGTGGGGGCACCCAAGCCGAGCCGCTGCTCTGTGTGTCCATTCAGACACTGAGTCTTGGTTTGGCCCCGCCCCTCTCTCTTCATTGGCTCACTGACTTTGATTGACAGCAGCGAGACGCCTGCCATCTCAGCCAATGAGGAGGGAGAGTCCCAGACAGCCAACACTCTCCTGCAACATTGCTGGATCGATATGGGCTCAGGCAGTGGGGGCCCATACATACAGGGTGCTGTGGCACCGCCCCCCTAATCCATGCGCCTGGCCCCTAATCTACATGCAGGGCACCGGACGCATGGATTTTTTTGTTTTTTGTTTTTTTAAGAAGCACATGATTAGAGCCTGTGGCTCTAATTGGCTTAAAAAAGGGTGGGCTCAGGACCCAGAGCACTGCGCCCCAAGGCCACCCAGTTGTGTGATGGTAGCAAATTATTATTCGCTATTGTCTTCCTGATTCTCCTCCCGGCCAATCAGGAAGCGCGTCCTGAGACCTGTCACCCGATTGGCCGAGAGGAGAAGCGATTCTATTGGCCACCTAGGAGGAGGAGGGAGGAGATGCACGGCGGAAACCGCTGTGATGCCGTGGAGGAGGAGATGCAGAGGAACCCGCCACTCGGAGGAAGCGTTGCTCACGACATAGATATGGTAAGTGCGGGTTGGTGACTGGCCGCCTGACCAACTGACTGGGGTCACCACTAGTTTTTTTTGGGCTGCTGGGTTGAACAAAGAAAAACTGACAGCTCAGGTCGGAGACACTGTACTAACTATCAAATGTTAGTACAATGATCTCCCCTGCTGTGCTATTGTGTTCTGACAGGGGGATGACTCCCCCCGCTAGAAAACTCCGGTCAGCCGCTGAGACCGCTGATTGGGAGCCGGTTGGCAGACCTTTTTTAGTCATAAGCCTGCCAAATGGCTGGCTTCTATCAGACCGGCTGTTGTACAGATGGGCTGTTTCTGTTGAACCGGCCAATGCCATTGTTCTAACAGTATGAGTCCCCCTATCAGATAGTGCCCGGGGTGGACTGCGCATGCGCAATAGGAGATCACGGAAATCTCAGAGACAAAACATCTATTACATCACCTGTTGTTTGGAGCATGCACAGTTAACACGCGCTCGCTCCCGCCGCTCGTTCTATCAGATGGGGGACCACGGGTGTATTATTGAGAACCCATCTCAATAGAAGAGCGCTGGCCGTGCTCACTCAAATACAGCAAGGGGCAGATATGATTCTAAAATTCATGCAACGAGCGGTGGGAGCGAGCGCAGGGAGCGCGGCCAGCGCTGTTGTATCTGTCGAGATGGGTCCCCCATCTGATAGAACGAGCGCCGGGAGCGAGCGCCAGGAAACGCGGCCAAAAGCTGATTGAACAGAGCGGAACAGATGTTTATTTTCGGCCATTTCCGTGACTTGGGACTGCGCATGCGCAGTCCAACCCGGCGCATGCACAGTCCAACCCGGGCACTATCTAATGGGGGACCCAGAATGATAGGACACCGGCCCACAATCGGCCTGTGTGTACTAGGCTAAAGTCAGCATCATTGTTCAGTCAGGGTAAATGTGTCTATAGACTCCTTAAGGTTTCCAATCATGAAGGTAAATGTGTTATTTTTAACCATATTCTAAAGAGCAAGCGTTGGTTGTTTTTATATCCATGTAGCACACGGACCTTTTTCTCACCTGGCTCACTTGTAAGACAAGGCACACCGTGCTATATGCCCATACCCTCCTCTCCGAAGATGTTAAGCGGGGTTCACAGTTGTTATGTTCCGCAGCGAGTTACATCCTCTAGGCTGGTTCCTTTCTCTAGAGTGTAGGGAAAAGTCTGTTGCTTGTGTATCAATAAGGCCAATGTCCAGACAATGTTAAACCTCAATGGCTGAAGGTTTATTTTCTTTATGCTTGAAACCGGACAGGAAAGTTGAAGGTGAAGAATAGGATAACAGGGAGGCAGGTTCAGGCACTTAATATCACCACTTAATCCCAAGTGGACTCTGCTCACCCGGATAGTTCCCTCTCATGGTCCTAGCAGCCGGAGTGATGCACAAACTTTATTTTACTGTCCTAAGGATAAGATCGGAACCCGTTTGCCTAGTTCCAAACTTCCCAGCACTTGTAGCATAAGGACCTAGGTGCAAGTTGAAGCACGCTACAATGCCTGTGGCGGACTTGTGGAATCCCTCTGTAGGTGACCAGGCCTCATCCAAGGCGGTGACTTCCTTCACCGGTAACTCTGGCTCCCTCTCCAGAACGGGTCACCCTTGAGTGCCCTGGAATTCCTCTTTAGATGGTAGGCCAGCTAAAGGTGCTGGGCCTACAAGAAAAGTTGCAGCCCCAGGCTAAAGGTGCCATAGACTGATCTTCCCCTGCGCACTCCCATGGCCTGAAGGGCCACGAGACGCAGGCGGTACTGCTCCTCAGTACCCCTCCTTCTACCTTCTCCCCGCTAAGATGGAGCCCGCCCCTTTTGTATCCTCTCCCAGCATACACAGCGGGCCGAACACGCTCCCGTACAGCTGCCTGGAGAGGACACCCAAAGGTACAGTAATGTCACTAGTGGTTCAACCCTGACCTGTTATGGCAGCGCCACCCACAGGCCACAGGGAACTGTACACCAGCAACACCACTTGGCAAAAGCAGAAGAAAAAAAACCTAACAACTGAAGTGATCTGGGCCTGGCTACCAACACAGATCAACCCCTAAATTGAGGTACCTAGCTCCCCTGAAAGTAAAAGGACGCTACATCAGTTTCTTACGTAAACAGATATATTAAAGAACAATGTTTTCCTCCATATCTTTCTAAAGAATGCCAGTTTAAACATCATGCATAGGGTTCTCTATACACAGTCCTGTGCTGATGATGAATAAACTAAAAATGAACAAATTCATTCTGTTCCGCCCTCCATTTAATTATCATGCTCTTATGTTACCTCTTTGTTGGCTAATTTAAGTCCACCATATATGGGTATTGATTATGACAACAGGGATGTGTACAAGTTACATTCTAAGTGCCAAAGAACAGTTTGGAATTGCAGTAGCTTGTCACGTACTGACTGTGTTGGCGTTGTGTAGACAGTGGTAATCTCTACATACGTGTCACCTTAGGTGTATGTGTGCAGGGAGTAAGCATGGAGCACCTAGGTGTCAGAGACAAGCCAGATAGATCTGGTTTGTGGTCATGGGTTTAAGCCAAAGAGAGGAGATGAAATTAGGTTCAAAGTCAACAGTACTGTAGTAAGCGCAGGCTGCCCTATCTAAAATAGCCAAGGGAGCAGGACCCAGAGCATAGTTAGAGATCAGTTATGCCCCGTACACACGGTCGGAATTTCCGATCTGAATTTTTTCCCGTCGGAAAATTTGAGAACCAGCACTCAAATTTATGCTGGCGTAAATTCTGACAGGAAAAGTCTGATGGAGCCTACACATGGTCGGAATTTCCGACCAAAAGCTCACATCGGACTTTTCTTGTCGGAAAATCCGACCGTGTGTACGGGGCATAACTGATCTCTAACTATGCTCTGGGTCCTGCTCCCTTGGCTATTTTAGATAGGGCAGCCTGCGCTTACTACAGTACTGTTGACTTTGAACCTAATTTCATCTCCTCTCTTTGGCTTAAACCCATGACCACAAACCAGATCTATCTGGCTTGTCTCTGACACCCAGGTGCTCCATGCTTACTCTCTCCCTATGTAGAGATTACCACTGTCTACACAACGCCAACACATTTCGTCGCGCAAAATTCAGACGCATGCTCGGAAACAATTCGATGCATGCTCGGAAGCATTGAACTTCATTTTCTCGGCTTGTCGTAGTGTTGTACGTCACCGCGTTCTTGACGGTCGAAAGTTCAGAGAACTTTTGTGTGACCGTGTGTATGCAAGCCAAGCTTGAGCGGAATTACGTCGGAAAAACCATCCAAGGTCTTTCCGATGGAAAATCCAATCATGTGCACGGGGCATTACAGGTGACTGGGGCAAGCATAGTGGAAGAGGATCACCAAAACTGCTGTAGATCTTCCAACACCAAACCATTGCACCAGACCATTGCACTGGTCAACCTTAAAAAGTAACTGCATTGCTGGCAGCACATGTGTGGGTATTCATTGTCATTATACTGTAGAATTGGCTTCTTTTTAGGTTTTCCGGCTAATTCTCCTCTGTAGGACAGACAAATTGGAGATAAATTCCACTTTGTATGGTGTTAATTGACTAGCATAGACAAGTAGTTTCCAATCCAGCCTCCACCCATTCTCTATGGGCTGCCACTTTTTAAGTGCCATCTGCAATTAAGACCTTCACTGTTCTTCACAGGCCACGTATTTTACCTTCTAATGTTGTGACAATAATTGTGCAATGACTGCTTACACTGACATATTCATCATATGATCACAGTGACCATTCATGATCCAAAAGCTGCCCTTAAAATTTGTATGAACTTAAAGTGATTGTAAACGATCACCTTTTATAACAACACATTCAGTTTAAAATAGAAATGAAAGGAAAAATGTTTTTGTTTAGATATAAAGAAGACATTATAAATACCTTTTTTATAAGTGATTACATTCCCTCCATTCTCAACTGCATAAGAGCTGGGAGAGGAAAAGCAGCATCACACTGAGCTTCCCAGTAAATGGCTGTGCAGCGGGGGCGTGTCAGGACTAGTCTGATCATTGGAAGAGGGCGGACTGAGTTCCCAGCATAGCCAGAAAACTGACCACGGTGTGCTCTCCTGCTTAGGCCCCTTTCACACTGAGGCGCTTTGCAGGTGCTATTGCGCTAAAAATAGCGCCTGCAATGCGCCCCAAAAAAGCCGCTCAATAGTATCCAATGTGAAAGCCCGAGGGCTTTCACACTGGAGCGTTGCGCTTGCAGGAGGGTCAAAAAACTCCTGCAAGCCGTATCTTTGAGGCACAATAGGAGCGCTAAAAATAGCGCTCCTATAGCGCCCCTGCCCATTGAAATCAATGGGGTAGCGCCTCCAAAACGATCGTAAAACGCCGCAAAGAGGCGTTATTGCGAGCGTTTTTAACCCTTTTTCGGTCGCTAGCGGGGGTTAAAATCCCCCCGCTAGCGCACGCAAATCGCAGACATAACAAGGCAATATCAGCAGTATACCTGATTCTCAACCTGCAGCCTTTGAAGCCTCGTACACACGACCGGTTTTCTCGGCAAAAAACGACAAGAAACCTGTTGGGAGAGCTTTCTTGCCGAGAAAACCGTTCGTGTGTATGGTTTCTCGTCGACGAGAAAAATAGAGAACCTGCTCTCTATTTTCTCATCAGGATTCTCGTTTTTCTCTTCGAGATTCTCGTCGGCCTGTTTCCCGACAAGAAAACCGGTCGTGTGTATGCTTTTCCGAGTCTTAAAAAATTGCGCAAGCTCAGAATCAAGTATGAGGCGGGAGCGCTCCTTCTGGTAAAACTAGCGTTCGTAAATGAGATAGCACATTCGTCACGCTAAAACTAACTGAAAGCACGAAGACTGAAAAGCGCGAATCGTCTCTCACCAAACTTTTACTTTTACACACGCGGTAGCACGAGATCAGCAAAAGCAGCCCAAGGGGTGGCGCCATTAAAATCTAACTTCCCCTTTATACTGCCGTCGTACGTGCTGTACGTGACCGCGCAGAACAATGGCGAGATTTGGAATTGACAGTGTGTATGCAAGGAAAGCTTGACAAGAATCTCGTCGAGAAAAATTATGTGTTTTTTTACGACGAGATTCTCGGTCGTGTGTACGAGGCTTCACACTTAGAGCCGGTTCACACCAGGGCGGCGCGACGTGGCACGACTTGTGGGGGCGACCTCGGCGGCGCGATCTCAAAACGACTTGAGACGCCCGCCGAGGTGATTTGCATAAGACTTCTGTATAGAAGTCAATGCAGGTCGCCTTGGGTTGCCCCCAAACAGTACAGGAACCTTTTTCTAAGTCGGAGCGACCTGAGTCGCTCTTACTTAGATTGGTTCCATTGAAAAGCGTGGGACGCGACTTGTCAGGTGACTGAGTCGCCTGACGAGTCGCCCTGGTGTGAACCGGCTCTTATTGTGTGGCCCTCAGAGCCCTCTGTAAACAGTAGTTTGTGTTCTCCTTAACTGGATGCTTACTCAGGCTAGTGAAGAAAAAACATTCTTTTGACTGACTTCTAGCTAATATGTATAAATAGGTAACCTAGGTAAACCTTTTTTTTGTTTGTTTTGGATAGAGTGTGGAGGATTTAGACCCTCTATTAAGGTAATATTAGTGTCTGCTGGGAAGATTTACCCTTCTAGTTGGATTGGTGACCACTGTAAAGCCTCGTACACACGATCCAACTTTATGGCCATAATTGTCTGACGGACGCGTTGTGTCGGATAATCGGACCGTGTGTATGCTCCATCAGACAATTATTGGCTGAATTAACGACAACAAAAGTTGGCTGTTCATGCTCACCAATTGTTGGCCAATAAATCTGTTAGGTCGGTTTATCCGATCTTGTGTACGCAAGGCCGTCCAACTAAAATCCAAAGTAGAAACACGCATGCTCAGAACCAATGTTAAACATCAGCCAACAATAGCAGAAGTTGCCCAAAGGGTGGCGGTAAAGAGCTGAAAAACCACGTGGTTTGGTGAATGTTAGCTGAAAATGTTGTGTCGTGTGTATGCAGAACAATTTCATGGCCAACGCCCTTTGGACCAAAATCCACGGAATAGTTGGCTGGAAGTCCGATCGTGTGTACGAGGCTTTACTGAGAAATGAAGTGAGAGGAAATCCAAAATCAACTCAGCTCAGAGGGGATTCTCCTCACTTTGGAAGAAATCTTCTAACTTCTTGTTGTGGGACATGACATGAAGTAAAATTTCGCCAGTGGTACACAGAGAACAAAAAAAAAAAAAAAACTATTGGGGTTTTACTCCAACACCTCGTTTGGCTTCACCTACATTTTAATGCTTTGCTTTATTTTCTTTCCTGCAGTGAACTATCATACTCTTTTTATGTGTTGTCCATACCTTTTCTCTTTATGTTTTTTCCTCTGATCTTTTATAATGGATCTTATTGTGAGGAAATTCATTTTTGGGGGGTTTAGGGAGCACAAAGATGGGAGCATGAATTTGAAAAAACTGAGCCTAATATCAACAAATTTGATCACCGCTGGTCTAAAATTTTCCAGAATAATTCACTTTAAGCTGGTCATAGATGTGCATGATGGATAGGCGTTCACAAATCTAGTGTAGTGCCTCAAAACTGGAGCTTGGGAAACTGGTGCAAACTTATGTCTTGTACACACAGTCGGATTTTCCGTCAGAATAAACTCAGACGGGTTTTTCCGACGGAATTCCGTTCAAGCTGTCTTGCATACACACTGTCACACCAAATTCCGACCGTCAAGAACGCGGTGACGTACAACAATACGACGAGCCGAGAAAAATGAAGTTCAATGCTTCCGAGCATGCGCCGACTTGATTCTGAGCATGCGTGTTTTTTTTTTCACCGTCGGAGTTCCATACAGACGGACGTGTTCTCTTTCTAGGTCCGTCAGAATTTCCGACGGAAAAAGTCAGATGGGGCATACACACGGTCGGAATATCCAATGAAAAAATTCCATCTGACTTTTTTCCTCGGAAATTCCAACCGTGTGTGCGAGGCATTAGAGTTACCTAAGTTCTCTTTGAAATTACAAAGTTTATTCTTCAATTCCCTGAAAATATTGGGATGTTTGCTTTTTTGGCATTTTTTCCACTGTTAAACGTGCTGGCTAGGCAGAGTTTCCTGCTCGGCCGTCATGCCTGCTACACAGGTGCAGTGCCTTGAAAATGTATTCATACCCCTTAAAATTTTACACATTTTGTCACATTACATCCAAAAACGTAAATGTACTTTATTGGGATTTTATGTGATAGACCAGGGGTCTCCAAACTTTTTAGCCCGAGGGCCACATTGTAGATTTTACATATATTCGCGGGCCGAAAAAATGTATTCATTATAAATAAATGAATAAAATGTAAATAATCTCATTATAGCCTTTCCGCATGTCTTTGTCCCCATCAGAGTCTCCTTGCACATTGTGTCCCCATCAGAGCCTTTCCACACATCTGTGTCCCCATCAGAGCTGTTCCGTGCCTCTGTGTCCCCCATCAGAGTCTCCCCCATATCTGTGTCCTCCATTAGAGTCTCCTCATCATCAGTGTCCCCAGCAGAGTGTCCCGATCAGTGTCCCCAGCATCAATGTCCCCAGCATCAAGTTCCCCATCAGAGTGTCTCCAGCATCAATGTTACCATCAGAGTGTTCCCAGCATCAATGTCCCCATCAGTGTCCCCAGCATCAAGTTCCACAGTAGTGTCCCCAGCATCAATGTCCCCAGCATCAAGTTCCCCATCAGAGTGTCTCCAGCATCAGTGTTACCATCAGAGTGTTCCCAGCATCAATGTCCCCATCAGTGTCCCCAGCATCAATGTCCCCAGCATCAAGTTCCCCATCAGTGTCCCCCCAGCATCAAGTTCCCCATCAGTGTCCCCCCAGCATCAAGTTCCCCATCAGTGTCCCCAGCATCAAGTTCCCCATCAGTGTCCCCAGCATCAAGTTCCCCAGCAGAGTGTCTCCAGCATCAATGTCCCCATCAGTGTCCCCAGCATCAAGTTCCCCATCAGTGTCCCCCCAGCATCAAGTTCCCCATCAGTGTCCCCCCAGCATCAAGTTCCCCATCAGTGTCCCCCCAGCATCAAGTTCCCCATCAGTGTCCCCCCAGCATCAAGTTCCCCATCAGTGTCCTCAGCATCAAGTTCCCCATCAGTGTCCCCAGCATCAAGTTCCCCATCAGTGTCCCCAGCATCAAGTTCAACAGCAGTGTCCCCAGCATCAATGTCCCCATCAGTGTCCCCAGCATCAAGTTCCCCATCAGTGTCCCCAGCATCAAGTTCCCCATCAGAGTGTCCCCCCAGCATCAAGTTCCCCATCAGAGTCCCCAGCATCAAGTTCCCCATCAGAGTGTCCCCAGCATCAATTTCCACAGCAGTGTCCCCAACATCAAGTTCCCCATCAGTGTCCCCAGCATCAAGTTCCCCATCAGAGTGTCCCCCCAGCATCAAGTTCCCCATCAGAGTGTCCCCCCAGCATCAAGTTCCCCATCAGAGTGTCCCCCCAGCATCAAGTTCCCCATCAGAGTGTCCCCCAGCATCAAGTTCCCCAGCAGTGTCCCCAGCATCAAGTTCCCCATCAGAGTGTCCCCAGCATCAATTTCCACAGCAGTGTCCCCAGCATCAAGTTCCCCATCAGAGTGTCCCCAGCATCAATTTCCACAGCAGTGTCCCCAAGCATCAAGTTCCCCAGCAGTGTCCCCAGCATCAAGTTCCCCATCAGAGTGTCCCCAGCATCAATTTCCACAGCAGTGTCCCCAGCATCAAGTTCCCCATCAGAGTGTCCCCAGCATCAAGTTCCCCATCAGAGTGTCCCCAGCATCAAGTTCCCCATCAGAGTGTCCCCAGCATCAAGTTCCCCATCAGAGTGTCCCCAGCATCAAGTTCCACAGTAGTGTCCCCAGCATCAAGTTCCACAGTAGTGTCCCCAGCATCAAGTTCCACAGTAGTGTCCCCAGCATCAAGTCCCACAGCAGTGTCCCCCCAGCATCAAAGTCCCCAGCAGTGTCCCCATTTGCCTCTTACCTTATGCAGACTTCAGCTCTCCTGCACCTCCCGGCTCCCGCCTGCTGCTACACACGCGGAAGGATTTCTAATACAAACAGCGGGCAGGAAGCCGGGAGGTGCCGTGCTGATGACGTCACTGGTTGCTAGGACATCGGCGCTCCCAGCGGCCAATCCTCAGCACATCGTGGAAGGATGTGAGGTGTGGGGGCGGGGCAGATTTGTTTGTGGGACCTGCCAGACATACTGCCGATAACAGCAGCTGCTTTTAAAAAGCAGCAGATCGGCAATGCTATGTTGGCAGAGTCTGAGCTGCGGGCCGGAGAAAACACACTAGCGGGCCGGATGTGGCCCGCGGGCCGGGGTTTGGAGACCCCTGTGATAGACCAACACAAAGTGGCACATATTTGTGAAGTGGAAGGAAAATGATAAATGTTTTTCAATTTTTCTTACAAATATCTGAAAAGTGTGGTGTGCTTTTGTATTCACCCCCTCCCCCCACCCCCCAATTCTTTGTAGAATCACCTTTTACTGCAATTACAGCTGCAAGTCTTTTTGGGGATGTCTCTACCAGCTTGGCACGTCTAGAGAGTGATATTTTTGCCCATTCTTCTTTTCAAAATAGCTCAAGCTCTGTCAGATTGGATGGAGAGCGTCTGTGAACAGCAATTTTCAAGTCTTGCCACAGATTTTCAATTGGATTTAGGTCTGGACTTTGACTGGGCCATTCTAACACATGAATATGCTTTGATCTAAACCATTCCATTGTAGCTCTGGCTGTATGTTTAGGGTCGTTGTGCTGCTGGAAGGTGAACTTCCACCTTAGTCTCGAAGCTTTTGCAGACTCTAACAGGTTTTCTTCTAAGATTGCCCAGGCCATCCATCTTCCCATTAACTTTAACCAGCTTCCCTGTCCCTGCTGAAAAAAAGAATCCCCAAAACATGATGTTGCCACCACCATGTTTCACAGTGGGGATGGTGTGTTAAGGGTGATGTGTAGTGTTAGTTTTCCGCCAACCATAGCGCATTGCTTTTAGGCCAAAAAGTTCAATTTTGGTCTCATCTGACCAGAGCACCTTCTTCCACATGTTTGTTTTGTCCTCCACATGGCTTCTCACAAACTGCAAATGGGACTTCTTATGGCTTTCTTTCAACAATGGCTTTCTTATTGCCACTCTTCCATAAAGGCCAGATTTGTGGAGTGCACGACTAATAGTTGTCCTGTGGACAGATTCTCCCACCTGAGCTGTAGATCTCTGCAGCTCCTCCAGAGTTACCATGGATCTCTTGGCTGCTTATCTGATTAATGCTCTTCTTGCCCGGCCTGTCAGTTTAGGTGGACGGTCATGTCTTGGTAGGTTTGCAGTTGTGCCATACTCTTTCCATTTTCGGATGATGGATTGAACAATGCTCCGTGAGATTTTCAACGCTTGGGATATTTTTTTATAACCAAACCCTGCTTTAAACTTCTCCACAACTTTATCCCTGACCTGTCTGGTGTGTTCCTTGGCCTTCATGATGCAGTTTGCTCACTAAGGTTCTCTAACAAACCTCTGAGGGCTATACAGAACAGCTGTATTTCTACTGAGATTAACAACTTGTCGACCAAAAGCTCTATTTGTGGGGAAAAAAAAGGACATACCTTTTATTTGGGTACAGCGCCGTACGACTGCGCAATTGTCAGTTAAAGTAACACAGTGCCGTATCGCAAAAAAAGGCCTGGTTATGAAGGGGGTAAACTTTCCGGAGGTCAGGTGGTTAAATTACACACAGATGGACTCTATTTACCAATTAGGTGACTTTTGAAGGCAATTGGCTCCACTATATTTTAGTTAGGGGTAGCAGAGTAAAGGGGGCTGAATACAAATGCACGCCACACTTTTCACATATTTATTTGTAAAAAATGTTGAAAACCATTTATCATTTTCCTTCCACTTCACAATTATGTGCCACTTTGTGTTGGTCTATCACATAAAATCCCAATAATATAGGTTTACATTTTTTGTTGTAACATGACAAAATGTGAAAAATTTCAAGGGATAGGAATACTTTTTCCAGGCACTGTAGGTACATTGGCCAGCAGTGCTGTGCTCAGTGATTCCGAACCTGCACTTTTAACAATCTCTGCATCTCCAAAGAGGCTAGACCACTGTGTCTGTCTATGTGACAGGAGCCTGTGACAGACTCAACATTACTAAGCTACACTGATGACAAAGTGTCTGGTACAGTCAGTGCCACCTCCCACCATGCTTCCATGAGTGTCGTCTGATGCAGCCCACCTCAGTTGACCTTATGGATGGCTCAGCCCTGTTCCCATGCACATTGGTATGTTATAAGCATGCCAACTACATGCTCTTGGTTGGTGAACAAATTCAGGAAAACTGAACAGTCATACTTTTAGATAAAACTCCCTTAACCTTACATGTACTGTACATCCACCACTGAATGACTATCTCTGCTCACCTCTGTTTTGTCATAAAAGATGTATAGAGAACGTCTAAAAATATATGAGTTATCTTGATCCTATCACCAGTAACACTGACGTTGGTCTCCTAAGGTCTGCCAATGTCATGGTACTGACCCTCCAGGACCAAGCTCTGTTATTTATTCAGCATTCCAGTTCCAGAACCTCAGTGGCAAGTAGAGGTACTGGTACTGATGAGATAGGATCGAGCAATGAGGGCAGGGTCCTAAAGCAGAGTTCCAGTGATATGGACTTATGCCACTGCTAAAAGGACTTAAGGACCTCATGGGGCAACTAGGGGATCCAGTGGACTAACTAAGGGGTACTTATGAGAACATGTACAGGAATGTGTATTGAAGATGTCATGTGAACTGTTCATTTGTTTTATTTCAACAACTTCAGTAAATAATGTTTATTGCAATTGAACTTTGACTAGTCTGAAGTTACTTGAGCACAATCTTAAAGGGGTGCAATGCACATATGGCATATCTCAAGAACGGAGCTTAATAAAAGAACAAAACATGTTAGAGAAGATGCAGTACAAATGTTTAATGTGCAATAAACCTTTTTGGAGGGGCTATTTTGCCATTACTAATGACTACAGTACTAGTATCAAATGCATAAGCAGCCTTGGGAAGCGGTGACTTGGAAAAGGTGATGGTGGCTCCGGTAGTGAAGGAGCTTTTGTGCTTAGGCTCCTTTCCTATAGACCGGGACGCCAACACTGAGTTGGGAATCGCAGCACGAGTGTCCTAGGGATCTGGCCTGGGAGTCGCGGAAGATGGAGTAAGGCCTTAGGACAACAGTAAGCACGGGTTATGTACAAGAGTACAGCTTCCTAGTATTCAAGTAAAACATGCAAATCAATGTCACTGGGAGTGAGGTGACGGGTTTCTAGGCTGATGAAGTCCAGTACAAGCTCAGTGGTACTGGTTCAGAAATGCTGAACAAAACAGAGAGAAGAGTAATGAAGTGTATTGAAGGATTGTTATCCGTAGTGCATAGAGTGTAATGAGGAACTGATGTCCATAGTAAACAATATAAAGAGTACAAAAATTGGACAATGGATTACAAAAAGTTAATTGTGTTCTTGTGGAGAAACATCACTTATAAGTTGGAGTGCTGCCTTAAAATCAGCCTTGCAATAAACAGTAGTTTCAGCCTGCCTTTTGGAGGCACACGCGTATGCTCTCTCCGGGTCCCCACATGGGTGCAGTAAGCCTGGCCCCCAACTTGTATATAAACTTTGGCAGACATGACAGGTTCACTTAAAATTTTACTAGAGAGGTAGAGAAGTTTCCCACTGGAAAGTTTTCCTATATCAGTACATAAGGTAGCGGTGTGTTAATTTAAAGTGATGGACTTGGGTTCAATCTGAACTTGGGAACATTGACCTAACATGGGCATGTTGCCATATTAGGTCATCGATGGGCATCCATGCCCTTTTGTGTATGTGCAGTTGTGGGGCATTCCTCGCATTCAGCTCATTGGCACAGCGCTGACAGCGGACTTGAGTTTGGATTGAACCCAGAGTTGAACTTAAGCTCATCCCTATTCACTTGGAATACTCAATTATGTGCAATACAAATGAAACCCAACTGCATATGATAGTAAATTTGAAGTGAAAGCTTACTTACTAGCTAAGTTAACATTCACTTGGCAAAGAGAACATTCTCCACTCCTTTAGTAAATCAATTCTACAAAGTCAATCAGTGTACAGCTAGCACTTTCCAGGAAAAAATCCAGCTGGCTCAAATTCAGAATGTCCAGTCAATTTACTTTCAACCACAACAAACATAAGAGGTTGCATACCGGAATCCTTGTGCCAAACTATTTATTGTGGGTGATCAGATGACTCCATTCAGCAGCTCCCGCTGACCCGTTTCACCAGAAAGCGTGAAGATGAGTACAGTCATCATTTCAATAAATAGTTTAGTACAAGGAATCCACTGTGTTTGTTTTGGTGGGAAGGATGGACCAAGCTGGACATATCCACAAGGTTCCCGTTGCAAAAATGAGCAGCCTGGAACAGTGCACTGTTTGCTTTTACGTTACAGTTGGGTGATCTTTATATGACCTCTTGCAATCAGATTCCCTAAACTTCTCTCCAGACTTCTGGTTGGCTGTATAGTCTCTTGTCAAGTAACTCTGTCCTGTGAAACCTCTCTCTTACACTTGTTGGAGGTGGGTGAGGCAGAGAGAAGACAAGGCTGGAACCAGGAATCACCCTGGTCTACTGTACATTGTCTCATTATCAAATATGGGTCTGTTGGGAGGAGGAATATACTGGTAGTCTTAAGCCCCATACACACGGGCAGAATAAAAAAAAACGGCCGACATCCTGCCCGTGTGTATGTCAGTCTGGAAAACCAGTCGACGGACTCCTGATCAGCACTCGTCTCTCAGCCAATGGTAGAGATCGCTGATTGGCGTGTTCTGTACTCGGCTTTAAAGAGGAAGTAAACCCTCTTTTTTTTTTAAAAAAAAAACCCTGCAAGAGAAAGGCATAATGAGCTAGTATGCATAGCATACTAACTCATTATGAATTGCTTACCTGAGATAGAAGCCCCTGAAGCGCTCCTCGTTCCCCTCTACCGCCGCCGCCATCTTGCCTTCGAGTCCTTTCCGTGTATCGCCGTTCCGTCACTGTGACTGGCCGGAGTGGCGATGACCTCACTCTCGCGCATGCGCGCGGGACTGGCACAATCCCGCGCATGGGCGTGGTACCGGCATAATCCGGCATGTCCCATTCATAAAACCAGGGCGCTCAGTGCGCCTGCGCCATTGTCTACGGCGCGCATGCGCCGTAGACATCAGTGCAATGTTTTCTGCAAATATCTCCTTAACCGTGTAGGTTAAGGAGATATTTCTTGCACCTACAGGTAAGCCTTAATCTAGGCTTACTTGTAGGTGCAAGTTGTCAGAGTGGGTTTACTTTACTTTAAGCTGGCCATAGATGGAGCAGGAGAAAATCACTTGATTCCCCCATCAACACAGTCAATGTTAAAGGGAAAATCTCTCCCATGGAGCCAATGTGTTCACCCAGTGGGAAGGGGGCGGTGAAGAAGGGGAGCTGTCCCTGCCAGGAGAACACACAGTGATTATTGCTAGTGGCTATAGCCGCTGGCAATAATCGCATGAAGAATCTGACAGTTGTACCCAAGTCCATCGATCAATCAACTTGGGTACAATCAGCCTGCCCATACTTTGTTAAAATCTTGGCTGGTTCCTGCTGAACTGATCAAGATTCAAACCATCTATGGCCAGCTTTAGAAAGTTAGTTAATAGAGCAACCAAGTGGTGCAAATGAGTGGCCCAATAAAATAAGAGCCAGTCAGTAGAAACTTGTATCCACAGAGTGAAATTAACCACTTCCGGACCGCCGCATGCCAATATACGTTGGGAATTTGAAGAAGGATATCTTTGTTATGGCAGCAGCTAGTTGCCATAACCCCAGTATCCTCTTCTTCAGCGGGCGGTCTGGTTTTCGATAATAGTGGTCTCTGATGCGGATTCACTTTTTATCCCATGCCCTCCGCCGTTTTCCGGAGGCGATCGGCTCCTTTCTCCTGCTTGTTATAGAGACGAGTGAGGCGAAGATGGCCCCGACCTGTCTCCATACCATCGAAAGGGAGAAGCGGCATCAAAATGTGACTTCCGCCCATAGCTCTTAAAGGGACATTTTTATTTTTTTCAAATACAAATTGCATTATAGTGTAAATGTGAGATCGGAGGTCTTTCTGACCCCAGATCTCATATTTAAGGGGTCCTGTCATGCTTTTTTTCTATTACAAGGGATGTTTACATTCCTTGTAATAGGAATAAAAGTGTCAATTTTTTGAAAAAGAATAGTGTAAAAAATAAAAATAAAAGGTAAAATAAAAAGGAAAAAAAATAAAATCATTTAAACGCGCCTCGTCCCGCCGAGCTCGCGTACAGAAGCGAACGCATACGTGACCAGCGCCTGCCTGTGAAAATGGTGTTAAAACCACACATGTGAGGTATCACCGCAATCGGTAGAGCAAGAGTAATAATGCTGGCCCTAGACCTCCTCTGTAACTTAAAACATGCAACCTGTAGAATTTTTTAAATGTCGCCTATTGAGATTTTTAAGGGTAAAAGTTTGTCGCCATTCCACGCGCAGAACATGTTGGGTATCAATTTACTCGGTGTAACATTATCTTTGACAATATATAAAAAAAAAATTGGGTTAACTTTACTGTTGTCTTATTTTTTTATTCCAAAAAGTGTATTTTTTCCCCAAAAAGTGCGCTTGTAAGGCCGCTGTGCAAATACGGTGTAACAGAAAGTATTGTAATGACCGTCATTTTATTCTCTAGGGTGTTAGAAAAAAAATGTATAATGTTTGGAGGTTCTAAGTAATTTTCTATCAAAAATGTTTTTTTTTTTTACTTAAAACAACAAATCTCAGAAAGAGGCTCGATCCTTAAGTGGTTTAAGAGACATGGTCACTTAAGGCAAAACCCCTGACCCACTTATACTTACCTTATCCATGCTCCTCCACTGCACTGTTCTTTGGTGGTCCCCAAGGTTCTCCAAATGCTTCCTGTAACCAGAAGTACTGAGTAAATTATAGCAGCACTGATGCAGCGGGGGGTGCGTTTTGGTAAAGTATAATTAGTGGGTCCAGTGGTGGTCTTAAGCCCTGGTTCACAATGGTGCGTTTTGACATGCGATTTGGCATGTCAAATCGCATTTCAAAAGGCGGTATTTGCTGCAAATTGCCGGCAATAGCACCATTCTAATCGGTGCAACGCCGCATCTGTGGCGCTGCACAGATTAAAAAAAGTAGTTTCTGTACTACTTTTTGCGATTTTGGCCCGCGATTTACATTGACATCACAGATGTCCCTGTAATCGCGGCCGAAATCATGACTGATCAGCGGGAGTGAAATCGTGCGAGTTCAGCTGAAATCGCACGGCTTCACTCTCGCAGCCCAGTGTGAACCTGGGCTAAAAGAGACACGCAATGTAATAGGGTCTCTTTAAATTATTATTTTTTTTTATGTTCAGCCAGAAAGTGTTTTTAAAATATCTGTTTGAGTCATAAAAAATATGTAATTTCTTTGAAATCTAAACCTAAAATCCTGTCAGATTATACTGACGAAAGCCAAACCATATTACTTAGCTTGGCTGGGAGGAAGAGTTAGCAACAATCCTTAAAATACACAGAGCAGAAGAGCGAGGTGATTGGATCTATCTGTGAGCGCTTAACGATGCTGTTTGCTCTGTGAAATCATTTATAATGGTTTTATGTGTAAATAAAAAAGTCAGAACTTGGGTGGATTTAGAGCAATTACCCTCTCAATGTTTTATTTGTACTTAAAGTGTCTTAACAGGATTATTGAAGAATTAACATGCAATAATTCAACCCTTACAGCAGCAAATCCCCTAACCTTTGATTCACCTAAACAGAGAGGGAGAAAGTTGTTCATCAAGGGCTCGAGAACAACGTAGAGACATGGAAAAAAATTCAACTTTGATGCCAAATCGGGTTGTATACATAAAGTTGGCTGGAAACGTCAGTTCAACATGGTCGCTTATTAGTTAGCATTTTAAACTTGTAGCTCAATGCTTTGTGATAAGTTCCCATGAGAGACACAACAATGGAGTTTCTATGGACCTTCCACCACAACCCAGAGACATACCAGAAAGTTTAAGAGTTACATAGTTAGTCAGGTTGAAAAAAGACACAAGTCCATCCAGTTCAACCATAAAAAAATAAAATAATAATAATATCATACAATCCCATATACCCAATTCCATACCCACAGTTGATCCAGAGGAAGGCGAAAAACCCCAGCAGAGCATGATACAATTTGCTACAGCAGGGGAAAAAATTCTTCCTGATCCCCCGGAGAGGCAATCGGATATTCTCCGGATCAACTTTATTACCTATAAATCTTAGTACCCAGTTACATTATGTACATTTAGGAAGGTATCCAGGCCTTTCTTAAAGCAATCTACTGAGCTGGCCAGAACAACCTCTGCAGGGAGTCTATTCCACATTTTCACAGCTCTTACTGTGAAGAAACCTTTCCGTATTTGGAGGTGAAATCTGTTTTCCTCTAGACGTAAAGAGTGCCCCCTTGTCTTTTGTGTTGACCGTAAAGTGAATAACTCAACACCAAGTTCACTATATGGACCCCTTATATATTTGTACATGTTGATCATATCCCCCCTTAATCTCCTCTTCTCAAGAGTGAATAATTTCAGTTCCTCTAATCTTTCCCCATAGCTGAGCTCCTCCATGCCTCTTATCAGTTTGGTTGCCCTTCTCTGCACTTTCTCCAGTTCCCCAATATTCTTTTTGAGAACTGGGGCCCAAAACTGAACTGCATATTCCAGATGAGGTCTTACCAATGATTTGAACAGGGGCAAAATGATATCTCTCTCTCTGGAGTCCATCCCTCTCTTAATACAAGAAAGGACTTTGCTCACTTTGGAAACCGCAGCTTGGCATTGCATGCCATTACAGGCATACCCCACTTTTAAGTACACAATGGGGTTTATTTACTAAAGCTGGAAAGTGCAAAATCAGGCTCACTTTTGCATAGAAACCAATGACCTTACAGGTTTTATTACCAAAGTTGAATTGCTGGGGTTAGAAGCTCATTGGTTTCTATGCAGAAGTGAGCCTGATTTTGCACTTTCCAGCTTTAGTAAATAAACCCCATTGTGTACTTAAAAGTGGGGTATGCCTGTATTGAGCTTATGATCTGCCAAAACCCCCAGATCCTTCTCTACTACGGATCCCCCCAGTTGTACTCCCCCTAGTATGTATGATGCATTCATATTCTTAGCCCCCAAGTGCATAACTTTACATTTATCAACATTAAACCTCATCTGCCACATAGTCGCCCAATTAGATGTGCATTGAGGTTGGCTTGTAAATTGGCGACATCCTGTAAGGACGTTATTCCACTGCATAGCTTGGTGTCATCTGCAAAGACAGAACTTTTACTTTTGATCTCAGACCCAATATCATTTATAAAGATATTAAAAATGTCCCTTATAGAAGCAAACTTGAAAGTTCTTATGAGGTGGTACATGACTCCTGCCAGGCTTGCGACCATCTTCCCAGCATTGGATCCCAATTGCTTTAGAGGCTGCCAACTCTTGGGTTCGATGGTGCATGTCTGGTGGGAATGTCCTAGTATCAGGTCAGTCTGGAAGAAGATTTTTAACCTCATATTCAAGGTCACTAAGTGCTCGATTCCCAGGTCTGCCTCTATTGCTCTCCTCAATGCCTGTATTCCTAACGTCTCCAAACCCACTCGGAAGCTGATCCACTTTATGCTACTTGGGGCAAAACTTACTATTGCTAGATTTTGGAGGCAGCCCAGGGTTTCCATGCTGGCAATACAAAATAAGATCTCTTGGATTATGGCGCAAGAGAAGTTGGCTGGTATTTTAGCTAATACAATCCCTAAATTTGAAGCTGTGTGGGAACCTTGGGCTGTTTACTGTGGTATTTCTCTGGTGGTCGGGATCGACTCTAATCACCCCATTTCCTAAACATCACACTAGGCACGTGATTTCTTCCCTCTTCTCTTCTCTTTTTTCCTTTTTCTCTTTCTTCTTTTTCTTTTTATGTCTTCTTTTTTTTTAAATATTTAATTATTTATTTATTTTTTACCTTCAGGTTATTGGACATGATTTAAGGGTTTGGCATAATGAATTGTTGTGTAGTTGTTTCGGCAACTCTATGAATTGAATCCAATATGTATTTCAGAGTATGAGTATAACTGCTTTATACATTTAAAATCCTCATAACCTGGTATTAGGTATATGTGAGAGAGGCGGGCTGGGGAGGGGGCCTGACCGGGGCACAGGATGATCCCGATTGGGGTGCCCAGGATGGGTAGGACTTCCCAGACGGTCTGACCCTCTGATCCATTTTTCAGACCGTTTTTCTTTCTAGTTACCAGGGGTTATTTTGTAACTTCAGTTCCTTGACCCATGGTTGCTCTCTGAAACACTTTTGGAGGATTTGTTGCTGAGTCTATGTTTTATGCTGAAAAAATGTGATATGTTATACGTGATATTACCCTTTGTCATGCTGTACTTATGTGATATGTGATATCTATACTTGATTTGAAAATAAAAGTCTATTGAACGAAAAAAGTAAGGGTCCCAGCACTGAACCTTGGGGTACACCACTGATAACCTTAGACCATTCAGAGTAAGAATCATTAACCATGACTCTCTGAATTCTGTCTTTTAGACAGTTTTCTATCCATTTACAAACTGATATTTCCAATCCTGTAGACTTTACCTTACACATGAGCCGTGGGTCGAACTCTTTTGCAAAATCCAAGTATACCACGTCCACCGCCACCCTCTGTCCAAGGTTTTACTTACCTCTTCATTCAAGAAATCAGGTTTGTCTGACAACTTTTGTCTTTCATGAATCCATGCTGTCTGTTGCTTAAATAGTTTTTTCCAGCAAGAACTCATCTATGTGGTCTTTTATTAATCTCTCCGGTATCTTCCCAACTATAGAAGTTAAACTAACAGGTCTATAGTTACTTGGTAAAGACTTTGTTCCCTTTTCAAATATAGGCACCACATTGGCCCTGCGCCAATCCAGTGGTACTATTCCTGTCATTAATGAGTCCCTAAAAATTAGATACAATGGCTTTGAAATTACAGAGCTCAATTCTTTTAGGATCCATGGGTGTATGCCATCTGGTCCAGGTGCTTTATCCACCTTTATTCTGTCTAAATATTTCTGGACCATATCACTTTTGAGCCATTGTGGATCATTTGGGGCTGTGTCACTACCACCCCCATTATGGACATGAGCTCCCCAATGCTCCTTTGTATACACAGAGCTGAAGAAAGTATTTAATAAATTAGCCTTCTCTTTGTCCCCAGTCACCCACTCTAGATTATTTTGTAAAGGGCCTACATGCTCAGACTTGACCTTTTTACTATTAATATATTTGAACAATTTTTTGGGGTTTATCCTACTATCTTTTGCAATCTGACGTTCATTTTGAGTTTTTGCATCCTTGATTTCCTTTTTACATATCCTGTTATATTCTTTGTAACGTTTAAATGACACTAGTGTTCCTTCATTTTTATATTTTTTAAAAGCTCTTTTCTTGTAGCTTATAGCTTTTTTAACTTTGGCCGTGAGCCACATAGGTTTTATTTTTAGCCTTTGCAGTGAGTTCACAAACAGTCTTTTTGGAGAATTCCCATTTCTGTTCCGTGCCCATTGATGCCAATATTCTCTCCCAGTCTAAGTCCTGGAGAGCAGCCCTCATCCTTGGAAAATTTGCTCTCTTGAAATTCAGTGTTTTTATCTTTCCCGTATGTGATTTTTGCTTACAACTAACATCAGATGAAATCATGTTATGGTCACTGCTACCCAGGTGTTCCTTTATCAGAACATTAGTAATACACTCTGCATGGTTTGAGATTACCAGGTCCAACAGAGCATCATTCCTAGTTGGGGCCTCAATAAACTGGACCATAAAATTGTCCTGCATTAGGTTTATAAATTTTTGCCCTTTAACTGTCCCAGCAGTACCATTACTCCAGTCAATATCTGGGTAGTTAAAATCCCACATTATTATCACCGTCCCAGCCCTTGCAGCCCTTTCCATCTGTGCAAAGAGCTGAGTCTCCACCTCATCATTAACATTGGGTGGTCTATATAACAAACTCCAAAGATTAACTTTGAACTACGCACATCTGTATGCAGTTCCACCCATAATGCTTCAGACTCATCACACTCTCCATCCACCAGGTCCTCTTTCACACTCGCTTTGAGATCACTTCTCACATAGAGACAGACCCCTCCACCTTTCCTTTTTGCCCTGTCTTTCCGAAAGAGTGCATAGCCAGGAATATTAAAGCCAAGTTTCAGCAATACCGATTACATCATAGCTCTCCTGATGCACCAGAGCTTCCAACTCACCTATTTTGCTTGGCAGACTTCTGGCATTGGTGAACAAACACTTTAATGCATTAATATATTTTGACCGGTCACATACTATCCTCTTGGGTGTTCTGAGATTGCAAATAGGACTCTGGAATATGTTCCAAGCTGACTATCTCTATCTCTGGACCCTCCCTCCATCACCTAGTTTAAAAACCCCTCTAACTTTTTGGCCATCCTTATTCCCAGCTGATCTGCACCCTCCTCATTTAGGTGCAGTCCGTCCCTTCTATAGTACTGATTATCGACTGAGAAGTCGGCCCAGGCCTCCAGGAACTCAAACCCCTTTTTACTACACCAGCTCTTCAGCCACTTGTTTACTTCCCTAATCTCCATATGCCTTTCTGGTGTGGCTCGATGTACCTGTAGTATTCCTGAGAATAATACCATGGAGGTCCTTTTCCTCAATTTAGCTTCCAAGTCCCTAAAATCGTTCTTTAGGACACTCCATCTGCCTTTGACTTTGTCATTGGTGCCAACGTGCACCATGACAGCTGGGTCTTCCCCAGCCCCTCCCAGTAATCTGTCCACCAGATCCGTGATGTGCCGAACCTGTAATTCTTAGATAAACAGTTAAAGCCGAACTTCACTCTCTCAATCAACAATCAGAATTTTTAATCCTTGTGCTACCAGCTTTAGTAAAAAGAAGAAAGGTATATTATATTTACTTATTTTTTTAAATTTCTTCAATTACTTCCTGGTTTCCAGACCTAGGCAAATGATGTCATACATCCCAGGAGTCTTCAAGAGGAGAGGAGGGGTTTTCTCAGCTAAGCACACCCTCCTTACTGCATGCTTGAGCTAAGGCAGATGGATTCCAGGAAGTAAATGCTACAGGGATCATAGTTACGTAGTAGGTGAGGTTGAAAAAAGACACAAGTCCATCAAGTCCAAACAATGTGTGTGATTATATGTCAGTATTAGATTGTATATCCCTGAATGTTGTGGTCATTCAGGTGCTTATCTAATAGTTTATTGAAACCATCGATACCCCCCGCTGAGACCACCGCCTGTGTAAGGGAATTCCACATCCTTGCCTCTCTTACAGTAAAGAACCCTCTACGTAGTTTAAGGTTAAACCTCTTTTCTTCTAATTTTAATGAGTGGCCACGTGTCTTGTTACAGTCTCTTCGGCGAAAAAGTTTTATACCTATTGTGGGGTCACCAGTATGGTATTAGTGAATTGAAATCATATCCCCGCTCAAGCGTTTCTTCTCCAGAGAGAATAAGTTTAGTGCCCGCAACCTTTCCTCATAACTAATATCCACCAGACCCTTTATTAGATTTGTTGCCCTTCTTTGTACTCGCTCCATTTCCAGTACATCCTTCCTGAGGACTGATGCCCAGAACTGGACAGCATACTCTTGGTGCGGCCGGACCAGAGTCTTGTAGAGCGGGAGAATTATTGTTTTATCCCTGGAGTTAATCCCCTTTTTAATGCATGTCAATATTCTGTTTGCTTTGTTAGCAGCAGCTTGACATTGCATGCCATTGCTGAGCCTATCATCTACTAGGACCCCCAGGTCCTTTTCCATCCTAGATTCCCCAGAGGTTATCCCCCCAGTGTATAGATTGCATTCATATTTTTGGCACCCGAATGCATTATTTTAAAATTTTCTACATTGAACCTGATTTGCCATGTAGTTGCCCACCCCATTAATTTGTTCAGATCTTTTTTGCAAGGTTTCCACATCCTGCGGAGAAGTTATTGCCCTGCTTAGCTTAGTATCGTCCGCAAATACAGAGATGGAACTGTTTACCCCATCCTCCAGTTCGTTTATGAACAAACTAAACAGGATTGGTCCCAGCACAGAATCCTGTGGGACCCCACTAGCCACCCCCAACCATTCAGAGCACTCTCCAATTATCACCACCCTCTGAACTCGCTCTTGTAGCCAGTTTTCAATCCAGGGAACTCACCCTATGGTCAATGCCAACGGACCTTATTTTGTAAATGTTTATTGGGAACTGTGTCAAATGCTTTTGCAAAATCCAGATACACCACGTCTACGGGCCTTCCTTTATCTAGGTGGCAACTCACCTCATCATAGAATGTTAATAGATTGGTTTGGCAAGAACGATTCTTCATGAATCCATGCTGATTACTGCTAATGATACCGTTATCATTACTAAAATCTTGTATATAGTCCCTTATCATCCCCTCCAAGAGCTTACATACTATTGATGTTAGGTTAACTGGTCTGTAATTCCCAGGGATGTATTTTGGGCCCTTTTTATATATTGGTTCTACATTGGCTTTTCTCCAATCAGCTGGTACCATTCCAGTCAGTAGACTGTCAGTAAAACTTAAAAATAATGGTCTGGTAATTACTTGACTGAGTTCCCTAAGTACCCTCGGGTGCAAGCCATCTGGTCCCGGTGATTTATTAATGTTACGTTTCCCAAGTCTAATTTTAATTCTGTCCTCTGTTAATCATGGAGGTGCTTCCTGTGATGTGTTATGAGGATAAGCACTGAAGTTTTGGTTACTGAAGCACCCTGATTCCCTCGTGAAGACTGAGGAGAAGAATAAATTCAATACCTTTGCCATCGCCCCATCCTTCGTAACCAGATATCCTTCCTCATTCTTTATGGGGCCAAAATGGTCTGTCCTCCCTTTTTTATTGTTTAAATACTTAAAGAATTTCTTGGGATTTTTTTTGCTCTCCTCCGCTATGTGTCTTTCGTGTTCTGTCTTAGCCGCCCTAATTGCACCCTTACATTTCTTGTTGCATTCTTTATAAAGTCTGAATGCTGTTGATGATCCCTCAACCTTGTATTTTATTAATTTTTTCTCAATAAATTTTTATTAAAGAATTTTGCAGGTAACAGATACAGAAAGAAATAAAGGGTAAAATATAAGATAAGGGGTTACAGAGAGAGATATACACAGTAAGTGATATACAGTGGTGATAATTATACATTTTAACAATGGGACTTGGGCCAAATAGCCCAGTCGTCATCAAATTTTTTACACGATAGGGAGTTGATTGCTAAAAGGCGTTCGAAGGTATAATTTCTATGAACTGCTGCCATAACTTCAGAAATGTTTGTAGCCGTATTTTATTTCCAATTGCGCAATATCAGCAAGCGCGTTTCTAGTAGTATGTGCGTTACGACTGGTCTAAAAGTTTGCGGAAATTTGTCTATGTTTAGGTGCAGTAGCGCTAAAGCTGGATCGGGCTGTGATAGTATGCCAGTCATGGAGGATATCAGTTGGAAAACCTAGTTCCATAGACTTCTTATGCTAGGACAATGCCAGAACATATGAAGTAGGTTACCTACGTGCCCACATTCCCTCCAGCAATTCGATGATGTTCCCGGAAAATATTTGGCAAGTCGGAAGGGAGTATAGTGCCATCTATTTGCTATCTTGATCATTAGTTCCCAGTGTTTTACACAATGGGAAGATTTGTGTATTTCTATAAAGGCACGGTGTCATTGCGTGTCCGAGAATGTGTCACCCAAATCTACTTCCCATTTTTGCATTGCTGCCGTCTTGTTGAACGTTATTCTGTCATGAATTAGGTTATAGAAAAAGGAAATGCCCTTCGAGTCCAATTTTGCTTTGGAGTAGAACTGCCAGATTTTGATCGGCACTGACACTAGTGGGGGGGTCTGAAGTCTCAAGAAGTGTGTAATTCTGAGGTATTTGTAAGTGCCGGTTGTGGGGATACTAAATTGTGTCATGATTTGTTCCATGGTTTTGAGTTTTGGGCCTTCATAGAGGTCCGATATGTGATATATGCCCTTATTGTTCATGTCTGTGACATCCAGCATTGGAATCTTGGATTCCAATAGAGTCAGGGGAAGGTCGAAGCCTATTGTTTGTACGTCTTTGTGTTGTTTATCTAAAATGAGTCTCCAGGCTCTCAATGAGGCCTGCATGGGAGGCGGGAGAGTAGTAATGTTCCATGGAATCCATCGGTCGCCTAGGAGTAATTGGGTAAGGTCTTTCGTTGGGGATAAGTTCGTCTCCATGTCAACCCATAGAGGTATGTCGGATTTTTGAATCCAGAATTTGATCTGGTCAAGGCGCACTGCCCAGAAGTAATCATAAATGTCTGCTAGACCCGCCCCACCTGCTTTTCTGTGTGAAGTCAAGTTATTTCTGGAGCATCTAGCTCTTTTTCCCTTCCATATGTACTTCCAACCCATACTTGCAAGGCTATTGAGGAAATGAATAGGAATATGTATAGGTAGGGTGAACCTTGTATTTTTTGAAGGCCTTCTCCTGGTCCTTACTCAAGATAGCCATGGCTAGGGGATGTTTTTCAGAGTGATTTCTAAGCAAAATAAAGTAATGCGACATGGTTGGATGGGTGAGTTTGCTTTGAATATTATAAATTAATTAAATACTTTTTTTGGTCTGTGGTGCTCAGATTCAGTGTAGTTCTTTGTTAAGTGACTGCGATTAGGTTTTCCTGAAAAAGGCACGCAGGGTAAATACATTAAAGCCATCAGTCTACTGCAGGCAAGGGAAAGTAATTTCTCAGTCTCCTTTCCCCCACAGATCACTCACTGGGACTGTTGTAACCTTTTATGTTTCTGACAACTCTGAGGAGAACTGAGAACAATTAAATACCTACAAAGGTTGACATTCCTATGCAATTGAAGAGGCATTATACTAACTTCTCTAGCGGCCCATGTCCCCACTGTCCCACTTTCCACCTCTGTTCCAGCAGCCTCCCATCAGTTTCTTTGGCATGAGGCCTATATCCTCTTCCACATTCTATGGTTCAGTTCTCCAACCCCTGCATCCCCATTAAATCTTGCATGGTGTGTCCTGAAAAGCAGGGTGGTGTAAAATATGCTTGTGGTGTCCTGCTAGCAGGGTGAACACTGTTACTGCTCAGTAAAAAGTAAGTGTAGTGTGAAGTTCCTCTACAAGTTTAGTCAGAGAAACAAGACAATGATGTCTGTATGCAGTGTCTTTTGTTATATGAAGATGGGCAAGTGCCCGCTCACCAGTCCCAGCGACCTTTGGTGTTGAAAAGTGGCGTGAGGGCTCTGCAGCAGGCCTCTGCCAAGCCTGGCTCTAGGGATGGCACTCGACCTTGTGTCACATTGCGTCAGAGCCCAGCTGGATCTGGCTTGGGTGTGGCCTCTAGGCTGCCACTGAATGACCAGTAATGGCTGGCAATGGATGCTCCCACACCCACTTACAATGACTCTCTTCCTCCCTGTTGCACAGGTCGCGCCTCGGCCGCAGCACAGTCTAACACAGAGTCACTGCTCGCAGATCCAGGCCGTGGTCCCAAGAGAGCGATTCTGTCCCCACACAGGCTTTTTATTACCTCTCCCAGCATTCTGTTCTACTTCCCCAGCCGGCTGGGATTTTTAGTCTATATCAGTCCAACTTAATATAGAACTTGACTCCTTGGACTCCATGCCCCAAGATGCTTTGCTCTATTCTTAGTTCTCATGCACCCTGATTTCAGGATGTGATGACACTAGGAGGAAACAGTCTCACTGTGGCAACACTGCAGAGTGTCTCCTGATTATGCAGGCAACTCTAGCCAGCTCCAGGCTACAGTAGAAAAAATATCTAGTGGTCTATTGAGTCTGCCCTATTTTTTTTTTATTTCTTTGTCTGCATATAGATCATCAGCATTATTTTCTTTCTGGGAAATACATCAGGTATGCATGTGGAGAGGAACAGAGATGGGTGAGTGATCAGCAGAGTTCCGTAGATCAGCAGGAGAGAACTCAGATAGGGCTGACAACACTGCAGCGGATTTCAGTGAAGCACACGGGGGCTGATTTACTAAAACTGGAGAGTGTAAGATCTAGTGCAGCCCTGCATAGAAACCAATCAACTTCCAGGGTGTTTTTTTTTTTCAAAGCTTAATTGAACAAGTTGAATTTAGAAGCTGATTGGCTGCCATGCACAGTTGCACCAGACTTTGCACTCTCTATTTTTAGTAAATCACCACCAGTTTAAATAGAAAGTTGGGAGCACATTACATTTCTGGCAGATCAAACCAAATTTTTCTGTATTTGCAGCTTTTATTTAAAGGGATACAATGTGGATAAATGTGTACATTGTAAGCTCTAACGAACAGGGCCCTCTAATCCCTCTTGTATTGAATTGTATTGTAACTGTTCTGTCTCCCTCCATTTTGTAAAGTGCTGCACAAACTGTTGGCGCTATATAAATCCTGTTTAGTAATAATAATGCTAATAATGTATTGCAAAGATGTTCTGACTATGTTTATTTCATCCTGACATCGATTTTAACCGATTGCCGACCGCCGCACGACTTTTTACGTCAACAGAATGGCACAGCTGTGCAAATGGGCGTATATATACGTCCCCTTTAAATTGCCGCCGTGTGGTCGCGTGTCGACCCTATCGCGAGCTCCATGACCGTGCCCATGGGACCCGCTGACTTGATGTCTGCCGGTGTCCCGCGATCGGGTCACAGAGATGAAGAACGGGGAGATGTCAGTGTAAATACAACATCTCCCCGTTCTTCCTAGTGACATGTCACTGATCGTCTGTTCCCTCTCATCAGAAACAGCGATCAGTCATGTGTCACTCATAGCCACGCCCCCTAACAGTTAGAATCACTCCCTAGGGCACACTTAACCCCTTCAACGCCCCCTACAGGTTAACCCTTTCACTGCCAGTGTCATTTTTACAGTAAGCAGTGCATTTTTATAGCACTGATCGCTGTAAAGATGACAATGGTCCCAAAATGGTGTCAAAAGTGTCCAATGTGTCCGCCATAATGTCGCAGTCACGATAAAAATCGCTGATCGCCGCCATTACTAGTAAAGAAAAAAATATTAATAAAAATGCCATAAAACTATCCCCTATTTTATAGACGCTATAACTTTTGCGCAAACCAATCAATAAACGCTTATTGCAATTTTTTTTACCAAAAATATGTAGAAGAATACGTATCGGCCTAAACTGAAGAAAAAAAAATTTTTATATATTTTTTGGGGATATTTATTATAGCAAAAAGTAAAAAATATTTTTTTTTTCAAAATTGTCGCTCTATTTTTGTTTATAGCGCAAAAAATAAAAACCACAGAGGTGATCAAATACCACCAAAAGAAAACTCTATTTGTTGGAAAAAAAGGACGTAAATATTTTTTGGGAGCCACGTCGCACAACCGCGCAATTGTCAGTTAAAACGATGCAGTGTCGAATCGCAAAAAGTGGCCCGATCATTTGTCAGCCAAATGGTCCGGGGCTTAAGTGGTTAAGCTGCTTGATAGTGGCAGATATTCCCTCTTCTCCTTCTCTGTAGACAGAACAGGCCCGGAGCAAAAAGGAACCTGGGAGAAGGGCCCGCATGACTGGGGGGACAGCTGTGGAGGTAGCACAGGTTAATTCCTGAGGGAAAAGTGGGACAGGTCAAAGGGGGGGAGTTATGGTCAGTGGGGAGGGGGTAGGTGTGGCATTAGTTTATTTGGTCCCTGGTGGGGGGAGGGGTTAGCTCAGTCTGGGGTCAACAGGAGAAGAGGCAGCACAGAAGTAGTATTTTCCCACCAACCCTCCCTGTTTTTGGCAGTATGATATGAAATGTTGTGTGTATTGTTTTGGGTTTATGGTAGCAGGGGAAGGGTCTCTGGTTCGTGAAGGTTGGAATGGTGGAAGGTAAACAGGATATGGTGTGGGAACGGGTTGGACCTCCTTATCTGGAAATAATGGGCTATCGGTCATCGGGCTGCATTGGCAAGAAGGTGGCAATAGTTTGTCCCTAAGCTGGTGGGATCGCGGCTAGGGGCCAGGATGCCGAGGTGGTGGTGGTACAGCCAATGCGATAGAATACCTTCCTTCATGAACCTCAGACATAGCAGTCAGTTTGAAAAAGTTGGGGTTATATATGTTGTATATATATATATATTTCAGTTATATATATATATATATATATATATATATATATATATATATATATATTTATATTTAAAATGGAGTTATTTTTCTAGTAATTTGTTATATGTTAATAAAGGGGCCGTTCAACCATTTAATCCAGATGGATTTGTTTAGGTAAGACAAGGTAAAAGGTTGGGTTAAGGTTGTCAGGTGGGCAGACAGACAACAGCTATACACCAGTCATGTAACTCACTGAATCTGCAGCAAATGTTACCATCATAAGTATGATCCTGATACGGGTGGATGGCGTGGGTGCTGGAGACAATGGAAGAAGTTGTATGAGAATCAAATATACACACCAGCATGGGCCTCACCCAAACTGTATTTACCATACTAACTGTTATAGATACCTTAGGGGATATCTGTCAGCCTAGGGTGGCTTGTACAAAGGGCGACTACACACAGAGTAGTCCTGAACCAACCTTTCCAGGCACATTGTTTGCCCTTATGGGCACCTTTAAATGTACACTCAATCTATTGCTGTCCTCGGTGACTGGCTGGAGTTTTGGCAAGAAGGGGGACCTGCAATCTGATAAGATTCTGCTCCCAGTCTGTAGGAACTGTAAACCTCCAGGCGTCAGTCTGCAGCTTTCTATCCAGCCCAAAGTGTCACCCTGATGAAAAGAAACAGACTAATGAGCTTTTAATTACTGGAAAACGCCTAGAAGTCACCAGGCACTTCCAGGAGGCACCTGCACATTCACAGCAAGAGGATTGGGCCATCGGAGAATAAAGCAACGCGATTGTGGATCTGGGACGCTGTAGCAAATCCATCTGTTTGGGAACTACAATTCAAAGCCTGACCTTATCCTTCGCTTCTAATACTGCAATGAAGCAGACAGGTTTATTTATTTTTTTTGGTATTAAAGGGGTTGTAAAGCTTCCTGTTTTTTCACCCTAATGCATCCTATTAAGGTGAAAAAACATCCGATGCTTACAAACCCCCCAGCCCCCCCGTTTGGCTCTTCATTGGATGATTGATAGCAGCGCAGTCATTGGCTCCCACTGCTGTCAATAAAATCAATGACGCAGCGCACCGGGGGGGCGGAGCCAAGTGATACACTTGGTGGCTATGGCCGCCACTGTATCACACGGGAGCGCACCCGCAAGCTAACCCCCTTGGGAGAGCGCTTCCCAGAAGGGGGTTAGCTCTTTTGGGGAGGAGCCGAGACAGCCGCCGAGGGACCACAGAAGACGAGGATCAGGGCCACTCTGTGCAAAACGAACTGCACAGTGGAGGTAAGTATGACATGTTTGTTATTTAAAAAAAAAACTTTACTAACCCTTTAATAGAGCGCCGATAATTTATGCAGTGCATATATATTGTAGATTCACATCAGTCCCTGCCCTCAAGGAGCTTACACTCTAAAGTGGTTCTCCATTAGTTGTCCAACTGCAAGGTCCATTTTAACCAATTGCGTACCACGCCATATCAAAATGACGGATATAGTGCGGTCAGCCAGTTCTGGGAGGGCGTCAAATGATGTCCTCCTGTGACTGCACCCGCTGCAGTGTGCAGGCGGTGCACTCTGTGATCGCTGTGTCCTTCAGACACAGCTGATCACAGATTGGGGTAAAGAGCCAATCAAAGTGGCTCCTTACTATGTGATCAGCTGTGTCCAATCACAGCTCATCACGATGTAAACACACTTGCCAGTTATCAGCATTCCTTGTGACAGCGTGAGGAGAGAGCCGGTAACTGACTAGTGTGAAAGGAGACATCTGCACTGATAGTCAGGGCACTGATCATCAGTGTCCTGATGATCAGTTCAGCCCAAACAGTGCCCATCAGTGCTGCCTATCAGTGTCAATCAGTGCCCATCAGTGATGCCAATCAGTGCTGAAAATCAATGCCAATCAGTACAGGGGTGGATCCAGGGGGGGGGGCAACAGGGCAATTGCCCCCCCCCCCCGAGACCATCTGTCACACTCACTTGCTTGCTCTGTTTTTTTTTTTTGGTGCCTGATCTCCCGGACATTGGGGACCCGGTACCGGCCGGCCATAGGTCACCTGGACCCCAAACTTGGCACACATGTAGCCCCATGTCTCCTCTACAAGTGTTCACAGTTTGGTGTCTGGGAGACCTACAGCCGGGGAGAACCGATTTTTCAAAGCCGGGCACTCCTTCCATAGACTCCTATGTTAAACATCAGTCTAGTCATGGGCACAGTGAAGCATGGGCACAGTGAGGCATGGGCACAGTGAGGCAAAGTGAGGCACAGTGAGGCATGCAGATGGACACCCTAAGCTTATACTCGAGTCAATACATTTTTCCAGTTTTTTGGGATAAAATTAGGTGCCTCGGCTTATATTCGGGTCGGCTTATACTCGAGTATATACAGTACTTGTTCTGCGGCTGCCGCTGCCTCTCTGAGTCTCTCTCTCAGTTTCTCACATCAGCCGATCAGCGGCGCCGAGAGAGAGACTCGTCTAATGTAGTTACGCTGCGCACTGACACGATACCAGGAGCGGAGGAGGAGGTGGGTGGAGCCTCTTTCCTGCACTCGTTGCTAATGCCTGGGCCGCTTGGCGTCTAGCAAGGAGTGACGTCAGTGAGTCATGTAGGGCCGCTCTGCAGGCAGGTGTAATAGCGTGCGGCTCCACAGACGGGTAAGAAAGCGGGCGGCTCCGCTTGCGGCGCAGTTTGTGGGCGGGCGGCGCGGTTCGTGGGCAGACCGTGCTGCTCAGTGTGTTGGCAGCGCAGGTGAGAGTGAGAGAGCAGGCTCATCTCTCACCGGCCGTGCCTGCCCTGCATTCCTGCAGTGACTTCCGCCCTCACTGTGCAGGCAGCAGAGAGATTACATTATCTCTCTGCTGCCTGACTCTGGGAGTCTGGGACACAGCAAGAGACAACCAAAACTACACCTTAGCAGGCAAGTTAGTGACAATTCGCAAATTGTGTCAGGTGATGTGGCAAATGACAATCTGCATCTGGTGGCAGGCAAGTGACAATAAGCAAGGTGTGGCAGGTGAGTGGCAAGTGACAATCCGCAAGGTGTGGCAGGTGATGTGGCAAGTGACAATCTGCATCTGGTGGCAGGCAAGTGACAATCAGCAAGGTGTGGCAGGTGAGTGGCAAGTGACAATCCGCAAGGTGTGGCAGGTGATGTGGCAAGTGACAATCCACAAGGTGTGGCAAGTGACACTCCACAAGATGTGGCAGATGACGTGGCAAGTGACAATCCGCAACGTGTGGCAAGTGACACGCTCAGGGCTCCCACTAATTGCAGGCCACGGTGGAAAGTGACACACTCGGGGCTCCCACTGATTCTGTATTGAACTATTTAATTTTATATTACAATGTAATAATAGAAATAATGCGTTTTAATCATCCTGACACCATAACAACCATGGTGCTGGGATGATTGAAATGCAGACACCAGCCATTTCCTCGATAAATTTCCCCAGAAAAAACATATTTTTTGGCAGTGCCCCTCCCGAGAAAAGACTCTGGATCCGCCCCTGAATCAGTACCCATCAGTTCTGCCACGCAGTGCCGCCTATCAGTGCCCATCAGTGCCGCCTCATCAGTGCAGCCTATCACTGCTGCCTATCAGTGCCACTTCATCAATACAGCCTATTAGTGCCCATCAGTGCAGCCTCATTAGCACACATCAGCGAAGGAGAAAAATTACCTGTTAGCAAAATTTTATAACAAAATCGAATAAAAACTTTTTTTTTTTTCAAAATCTTTGGGTCTTTTTGTTTGTTTAGCAAAAAATAAAAAACCCAGAGGTGATTCAATACCACCAAAAGAAAACTCTATTTGCGTGAATAAAAAAAAAAAAAATGTCATATGAATACAGTGTTGCATGACCGCGCAATTGTCATTCAAAGTGCGATAGCACTGAAAGCTGAAAATTGGCCAGGGCAGAAGGGGGTAAAAGTGCCCAGTAGGCAAGTAGTTTGTTTTTTCAATGTCCTAGGTTTCAGAGAATTTGATCAAGAATTGCCTTTGGATTTAACACTAATCCTTTTAGTAGGAAATGTATATTTAAAGACACCTGCCCTTATAATCACCTTCTTACCACCACATTTACCCAAATGTAAGCTCCATGTTAATTTGGTCAGAGCTTACACAAGGCTTAGGGCTCTCTTCCTGTCCCCATGTGACATCATCAATGACTGGTATGTAGGTGGCGTGCAGCGTGGTGCGGAGGCAATAACACACACAGTCCAAGTGCCATGTAAAGAATTTGTATTGAAGTAATGCAAAGACAGATCATGATAAACCTGGTGTGAAAACAGCCCAACTGGGAGCACTCATGGGTCCCACCAGCGTGTAGAGAGCAGGTTTCAGCGGGACTGACATCGCCTGTTAGGATGGGCAGAATGCAGCCTGGCCATCACGTGCACCAAAGCAGGAAGATGTCCAGAGATGTTGCAAACCCTACACTTTCCCTACTCGTCAGGAACCTTTCCCTGCCGCTAGTTATGTCCCTAACATAGAGTGTACCTGTCCCTAATCTACCCAGTAACAAATGCGCATCAAGCCTGGGAGCCAGGGCCTTAACTAGGCTCTGCCTTACCCAAGATGGCTCCTAGAGTTACATGGGGCGGCAGCATCCAATCAGATAGCTTCCCCAGTGACCCAGGAAACCATAGAGGAATCATGATCCTCTTGACTTCTTCTCCATCTGCAATGCCGCTGCAGACGAGAACCACCAACAGTAGAGAAAGTTGGTTACACCTGCCTACAGGCGACTTGCCATTTTGGCACTGACTATTTCATCATGCATTCATGGTTGGACCACCAAAGACTGCATTATGGGGGGGGGGGAATTAAATGCTCCTCATACTCAATCTATATTGGAACCAACAGAAGGCTGGGTATAACATGAATTATGGTAGGAGTACTGTACTTTATACATGGCATTTTTCTCTTTACATTGAACAATCCTGAAAGGATGCTTAGCCAAGCTGTTTTTTTTTCCCCCCAGCGTTTTTAGTAAGAAGCTTTTCAGATGAGCGACATCTGGGTTATGTTACATTGTTGTGGTTGCACTGAAAACAATGTTATTCCTCATATCTGGCCTGCTGTTTATTTTTCTTTGGGGAGGAATATCACCATTCATATACAAGTTTGTGTCAGTGGTGATGAGATATAGTGGATGACGTACTGTATATACAGACAGTGGGACTTGGGAGCAGAATACAGAATTTGGGGAATAAGAGGATGATTGACAGGCAGCTGCTTCCAAAGAAAACAGACAACCCCCTTCCCATCCTTGTGCATATCCATAATCAATATAACTGTTAAAGCTGAACTCTAGGCAAAATGTTAAATGCAAAGATGAAATAATTAAAGAGAAGTGTTGTTTCCTGGCAAAGGTTTGCATTTCTGTGCATCCAGTATTTAAATGTACACAACTTTGCAGTGTTGTAACTAACGCCGTTTAAATAAACGGCGTTAGGTAACGTAGCCACTTTTTGGGGTAACGAGTAATCTAACGGATTACTCTTACCCTCGTGGCACCGCCATTCCCAATACTTGGGCGGCGTTACCCCAATTACATCTACTCGCCGCAGCCGCCGCGAGTAGATGTAATGTAAGTCTAACTAACTGCAAGCCACCGTCTGCCTACCTGAACAGCTTGTCATGCAGACAGACGGCGGCCATTGCAGTGTTCAAAAGCCGCACCTCCCGAGTCTTTGTCGCCTGTGATAGGCGGAACACTCAATTTCCCAGCAGGCAGTGTTCTGCCTATCACGGACATCCTCTCATCCCGGTCTGTGTTATGAGGATGAGAGGATGTCCGTGATAGGCGGAACACTGCCTGCTGGGAAATTGAGTGTTCCACCTATCACAAACGAAGAGGACTGGAGGAGGCGTGGCTTTTGAATAATAGAATGGCCGCCGGGAGTCGGGAGTCTCGGAACGCCGCCGATCTGAGGTACCGTAACCATAACACACAGGCACAGTGAGGCATGGGGCACAGTGAGGCATGGGGCACGGGCACAGTGAGGCATAGGCATAGTGAGGCACGGGCACAGTGAGGCATGGGGCACAGTCAGGCATGGGGCACAGTCAGGCATGGGGCACGGGCACAGTGAGGCACAGGCATAGTGAGGCACGGGCACAGTGAGGCATTGGGCACAGTGAGGCTGCGGCACGGGCACAGTGAAGCATGGGGCACAGTGAGGCTCGGGGACAGTGAGGCACAGGCACAGTGAGGCATTGGGCACAGTGAGGCATTGGGCACAGTGAGGCACAGTGAGGCATGGGCACAGTACCAATATTATTTGTTATCCCTCCTATTATTTTTATACACTGAAAAAATTACATATATATCATCCTTCTACCGCCCCACCCCCGCCCCCGTGTATATATAATATAACCAATATAGTTACTTTGCTGAGTAACTAGTTACTTTTCCTATGTAGTAACTGAGTTACTAACTCACTTACTTTTTTGGAGAAGTAATTTGTAACTGTAACTAATTACTTTTTTAGAACAAGATGAACAACACTGCAACTCTGCCCCACGGCACAGCCCCAGGGGAGGAGACCTGATCTTTCTTTGATGCAGTTTCACTTTCACTTACATACAGTATAGCACCAACCCCCAAAGGGCAACCGGATTTTTGGGTTTCTCTGCGTTTGGTGTTGACGATCCCCTAAAAAGCACTGCACTCTCAAATAAACACTTTGAGGCTAAGGAACGGGTCAGTTATTCGGGCTACACACCCAACAGGGTAAAACAACAGCATCTAATAATATGAACACACTGGGCATAGGCGTGCGCACAGGGTGTGCCAGGTGTGCCCCTGCACACCCTAATCACCCTGTGCAGCACAGATTCCCCCTACTGCCCTGGCTTCCCCCTTCCTTCCCCCCGTAGCGCTTCCGGCTTCCCTACTCTCCTCTCCCTCCAGCTGTTGCTGCTGGGATGTTTTAGGATGAGTGAGGAAAGGGGTCAGTAAATATGTAACTTACCGGCCCCTTCCCTTTCATCGTGAGTGATCGGTACTATGTGTTTGATCTTTGGGGTGCACACCCTAATGCAATAGGCTGTGCACACCTATGACACTGGGTATCAGTAACAGAGATTACAACCCCTGTAAAGACAGATTATGTGCTGAGTATACCCATCAAGAAGGCAGAGCTTCTAAGCAGTCCCGGGACAAAGGGTGGGCAGAGGGGTGGCTGCCCTGGGCGCAGCGGTTCACTATATGAATGGGGGCACCAGTGAGCTTGTTCTTATACAAGGCATTTTGACAAGTGGGTGACTGCTGGGGGTAGCATCCCCTAAGCTCACATATAATGAAGGGGGAGGGGGGGCAGTTTGGCTTTTTTGCCCTGGGAGCTGGGTGACCTTGTCCCGGCACTGCCTCTAAGTCTCTAACCTAAGGCCCTGCCCTAACTGATGGGGAATACATGGAGGTCTATTATGTGTAAGTCACCCTTTTCTTTGTCCTCTTTTGGCTCCTGCCACCAATTATAGTCCTCCTGCAGCTGCTCGTCTTTTAAAGCACCACTGGACACGCTACATACAGGTCACCTCCCCACCCCCACCCTGAGACAAGACAGTGAAAGGACAAGCAGTACATTGATGAGTCCATCTCTCTATCACTCTAGTCTCTCCTTCTATCGGCATGCTCCTTTGCACAGCAGCACACCTAAATGGTTCTCCTGGTTTGGTTTCTCAAAACTTTCCTCACTTCCTGTTCTGTCCAACATTATCAAATAGATGTGAAGTGGGGGGAATCTCCCTCATGGGGACAGGTTTCACCATAGGTATGGTCCTGGGGGGCACTCCCAAATAGGATCACAAACAGAAATTAAGAAATAGTACCAATATAAAACTGCATTTAGTGCAAATCAATACTAATAAAGCAAACAGTGAAAACAGCAGTACTCACAGACATCGGAATAACCCAATATCTAAACTTAAAGGGGGTGTAAAGGTTTGTTTTTTATTTTCTAAATAGGTTCCTTTAAGCTAGTGCATTGTTGGTTCACTTACCTTTTCCATAGATTTCCCTTCTAAATATTTTTTTTCTTTGTTTTCTTTGTCTGAATTTCTCACTTCCTGTTTATCCTCAGTAAGCTGTTCAGTAAGCTGTTCTGGATGACTCCACACCAATCGGATGATGGTGTGGAGTTCAGTGAGGAGAAACAGGAAGTGAGAAATTCAGACAAAGAAAACAAACATTTAGAAGGAAAATCTGAGGAAAAGGTAAGTGAACCAACAATGCACTAGCTTAAAGGAACCTATTTAGAAAATAAAAAACAAACCTTTACAACCCCTTTAATATGAACAAGCAATGCGTTGAGCTGTTGAAATCCAATAAACATCTATAAACACCAGTCAGGTAAATTAACCATGAATTATGAAAATAAATTCAAAATAAATTTTCAAAGAAAAAGTCCACTGTTTAATAATTTCACCACCTTCACCAGTTCCAGTGCTCTTGGCCACCACCACATGAATCAGCTTACTAGAGAGTCAGACCTCAACACACAGGAGGTCTTATGTTGCTTTATGCTGTCCAAAGATGAATGAATGGTGCTCTCCTCTGTGCAGGTTGTAAATGGCCACATGCACTAGAAGGGGGTCTTATATACAAAGGAAGAAAAAAGAATCCACATAGTGTAACTGTTTCTCAAGCGATTTAGTAGAAAAGGGTAAAATACTAACAAGCGAGGAATTGTAAATAAAGCTTTAAAGCTAACAAACGCCACCTGGCCAAGTCAACGTGATGACGTGTAGCTCCACCCTTGCACGTTTCGTCCTGCAGAACGTCTTCTGAGAGATATTGGGTTTGCGGTAGTAGTAGGCTACTCTGACATCCCTCAGCCATCCACTACTCAACCCCCAGCTACATCACTAACCTAGTCTCAAAATACCAACCTAATCCTTCTCTTCATTCCTCTCAAGATCTCCTGCTCTCTAGCTCCTTCGTCACCTCTTCCTATGCTTGCCTCCAGGACTTTTCCAGAGCTTCTCCCATCCTATGGAACTCCCTACCGCAATCTGTCCGATTATCTCCTACTCAACGTGAAGCCAAGTCAACGTGATGACGTGTAGCTCCACCCTTGCACGTTTCGTCCTTCAGAACGTCTTCTGAGAGATATTGGGTTTGCGGTAGTAATAGGCTACTCTGACATCCCTCAGATGATATTCTGTAAGAAGAAGCACGTAAGCGTGGAGCTATGCAGTGGTGTCATCACGATGTCTCAGACAGGTGGCGTTTGTTTTAAAGCTTGATTTACAATTCATCACTTGTGAGAAATGTACCTTCTTCTAATAAATCAATGGAGAAACTGCTACATTATGTGTATTTTTCTTTCTTCCTTTGTATATAAGACCCCCTTCTAGTGTATGTGGCCATTTACAACCTGCACAGAGGAGAGCTCCATACATCCATCTTCTAGTATATGTGGCCATTTACAACTTGCACATACATCTTTGGGCAGCATAAAGCCATATTAGACTCCTGAGGTCTGACTCACTGGTAAGCTGATTAATGTGGTGATGGCCAAGGTCACTGAAATTATTACATTTCACAGTGGACTTTTTCTTTGAAAATGTATTTTGGATGTATTTTCATAATTCATGGTTAATTAACTGGAATGGTGTATGTATCATTTTTATTGGATCTTCAACAGCGCAACACATTGCTTGTTCAAACTAAGAAATAGTAGTTTTACTATTCTCCATTGACTCTGGAACAGCAAATTTGGTGAAACTCGTGTTTTCTGAAGAATCACCAAATTTTTAAATAATATGAATTTGTACATGCAAATTACCTTTATTGACAATAAATGGGAGACAATAAATGGATCAATAATTACAAACAGCATACCCAATGATAAGAATATTTAGTTAGTTATTTTTATGCCCTTTTTTGATGATCTATGGTTACCTCCAGTGGTTGGAGAAGTTCAATGTCATGCAAGGATCTTTTTAATCTCATTGGAAGTTCTCCTTGTGAACAAGAACAATCCTTCTCTGTTGTTTTTGGGGTAAGATTTAGCTGTCTATAACTACCTTTATAAACACAAAAGTGTGGAAATGAAGTCTTGCCAGCCGCTCCGTGTCTGCTACTTCTCTCTGTCAATCCCTCCATTGACTTCCGCTCAACCAACAAATTAAATTCAAAATACTAACAACTTACAAAGCCATCCACTACTTAACCCCGAGCTACATCACTAACCTAGTCTCAAAATACCAACCTAATCCTTCTCTTCATTCCTCTCAAGATCTCCTGCTCTCTAGCTCCTTCGTCACCTCTTCCTATGCTAGCCTCCAGGACTTTTCCAGAGCTTCTCCCATCCTATGGAACTCCCTACCGCAATCTGTCCGATTATCTCCTACTCTCTGCTTTTAGGCGACCCCTGAAAATCCTTCTCTTCAGAGAAGCCTACTCTGCCCACACCTAACAACTGTACTTTAATTTTCTCCATCAGCTTCTCCCCCACAGCTATTACCTTTTGTTTAACTTGACCCTCCCTCCTAGATTGTAAGCTCTAACGAGTAGGGCCCTCTGATTCCTCCTTTATTGTTTTGTAACTGTACTGTCTGCCCTCATGTTGTAAAGCACTGTGCAAACTGTTGGCGCTATATAAATTCTGTATAATAATAATGAACTGTAAATTTCTTAAAAAAAAAAAATACAAAGCTAATTTCCCAGCCATTGCTAAACTTAAAGTGATTGTAAAGGCAGAAGGTTTTTTATCTTAATGCTTTCTATACTTTAAGATAAAAGGCCTTCTGCGTGTAGCAGCCCCCCTCAGTCCCCCTAATACTTACCTGAGCCCCATCTCTGTCCAGCGATGTCCACGAGTCCCTCGGCGAGTCCCCCCTGATTGGCTGAGACACAGCAGCAGCGTCATTGGCTCCCGCGGTTGTCAAAGTAATTTAGCCAATCAGGAGAGAGAGGGGGCAGAGCTGAATGGCAGCTCTGTGTCTGAATGGACACACGGAGCTGTAGCTTGGCTCAGGTACACCCATAGCAAGCTGCTTGCTGTGGGGGCACTCAACAGGATGGGGTTCCAGGAACAGCGAAGAGGAACCTGAGAAGAGGAGGATCCTGGCTGCCCTGTCCAAAACCACTGCACAGAGCAGGTAAGTATACCATGTTTGTTATTTTATTTTCATTTTTTTTTAAACAAGATTTTACAATCACTTAAAAAGGAGTTCTGACTGTAATACTCAATCTACCACCAACGACATTCCTTGCCGACTCACTGCTCTGAAATGTAATGCCTTATTGTAATGTTGTATTCTAGGTTCAATGACACCCAGTGTTACACAGCTCACCTCAAGTCAGCCAAGAGAGTCATAGACCCACCCCATTAGTATGCATCATTGGGCTTCCCTGGACTGACAAGGGAATGCTGTGTTATTACTCAGCGTTATGCCTAGTACACACGGGCCGAATGTTGGGAGACATTGGTCGGTTCATCCAAAACTGTCCGACATTCGTCCTGTGTGTCAGCCAGTCCGGCAGAAGCCAGCCCTTTACCCGGAGTACTCTGGCAGGGGGCCGTCCCCCTGTCAGAACACAACAGCTCAGCAGTGGAGATCACTGTAACGTTGGATGGTTAGTACAGCAGATCCGACCGCAGCTGTAAGTGTGTATGGGGCTTTACTCTCTGCCACCTTCAGGATTTATCCACCACTGGATGAAGGGGGCCCTTGACATCATGTGACCAGACTGAAGATATGTTTGAAGATTTTAAAAAAGGGGGCTGGGGTGTTCCAAGGGAGCTAGGGGGGACACAGGCAGGAAGAACTGGAGTTCAACGTTAAGGCGTTCAATTTACAAATACTGTACTGGTGACCCCACAATAGGGATAAAACTTTTTTGTCATGGTTATGCAGTAATGATTGTCTGTCAGCTTACCTCCTCCATTTGTCCTGCTTTAGAGGCCAGCCACTCTCACCTGGCTGCTTAAGTAATCTCTCCTCTAAGCATGGCTCCACCCCAGGCCCTATCAGGGAACTCTATATTAACCTGTGCACTGCAAGCCAGCCCTGCTGATCAACAGTGTTTGTTAAGCTATTGTGTGTTCAGGTTCCTGCTTACTGTGTGCTCTACGTCTGTCTCTGTTTTACCAATCTTGGCTTGTTCTCGACTATCCCTGTCTGCTTGTGAACTTGACTTTTGGCGTGTCCTTTGTTTATCCTTGTCTGCTAATCACCCCGACCTTTGGCTTATCCCCTTACTATCTCTTGTTATTCTGAGCTACTGCTTCCCCTCTATCCTCTATTGCCTACTGTGAGTGTGAGCTGGGAGACTCTGGGGGCCGCGACCTGGATCCAGTTGCAGCCCAGTCCATCCTCACCAATAGAGGCTCTGATGAACACCTGCTGGATCTTAGGCTCCGCGCCCTGGGGAATCTTAGGCTCTAGCTCTCTGTGGGATCACTGTTAGTGCTCCAGTGGACCTGCCTTCCTTAACCACCCAGAGTTCCATCTGCAGCAGTCAGCCATAGGGTCCACTACCTAAGCGGTGCACTCCTGACCCCAAAGGTGTGCATTTGTCACCTGGCCTCAGGTGACCTGACAACTTTTTTGTGGAAGGGAGTTTAACAAGACACGTGGCCACTTATTAAAATTAGAAGAAAAGAGGTTTAACCTTAAACTACGTAGAGGGCTCTTTACTGTAAGAGTGGCAAGGATGTGGAATTCGCTTCCACAGGGGGTGGTCTCAGTGGGGGGCATTGATGGTTTCAAGAAACTATTAGATAAGCACCTGAATGACCACAACATAAAGGGATATACAAGGTAATACTGGCATATAATCACACACATAGGTTGGACTTGATGGACTTGTGTCTTTTTTCAACCTCACCTACTATATAACTATGTAACTATGTAAGGCACGAATTCCCAAAATATTTTACGGATTCCCTAGCTGATTCACGCATTTTCATTCATTAATATAGTCATTATTTTTTTGCGATTTTGATTAAAGGCAAAACTTTTATTTTAGTTTTGGATAGAATGGAGATGGATTAGAACACCAGTCAGGTTTTTATTGCTGTCTTTTCTCCCAATTGGGAGATTCACCCTCTCTATTTGTCCTGTTTACCATTATCACCGAAAGGGAAAGTAAGGAAAAATTCCAAATACGGTTGTCCCCAGAACAGGATCAGAAGAGAAATGTTCCAATGGGAACACTAGCTCTGGTGACCCTGATGACAACCAGGGATTCCTTCACTTTATTGGGATTTCCTCTCATTTCCTGTTTTGGCTATGGAAAAGAAAGTGAAGAGAAATCTCCCCAATTGGAAACAGATGGCAAAAATAGACCTTACCGGGTTTATAACCCCCCCATACTCTATCCAAAATGAAAAAAGTTTTGCCTTTAGTTATACTATTTGTTGTTATTAATATTTCTATTGCTGGTATTGTTTCTGTTTTCTGTTGTCTTAATTATTGTTACAGTTACTATTATCATTCTTAGCAATATCACTAGTATTTTTAAGGCTCAAAATAATTGTCCTGGTGTTGTTTCAACCTTGAAGATTCATGATGTTTAGTCCAGTATTTACTGTAGAAGCACGTTCAGGTTGGATAATGAACCTTATTCATTTGTTCCAAGGAAGTGCAGCCATAAATACAACTATTATCCCACGTATCTCGCCGAAGCGCACCAGTATGATGATAATTTCATGGGGAATATGTAGAGCTTGTGTAAACACGGCTCACTTCTCTATTATATTAAAAGTAAAATCAATAGTCTAATAGAGTGTGCACTTTGCACTGCCTGCATGGTGCTGATCAATAGGGGCCAAGGTTAATGTGCCAATTCAGGAACCCGTACCTCCCACCGCTGGGCTCTGCTTACAGTCTGGCAGCATGAAGTCATGTTGTTTTCCTTGTCAAAGGAATTATGCAACTTACATGTTACTTTTTTTTACATCATGCAAACATATTAAATGGAGTCTTACAAAGTCAATAAAAACAATCCCCTACTGAGTATATACCGGTACTCTAGAAGAAATTTTGGTTGGATGCCAATTATTGGACCACTATAGTAAATATGCAGTAGGCAGTAAATATGGGTTCTAAAAGAAACACCCCCAGCATGTATTTATGTCTGCAGAAGCAGGAGAGCTAAGGATGAGAAGCACCAGCAATAAGAAAACGACTTGATTAGGTCAAACCAAATAAAATCATATTGAAAAATTCCAAAATGATGTCAGTCAGTGTAATAACTATCCTAATCAAATCCATATACAAATCATTCTGCAAACCAACCTCACAGTCCACGCAGCAAATCGTCCATTAGTCCCCACTAACCTGACCAGGGCCGTCTTCAAGGCAGGGGAAAAGGGGCCGCTGCCCTGGGCCCTGTCATTGTTGTGGGGCCCAAAGTAGCTGCCTCATACTTGCCAACTATCCCAGTTTAAATTCCCTTATCCCTTGAAGTTTTAGTCCCGTGCTGTGTCCTGATATCTCAGTATGAAGTGCTGCTAATAATGCTGCCCAGCTCTGCCCTATTGCTGTGTATAGATGACTCACCTGTGTTTACATGTAAATAACCGTCATTCATATGTAAATTACCGCCATTCATATGTAAATAACGGGAGCATTCATATGTAAATATCGGTGGCATTTATATGTAAATAGCTGAGGCCAGCGGCATTCATATGTAAATAAAGGCAGCATTCATATGTATATCATGTCCCTCTGCAGTGAAGAGATGATGTGCTGTAACCTCTAGCAACCAATCAGCGAGCAGTATTACTGTACAGTAATCTCTAGCAACCAATCAACAAGAAGAAATCATGAGCTGTAACCTCTAGCAACTAATCAGTGAGCTGTAATGTGTGCTGTAGCCTCTAGCAACCAGTCAGTAAGTGGTAATGATATGCTGTAACCTCTGGCAAACAATCGCAATCACTGCCTGATCCGATACAGTAAACTGATTTTAAGTCTAGCTGATATTTATTGTATGTCTCAGAGCAGGTGGAGAGCAAAATCGCATGGGGGGGGGGGCAAGAAATTTTTTGCCCAGGGTCCAATCAACATTAAAGACGGCCCTGAACCTGACTACTCAATAACTGGTGTTCGTGGCAGTATTCCAGTGATCATAATATGCACTGGGGACTGGATTCCACAGTTAGACACAGGCAACTCAGTGACAGATCAGAGAGGGGTTTTGGACTCTGGAGCATCCAGAGAGCAAGTGCAGGTTTGGCTGACTCTATGGTTGGCAGCTTTGGAGGACCAGGGGGAGGGAGCTGTTGGCCCTGGACTATGTGCAGAACCTGGATGAGATGATAGCCCGGAGGAACAATTGTAGACTTTTGGACCATCCCTGCTGTTGAGCAGGAGCAGGTCTTTGTTTTTTCTTATTGGCCTCAAAAAATCTTACCCAGGGGTTGGTAGCTCTAACCGGAAGAGAAGCAACCAGCAACTTATAGTTGCTTGACAATGCTGCTTTGAGTTTTATCCCAGATAGGTGTTAGGTTAGCAAAGGATAGAAAAGTGCGGTGCTCGGTGATTTGTCAGGCTAAAGAAGATAGATATATTAACAGCAAAGAAAACATAACACTCTCGAGCTTTGGGGGCCACAGATGGATATACTTGGGGGGCCACATCAAACCGGCACGCGGTTCCAGAGAGAGAGAGAGATTTATCTTTTTTTTTAAAACATAACACACCTGAGCTCATCGTTACCCTGAGCGGAGAAGATATATGTAGCACTACCCCCGTAGGAGCTGCTGGTTATATTTTGGGTTTGCACGTTACCTCTTTAGCTTCGTTGTCAGGGTAGGAAAGTCCATAGTAAATGCAATGTCCACACGAAAGTAAAACCTTTAACAGTCAGGCTTTATTCTTTTCCTTTGCAGTATAACTTGAGAGAAAGTGAGAGGTAGGAGAAGAGTAGGGGAAGGTTCAGGCAAGCGGTACAGAATGCACAAACTGAGTTCTAAGTGCTCATCAATTATTCACCACTCTCACCCATAGAGTGGGTATTGCTCACCCGGATAGTCCAGGAATCCTCTGCCACAGGATTTTTAAGTCCCAACCTTCCAGCCGTACAGTAAGAGAGCCTTTAAGCCGATCCAGCGAACTGCAGGGCTTTTGGTATTTTGGATCCCTCCTCAACAAGGTCACCATCACCAGGCCTCACCCGAGACATCAGCGCTTTGCCAGTCTCCTCCAGGGCAGGTCCTCCCCCGGTTTCCTTCATCAAGGCAGCTTCCTCCCCTTTGTGGACGGACAGCTTGGGATCCCCTCTTAAGATGTAGGCCCCAGCCAGCATAGTCGGGCCTACTCGACAGCGATGCAGCCTCGGACCAATGTGGCCCCGAGACCAGAATCACACACACATACCTCGTGCCAGGAGGGCCATGAGGCGAAGACCCCGAACAATGGTGTCTGCCCCTTAATTCTCCCCTCCCAGCATGCACAGCGGGTCGACCACTCCCACTGCACTGCTGCCGAGAAGGGCCACTCAATGTACCATGGTTTGTCTGCGTTCCAACAGGTGCCTGAGGTGGTAACATGCTACATGCAATAAGGGAAAATGCTATCAGGCAAACCACAACCAGAACAGAGGCAAATTTACAGACAAATCGACAGTCTGAGCCCAACTATTGGCTCAGACACCCTAAAATTTTAGAATAGCGTCCCAACCATTGGGGGAGGGCGCTACATATATATATATATATATTTATATATATCATCATATATTGTCATCAATGTTATGAAATGAATAGTATGCCGTTTGCAGAAAAACTTTGCATAAAATATTTAATTTGCATTTAATTTTAATGGTTCAAAAAAAGTCAGGCAAAATGGTCGGCCCTCAAGCATGTTCACTTCATGAAATATGGCCCTCTTTGAAAAAAGTTTGGACACCCCTGGCTTAAGCTATCAGCCATAATCTCAGTATTTTAGAGATTATTATAGTCGGTGGCTGGCTTTCTTATAAAAGTGGTCCGAGTGGCTCATTAGACACTGGATCGCTTTCAGAAATAGCGGGAGGGAACATCCCCCTTACCGCCACTGGCCTGTGTTTCTGGGGCCTACCGTTTTTACCGTCGTGCTCGAGAAACAATCTGACAGTGCCACCAGCTGGCCACAAGGGCGAACAGAGACCAGACCATCTCTGATCACCTCTATGGCCTTGGAGGACCGGAGCAATGTCATGATGTCACTCCCGGTCTAGGGTGGAAGTGAACAAATTTTTTTTTTTAAAGCAAAAGATCAAAACAAAATGTTTTTTTATGTAAATGATGTTCGCACCACACATGTGAGGTATTGCCACGAAAGTTAGAGCAAGAGCAATAATTCTAGCTATAGGCCCCCTCTGTAACTCTAAACAGGTAACCTGTAAAAAACAATTAAAGCATCGTCTATGGAGATTAACCTCTTAAGCCCCGGACCATTTTGCTGGTCAAAGACCAGGCCACTTTTTGCGATTCGGCACTGCGTCGCTTTCAATGACAATTGCACGGTCGTGCGACGTGGCTCCCAAACAAAATTGACGTCCTTTTTTTTCCCACAAATAGAGCTTTCGTTTGGTGGTATTTGATCACATCTGCGGTTTTTATTTTTTGCGCTATAAACAAAAATAGAGCGACAATTTTTAAAAAAATGCAATATTTTTTACTTTTTGTTATAATAAATATCCCCCAAAAATATATAAAGAAACATTTTTTTCCCCAGTTTAGGCCGATACGTATTCTTCTACATATTTTTGTTTAAAAAAAATCGCAATAAGCATTTATTGATCGGTTTGTGCAAAAGTTATAGCGTCTACAAAATAGGGGATAGTTTTATCGCATTTTTATTAATAATTTTTTTTTCACTAGAAATGGCGGCGATCATCGATTTTTATCATGACTGCTACATTATGGCGGACACATTGGACACTTTTGACACATTTTTGGGAACATTGTCATTTTTACAGCGATCAGTGCTATAAAAATGCACTGGTTACTGTGAAAATGACACTGGCAGTGAAGAGGTTAACCACTAGGTGGAGCTGTAGGGGTTAAGTGTGCCCTAGGGAGTGATTCTTACTGTAGGGGGGGTGGGCTGTGTGTGACACTGCAGTGATCACAGCTTCCGATTACAGGAAGCTGAGATCACTGTCCTGTCACTAGGAAGACTGGTGAAATGCTTGTTTACATCAGCATTTCCCCCTTCTTCCTCACCGTGACACGATCGCGGGTATGCCCGCGGACATCGAGTCCGCGGGACCCGCGGTCGAAGTCACGGAGCTCGCGGCGGGTGCGTCCACAATGCTGCTTCTTAAAGAGGACATATATACGTCCTTTTGCCTGCCCATGCCAATTCTGCCGACGTATTTCTGCGTGCGGCGGTCGGCAAGCGGATAAGTACTGTAGTTGGTCACCATTCAACGAGCGTGCGCAATTTTAAAGCATGACATGTTAGGTATCTATTTACTCAGTGCAACATCATCTTTCATATTTTAGAAAAATATTTTGGGTATACGTAGCGCCCATCCCAAAAGGTTGGGACGCTATTTAAATTTAGAGGGATGTCTGAGCCAGTAGATGGGCTCAGATGGTTGATAATTACATTTAATTTCGCCTCTGTCTCAGTTATGGTTTGCCTGGTAGTGATTTCCCTTTTTGCCTGTAGGTGGCGTTACCACCTCAGGCACCTGTTGGAACCCTGGCAGGCCATGGTGCATTGAGTGGCCCTTCTCGGCAGTGGTATAGTGGGAGTGGTGAACCCGCTGTGCCTGCTGGGAGGGGGTACTTAAGGGGCAGACGCCATTGATTGCCCGCTCTCACCCCGCAGCCCTCCTGGCGCGAGGTGTGTGTGGTCCTGGTCTCGGGGCCACGTTGGTCCGAGGCTGCATCGCTGCTCAGTAGGCCCAGTTGATCTGGCTGGGGTCTACATTCGGAGAGGGGATCCCAAGCTGTCCGTCCAAATAGGAGGGAAGTTATTTTGGTGAAGGAGACCAGGGGAGGACCTGCCCTGGAGGAGACCGCCAGAGTGCTGCTGTCTCGGGTGAGGCCTGGTAACTTTGTCAAGGAGGGATCCACTATACTACAAGCCCTGAAGTTCACCGGATTGGCTTAAAGGCTCTTTAACTGTACGGCTGGAAGTTTGGGACTTTGAAATCCTGTGGCAGAGGATTCCTGGACTATCCATCGCTCAACTTCAAAAAGGTCTGTGGCAGAGACTTTGTACATTTAAATAGGTCTGTGGCAGAGACTGCCCTCTTGCTGATTCGTGTGTCATCCCAGCTGCTAGGCCATGTGAGAGGGGACTATCCGGGTGACCAATACCCACTCTAACATTGAGAGTGGTGAGTGACTTTGAACTTGTACCTTTGTCAACTTTTTGTGGCGAGTGCCTGAACCTTCCCCTACTCTTCTATACCTTCTACTTCTCAAAGTTTACTGCATAAGAAAAATAAAGCCTAACTGTTTGAGGTTTTACATCTGTGTGGACATTGCATTACTACAGACTTTCCTACCCAGACAACGCAGCTGAAGAGGTAACGTGCAAGACCCGCTTCACATAACCCCCTCTGGGAAGCGCTCTCCCAAGGGGGTTACCTTGTGGGCGCGCTCCCGGGTCCTGCATTCTGCATCCATAGCCACCAATTGCAGGACTTAGCCCCGCCCCCCGGCGCCCGCATCATTCGATTTGATTGACAGCAGCGCGAGCCAATGGCTGCGATGCTATCAATCTATCCAATGAAGAGCCGAGAAGCCTGGGCAACGATCGAGCGCGTTCACGATGCGGGACTTTCCAGGGCTCAGGTAAGTAAAACAGGGGGCTGGGGGGGGGGCGGTAATCGTCGGATGTTTTTTCACCTTAATGCATAGGATGCATTAGGGTGAAAAAACATGAACCTTTACAACCCCTTTAAAGTATATTTCCAAAAAAATTGCATTTGGAAAACCGCTGCCCAAATACTGTGTGACATAAAAAATTGTAATGACCGCCATTTTATTCCCTAGGTTGTCTGCTAACAAAAAATATATAATATTTGGGGCCCATTATTTTTCTAGCAAAAAATGCTGATTTTAAGCTTGTAAACATAAAGTGCCAGAAAAGGCTTGGTCTTCAACTAAGCCTGTATGTGGTAATAAGGAATGTCCTTGCTTCTCTTACTTCTGAGCAGCTGTGAAGCCTCCCACCATTATGTGCCAAATATTTGCATGATTCATTTCACTGCTGCTCTTTGATGTCAGATGCAGCCATGTAAAACTGTCAGCAATATACCCCACAACACACAGCCTCCCCGTACCCAGCTTGAGAATTCAGGGAAGTGCAGAACTTGGGTTACTCATAAATTTGTCATTTTATTTGCAAAACTATATCTGAAACGATGATGCTATTTAGTCACAACAATTCTTAATATATGCTGGGTCTCATTCATCTTGGAAAATGTTAGCTGAGGCAAAAGCATGGAAGGCATTGTTAGTCCTGTACTGTGGAAGCTGTGCCCAAAAAAATCGAAGTATTATTCACTAGTATAGCCTGTGGGCTCCCTGAAGCTGATCTCTTCCTCGGTATTGACCTACCATACCTTGTTTTGCACTGTATCATTTTGTGATGGCAGCCATCTTGGTAGAGACAGGGCTTTGCTTCCTTGTGTCAGGGCTGCCCCCTGATGACTGGTGATCTAATGATTGGGTCGATGAATATTCAAGATGTAGTAGGGATGGTGGAGTAATCATAGATCCACAGATTGGAGGAAGCAGCAGCAAAAACCAACAGGTTCTCAGGTACAGCTTCCTGCGCAGCAAGGAGAACAATGAGAAGCACAAAACCTTCTTTTTGGATAAAGTAGGGAAGGATTAGAACCTCTCTCAGGTTTCCATTGTGGGCTGTGTCTCCATTGACTAGAGATCTTCCCTCACTGCCTCTCCCAGGGGACACCTAGGAAAAGAAGATTTGTTTTTTTTATTCAAGCCCACATTGAGGGGCACTAAAACACCAAAGTGAACCAAAAATTGCACGTGAGCACACACACACACAAATAAAAGTGCACTAGGGTGTGTCAGAGTGTCCCCTTATGAAGGGGAATGACCCTTCCCTGACACCTGGGGCACAAGACTCATTACAGATGTAAGCCATAGGGATGAGCTTCGTGTTCGAGTCGAACATACGTTCGACTCGAACATTGGCTGTTCGATCGTTCGACGAAGATCGAACGATTTGGGCCGTTCGCGCCAAATTCGAGTGACGCGAACGGCCCACAATGCACTACGCCATCGCAGTGTCATCCAGGCGCTGTGATTGGCCAAGCATGCACTGTGACCCCGCATGCTTGGCCAATCACAGCGCCGGCAGCGAGGAGAGCAATGATTGGCCACAGGAAGGATGCCTGTGGCCAATTATTGCTGAGGGTGTTTAGTACACGCCCCACACTATAAAAGGCCGCCAGCACGGCGGCCTAGTGTAGTGTGTTCCGGAGCAGGGAAAGAGAAGCATAGGCAGGGACAGTGACATTTATTTTTTTCTTGCTTAACCTGGATTCCTTTAGTTTAGGGAAAGAGAAGGATAGGTAGGGAGAGTGTCAGTGTGTTTTACTGTGCGAATCCTTGTTTCTTGGGACAGGGAAGGACAGTGAGGGAATTCTCCTTGTGCTATAGTGTGCTTTAAAAAAAACATTTTTTCTAGGGACAGAAAACTATAGGTAGGAAGAGTGTCAGTTTCTTTCACTGTGATAATCCTTGTTTCTAGGGACAGGGAAGGAAAGTGAGGGAAATTCTCCTTGTGCTATAGTGTGCTTTAAAAAAACATTTTTTCTAGGGACAGAAAACTATAGGTAGGAAGAGTGTCAGTTTCTTTCACTGTGATAATCCTTGTTTCTAGGGACAGGGAAGGAAAGTGAGGGAAATTCTCCTTGTGCTATAGTGTGCTTTAAAAAAACATTTTTTCTATGGACAGAAAACTATAGGTAGGAAGAGTGTCAGTTTCTTTCACTGTGATAATCCTTGTTTCTAGGGACAAAGAAGGAAAGTGAGGGAAATTCTCCTTGTGCTATAGTGTGCTTTAAAAAAACATTTTTTCTAGGGACAGAAAACTATAGGTAGGAAGAGTGTCAGTTTCTTTCACTGTGATAATCCTTGTTTCTAGGGACAGGGGAGGAAAGTGAGGGAAATTCTCCTTGTGCTATAGTGTGCTTTAAAAAAACATTTTTTCTAGGGACAGAAAACTATAGGAAGGAAGAGTGTCAGTTTCTTTCACTGTGATAATCCTTGTTTCTAGGGACAAAGAAGGAAAGTGAGGGAAATTCTCCTTGTGCTATAGTGTGCTTTAAAAAAACATTTTTTCTAGGGACAGAAAACTATAGGTAGGAAGAGTGTCAGTTTCTTTCACTGTGATAATCCCTGTTTCTAGGGACAAAGAAGGAAAGTGAGGGAAATTCTCCTTGTGCTATAGTGTGCTTTAAAAAAACATTTTTTCTAGGGACAGAAAACTATAGGAAGGAAGAGTGTCAGTTTCTTTCACTGTGATAATCCTTGTTTCTAGGGACAAAGAAGGAAAGTGAGGGAAATTCTCCTTGTGCTATAGTGTGCTTTAAAAAAACATTTTTTCTAGGGACAGAAAACTATAGGAAGGAAGAGTGTCAGTTTCTTTCACTGTGATAATCCTTGTTTCTAGGGACAAAGAAGGAAAGTGAGGGAAATTCTCCTTGTGCTATAGTGTGCTTTAAAAAAACATTTTTTCTAGGGACAGAAAACTATAGGAAGGAAGAGTGTCAGTTTCTTTCACTGTGATAATCCTTGTTTCTAGGGACAAAGAAGGAAAGTGAGGGAAATTCTCCTTGTGCTATAGTGTGCTTTAAAAAAACATTTTTTCTAGGGACAGAAAACTATAGGTAGGAAGAGTGTCAGTTTCTTTCACTGTGATAATCCTTGTTTCTAGGGACAAAGAAGGAAAGTGAGGGAAATTCTCCTTGTGCTATAGTGTGCTTTAAAAAAACATTTTTTCTAGGGACAGAAAACTATAGGTAGGAAGAGTGTCAGTTTCTTTCACTGTGATAATCCCTGTTTCTAGGGACAAAGAAGGAAAGTGAGGGAAATTCTCCTTGTGCTATAGTGTGCTTTAAAAAAACATTTTTTCTAGGGACAGAAAACTATAGGAAGGAAGAGTGTCAGTTTCTTTCACTGTGATAATCCTTGTTTCTAGGGACAAAGAAGGAAAGTGAGGGAAATTCTCCTTGTGCTATAGTGTGCTTTAAAAAAACATTTTTTCTAGGGACAGAAAACTATAGGAAGGAAGAGTGTCAGTTTCTTTCACTGTGATAATCCTTGTTTCTAGGGACAAAGAAGGAAAGTGAGGGAAATTCTCCTTGTGCTATAGTGTGCTTTAAAAAAACATTTTTTCTAGGGACAGAAAACTATAGGAAGGAAGAGTGTCAGTTTCTTTCACTGTGATAATCCTTGTTTCTAGGGACAAAGAAGGAAAGTGAGGGAAATTCTCCTTGTGCTATAGTGTGCTTTAAAAAAACATTTTTTCTAGGGACAGAAAACTATAGGTAGGAAGAGTGTCAGTTTCTTTCACTGTGATAATCCTTGTTTCTAGGGACAAAGAATGAAAGTGAGGGAAATTCTCCTTGTGCTATAGTGTGCTTTAAAAAATTTTTTTTCTAGGGACAGAAAACTATAGGAAGGAAGAGTGTCAGTTTCTTTCACTGTGATAATCCTTGTTTCTAGGGACAAAGAAGGAAAGTGAGGGAAATTCTCCTTGTGCTATAGTGTGCTTTAAAAAAACATTTTTTCTAGGGACAGAAAACTATAGGAAGGAAGAGTGTCAGTTTCTTTCACTGTGATAATCCTTGTTTCTAGGGACAGGGAAGGAAAGTGAGGGAAATTCTCCTTGTGCTATAGTGTGCTTTAAAAAAACATTTTTTCTAAGGACAGAAAACTATAGGTAGGAAGAGTGTCAGTTTCTTTCACTGTGATAATCCTTGTTTCTAGTAGGGATGAGCCGAACACCCCCGGGTTCGGTTCGCACCAGAACCTTCGAACGGACCGAAAGTTCGCGCAAATTTTCGAACCCTATTCGTTATAATGGACGCGAACGTTCGAAATCAAAATTGCTAATTACAACGGCCAATATGCATGTTAATGTTATAAAACAGGTTTGGGGACCCGGGTCCTGCCCCAGGGGACATATATCAATGCAAAAAGAAATTTTAAAAACTAAAGTTTTTTCGGGAGCAGTCATTTTAATGATGCATAAAGTGAAAAAAAAAAAGTGAAATTTTCCTTTAAATATGGTACCTGGGGGGTGTCTAAAGTATGCCTGTGAAGTGGCATGTGTTTCCCGTGTTTAGAACTGTCCTTGCACAAAATGACATTTGTAAAGGAAAAAAAGAAGCCATTTAAAACCACTTGCGGCTTTAATGTCATGTCTTGTCCTGGCCGCCATATGGCTGAAAATCCTTGAGAAAAATGGCATGGCTACCCCATCACCCCCCCCCCCCCCACCCCAGCCCCTTTGGGTCTTGTATGGATACTAAGGGGGACCCCGCACCCAAAATAAAACCCTATACCTACAACCCTATATACTCTGAACAGCAGTATATAGGTGGTGCAAACAAGACATGGACTGTAGGTTTGTTCTTAAGTAGAATCTGAACAGGTACATTATGAAGTGTAGCTACATCCCAAAAAAATCAATTTTTAAGCTTTTTGGAGAACATAGGGAGGGGTTATCACCCCTGTAACATTTGCTGTCTTTGCACATCTGTTCAGAACATGTCACCTCACTTTCCGTCCCAATGACAAATGTTTTTGGAAAAGTGGGGTTTTAATTGAAACAAGGATTGGTGATAAAGCATCAGTAGAGAGGAGATACCTTTTTCCCAAATTAAATCTAACAGGATAGAATTTTCCTTCCTAGGGGTAGATTTCCTCTCACTTCCTGTTTTCTCTTGCCGTTTGCAAGTAGGAGTCGTTTGTAAGTTGGATGTTTGAAAGTAGGGGCCTGCCGTATATACTCTGCAGAAATTTGCCCTATTAGATGTTGGTGTAGCCACAAGACTGGTGGGCACAGGAATGGGCCCTGCTGTGAGTTAATAGATCAAGATTTGTACTTGCATGCACCTGTTGAACCGGGCAGAAAAATTGGGCCTTTGGTGGTGGTGGTGGTGGTGGTGGACGGTGTTGCCACAAGACTGTAAGCCCTCACAGTTACTCTTGGTGGGTGCAGGAATGGGCCCTGCTGTGAGTTATTAGATCAAGATTTGTAATTGCATGCACCTGTTGAACAGGGCAGAAAAATTGGGCCTTTGGTGGTGGTGGTGGTGGTGGACGGTGTTGCCACAAGACTGTAGGCCCTCATAGTTACTCTTGGTGGGCGCAGGAATGGGCCCTGCTGTGAACTATTAGATCAAGATTTGTAATTACACGCCCCTGTTAAACAGGGGCTTAAAAATTGTGCCTTAGGCATTGGTGCTGGTGCCACAACACTGCAACCCCTCACAGATACTGTACTTGGAGCACAGCAGTCACACCTGTTGCGAAGCATCTTTTTAAAAAATTGTAATTACACGCCCCTGTTATACAGGGGCTGAAAAATTGTGCCTTAGGCACTGGTGCTGGTGCCACAACACTGCAACCCCTCACAGATACTGTACTCTGAGCACAGCAATGAGACCTGTTGCAAAGCATTGCCTAAAAATTGTAATTACACGCCCCAACAGGGGCTGAAAAATTGTGCCTTAGGCACTGGTGCTGGTGCCACAACACTGCAACCCCTCACAGATACTGTACTCTGAGCACAGCAGTCACACCTGTTGCGAAGCATCTTTTTAAAAAATTGTAATTACACGCCCCTGTTATACAGGGGCTGAAAAATTGTGCCTTAGGCACTGGTGTGGTGGCATGGATCATTGAGGAGGAGGAAGAGGATAGTCAGTGAACATAACAGGACAGTCACTCAGCATCAGCATAGGCAGTCTTGAAGGGATGTGACATTATAAATTATTCCGTTATATCCGCTTCAGGTGTCTGGTAGCTGGTGGTGATCCAAGACTGATTCATTTTTATGAAGGTCAGTCGATCAACCGAGTCGGTGGACAGGCGCACCCTATGATCGGTGACAAATCCTCCAGCAGCACTGAATGTGCGTTCGGAAAGAACGCTGGATGCAGGACAGGCCAGTAGCTCAATTGCATACTGTGCAAGCTCTGGCCAGTGATCCATCCTCAGGACCCAGTAAGCCAGAGGATTTTCGGTGGGAAAGGTGTCCAAGTCTGACCTTGCCCCTAGGTATTCCTGCACCATGTATATCAGACGCTGGCGATGGTTGCTGGAACCGATCATACCTTGGGGCTGCGGACTAAAAAATTGTCTGAACGCATCGGTCAGACGTCCACCTTCCCCACCGCTCCTTCTGCTACTGACCGAAGCCTCAGCAACTTGTCGTCCAGGACCAGGAGTTTGTAACCTCCCAGTTTCTGGGAACGCGTTGCACAGACCTTTCTGCAAGGCCTCCCTGAGATGTCTCATCCTCTGCTCCCTCTGCGACGGCAAGATAAGGTCCGCAACCTTACCCTTGTACCGTGGATCAAGGAGAGTGGCCAGCCAGTAATGGTCACTCTCCTTGATCCGAAGAACACGAGGATCCTTCCGCAGGCTTTGCAGGATCAGGGAGGCCATGCAGCGTAGGTTAGCTGAGGCATTCGGTCCGGAGTCTTCTGGGTCACTGAGGATGACATGATCGCCAGCCACCTCCTCCCAGCCACGTACAAGTCCACTGGTTTGTTGGGACTGTACATCATCCCTAAAAGACTGCTGCTGCTGATGCTGAGTGCCAGGCTCCACCTCCATGCTCACACAATCCTCCTCCTCCTCCTCCTCCTCCTCCTCTTCCTGTGTGATGGGTGGGACAGAAGGAACATTGTCTGGATAAAGGGGGCCTTGAGAGACAAGGAAGTCCTCCTCTTCCTGCCTCTGTTCTGCCTCAAGTGCCCTGTCCATTATCCCACGCAGCGTATGCTCCAACAGGTGGACAAGAGGTACAGTGTCACTGATGCATGCACTGTCACTGCTCACCATCCTCGTGGCCTCCTCAAATGGTGAGAGGACAGTGCATGCATCCCTGATCATGCTCCACTGGCGTGGGGAAAAAAAGCCAAGCTCCCCTGACCCTGTCCTGGTGCCGTAGTCGCAAAGGTACTCATTGATGGCCCTCTGCTGCGTGTGCAGTCGCTGCAGCATGGCCAACGTTGAGTTCCACCTGGTGGGCATGTCACATATTAGGCGGTTCTTGGGCAGGTTCAGCTCCTTTTGCAGCTCAGTCAGCCGAGCACTGGCATTATAAGATCGGCGGAAATGCACACAGACTTTCCTGGCCTGCCTCAGGACATCCTGTAAGCCTGGGAACCTGCCCAAGAACCGCTGCACCACCAGGTTGAGGACGTGAGCCATACAGGGCACATGGGTGAGCTGCCCCTGTCGCAGGGCGGAGAGGAGGTTGGTGCCATTATCAGAAACGACCATTCCTGGCTTAAGCTGGCGTGGCGTCAACCACCTCTCGGCCTGCCCCTGCAGAGCTGCCAGAACCTCTGGCCCAGTGTGGCTCCTGTCCCCCAAACACACCAGCGCAAGCACGGCATGGCATCTTTTTGCCTGCGTACTCGCGTAGCCCCTTGTACGCCTACGGAGCACCGCTGGTTCCGAGGACAGAGCACTCGAAGAGGACATGGAGGAAGAAGAAGAGGAGGGGGTGGAGGAGAGAGGTGTGTCACAACCAGTAGTAGCATTTTGGAGGCGTGGTGGCGGAACAACCTCCAACACTACTGCACCTTGTCCTGCATCCCTCCCAGCTACCAATAGAGTGACCCAATGGGCCGTGAAAGAAAGATAACGTCCCTGTCCATGCCTGCTGGACCATGAGTCAGCGGTAATATGCACCTTACCGCTGACCGCCCTGTCCAGCGAGGCATGGACATTGCCTTCCACATGCCAGTAGAGAGACGGAATCGCCTTCCGTGAGAAAAAGTGGCGTTTGGGAACCTGCCACTGAGGAACCGCACATTGAACAAACTCACGGAAGGGGGCCGAGTCTATCAACTGAAAAGGCAGCAGTTGAAGTGCTAGCAATTTAGCCAAGCTAGCATTCAACCGCTGGGCATGTGGATGGCTGGGAGTATACTTCTTTCGACGGTCCAGCAGCTGGGGCAGGGAAATTTGCCTGCTACAATCGGACGTCGGTGTACTGCAAGTACTTGGTTGTGACACACCTAATTCTACACCTTCAGTCCTCTCAGAGCAGCTTTCAGAGAGGACTGAAGATATAGTGGGGATGGAGATCCCAGCTGATGAGGAGCAAGGAGAGGTCCGCTTTGTTCTTTGGTGTGGGTCTTTTATGTGTGCTTGCCAACGAGCTGCATGGCAGGTCGACATATGTCTGCTCATGCTTGTGGTGCCCAAGCGGCTGATGTTTTGGCCACGCGAGATACGCTTGAGACAAATATTGCAAATAGCAGTGGTGCGATCTGATGCACTCGTCTCAAAAAAGGCCCACACCAAAGAACTTTTGTGATAACGTGCAGAGGCAGCGCCCTGCACAGGCGGAGCTCTGCGGTGTGGTACAGTTGCTGTGCTGGCCTCTAGCTGGCCTCCAGGGGGCATCCTGCCTCGTTGGACATGTGACGCTGCATCCTCCTCCTCCTCCTCCTCTCTCCCTTCAGGCACCCACGTGGAGTCAGTGACCTCATCATCCCCTCCCTCTTCACCACTAGAGCAAACCTGGCAGTAAGCTGCAGCTGGTGGAACACTACTGCCAGATTGCTGTCCTTCAGCATCCCCTCTCTCTGCGCGCACACTACTGACTTCCTCAAGCTGGGTATCATCATCCGAGCCTTCGAATCGTTGGGCATCCTCCTGGAGCATGTACCCAACACTGTGCTCAAACAGTTCGGGGGACTCCTCAGGAGGACATGGTGGGTCTAGGGAAGGGGTGGCTGATGATGCCATTGAGTACGCGTTGGCAGCTGCTCTGCCAGTACCCTGAGCCTGGGTGAGAGAGGATGAGGAGGATGAGGAGGGCTTGGTCATCCATTCTACCAAGCCTTCGGCATGATGCTGCTCCACATGTCCAGCTGCCGAAAACAAAGACAAGCGTTTCCCATGGCCACGTGCTGATGACGATGCACGACCACGTCCACGGCCAGCACTGTTGTCTCTAGAAACAGAGCCTGCCTGCCCTGTGTTCTTGCCTCGGCACGCTCTGCCTCTCCTTGGCGGTCTTCCAGCCATTGTAGTCGGTAGTGTATATAGTATAAAAAATAGAACTCCTATGTGTGCTCACAACACACTGTAGGTCCTATGGGTGCTGACACTAACACACTATAGGTACTATGTGTGCTGCTGACAAGAAAATATAGGAGCTCTGTTTGCTGCCACTAACACACTAGAAGTCCTATTGGTGCTTCTGAGATGAAAATATAGGAGCTCTGTGTGATGCCACTAACACACTAGAAGTCCTATGGGTGCTGCTGAGAAGAAAATATAGGAGCTCTGTTTGCTGCAACTAACACACTAGAAGTCCTATGGGTGCTGCTGAGAAGAAAATATAGGAGCTCTGTTTGCTGCCACTAACACACTAGAAGTCCTATGGGTGCTGCTGAGAAGAAAATATAGGAGCTCTGTTTGCTGCCACTAACACACTAGAAGTCCTATGGGTGCTGCTGAGAAGAAAATATAGGAGCTCTGTTTGCTGCCACTAACACACTAGAAGTCCTATGGGTGCTGCTGAGAAGAAAATATAGGAGCTCTGTTTGCTGCCACTAACACACTAGAAGTCCTATGGGTGCTGCTGAGAAGAAAATATAGGAGCTCTGTTTGCTGCCACTAACACACTAGAAGTCCTATGGGTGCTGCTGAGAAGAAAATATAGGAGCTCTGTTTGCTGCCACTAACACACTAGAAGTCCTATGGGTGCTGCTGAGAAGAAAATATAGGAGCTCTGTGTGATGCCACTAACACACTAGAAGTCCTATGGGTGCTGCTGAGAAGAAAATATAGGAGCTCTGTTTGCTGCCACTAACACACTAGAAGTCCTATGGGTGCTGCTGAGAAGAAAATATAGGAGCTCTGTTTGCTGCCACTAACACACTAGAAGTCCTATGGGTGCTGCTGAGAAGAAAATATAGGAGCTCTGTTTGCTGCCACTAACACACTAGAAGTCCTATGGGTGCTGCTGAGAAGAAAATATAGGAGCTCTGTTTGCTGCCACTAACACACTAGAAGTCCTATGGGTGCTGCTGAGAAGAAAATATAGGAGCTCTGTTTGCTGCCACTAACACACTAGAAGTCCTATGGGTGCTGCTGAGAAGAAAATATAGGAGCTCTGTGTGATGCCACTAACACACTAGAAGTCCTATGGGTGCTGCTGAGAAGAAAATATAGGAGCTCTGTTTGCTGCCACTAACACACTAGAAGTCCTATGGGTGCTGCTGAGAAGAAAATATAGGAGCTCTGTTTGCTGCCACTAACACACTAGAAGTCCTATGGGTGCTGCTGAGATGAAAATATAGGAACTCTGTGTGATGCCACTAACACATTAGAAGTCCTATGGGTGCTGCTGAGAAGAAAATATAGGAGCTCTGTTTGCTGCCACTAACACACTAGAAGTCCTATGGGTGCTGCTGAGAAGAAAATATAGGAGCTCTGTGTGATGCCACTAACACACTAGAAGTCCTATGGGTGCTGCTGAGAAGAAAATATAGGAGCTCTGTTTGCTGCCACTAACACACTAGAAGTCCTATGGGTGCTGCTGAGAAGAAAATATAGGAGCTCTGTTTGCTGCCACTAACACACTAGAAGTCCTATGGGTGCTGCTGAGAAGAAAATATAGGAGCTCTGTTTGCTGCCACTAACACACTAGAAGTCCTATGGGTGCTGCTGAGAAGAAAATATAGGAGCTCTGTTTGCTGCCACTAACACACTAGAAGTCCTATGGGTGCTGCTGAGAAGAAAATATAGGAGCTCTGTTTGCTGCCACTAACACACTAGAAGTCCTATGGGTGCTGCTGAGAAGAAAATATAGGAGCTCTGTGTGATGCCACTAACACACTAGAAGTCCTATGGGTGCTGCTGAGAAGAAAATATAGGAGCTCTGTTTGCTGCCACTAACACACTAGAAGTCCTATGGGTGCTGTTGGGGTGCAATGCTGTGCTAACAGCACTGCGGTTGGTACTACTGCAATACTGTACTAACAGTAAGCACGCACCAGACTAATCCCCAGCAGCAGCTAATAACACACTAACTGTGCAATCAGCAGCAATGAACGATCAATGACTTAGGTAGCAATGGTTTAGCAAAGAAATAGCCAATGGTTTAGCAAAGAAGAGCAAATCTTTCAGTATCAAGCAAAGACAGAATCAGCAGACTAATCTCTCCTAAAGCCGGAACTCATGTGACCGGGGCCGATGGCGTGGCGGCCTTTTAAATGGTGGGGCGTGTACTAAAGCCCCTGAGCTGTAATTGGCTACAGCCGTCCTGCCTGTAGCCAATTATTGCTCTCCGAGTTTCGGGCGCTGTGATTGGCCAAGCATGCGGGGTCACAGTGCATGCTTGGCCAATCATCAGCCAGCAATGCACTGCGCCGGCCGCGCCGGCCGCAATGCATTGCGGGGCCGCTCGCATCACACGAATGTGATGCGAACGGCCCAAATAGTTCTGGGCTCGACGAGCGAGCAAACGCCCGATGCTCGATTCGAACATGGGTTCGAATCGAGCACCGGGCCCATCCCTAGTTTCTAGGGACAAAGAAGGAAAGTGAGGGAAATTCTCCTTGTGCTATAGTGTGCTTTAAAAAAACATTTTTTCTAGGGACAGAAAACTATAGGTAGGAAGAGTGTCAGTTTCTTTCACTGTGATAATCCTTGTTTCTAGGGACAGGGAAGGAAAGTGAGGGAAATTCTCCTTGTGCTATAGTGTGCTTTAAAAAAACATTTTTTCTAGGGACAGAAAACTATAGGAAGGAAGAGTGTCAGTTTCTTTCACTGTGATAATCCTTGTTTCTAGGGACAAAGAAGGAAAGTGAGGGAAATTCTCCTTGTGCTATAGTGTGCTTTAAAAAAACATTTTTTCTAGGGACAGAAAACTATAGGTAGGAAGAGTGTCAGTTTCTTTCACTGTGATAATCCTTGTTTCTAGGGACAAAGAAGGAAAGTGAGGGAAATTCTCCTTGTGCTATAGTGTGCTTTAAAGAAACATTTTTTCTAGGGACAGAAAACTATAGGAAGGAAGAGTGTCAGTTTCTTTCACTGTGCGAATCCTTGTTTCTAGGGACAAAGAAGGAAAGTGAGGGAAATTCTCCTTGTGCTATAGTGTGCTTTAAAAAAACATTTTTTCTAGGGACAGAAAACTATAGGTAGGAAGAGTGTCAGTTTCTTTCACTGTGATAATCCTTGTTTCTAGGGACAGGGAAGGAAAGTGAGGGAAATTCTCCTTGTGCTATAGTGTGCTTTAAAAAAACATTTTTTCTAGGGACAGAAAACTATAGGTAGGAAGAGTGTCAGTATCTTTCACTGTGATAATCCTTGTTTCTAGGGACAAAGAAGGAAAGTGAGGGAAATTCTCCTTGTGCTATAGTGTGCTTTAAAAAAACATTTTTTCTAGGGACAGAAAACTATAGGTAGGAAGAGTGTCAGTTTCTTTCACTGTGATAATCCTTGTTTCTAGGGACAGGGAAGGAAAGTGAGGGAAATTCTCCTTGTGCTATAGTGTGCTTTAAAAAAACATTTTTTCTAGGGACAGAAAACTATAGGAAGGAAGAGTGTCAGTTTCTTTCACTGTGATAATCCTTGTTTCTAGGGACAAAGAAGGAAAGTGAGGGAAATTCTCCTTGTGCTATAGTGTGCTTTAAAAAAACATTTTTTCTAGGGACAGAAAACTATAGGTAGGAAGAGTGTCAGTTTCTTTCACTGTGATAATCCTTGTTTCTAGGGACAAAGAAGGAAAGTGAGGGAAATTCTCCTTGTGCTATAGTGTGCTTTAAAAAAACATTTTTTCTAGGGACAGAAAACTATAGGAAGGAAGAGTGTCAGTTTCTTTCACTGTGATAATCCTTGTTTCTAGGGACAGGGAAGGAAAGTGAGGGAAATTCTCCTTGTGCTATAGTGTGCTTTAAAAAAACATTTTTTTCTAGGGACAGAAAACTATAGGTAGGAAGAGTGTCAGTTTCTTTCACTGTGATAATCCTTGTTTCTAGGGACAAAGAAGGAAAGTGAGGGAAATTCTCCTTGTGCTATAGTGTGCTTTAAAAAAAAATTTTTCTAGGGACAGAAAACTATAGGTAGGAAGAGTGTCAGTTTCTTTCACTGTGATAATCCTTGTTTCTAGGGACAGGGAAGGACAGTGAGGGAAATTCTCCTTGTGCTATAGTGTGCTAAAGCATTCCTCATCAACCATCTTTGAAATCCTTGTTTTTTTGGACAGTCAGGGAAATTGTCGTTGTGCTATTCTGTGCAAAAGCAATCATCCTCAACCATATTTAGAAATCCTTAAGTAAAGGGACAGAGAAGGACACCTGAAGGTAGCCCTTATTGCTTTTTTCCCATTTCCCTGCAGGCCATCTATTAGAATGTCTGGAAGGCAAACAAGGAGAGGCAGACAGTCAGGAGGCAATAAAAGAGGGCAAGCAGGCTCTGTGTCTGGGGGCAACAGTGCTGGTCGTGGACGCGGTGCATTGTCATCAGCACATGGCCATGGGACACGCTTGTCCTTCTTTTCGGCAGCTGGACATGTTGAGCCACATCATGCCGAAGACTTGGTAGAGTGGATGACCAAGCCCTCCTCCTCCTCCTCATCCTCTCTCACCCAGGCTCAGGGTACTGGAAAAGCAGCTGCCAAAGCGTCCTCTTCCCTGGTATCAATGTCAGACTCATCATCAGTCACTCCTTCCCTAGACCCACCATGTCCTCCTCCTGAGGAGTCCCCCGAACTGTTTGAGCACAGTGTTGGGTACATGCTCCAGGAGGATGCCCAGCGTTTCGAAGGGTCTGATGATGAAACCCAGCTACAGGAAGGCAGTAGCGTGAGAGCAGACAGAGGGGATGCTCAAGAAGGACACCAATCTGGCAGTCATGTTCCAGCAGCTGCAGCATACTGCCAGATTGGCTCCAGTGATGAGGAGGGAGGGGATGATGAGGTCACTGACTCCACGTGGGTGCCTAATAGGAGAGAGGAGGAGGAGGAGGAGGAGGCACATCTCCAACGAGGCAGGATGCCCTTTGGTGGCCAGCGTAAGGGCAGTACACCGACGGAATCACACCGCAGAGCTCCGCCTGTGCAGGGCGCTGCCTCTGCCCGTCATTCAAAAAGTTCTTTGGTGTGGGCCTTTTTTGAGGCTAGTGCATCAGATCGCACAGCTGCTGTTTGCAACATATGTCTCAAGCGTATATCGCGTGGCCAAAACATCAGCCGCTTGGGTACCACATGCCTGACCAGACATATGTTGACCTGCCATGCAGCTCGTTGGCAAGCCTACCTCAAAGACCCACACCAAAGAACAAAGCGGACCTCTCCTTGCACCGCATCAGCTGGGATCTCCAACCCCACTATAACTTCAGTCCTCTCTGAAAAATGCACTGAGAGGAATGAAGGTGTAGAATTAGGTGTGTCACAGCCAAGTACTTGCGGCCACTCTGCTAGCAGTACACCGACGTCCGATTCTAGCAGGCAAATTTCCCTGCCCCAGCTGCTGGACCGTCGAAAGAAGTTCACTCCCAGCCATCCACATGCCCAGCGGTTGAATGCTAGCTTGGCTAAATTGCTAGCGCTTCAACTGCTGCCTTTTCAGTTGGTAGACTCGGCCCCCTTCCGTGAGTTTGTGCAATGTGCGGTTCCTCAGTGGCAGGTTCCCAAACGCTACTTTTTCTCACGGAAGGCTATTCCGGCTCTCTACCGGCATGTGGAAGGCAATGTCTTGGCCTCGCTGGACAGGGCGGTCAGCGGTAAGGTGCATATTACCGCTGACTCATGGTCCAGCAGGCATGGACAGGGACGTTACCTTTCTTTCACGGCACATTGGGTCACTCTTTTGGCAGCTGGGAAGGATGCAGGACAAGGTGCAGTAGTGTTGGAGGTTGTTCCACCGCCACGCCTCCAAAATGCTACTACTGGTTGTGACACACCTCTCTCCTCCACCCCCTCCTCTTCTTCTTCCTCCATGGCCTCTTCCTGTGGTTTGTCCTCGGAACCAGCGGTGCTCCGTAGGCGTTCAAGGGGCTACGCAAGTACGCAGGCAAAAAGATGCCATGCCGTGCTTGCGCTGGTGTGTTTGGGGGACAGAAGCCACACTGGGGCAGAGGTCCTGTCTGCTCTGCAGGGCCAGGCCGAGAGGTGGTTGACGCCACACCAGCTTAAGCCAGGAATGGTGGTTTGCGACAATGGCACCAACCTCCTCTCCGCCCTCCGACAGGGACAACTGACCCATGTGCCCTGTGTGGCTCACGTCCTTAACCTGGTGGTGCAGCGGTTCTTGGGCAGGTACCCGGGCTTACAGGATGTCCTGAGGCAGGCCAGGAAAGTCTGTGTGCATTTCTGCAGATCTTATAATGCCAGTGCTCGCCTGGCTGAGCTGCAAAAGGAGTTGAACCTGCCCAAGAACCGCCTTATATGTGACATGCCCACCAGGTGGAACTCAACGTTGGCCATGCTGCAGCGGCTGCACACGCAGCAGAGGGCCATCAATGAGTACCTGTGCGACTACGGCACCAGGACAGGGTCAGGGGAGCTTGTTTTTTTTTCTCCACGCCAGTGGGGCATGATCAGGGATGCATGCACTGTCCTGGCACCATTTGAGAAGGCCACGAGGATGGTGAGCAGTGACAGTGCATGCATCAGTGACACTGTACCTCTTGTCCACCTGTTGGAGCACACGCTGCGTGGAATAATGGACAGGGCACTTGAGGCAGAACAGAGGCAGGAAGAGGAGGACTTCCTTGCCTCTCAAGGCCCCCTTTACCCAGACAGTGTTCCTTCTGTCCCACCCATCGCACAGGAAGAGGAGGAGGAGGAGGAGGAGGATTGTGTCAGCATGGAGGTGGAGGCTGGCACTCAGCATCATCAGCATGCAGTCTTTTAGGGATGATTTACAGTCCCAAGAAACCAGTGGACTTGTACGTGGCTGGGAGGAGGTGGCTGCGGATCATGTCGTCCTTAGTGACCCAGAGGACTCCGGAGCGAATGCCTCAGCAAACCTACGCTGCATGGCCTCCCTGATCCTGCAAAGTCTGCGGAAGGATCCTCGTATTCTTCGGATCAAGGAGAGGGACCATTACTGGCTGGCCACTCTCCTTGATCCACGGTACAAGGGTAAGGTTGCGGACCTTATGTTACCGTCGCAGAGGGAGCAGAGGATGAGACAACTCCGGGAGGCCTTGCAGAAAGGTCTGTGCAATGCGTTCCCAGAGACTGGGAGGTTACAAACTCCTGGTCCTGGACAACGAGTTGCTGAGGCTTCGGCCAGTCAAAGAAGGAGCGGTGGGGAAGGTGGCCGTCTGACCGATGCGTTCAGACAATTCTTTAGTCTGCAGCCCCAAAGTATGATCGGTTCCAGCAACCATCGCCAGCGTCTGATAAACATGGTGCAGGAATATCTAGGGGCAAGGTCAGACTTGGACACCTTCCCCACCGAAAATCCTCTGGCTTACTGGGTCTTGAGGATGGATCACTGGCCAGAGCTTGCACAGTATGCAATTGAGCTACTGGCCTGTCCTGCATCCAGCGTTCTTTCGGAACGCACATTCAGTGCTGCTGGAGGATTTGTCACGGATCACAGGGTGCGCCTGTCCACCGACTCGGTTGATCGACTGACTTTCATCAAGATGAACCAGTCTTGGATCACCACCAGCTACCACACACCTGATGCTGATATAACAGACTAATTGATTTTAACATGTCACATCCCTTCAAGACTGATGCTGATGCTGAGTGCCTGTGCTGTTATGTTGACTGGCTATCCTCCTCCTCCGAGTCCTCAATGATACGATTGATGATGATAGCTTGGAAGATCATTTTTGTTTATGGGTGCCGCCACCAGTGGCTAAGGCCCAATTTTTCAGCCCCTGTTTTACAGGGGCGTGTAATTACAATTTTTTTAGCAATAATTTGCCATAGGGCTCATTGCTGTGCTCCAAGTACAGTATCTGTGAGGGGTTGGAGTGTTGTGGCACCAGTGCCTAAGGCCCAATTTTTCAGCCCCTGTTTAACAGGGGCGTGTCATTACAATTTTTGAAGCAATACTTTGCAACAGGGCTCATTGCTGTGCTCCAAGTACAGTATCTGTGAGGGGTTGTAGTGTTGTGCCACCAGTGCCTAAGGCCCAATTTTTCAGCCCCTGTTCAACAGGGGCATGTAATTACAATTCTTGATCTAATAATTCACAGCAGGGCCCATTGCTGCACCCACCAAGAGTAACTCTGAGGGCTTACAGTGTTGTGGCAACGCCACCACCACCACCACCACGAAAGGCCCAATTTTTCAGCCCCTGTTCAAAAGGGGCATGTAATTACAATTCTTGATCTAATAATTCACAGCAGGGCCCATTCCTGCACCCACCAAGAGTAACTCTGAGGGCTTACAGTGTTGTGGCACCAGCACCACCATCAAAGGCCCAATTTTTACTACCACTGTTCAACAATTATATGTAATTACAATTCCTGATATAATAGTTGACAGCAGGGCGTTCCAGCACCAACCAAGAGTAACTGTGAGTGCTTACAGTGTTGTGCCAACACCAACAACTAAGGGGCCTATTTCTGCAGAGTATATACGGCAGGTCCCTACTTTCAAACATCCAACTTACAAACGACTCCTACTTGCAAACGCAAGTAGACAACAGTAAGTGAGAGGAAATCTACCCCTAGGAAGGAAAATTCTCTCCTGTAAGAATTAATATGGGAGAAAGGTGTCTCCTCTGTACTGATGCTTTATCACCAATCCTTGTTTCAAGAAAAACACCACATTTCAAAAACAGTTGTCATTGGGACGGAAAGTGAGGTGAAATGTTCTGAACAGGGGCACAGACAGCAAAACAAATGTTACAGGGGTGATAACCCTTACCTATGTTTTCCAAAAAGTTTAAAAATAGATTTTTGGGCTGGAGCTACACTTAAACAATGTACCTGTTCAAAATTACAAACAGATTCTACATAAGAACAAACCTACAGTCCCTGTCTTGTATGCACCGCCTGTATACGGCTGTTCAGAGTATATAGGGCCTTTTTTATTTTATGTGCGGGGTTCCCCTTAATATCCATACAAGACCCAAAGGGGCTGGTAATGGGCTGGGGTAGGGGGGGGGGGGTCATGGGGTAGCTATGCCATTTTTCTTAAAGATTTTCATCCATATTACCGGGACCAGACATTACATTAAAGCCGCAAGCAGTTTTAAATGGCTTTTTTTTCCTTTAGAAGTGTCATTTTGTGCAGGGACAGTTCTAAACACGGGAAACACGTGGCACTTCACAGGCATACTTTAGACACCCCCCAGGTACGATATTTAAAGGAATATTTGACTTTTTTTTTTTCACTTTATGCATCATTAAAATGACTGCTCCCGAAAAACGACCGTTTTTAAAACTTCTTTTTGCATTGATACATGTCCCCTGGTGCACAACCTGGGTTCCCAAACCCTTTTTAGGACAATAACATGCATAATAGTCGTTATAATTAGCACTTTAGAATTCGAACGTTCGCATCCATTGTATTTAATAGGGTTCTAATGTTCGTGCGAACTTTCGGTCCGTTCGCGGGTTCTGGTGCGAACCGAACCCGGGGGTGTTCGGCTCATCACTAGTAAGCCACAAGTAGGTTCACATAGCCAAAAGGCCCAGTGGACCCCGTTCCTCATTATCAGCCAAAGTCAACCAACAAGTTGACTTGCCTAATGAAAGGGGCCCTGGGTGGCTCTGAAACGTTGCTGTATGTTTACTATGTGACCACGAAAATAAAGCTTTGTGCCCTTTTGAGGAATCCTTGGTGTGCTGGTGACATTTCTTCACTCTGATTGTCCCGAAGAGAGACCTTCCCAAGGCAAATGCCATTCAGATCCCTAGCCCAATCCATCCCTATATATGGGCTCTTTAACTAAACTGATTTTCAGTTTTATGCTAATTCTCAAAATGATTCTACGGCTGGGAATTGGGTGTTCTTCAAAGCACAATCTTCAATAAAATGTGTCCGCAGCGCCATAAGTAAAGTGTTACAGTGTCTGGAAAGTCAGCCAGGCCTATGTTCCAGAATATAGCTGAATACTCATAGAGATTTGGAATGCAAATCTGAGGCCAGCACATCTGATAGAAGAATCATTCCCCTAACACGACTTCCTAAAGTGAGATACAAAGTAAAACAATGTCAATGCCTGAGATCAACCTGTGCTGAGAATCCCAGCATAGCTGTTTGGGTGAGATTGTCTCTTCAGGCGGTTAGTGACGTCAGCAGTTTTTCTCTAACGTGGGAAAATCTCTTTGATTTACAGTAAGTTATGGGTGAGTGTAGAATTTTTATTGCACCAAGAAACAGTTATTCCAGATAGAGTATCTGTCTTCAATTTTCTTTTTCACAAAACTTGTTCTCCTTTTCATATCTCATCCACTATAGCTTCTGTTTCTCTTCCTAACACTCAATCCTGCTACTTCTCCTTTCTGTCCAGTGTTGTAGCTTGAAACGTTGGAGCCCCAATACAAAATATAGACTAGGGTCCCTGAACTTCTGTTTTGTACCCACCAAGGCAGAACATCCCCAGCTCTTATAATTCTCCCCACAAATAAGGCCGGCCATAGACAGTTCGAATCTTGGTCGGTTCAGCAGGTTGTGTGGGCAGGTTGAATGTAGTAAGTTTATCGATCGATCAACTTGGGTACAACCAGCCTGCCGGATTCACTTGTGATTATCGCTAGTGGCTTCTATAGCCGCTAGCATTACACATTGTCTTCTCCCTTGCGGGGACATCCTATTACCCCTTAAAAAGGCCAAAGAAGTAAATTACAAGAAGTGGCTCCCATAGACTTTAACAGAGAATTATGGCCAAAGCTTTTATGGGAATACTTCCCTTCTGGGTCACAGGGGTACACTTACATTTGCATTCCCGCTGTTAGCTGACATCATAGAGCCACTTCAACTCTGGATGGATCACGACCATATTGTCGGGATCCATCCAGCTGCCCGATTGACAACTGGTTCCAGTTCTCAGCAACTGAGATCCGAAGCCAGGTGCAACCACCCCCTTACCATCCTGGCGCTCTAGTCAGTGCTGGAGGGGAAGAGCGGAGAGCCGTGGCTGACAGTCATCGCTCTCAACTCCGAGAATTTATCATATGTGATTACTCTGGCTTAGAGTTGGTGGGGGTCAGCTGCAGCATCAGACCAATGGCAATGGGAGTTGCTGCTATGGTCAGCGTTTGCAGCAGCCTTTGCGGTATGGCTGCATAGCTCTAATTATTGGGTATGTTTTAAAGCAGGGCTTTTTTTCTCAGAGAATAGGTGCAGGAACTCCCCCCTTCTGAGTGGCCCTTCGTTTCCGCTCCTTACCCACCTCTGAGCATTGTCCCTTCCTTCCACCTCCTACCCACCTCCCAGTACCAACCCTTTTAGAGAATAAAGAACCAAGTATCATCTTGTGCTACTAAGTGATTTGCACTGAATTTATTAATTATAACAAGAAAGACAGTAAAATAGAGTGCAGTAAGCAACAATAGACCCCACCCTAGCAACAGTAGACCCCCCAGCAACTATAGAACTCAATCCAGCAACAATAGATCCCCCACACAATAGACTTCCCCCCAGCAACAATGGATGCCCTGCAACAAAATACCACCCCAGCAACAATAGACCCCCAGCAGCCAGAATCAATAGACCCTCCAGGAGCCAGCAACAATAGACCTCTCCCTCAACAGTAGATCCCTCCCAGCAACAATTGACCCCCCAGCAACATAACACCCCCCATCACCAACAATAAAGCTACCCAGCAACAATAGACCTCCATACAAAAATAGATTCCCCAGCAGCCAGCATCAATAGACCCTTCAGCACACCCCAGATCTCCTTGCTATTACATACATTCATGGCTAGAGGTGCTGGAACTGCGTTCCCCCGCATTCCCCCTGAAAAAAAGCCCTGGTTTAAAGGGGTCCGAGCCTCCTACACTGCACATGTATGCCACACAGCCTTTGTATCCTCTAAATACTTCTTAATCGCTTTGCCACAAGTAACAGTCTCAAATACACAAAAAATCCCAAGACAAAACATTTTTTTATAAATACAATTCTTCCAATGTATAGGCTTTTCTGTCTAAACTAACCTTAAAATAGAACCTAAATCACTTGGTGGCTACATAGAAACCAGCCACTGTTAAGACAATGGTTCAGGGGTATATGTACAGCACAGTTAACTGAGTGCAGCAGTTGGGATTATGTACAACAATGCCCATTGCTAGTCAAGTCAGTGGTAAGAAAAAAATTCCATGATATGGATAACCAGAAAGAGAAAAAAAATGCCTTGGCGTCAGTGGTCAGTGAAAGGATAAAAATGCTCTGGGGTCAATGGTCAGGTTGCAAAAAGAAACAGACACCGGTGTTTATTGGGAGTAAAATATGGAAGGAAAAAATGCTCACCATCAGTGGTCAGTGGGAGGATAGAGTCCTCCTCATTTTCTCCTTATACTCTCAGCCTGACTGTCCCAGGCCCTCTCCTTTAATTTATTGGATTTTTAATCATGGAAACTCAGCTTCACATATAGGAATTACTTAGAATGGGCTGCATGCACATATAGTCACCCTAGGATTGCCCATCCCTCCAACCTGACATCCACCTATCAAGGCATTTTATTATGCTAGATGTATCACTCTCCTAGTGTAGAGCAGGCTGATATGTAAATTTTGTTTGGCTTAATCAGAGGTTGATTATTTAGATGCTCTGTTACTTCCCCCCCCCCCCCTGTTTTCTAGAGGATCCAAGAATCATAGTAGGAGGAAGGACAGGGCATGCAGACCAAATATTTATGGTACTCTAGCCAATCCCTGGGGAGGTGTGCCCAGTATGTGGCTGGGGAGCCATAAGTAGTCTGAGGCCCAGGTACCAGTGTGCAGTGTTCCTAGTTCCAGACCTGCAGAAGGAGACCCATGTGAGGGGGCTCTGCTTCCTGGTGCAGGAGCCTAAAGAAAGTCTTGAGGAAGACATTGAGGTCCCAGCTAGGCTTTCAAATCCGTGTCTGGGGATCTAGTTGGGTCTGGAGAAGCTCACTGGAGAGAGCCAGGAGGTCCAGTCCAGTTGTCCTATGGTGGGTCTACATCTTCATCATTAGGAAGAGCCTGGTGGATATTGACAGGAGGCAACAGATGATCCTTTGGGTAGATGACCCCAGTGCTGAAGAATAGTAACTGTGTGTGGCTTTTAACTCTAAAAGGAATACAGGTGACCAACAGCATAAGAGACCCAGCTGGACATTCAGTTTGCGCAGTGCAGCCAGCAGTTTGTGAGGTGCAGACAGAAGTTTTGCAGTTCATTGGGGTGGAAGAGTGCTGAAAATGCAGTGTGCCAGGCTGTGTGTGCTCTAAAGGGGAAATAGGACCAAAGTCACCAGCGGCTCCTATGGGGGGTGAGCTATATGTATAGAAATCACAAGACAATTCAGCGGCTCCTCTGGGGGTAGCGCTACATATACAGCACAAGTAGCTCTACCCCCAGAGGAGCTGCTGAATGGTCTTCTGATTTCTCTGCACACCTGAAGAGGACACACCTCTCTCACTCAGCACTTACTGGCACACCTTGATATATTTCAAAGAATTTATTAGCCTAAGTATAGCCTAAAAGAAGAGAGGATTAGCAAGTGTACTTATACAAGCAATCAGTATTATAATAAGGTTACTCTGAGAGATATGGTTAACCACTTAAGGCCCGCCGCACAACGATGTACGTCGACAGAATGGCACGGACAGGCACAAGGGCGTACAGGTACGCCCCCTTTAAGAACCCGTCCGTGGGTCGCACGCGCGCCACCGGCGGCACGCTCGCAACCTGGTCCGAAGCTCCATGACTGCGCCCGCGGGACACGCGGACCCGATCGCCGCCGGTGTCCCGCGATCGGGTCATAGAGCTGAAGAACGGGGAGAGGTAAGTGTAAACAAACCTTTCCCCGTTCTTCCTAGTGGCATGTCAGTGATCGTCTGTTCCCTGTCATAGGGAACGACGATCAGTGACGTCACACGCCAAGCCACGCTCCCCTACAGTAAGAATCACTCATTAGGTCACACTTTACCCCTACAGCGCCACCTAGAGGTTAAACCCTTCACTGCCAGTGTAATTTTCACAGTAATCAGTGCATATTTATAGCACTGATCGCTGTAAAAATTACAATGGTCCCAAAAATGTGTCAAAAGTGTCCGATGTGTCCGCCATAATGTCGTAGTCACGATAAAAATCACTGATCGCCGCTATTACTAGTAAAATTATGCCATAAAACACTATAACTTTTGCGCAAACCAATCAATAAACACTTATTGCGATTTTTTTACCAAACATATGTAGAAGAATACGTATCGGCCTAAACTGAGGGAAAAAACATTTTTATATACTTTTTGGGGGTATTTATTATAGCAAAAAGTAAAAAATATGTAATTTTTTTCAAAATTGTCGCTCTATTTTTGTTTATAGTGCAAAAAAATAAAAAACGCAGAGGTGATCAAATAACACCAAAAGAAAGCTCTATTTGTGGGAAAAAAAGACATAAATTTTGTTTGGGAGCCACGTCGCACGACCACGCAATTGTCAGTTAAAGCGTCGCAGTGCCGAATCGCAAAAAGGGGCCTGGTCGTTTAGCAACAAAATGGTCTGGGGCTTAAGTGGTTAAACACATGCAGTATTCTGACCATTAGTAAGGCCGGCTATAGATGGTTCAAATCTCGGCCAGTTCAGCAGGAACCGGACAAGATTTGAACCATGTCTGGGCAGGCTGAATGTACCAAGTTGATCGAACGGATATACTCACAATTATCGCTAGCAGCTGCTATAGCTACTAGCAATAGTCACTGTCTTCTGAGACAGTCCCTCTTTTCCTTCCTTACAAATGGTGGGAGTGCTCTGTAGTACAGTCTAATCTCACCAGGCTTCCAAATCACACTTCACACAAGGGAGAAAGTTCCTATTTTTGAAATTAGGTCCTGTGCAATGAGCAGTCTCTCTGAGGTCTCAACTGATTGTGGTCAGCTGTGGCAAGGTTCAATTCAGCCAGCAGTCCAGTCTCTCCATCCAGCCAGCAGTCCAGTCTCTGTTTATCACCCCATCTCCTTTAAAGTGATTGTAAACCTCAGTCATGAAATCAGAACAAAGCACATACAGTGGGGAGAACAAGTATTTGATACACTGCCGATTTTGCAGGTTTTCCTAGTTACAAATGTAGAGGTCTGTAATTTTTATCATAGGTACTCCAAAATCCAGAAAATCACACTGTATGATTTTTAAATAATTAATTTGCATTTTATTGCATGACAGAAGTATTTGATCACCTACCAACCAGTAAGAATTCCAGATCTCACTGACCTGTTATTTTTTTCTTTAATAAGCCCTCCTGTTCTCCACTCATTACCTGTATTAACTGCAGCTGTTTGAACTTGTTACCTGTAAAAAAGACACCTGTCTACACACTCAATCAAACAGACTACAACCTCTCCACAATGGCCAAGACTAGAGAGCTGTGTAAGGACGTCAGGGATAAAATTGTAGACCTACACAAGGCTGGGATGGGCTGCAGGACAATAGGCAACAATTGTTGGTGAAATTTTTAGAAAATGGAAGAAGTTCAAGATGACGGTCAATCTTCCTCGGTCTGGGGCTCCATGCAAGATCTCACCTTGTGGGGCATCAATGATCATGAGGAAGGTGAGGGATCAGCCCAAAACTACACGGCAGGACCTGGTCAATGACCTGAAGAGAGCTGGGACCACAGTCTCAAAGAAAACCATTAGTAACACACTACACCGTCATGGATTAAAATTCCGCAGCGCACGCAAGGTCCCCCTGCTCAAACCATGTCCAGGCCCGTCTGAAGTTTGCCAATGATCATCTGGATGATCCAGAGGAGGAATAGGAGAAGGTCATGTGGTCTGATGAGATAAAAATAGAGCTTTTTGGTCTAAACTCCACTCGCCGTGTTTGGAGGAAGAAGAAGGATGAGTACAACCCCAAGAACACCATCCCAACCGTGAAGCATGGAGGTGGAAACATCATTCTTTGGGGATGCTTTTCTGCAAAGGGGACAGGACGACTGCACCATATTGAGGGGAGGATGGATGGGGCCATGTATTGCGAGATTTTGGCCAAGAACCTCCTTCCCTCAGTAAGAGCATTGAAGATGGGTCGTGGCTGGGTCTTCCAGCATGACAACGAGCCAAAACACACAGCCAGGACAACTAAGGAGTGGCTCCGTAAGAAGCATCTCAGGGTTCTGGAGTGGTCTAGCCAGTCTCCAGACCTGAACCCAATAGAAAATCTTTGGAGGGAGCTGAAAGTCTGTATTGCCCAGCGACAGCCCAGAAACCTGAAGGATCTGGAGAAGCTCTGTATGGAGCAGTGGGCCAAAATCCCTGCTGCAGTGTGTGCAAACCTGGTCAAGAACTACAGGAAATGTATGATCTCTGTAATTGCAAACAAAGGTTTCTGTACCAAATATTAAGTTCTGCCTTCCTGATGTATCAAATACTTATGTCATGCAATAAAATGCAAATTAATTACTTAAAAATCATACGTACCTATGATAAAAATTACAGACCTCTACATGCTTTTTAAGTGTGAAAACCTGCAAAATCGGCAGTGTATCAAATACTTGTTCTCCCCACTGTATCTGTAGTGTTTACTTATCTCTCAAAGCTCTAAGTGTCGTTTCTCTCTGGTGCTTCGTTCCTCTGTTATCAGCATGAGTCACTTCTGACAAGTTCTCCCGACACATGGGGGAAAAAGCTCAACATACAGCTTATCTACTCAGAATACAGCTTTGCATGTTTCTTCGTTCCTGTGCAGTGTGTGGAGGGGGGTGTGTCCCTTTCCTACAATCAGCTCTCACACAGTGTATTAGAGCTGTAACTGGAGCTCTCCACCCCCTCCTCTCTGCTTCTCACAGATGCAGAAGGGTTTTATCACAATTCTGCACTTTTGAATGGATGTAGAGAAGAGAAGGCTACATATAAACAAGTAAAACTTATGTAGGTAGATTTGTTTTATCTCTGTGTTTCACCTGAGGCTATTCACTTCGCTGGGTATATAAGAGGATTTACAATCATTTTAAGTCTGGCCTCTCTCTTCCACTCAGCAGCCTGCAAACATTTCATTGCTTTGTTGCAGCAGCCAATTACCATCCCTCCAGGCAGGGCCGGCCCAAGACATTGTGCTGCCTGGGACCAAGAATGAAATGCTGCCCCCCCCCCAAAAGAAATAATCACGCCCACCAAAAGGCCCCCACATTCATTATTTTATATCATGATAACTAGGGGGGACCCGTTATGGCTCTATACATGTATAGGAGTAAAAAGAGGACCTGTTGTGGCTCTATACATGTATAAAGAGGACCTGTCATGGCTCTATACATGTATAAAGGATAATAAAGAGGACCTGTCGTGGCTCTATACATGTATAAAGGAGTATAAAGAGGACCTGTCATGGCTCTATACAAGGATAATAAAGAGGACCTGTCGTGGCTCTATACATGTATAAATGAGTATAAAGAGGACCTGTCATGGCTCTATACATGTATAAAGGAGTATAAAGAGGACCTGTCATGGCTCTATACGTGCATATAGGTGTATAAAAGGACCTGTCAGGGCTCTATACATGTATATAGGAGTATAAAGGGACCTATGCATGGCGGGCGGCCGCAATGTCTTTTGCGCAAACTAATCAATGTACGCTAATTATGTTTTTTTTGGTACCAAAAATATGTAGAAGAATACATATTGGCCTAAACTGATGAAGAAATTATTTTTTTATACATTTTTTGGATATTTATTATAGCAAAAAGTAAAAAATATTGTTTGTTTGTTTTTTTTAATTGTTGCTCGTTTGTTGTTTATAGTGCAATAAATAAAAACCGCAGAGGTGATCAAATATCACCAAAAGAAAGCTCTATTTGTGGGAAAAAAAGGACGCCAATTTTATTTGGGTACAGTGTCGCATTACCGCGCAATTGTCAGTTAAAGCGACACAGTGCCGTATCGCAAAAAATGGCCTGGTTATTAAAGGGTTTGTAAAGGTTCGTGATTTTTCACCTTAATGCATTTTTTTTTTTTTTTTTTTTTTAATTTTATTTATTTATCTATTTTCCTCTGCTTCCTTTTTTTTTTTTCTTCACTAGTAATATTAGTAACACCAATAACACGTAAATAGTTAGACCCCAAGATAGAAAAGGTAAATAGATAGAAACAAATGGAGGGAAGGAGGAAGGAGGAGGGGAAGGAAGAGAGGGGAGGGAAGAAAGGGAAAAAAGAAAAAAAACATAGTAAAATATAAAAAAATGAGTTAATAGGGATAATGATACCTAGGAGGAATTAGACATTAGGGGTGACCCGATAACCTTCCATACCCCCCTGTGATCTCATTGGTGATGGAATAGGAATAGAAATGTCAGAGATAGATCAGGAGGGGGATGAAGGACGGAGAGAGGAGGAGAGGAAGCATAGAAGCATAGAATGGAGAGGGGTAGAAATGGGAGAGGTGAGGAGGGGAGGAGGAGTAGAATAAGTAGAATTACATAGAGATAAGATATGATATGAGGGTGGGATATTATATGATATAGGCTATATGCTTTCCCCCCTTCTCATCTTTTCTTTTTTTCTCTTTTTTTTTGTTTGTGCTTCCCTCCAAGGATTAATCTTCGGGGAAGAGGGGAAGGGGTGGGAAGAGGGATATAAGAATAGTAGATTAAAAGAGGGGACTAAGAAAGATTAGGAAAGAAGGGGGAAGCTTTCATAGACAAGAACCAAAAATCAAATAATGGGTTAAAGAAGACGAGTCCTGGGCTTAGATTAATTCAATAGACAATGAGTAACATATAAATTTAATAGATAATGAGTTACATATTGGGTTGTGTACTATGTGTAGTGGATGGTGAATTGGGTTGGGCATTATGTGTATTATGTTTAGATTACCTCTTTAAGAGAAAAGTAAGGAGGGATATATAAGATACAGAATATAATGTATAGAGAGGTATATAGAATACAATACATATAAAGGTGTATCAATGTATAATGGAATAGTATATGTGTAAAGAGATATAAATAACCTCAGGTTATGAGATATTTAATGAATTGGACAGGAAGCTATAAATATTTGCAGACTTGGGTTTGCCCTACAAGCACCTACCCCCCGAAACCCGGGGCTATATAAATTTAACTGTTCCCCAATGTATTCTTCCACCCCTGAGAGGGGGAGGGAGAAAGAGGGAGAGAGAGGGGCTTTTTCCTTTTTTTTTTTTTTTTCCCCCGGGTCTCCTAATAAGGTTATCAGTTTTTGAATAAATTAAGGAGTGGGGAGGTCTCTGGAGCTTGCATTTTTTTTTTTTTTTTCTTTTTCATTTTTTTATCTGTTGTCATCTCGGCCGGCCAATACAGGCACACGCACCTAATTAGGTAGACGCTCAGATACCGATAGTCGGTGAGCGTACTTTTTTTAGCACATAGCTAAGCATAGTAGATAAGAGGGGGGTTCCCCCCCCCTTTTTTTTTTTTTTTTTTCCTGTAGAGATGGACAGTGTTCGAGTGATGTCACTTAATGTGAGGGGTCTAAATATCCCTGAGAAAAGACACATGCTTTTTAATGATATGAAAAGATATAATGTTGATATCGCCTTTATTCAGGAAACACATTTTAAAAATGATAAGTTCCCCTATCTAAGAAATAGATTCTACCCTATTGTTTATTATTCCACTAACCCGATAAGTAAATCAAAAGGGGTATCGGTATTACTTTCCAGTAAAATACCTTGGAAATATCAGAGTTCTATTATAGACCAGGCAGGGCGTTATATTTTTCTTAAGGGGTGGATTTGGGATAAACAGGTGACATTAGCCACAATATATACCCCCAATGAACTACAAGCTACTTTTATGAGAGACACACTGGAGAAACTGCAGGAATTTAGAGAGGGACAATTGATTCTCGGAGGAGACTTTAATGTTCCGTTAATTCCCTCGGTAGATACTTCAACTGGTAAATCATCTATCCCACCAAGCCAACTAAAAAGAATAGCAAAGACGATTTATAATGCACAATTAATAGATGCCTGGCGCCTGCAACATTCAGGGGAACGGGACTATTCGTTTTACTCCCCCATGCATCGGGTATATACTCGGATAGACTATTTCCTTGTTCCTCACACACAGTTACACGCGGTGAGCGAGACATCGATTGGAAATAGGACATGGTCGGATCATGCGCCGATATTCCTAACTTACAAACTTAATGACACTTCCATGCCTCGACACCGTTTCTGGCGTCTCAATGAGAGCCTTTTACAAGTGCCGGAGGTATTGGTGGAGGTAAATGAAACATTGAAATTATATTTCCAGGAGAACGATCAATCAGACTGTGATCCGGGCATTTTATGGGAAGCCCATAAACCGGTTATTAGGGGAATCTTGATTAAGCATGGGGCACGAATTAAACGTGAACGGAACGAACAACTTCTTGGATGGCTACAGAAATTGGCAGAGACTGAAGCCAGGCACAAACATATCCCTACGCAATCCTCAGAAGCTGAATTGAAATCAATTAGGACACAGATTACAGACTTGCTCTGGTATAAGGCCAAGGCGGCTTTGCAGTTCTGTCGCAGAGTGAGTTATGAGTCGGGTGATAAGTGTGGGAAAATGTTAGCGAAAGCGGTCAGAGATCACAAACTCTCTACATATGTTCCCCATATTAATAGGAGAAATGGTCAAAAGGCAGTTCTACCGGCACAAGTTACTCAAGCGTTTAAGGATTTTTATTCTTGCTTATATAATTTGTCGGGAGTAACGAAGAACCGTGTAGATTTAGAGGATTATATTACATCTTCCCAGATGACATCTCTATCACAGGAGATACGAACAGAATTAGACTCCCCCATTACCTTAATGGAAGTTGAACACGCAGTTAGACATATGAAATTAGGGAAGGCACCAGGCCCAGATGGTTTGACACTACAATATTACAGGACATTGTTACCAATACTGGGCACTCGAATGCTTACACTATATAATACGATAGGTACAGGGGGAATGTTTGCTAAAGAGACTCTGGGAGCCCACATTTTAATGATCCATAAGGAAGGAAAGGATCCGGCTGACTGTGGCAGCTATCGGCCCATATCGCTTTTGAATGTGGACCTTAAGCTGTATACCACGGTCCTAGCTGCTCGACTGGCGTACCATCTTCAGCAACTCATCCATCTAGACCAAGTGGGTTTTATACCATCTAGAGAGGCGCGAGATAGTACTATTAAGGTATTAAATCTACTTCATGTCGCACGCTCAACAAATACCCCATGTGTATTTTTAAACACAGACGCCGAAAAGGCTTTTGACCGTGTTGAATGGTCATTTATGTTTTCTGTGCTTAGACATATTGGTCTAGGGGAGGTGATGCTTAATCGAATAGCTGGAATATACTCTAATCTGACAGCTCGGGTGAAGGTGAATGGGGTCCTATCAGACCCCTTTCCAATACAAAACGGTACAAGACAGGGATGTCCGCTTTCCCCTCTTCTGTTTGCCCTTTCCCTAGAACCTTTTTTAGCCACAATCAGAAGGAATCCAGATATACAAGGGATAAGGATAGGCCGGATACAATGTAAGATCTCAGCATATGCTGATGATTTATTATTTTCCTTGACCAACCCGGTAGTCTCCTTGCCAAATCTTTTGAAGGAGTTCGAGAGATACGGAGCATTGTCTAATTTTAAAATTAATCTCTCGAAGTCAGAAGCAATGGGAGTGGCATTAACATCACAGGCTTTACCAAATATGTGTACAAATTTCCATTTTAAATGGACATCATCTGCATTGAGTTACTTGGGGACTAGTATTACATCGGACCTTTCTCATCTATATGAGAATAATTTTCGTCCCTTACTTGTTCAAACTAAATTGCAGTTAGAGACATGGAATAAGGGACTACATTCATGGTTTGGGAGGTGTAACTTGTTAAAAATGAATGTTCTACCTAAATTTTTATACCTTTTCCAAGCCCTCCCGGTTAGGATACCCCTTGTATATTTTAAACAAGTCCAAGCTCTCTTCACACGTTTTGTTTGGGCCCATAAAAAACCTCGAATTTCTCATATTCAGCTTACAAGGCCAAAACAACATGGAGGTCTTGCACTACCAGATGTTAAGAGATACTATCAGGCGGTTCATCTGGGCAGGGTGATCGATTGGTGGCGACATTATGAGTCCAAACTATGGACACAAATAGAACAATACCAGACAGAGATTCCCTTACGGACCGCGTTGTGGTGCGCAGAGTCTCTACCCACTGAATTAAAATCACATCCACTGATAGGCAATACACTGCGACAGAGCGCCCGTGTTATCTTAAAACACTCCTTAACAGCCACGACATCGCCTTTGACCCCGATATTGGGTAACCCTAGTTTTCCCCCGGGACTCCCAAATACACAATTTAGGCAACTAAGGACCTCTGGCCTTATGACAGCCTCTCAATTCGTAAAGAATGATAGATGGCCAAATATTTTAGAACTGATGGATACAGCAGGCCCTTATAGACTGGAGTTCTGGAACGCGGTACAGTTGCAGCACTTTCTCCTGACTATTCCGAATCCCTGGAACTACACCAGACCCCTGAATAAGTTTGAGGAATATTGCTCGAGCACAGAACCGTTATCACAGACTTTATCCAAAATGTATGCTCTTCTAAACACGCCAGAACAACCAACCGATCTACCTTGTATTACGAAGTGGGAAACTGAACTAGACCGCACATTTTCTTTGACCCAAAAACAGAATATGATTAGCCTCTCCTTTAAGTCTACGATATGTACAAAAATACAGGAAACCAATTATAAAGTTCTGACAAGGTGGTACTTGACACCTGCCCGCCTGCATGTGATGTGTCCAGAAATATCAGAACATTGCTGGCGGTGTGGCGAAGACAGAGGTACGATGTTACACATATTCTGGTTTTGCCCTAAATTGACAGACTTCTGGACGACGGTGCGCAATATATCGCAACGATTCACTGATTTCTCGATTCCAAATGACCCAGCGTTCTTTTTACTTCACGTGTCGACTTTAGCCCCCCGGGTATATAAAAAATACTTACTGAGGCACTTAATCAATGCTGCTAAAGCTTGTATCCCCATGATGTGGAAATCCCAGAATTCACCGTCAGTCGCGATGTGGTTACAAAAGGTGGAAAACATAAATAAAATGGAGGATCTAATAATGACTGCACAGGATAGACATGGGATTTATAAAGCGACATGGGATAGTTGGAATACATTTATACATTCAGATGAGGGGAAAAATCTATTAGAGATCTAAAATATCTAGTATATAGATGGGGGCCAAGAGAATTACTAAACTCCGGAACAGACGGGTGTATTTGACTCAACACTGTCCCTCTGTAGTAGAAATTTTTTTTTTTTTTTTTTTTTTTTAGGAGAATAATAGGAGATAATAGGAACTCCGAGATATATATGGTTCAATATGCAATGTACGGACACTTATATGTTATATGATCAGGAGGCTGTGTCCTCCACTGGTATGAGCTAATTATGTATCTTGGTGGGCTGAGTTCAGATCTTTTGTTTTTTTTGATATTTAATTTTATTTTGAAAAACTAATAAAAAAGCTATATTTGGAAAAAAAAAAAAAAAAAAAAAAACACCTGGCAATGACTGCCCCCCAGCCCCCCTGTTTTACTTACCTGAGCCCGTTCACTTGCTGTGCACGTCCCCCGGCGTCCTCTTCTCCACGGAGTCTGGCCGTTAATTGGCTAGATTGATAGCAGTGCAGCCATTGGCTCGCGCTGCTGTCAATCACATCCAATGACCCGGGCCCTGGGGGGGGGCGGGAACGAGTCATACACGTTGTGTCTATGGACGCAGCGTGCATAACAGGGAGCGCGCCCGCAAGCTAACCCCCTTGGGAGAGTGCTTCCCAGAAGGGGGTTAGCTGATGCAGGGAGGAGCCAAGACAGCCGCCGAGGGACCAGAGAATCGGGGCCACTCTTTTCCAAACGCACTGCACAGTGGAGGTAAGTATAACATGTTTGTTATTTAAAAAAACAAAAAAAACAAAGCCATACAACCGCTTTAAGTGGGCAAATATTTCCGGTCCTTAAGTGGTTAATCAGGGCTGGGCAAGGCAAGTCCCTCTCAGAGGCTCTCATGTCTCATACAACTTGTGATGTGTGTTTGTACTTACAGTTTTGCTTCGGACTCCACCACCAGATGCGGGTTGTCACCTGCCACACGTTGCGGATTGTCGGCTGCCACATGTTGCGCATGGTCACTTATGTCACCTGCCACACGTTGCGGGTTGCCACTTGCCACACGTTGCGGATTGTCACTTGCCACGTCACCTGCCACACGTTGCGGATTGTCATCTGCCACACGTTGCGAGTTGTCTCTTGCCACGTCACATGCCACAACATCACCTGCCACACGTTGCGCATTGTCACTTGCCACAACGTCACCTGCCACACGTTGCGGATTGTCACTTGCCACAACGTCACCTGCCACACATTGCGGATAGTCCCGTGCCACACATTGCGGATTGTCACTTGCCACGGCGTCACCTGCCACACGTTGCATATTGTCACTTGCCACAACGTCACCTGCCACACATTGCGGATAGTCCCGTGCCACACGTTGCGGATTGTCACTTGCCAAGCGTCACCTGCCACACCTTGCGTATTGCCACTTGCCACATGTTGCGGATTGTCACGACGTCACCTGTCACACGTTGCGCATTGTCACTTTCCACAACGTCACCTGCCACACGTTGCAGATTGTCACTTGCCACAACATCACCTGCCACACGTTGCAGATTGTCACTTGCCACAACATCACCTGCCACACGTTGCAGATTGTCACTTGCCACAACGTCACCTGCCACACGTTGCGGATTGTCACTTGCCACGGCGTCACCTGCCACACGTTGCGGATAGTCCCGTGCCACACGTTGCGGATTGTCACTTGCCAAGCGTCACCTGCCACACGTTGCGTATTGTCACTTGCCACACGTTGCGGATTGTCACTTGCCAAGCGTCACCTGCCACACGTTGCGTATTGTCACTTGCCACACGTTGCGGATTGTCACGACATCACCTGTCACACGTTGCGGGTTGTCACTTGCTGTGTCCCAAAGTGAAGGCAGGCAGCAGAGAGATGATATAATCTCTCTGCTGCCCATGGCTGCACAGTGAGGGTGAAACTGTGGTGATGCAGGGCGGCGGGGAGAGATGACATCATCACTCTGCTCCGCTGCCCGCTCACTTGCTGACTGCTCCTCTCAACCCCCCCCCCCCCCCTGCGAGTGCTCTGTCCGCCCCTGTCACCAACAGCAGCGGCGCCGGGCTCCTCACAGGGAGCGGTGCCTGCAGTGCTCACTCGCTGACTGCCCCCTCCCCTCGCCTGTGAGTGTCCTCACAGGCAGCGGCGCCGGTACACCGGGCTCCTCACAGGGAGCGGCGCCGGGCTCCTCACAGGCAGCGGAGCTGGCTGGCGGGCGTCAGTTTGCCGCCCCCCTAACAGTGCCGCCTGGTACCATGGTACCACCCGGTCCCATCATAGGGCCGGCCCTGCTTCCAGGTTTGATCAAGATCCAGCTAAGATGGCTGCACTCTTTACTGGAGACACTGCATAGAGAAATATTGCAAAGTGGTCTCCTTAAAGGTGGCTGCTGCACTTCTGCATTAATGAATCTTTGGTTTAAACCTATCTACACTATACCGTGTTTCCCCGAAAATAAGCCCGGGTCTTATATACATTTTTTCCACAAAAGACCCAGTAGGGCTTATTTTCGGGGTAGGGCTTGTCATATGCTGTCTTGTCTCCCCATCCTTCTCCCTGCCTGTAAACTCATAAAATGCACTGCATTACAGCCCTATACAATATAAAGTGCGCACATACCTTCCTACAGCGCCTTCCTCTGCGTTTCCGTGACCTGCCGGATCAGTCTTCCATGCTCCGAGCACTACAGAGGGAGGAGGGCCCCGAGATCCTCGGCTGACAACTGGCAGAAGGAGAGCAGCGGGAAATCAGCTGAGCGCCGCTCGGCACTTCCATGACCCACCTGATCAGTCTTTTCCCGCCCGAGCACTGCAGAAGGAGGGGGGCCCGAGATCCCCCACTGACAGCTGGCAGAAGGAGAGCAGCGGGGAATCAGCTGAGCACCACTCGGCGCTTCTATGTACCGCCTGAATGGACTTTTCCCGCTCCGAGCACTGCAGAGGGAGGGGGGCCGTGATCCCCCACTGACAGAAGAGAAGGAAAGCAGTGGGGATTAGCTGAGCAGCGCCGCAACAAAGGTATTCACCACAGAAACATACACAGTCTAGACCACACAACACAACCCTTCCAGACTAGGGCTTATTTTCGGGATAGGGCTTATATTGCAGCCTTCCCCGAAAATCACACTAGGGCTTACTTTCATGGTAGGCCTTATTTTCGGGGAAACACGGTAGAAGGGTAAATCAGCAGTAACAAAGGAAGAGGTTCTGCAGCAGTTATCAGCTACAGTCCAGGTTACATAAACACAAACCCTCCCAAGAGTCAGCCAACTTCTTGCACCAGGGGTGAGGGCTCTTGAGAAGAATACTGAGGCTGGATGCTGTGATGTTGTTGACCTCTCCCAACCGCCATGATCTGCCTGCTGCATTGAACTGTAGAGACCTAGTGATGACATCATTAGATCTTAAAAAACTATGCAATAAAAAAGGAAACGGCTTTAAATGAATTACATTTTTTCTTAGCATGTTGATGAGGGGTTTGAAGGATCATTTTAAACTTAAGCTTAGATGCTATTTTTCACCGCCAATTTTACTTTTTTAAATTTTTGTTTTTTATTTTTTAATAAGAAATGCAACAAAATTAAGGTTGGATGAAAACTTTAATGCAGTTTATCACTATCTGCATTTGTTGTTTTGGATTTATGGATTTATTTTGAATTTGGATTTTTTACCTGAAATTTTGGAATAAATAACTGTCTATACAGAGTGCGGCAGTCCAGGGTTTCTTTTTCTCCCATGCAGTTTATCACTTTTGGTAGTTAAATAGTGCCGTTTTATAGAGATCTATACATCAGACTAAAAAGAGGGACAACTAAAGAGGCATTGGTTCTAAATAAAGGACAGATGGGCACCTTGCCAGCTCTTTCCGCCCTCCATTCTTCCCACAGTTTGTTTCATTCTGTCTTTTCCTTTTCTCGTCTCCCTTCACAGTTTTCGTCTCTTCTCCAGCTCCAGTCTGTCACCCCCTCCTTCTATATTTTTTCCAGAAACCCCTCTCCTCTCTGGCCTCCAATCAGTCTAGCACCCCTTGAAGAATAAACACCTACACAGACATTGTATAGAGCAATACAAAGGGCCACAAGAAGGGCCACTTAGCTCAGACTAAACATCTATCTGGTAGACTCTCCTCTGTCTTTGACAGCTCTGAAGATGCAACAATTTGGCCGTGAGTGTCCCGTTTATGAAATGGAAACCATAAGTTTCCAATCAAGTGTTTTCCAGCAACCGTCAGACGTCTCCCCCGTCCTGAACGCCAGCGCGGCCCGTGGGTATAATACAACATGTTGTGTTAAGCAAATTGCGTTTTGACTTTTAATATGACTCAGTGAGTGTCACATCTGCCTTGTGTCTCACCGAGCGCGTGGCTGTTCAGTGTCAGCGCTTGTCACTTGTCACAACTCTGGAATGCAAGCGTTCTCTAAAACTCGCCTGTCCTTGGGAGAGGTAAAGTACCCTTCACCTCCGAGAGTGCACAGATAACCCCTTCCACACTGACCTGCACATTAAAGGAAAACCACAATTAGAACAATTTTACAGGTTTATAAAATTATGTTTTATATCACTTTTGAAATAATATACAGTTCATATCATTTTATTTGTAGCGGGGTCTTCAAATTTAGGGGAATGTTTGAGTGGTAGTTGTACTCAAACACCTTATTTGATAGGGCTTTGCTAATCATTTTATACCGCTGGTATAGTGCTGTGCCTTGGATGTCCCCTCTCGGTGGTGGTATGTTGGGCGTGGTCGGCCTGCTGTGCATGCCAGGAGAGGATATAAAAGGGGCAGACGCTGCCGGTGGGGTGTTCTTCTTCTCCCGGGGGTCCTACACCGGGGGAGTGTGTCGTTGTTCTGTTTGTTGGCGACCCCAGGCACCTTTAGCCTGAGGGTGGGGTTCCAGGTTCGAGAGTACCGGGTCTTCCTGACCCAGTACACTGGCGGATCAGTCCCAGGCCCCTTTAGTCCTGGGGCTGCAACTGAAGGCCTTGGGTCCAGCACCTTTGGCTGGGGCCCACTGAGGGAAGAGGAATCCCAGTGTGCTGCCTTGCGAGGAGACCCGTATCTGGAAGAGGAGGCTGGGGGAGGACCGTTCCGAGGGACTGGTGAGAGATCACAGTGAAGAAAAGTAACTCTCTGGAGGGATGTCATCTCCCCGAAAGAGGCCTAATACCACAAGCAAAGTTCACCAGGTCTGTGGCAGAGACCCAAATTCACCCGTAACAGTTTGTGCAGAGACTGTGTGTAATCTAATTCGAGCATCACTCCGGCTGCTAGGATCCACTCTGATGGGAGACTATCCGGGTGAGCTGAGCCTACTTGAAGAGACAGGTAGTGAATCATACATTCGTTTGTGCCTGGACCTACTCCAACACCTTTTGCTGTCCTGTTCTCCATCCACCCTTTTCTATCTATTGACTGTGCATATGAGAAAATAAACTCTACGTTGGAGTTGCAACTGGTGTGGACCTTGGAGTTATTGGGGGAAATAGAGACTTGTCTTTATCGCATGAGAGACGAGACCCATTCTCTGGAGAACCTAGCTGTGGAGACCCAGTTGTATTTACACCGCTCAACCTCTTCACACAGGAGGGTACAGGCATGTGGTACGGTGTGCCCCTTTTCCTACAAGTGAGCCAAAGGTAGAAGGGGGGGTCAGTGTGCTACATATTATTTACAAATAAACATTCAAACAGGTGCATTTTTACTGCCCCTTGACCACCCACTTACAATTTTACATGGCGACTACTTTGAGCAGAATACATGGTCATGACCATGACCCAAAGTTTTTACAGTATATTATGTTTGGCAGGTGGTTCCAACTACCAAACAAGTCCATTGATGTCAATGGGACCGCATGTCAAATGTTTGCCCAATGGATGAGGCATGGTATTTCTTTTTATAATTGACAATTAAATATCTTTATTAAATTTTCTTTTCCTCTCATATTAAATTATACATTTTACATCATACATTTCTTATCTTACTTCCTATTTCCTCATATTAAGTTATGCATTTTACATCACACATTTTGCATCTAACATCCTATCCTCTCATATACATTTTACATCGTACATTTCACATCTTACGGTTATCCACCCACCGGAAGAAAAAAATAAAAATCTCCCATCGGTATAGCCCATTTCCCCACATTCAAGTTTAGGTTTGTATGTTCCTTGACCCTTTCTTCCATTGGTATAATTCTATCCCACTTCCGCCCCTCTCTCCCCCGAAGCCGTCATAACATTCTCTATCCAATTTGCCCAAATTTTTCTATATTTCTCTTCCTTTCCTCTGTTACAATATGTCTCCTTGTACAGTGACAGATTACTGTTTACCAGATTTTTCCACTGTGTCAGTGAGGGTGCTTCAGCCTTCTTCCAGTTTAGCACTATTGCCTTTCTTGCATAGAATAACAGCAGGCCAACCTGTGTTCTTCTTTCTATGGAGGCCATATTTTCCTCCACTAGTCCCAGTAGGCAGATCTCTGCCTCTGTGTCCAGCTGGACTGACGTTACTTTGTCGATTATTCTCAAGATCTCTCTCCAAAATACCATTATCTTTGGGCAGGTCCAAAATAATTGGATAAAATTTCCTGGGATGCCTGCACATCTCCAGCAGTTTTGAGGGTTAGATGGTGATATTTTGGACAATTTATATGGTGTAAAATAACTTCTGTGTGTTATTTTAAATTGAATTAATTTGTCTCTTAGTGAAACTAAAATCTGAAATGGGAATTTATATATCTTTCCCCAGTTTTCTGCTGATAATTTTGGAACATCTCTTACCCAGCACACATAGTTTATTCATATCTGATGATTCTGTCTTTAGTAGGTAGTTATATATGATTGAAATCATCCCCCTTTCTCTTCTCTTTCTCATTATTTTTTCTAAGCCTGTTTCTATTAATTGAGGGGTACCCTCTGGAAACTGGGCTGATAGCGCGTGTACTAACTGGATATATCTAAAAAAATAGCTGTCGGGCACGTTCCAGTTTTTTTTCATATCTGCAAATGAAGATATTTTCCCTCATGTATTACTATATTTTTTTAACTCCAAATGTTGTCCATACTCTAGGATCCGGAATAGAATCTAAATTTGTAAGCTCAGGATTTCTCCATAATGGAGTATTTGGAGATATATCTGTTTTTGGATTACTCTCTCTTATCATGCCAGCTTTCCATGCTTTTATTGTTGTTACCATTGATGGAGTTAAGTCTTGACTATTTTTTAACCCGCGGACTGGTAGTGCCTTTAGCGCCTCCAGAGACTGGACTACTGCAGCCTCCACCATTGTAGTGGGATCATATCTGTCAGGATCCAGCCACCTCCCTACTGTCACCAACTGTGCTGCTAGGTAATACCTATACAGATCTGAGAAGGCTTACCCCCCCTGTGACACCGGGCGCATGAGTGTTTTTTCATTTTATTCTAGCCAATTTGTTTTGCCATATAAATGAGGATAATATACCATGTAGCTGTGTAAAGAAACTTTTTGGTAACCATTGTGGTGAATTTCTAAACAGATATAACAGCTGAGGAAGAATCTTCATTTTTATTAGATTTATACGCCCTAGCAGAGCCAGGGGGAGCGTCTCCCACACCTTTCATTTTTTCTTATATTCCTGCAGTAGTGGATCTAAGTTCAGTACTTTAAATTTCTCAGCCTGTCGCGATATTATTATGCCCAGATATTTGAATTCTGTTACCCATTTTAATGGCAGATTTGGGGTTGCTGTATCCTGTGCTCCTTGGTCAATAGCAAATAATAATGATTTTTCCCCAATTTACTTTAAGTCCTGTAAATAATGAGAAAGTATTCAATAACTCTAACTCTAACTCTAACCGTTCAATGACGGTCCCACATCTCTCAAAAATAACAACATATCGTCTGCGTACAGGGCTACCCTCTCCTCCAGGCCTCCTATTTGGAGTCCCTGAATCTCTTGTGAAGTCCTCAAAGCCTCTGCCACTGGCTCTATTGCTACCGCAAAGAGTGCTGGAGAGAGAGGGCAGCCCTGTCTCGTACCTCTGTATAACTCAAAAAAAGGTGACAATTTTCCTGCTAGTTTGACCGCCGACATAGGTTTTCTATATATTGTTTGAATCCAGTTGATAAACTTTAAAGGGAACCCCATCCTTCTGAGTACTTCCCATAGAAAGGGCTATTCTATAGTATCGAAGGCCTTTTCAATATCTAGGGAAGCCACCGTCCTAGATCCTTCACCGTTATGATGCGCGTGTATATTCGTAAATAATCTGCACAGATTAACATCTGTTGTTCTCTGTGGCATAGATCCCGTCTGATCTGGGTCTATAATAGATTTTAATAAAGGTTGTAGTCTGGATGTTAATATTTTAGTTAATATTTTAAAATCTATATTCAGTAATGCTATCGGCCTATATGAAGGGCATAGTTTTGGATCTTTCCCTTCTTTATATATTAGGGTTATGTGTGCCTGTCTCATTGAGTCTGGCAATGTCCCCTTCAGTAATCCCTCTGTAAATACTTTTACCAATTTTGGAGCTAATAGATCTTTATATTTTTTATTGATTTCGGCAGGGATTCCATCTGGACCTGGTGTTTTTTCTCCTGGAAGTGTACTTATGACCTTAATTATTTCCTCATTTGTAATTGGGCCCACCAATGCCTCCCTCTCCCTGTCCGACAACCACCCGAGGGCCACCTGGTCCAATAAATGCCTTCAAAATCTCATCTGGTTCTTTTCGGCCTCGTACACACGGCCGAGATTGTCGTTGAAAAAAACATGTCGTTTTTTTCGACGAGATTCTTGGACAAGAAACTTGTCCCGGCCGAGTGTACACACGCTCGTTTCAAAGAACCCGCGGTTCTTTGAAAGGAGTGTACGCGGTGACGTCATCGACTACGTCGAGCATGCGCTCGTCACATTCGATGCCGTCGCCGCCATCTTGGTATACCCTACGTATGCCTAGGAAGCTACCGCGCATGCGTCAAATTCATTTCGAACATGCACGGGCTTCCGGGCGGACAGGTAAGTGTACACACACTCACTTTTCTCGTCGAGAAACATGCCGAGGAGAATCTCGACGAGAAAATAGAGAGCAGGTTCTCTATTTTCTCGTTGAGGTTTCTTGTCGGTTTTCTCGACGAGAAACCCGCTAGCAGCGTACACACGACCGATTTACTCGGCAAGACCTCTCTGCCAGCAAGTTTCTTGCTGGTTCTTGCCGAGAAGTATATCACCCATTGTGGAGATAACCTCCATAGTGCTGTGTCTTTGAGAGTGGGGATGCGTATTGACACCCATAGGGGAACATGATCTGACAGGCCACTCGGTAAGTACTCAGCGTCTACAATATCCATTAACATTGCGGAGTCCGCAAATACCAAGTCTATCCTAGACGCTGTTTTATAAAATGTGGAATAGCAGGAATACATTCTTTTTTCTGGGTTTTTCCATCTCCATATCTCTGTTACTCCCGTCGCTTGTGCCCAGTTATATAGATCGGCTGAGTGATTCTTGGAAGGTTTCGGTCTATCCAATTCTGCGGACATCACCGAATTGAAATCTCCAATGAGCATCAGTTTTGCTGGAAAATATTGAATGATCTTTTCCATTATCTCATTCAAGATTCCAACTGAGAATGGAGGTGGAATATATATTGCCACTATAATTCATCTTTGTTGTCTGATCTTATATAATAAAATCACATATTTCCCTTGTGGGTCTATATGCGCTTTTTCCACCTTTCCGGGGAAGAATTGATTCACTAACACTGATACCCCTCTAGTATAGGATGAGTAGGTGGCATGGATAATTGACAATTTTTAGTAAGTTTTTAAAAGTTTCAATACAAAAATACGAAACACAAATACAAGAGGCGGTGGTAGAGTAAAACAAATACAGAAGGGGAGAGGGATGGAAAATAATAAAAGTATCAACAGACATCTATAGGTAGCGTGAATGCATCCTGCAATTATTAAACATGAAGCTTAGCTGGTTAACCCAACGAAGTCGAGGTACGGCTCTAGATGAGTGTAAGCCCAAGATTATAACAGTGCCTATAGGCCTATGCGCATGTCCCGGTCATCCAATTATGCATAGCATGAGGACATTTTTTTTCCTGTAAATGCGTGGTCTGTATATTGAAAACATAAAAAAAAGGGGGGGATAGTGGAGAAAAGAAAAAGAGAGGAGAAAAAGTGTTAACAAGAATAATTCCAAACAACTAGACTGAAGCATGGTATTTCAATGTAAAATGCCCCTTGGGAGTGAAAAGAAAAAGAAAAGAAAAAGGAGGTGGCAGTATCATTTCCTAAACCCCTGTGGACCAGCTCTGACCCGCCTCTAAAAGACGATCAATAAAGCAGAGTTCCAGTAAATAAATGTTTTTTGTAAAAAAAAACACCCTATGATAGTCGATAGTAGTGATTTAATCTGGCATATGCTGTACATGTAATCTTGTCTGTTATTTCGTTATTATTATTATTTATTACATAAAACAACAACAAATATAAGGTTCAGTAAAAATTAGCAGAGCATGATACAAATCATGTTTATGGTCACTGATATCCGTATATTGTGGGTGATCAGGACTTGATGTAATATCCCAACATGTTTCGCCAACAATGGCTTCCTCAGGGGGTTTTTATGGACCACCAATATTCCATATAGCTCAAGGGAGCATCAGAGGAAAACACAGAGCAAGTCCACACAATTAGGAAGGGGAGGCAATGTGTGATCACAAGGGATATATAGGGACCAGGAAAACTCTGCTATAAACATAGATATGTGTAGGGTGGCGCCAGCAGATAGCTCCACATTGCATGATTGCTGTTATCACATAATGACCACTCGTGCTGTGCAATACATAAAAACAATGGTCGAACCTGCCCTCCAGCCTACAGTTAATATGCTTTGGAAAGCCAACATTCCAAACATTCATTATATTGCGATTAGCAACGGCGGGGGGTCAAAGATCAATAATAGGGTTTAACTCCGCTTTAAAGCTAAACTTCAAAAAAAGATGATGGCAGGTGCAGTCTATATTCTCCCCTGCAGGTGGTGCTCGACCATAGCAGCAATGCAGATGGGGGAGGAAGTTGTGAGGAACTTCGTTCCTCTATGATTTCCTCTGTCACAGGTAGACAGTTGTCTGATTGGATGCTGGCACCCCATGTGACTCTGGCGGCCATCTTGGGTTATTGCAGCCTATTTAGGGCCCGGATCCCTGGCTTGACGTGCATTTTGTGAGTGGCTAGTATGAGGACAAGAACCTTGTCTGTCAGGGACAGTACTTAGAGTAAGGGAAAGGTTCTGGAGGAGTAGGGTAAGTGCAGGCACTACACCAACCTCTCCTAGGAAGCCCATCTCATTATGTTTGGACCGGTTAGGTCGCATTCCGCTCCTCGTGGCAGACACTTTTGGCATCTCCAGACCTTTAGACTACTGCTCCACAGTTTTAAGTGGCTCCGGACAGGTTTCCTCTCTGCTGGGCCTGATTGTACTTACTGAACTTTTCTACAAGACATTTCTATTGCCGAATTTTGACTCACTGCCTGCCGCATCACGCTGCACCTAGCCCACATACAGCTAAATACACGGCTGAAATACAGATATAGGAACTTTGGGGTTTAAGCTGTAAAAGGGACTTACACAGCTCTGATAGACAGCACCATAAGCCTATTGACATGACCTTACATTACCACAATGAAGCATTAACGTCAGGTCACCTTCCTCCCTGTGATTGGACAGTAAAGAACCAGCAGCAGGCCACCCCTCCGTCCCTCTGCTCTCTCCAACCACCATTGTTGGCAACTGTCAGTAAATTTACAGGCAGTTTGTAAAAATCTGATCATTTGTCATGCTGTGTTGACTTTTTAAGTGCAGACCAGGCAAATTACTTGATGGGTATTGTCAGGGTTTCCATATTGTGTTTAAATATCAATTGTTTTTAATAGAAGTGCTATCATTTTTCAGGTTGTCAGTAAAAAATGTGTTCCACTAGTAAATTTTCCATGTTGTGTCAGTAAAAAATGCTTGGCAATGCTGCCCCTTACTAAAATGCTAGTTGTCAGCACATGTGCATGCAACCCACCTGGATTAATCCTTATACCTTAGTATTGCCCCTCCCCCAGTCTGCAATGTACTGTACAGAGGATAACAGGAAATTGAGATCAAGTCAGATTTGGTTACTTACAGACAAAATGTATTCCAAAATACTTAAATATACTTTTACATTGCATTTAAATACATTAGTGTCAGGAATAAATCATTGCATTATTTGGTGACTTTTTTCATATCTGCTTGGAGTTTAGCTTTAAAGTGATATTAAAGGCAAGTTTAAAAAAAAAACAAAAAAAAAACATGTTATACTTACCTGCTCTGTGCATTATCTTTGCACAGAGCAGCCCCGACCCGCCTCTTCTCAGGTTGCCTGTTGGGGCTCTTGGCCCCGCCCTGACAACTCTCTCTTCTCATTGGCTCACTGGCTGTGATTGACAGCAGTGGGAGCTAACAGCTGTCGTACACATCACTGGATCACGATGGGGCTCAGGTAAGTATTAGGGGAGGCTGGGGGGGATGCTGCACATAGAATGCATGAAGGTAAAAAACCTTGAGTCTTTAGAACCTCTTTAATTTAAAATTTCATTTTATTTTATAAATGTAATTTAATTTTAAAACAACTGTAGCGCCCCAGTAGGCTGCTAGGTTCAAAATTTATTTTTTTGGCCTCTTTGTAGCCTGGGAGAGGATTTATTATTTGGTTAAGTCTGGTCTGGGTTCTATTGGTGCAGGCTTGATTACTTTCCCCTGTTTTCCCAGCAAGTATTGGGACATAGAGGGTGGAGGAATACAAACCATGGCCTGCAGATAAATGCCTCTGCATCCAATCTCTGGTCAGTGTGTTGAGTGACCAGCAGGGGGCTGAGAGGGGTATAAATGGTCTGGAACCCAGAACAGAGGTCTCTTGTTCTTGGGGAAGTAAGACCCAGCCTGAGGCCTGTGGCATCTCTAGGAGTTCACCTGCAGCTCAAAGGATCCTTTCTGGGGTCCCAGCTTTTGCTTCAGCTGGGACACTTCTGGCCTAGCCTTCTAAAGATTGCAGAGACCTGCTATTCTAAGGATCCAGAACATAGGCAATCCAAGAACAAGAACTGACTGATATTGCAGGCAGCTATACAGTATTCAGTAAACCGTAAGTACTAGTCTTCTGGACCTAGAGACTTTCTTTGGCCTCTTATTGGAGAGCTTGCCTTTTGTACATTCAGAACTGTATTCCTGCTGAGGAGTCCCTGATTAGTAACATTCTTCTACAATTCAAAGGGGGTTCTTTCACCGTGAAGTATTTTTGCAGAGTTAATGTCCTTATTTGCAAGTTTTACAGTTATTGGAGAATCTATAGGCTCACCCACACCCTATCCAAGTTTATACCCCAACTTTTTTTTTAAAGATATACACAGCCTGTTCTCGGACTCGAGTGATTGGGAAATACAGTGTGCCTGGCTGCTATGTGCCTATCAGAGAATGAAATCTGGGACCAAACAGCCAGACCAATACCGTCTGTGCACTACAGAACATTAAATTTAGGTTTAAAAGACGTTTTAAAAACTTTTTTTGTTAAATTTAGCTTTTGGTGCATCTATGACATTCAGTTAGCAAAGCATACAGGACTGCCAAGAAGGACCACCACTGTCTGCAGGATTGTATTTAGCAGAGTCATCCAGTTGGGTCCTTGTGATTTAAACCTGTTATATGCAAAATGCAAAGGCTGCCCCTAAAAACACCTTCTTAAAAAGCTAGTTGCCTTGCTGTCATGCCTATCCTCGGCTTCATTACTGTCCTGTTTAGTAGCCAGGGCAACTGTGCTGATTAGGAGTTCTTAAGCCTCGTACACACGATCAGATTTCCATCGGACAAATCCATTCAATTTTGTCCGAAGGGAGTTGGCCGTGAACTTGTTCTGCATACAGAAAATATAAATAAAGGAAAAGTGGGACTTTTAAGGTGCAATTGAACACATGGTTAGTAGAAAATACAATTTTATTTAATAGAAAATTCCATTCACATATAATATTAAAATGATTTCAATTACAGTAGGAAACAATGGAGTATTATACAGACAAATAATCTCGACGTTTCGCCAATAAACTGGCTTCTTCAGGAGTATTAATTATTGTAATGTATTACTAGAACGAGAAATACACACAGTAAATATACAAAAATACACTAATATATTACTCTACAAAATAATATTTAAATATTTAACAAAAAAGTGATACAAGGACATTTTCAAAGCCACCACATGAGCCTTCATTACCTGTGCATTGTTGCATACAGACGGCAGAACTTTTTCAGCCAACATTCACGAAATTACGTGTTTTTTCTGCTCTTTAGCGCCACCCTTTGGGCAACTTCTGCTAATGTTGTCTTATGGTTAGCATTGGTTCGGAGCATGCGTGTTTGTACTTTGGATTTTAGTCCGACGGACTTGTGTACACGATCGGATAATCCAACGGAACACATTTGTTGTCGGACAATTTGAGAGCATGCACAGCCAACATTTGTTGTCGGAAATTTCCGACAACAATTGTCCGATGGAGCATACAGGCGGTCGGATTATCCGACAAAACACATCCATCACACAATTGTTGTCGGAATATCCGATCAATTTTTACATTACCTGATGTCTATTTCCTCCAGGTCAGAAACTTGAAAAGATTAAAAGCCAGAGAACTGGCATGAGGGCTTGCTAACTAGTATTTTCAAAAGGGAGTTCGCAATGACAGCTTACATATTTGCATTCTGACAAGTTTCTCTTGACTTTGCTAGGAAAGAGGAGGAAGGGGTGTGGTTTTCTTCTGCAGTGTGTGTAATCTGATCTCTCTATTATTCTGGCCTATTTTACAACAGCAGCTGTTATTGGAGCTTCTAAGAATGTTTTGTTGAAAGATTGCCATTTGCTGACTGCTGATGGTAAAAATGGCATATGCAATTATGAGATTTTACATTTGGGTGGAAATTAAATGTACAAAACTGTTTTTTTAATTGTTTAAAAATATTCCACGTTGGATAAACAAAAATATACAAAAAGGCATTCTGTATTTAGTTCCAGGTGTTAATTGTCATCAGCCTAGAATTCAGGGGTGTCCAAACTTTTTTCAAAGAGGGCCAGATTTGATGAAGTGAACATGCTTGAGGGCCGACTATTTTGCCTGACATTCTTTAAACCATTAAAATTCGGTCTAAAGCCTCGTACACACGACCGAGTTTCTCATCGTAAAAAAACCCGTCGATTTTCTTGAGATTCTTGTCAAGCTTTCCTTGCATACACACTGTCAATTCCAAATCTTGTTGTTGTTCTTCGCGGTCACGTACAGCACGTGACGGGCAAGTTCGATTTCAATGGCGCCACCCCTTGGGCTGCTTTTGCTGATCTTGTGTTACCGTGTGTGAAGTAAAAGTTTGGGAAGAGACGATTCGCGCTTTTCAGTCTTCGTGCTTTCAGTTCGTTACAGCGTGACGAATGTGCTGTCTCATTTACGGAGGCTTGCTTTACCAGAAGGAGCGCTCCCGTCTCATACTTGATTCTGAGCATGCGCGATTTTTTAAGACTCAGGAAAGGCATACACACGACCGGTTTTCTCGTCGCAAAACAGGCCGACGAGAAACCCGACGAGAAAATCGAGAATCCTGACGAGAAAATAAAGAGCAAGTTCTCTATTTTTCTCGTCGAGATTCCCGGCAGTTTTCTCGACGAGAAACCATACACACGAACGGTTTTCTCGGCAAGAAAGCTCTCTCTGCAGTTTTCTTGCCTTTTTTGACGAGAAACTCGGTCGTGTGTACGAGGCTTAAATGTGTCCGTCTGAGCACTAATATACTGCCCAACAAGATTTCTCTTGCCTTTGTGGCTGTGTGTGGTGAAGAGATGATCTTGGGTGTGTTATTTGGATATACCGTATTTATCAGCTTAAAACACGCACCTTAACTTTTAAAAAAGAAGTTTCAGGAAGAAATCTTAAATTTAAAATAAAGAACTGTGAAGCAAAATAAGGGTCAGTGCCCACGAATGCAGCACCCACCGTATTGCCATGAATGCAGCACCCACTGTATTGCCATGAATGCAGCACCCACCGTATTGCCATGACTATCGTATAACAGATGTCCTTATTATACTACCCCTTATTTACTATCTTACTTATGACTAAGTAAACAAGACCACACCAGGAGTTGGAGAAATATATATAGGCCGTAGCAGCCTTATTTATTAAAACGCTGTATAACTTTTTTTAACAGTAACCATAAACTCTGTCCTAAAGGACCCTCAGTAAATTACTGGTGTCGATCTCTGCAGGAACCTCTATTAACATCTGTGTCTATTATTGCACTGCGGTACTTCTCAAAATCCGCTAATAGGCCTCAAGCCGACATGCTGGCTCAGAGACAACCATGACCGCAGTGCACCATCCCAATGCTTCAAGCTAAACCTCCGTTAACTGTAAGCCCACCGTCAGGACCCATACCAACGACAGGTCCTGAACCCTTCTTTCCGAGGTATCATCCTTCCCCTGCAAAGACCATACACCCGCCACTGCCACGACATCTGCAATGACCCCACTTGTACCTGTAAAACAAAATGTAGAGACAACATCCCCAACTCCGTCCAAATTCTGGGGAGGGTGGGCGGGAACTTTCTTTGCGCCGCATGTTATCCGGGGAGGGGGCGGAGTCCTCCTTTATACCCTCCATGCCCCCTCCCACACAAATTAACCCACCAATCTTATCCCCTCTTCCTCAGCCTTAACCCACCAATCCCCTAATCCTTCACATAAGTCCCTGTTTCCCTAGTCATGTCCGCCCTCCACCCATCCATTGCATTCCTTTGCTCCAGGCTTTTCTTGACTATCGTATAACAATGTCCTTATTATACTACCCCTTATTTACTATCTTACTTATGACTAAGTAAACGAGACCACACCAGGAGTTGGAGAAATATATATAGGCCATAGCAGCCTTATTTATTAAAACGCTGTATAACTTTTTTTAACAGTAACCATAAACTCTGTCCTAAAGGACCCTCAGTAAATTACTGGTGTCGATCTCTGCAGGAACCTCTATTAACATCTGTGTCTATTATTGCACTGCGGTACTTCTCAAAATCCGCTAATAGGCCTCAAGTTGACATGCTGGCTCAGAGACAACTCTGACCACAGTGCACCATCCCAATGCTTCAAGCTAAACCTCCATTAACTGTAAGCCCACCGTCAGGACCCATACCAACGACAGGTCCTGAACCCTTCTTTCCGAGGTATCATCCTTCCCCTGCAAAGACCATACACCCGCCACTGCCACGACATCTGCAATGACCCCACTTGTACCTGTAAAACAAAATGTAAAGACAACATCCCCAACCCCGTCCAAATTCAGGGGAGGGTGGGCGGGAACTTTCTTTGCGCCGCATGTTATCCGGGGAGGGGGCAGAGTCCTCCTTTATACCCTCCATGCCCCCTCCCACACAAATTAACCCACCAATCTTATCCCCTCTTCCTCAGCCTTAACCCACCAATCCCCTAATCCTTCACATAAGTCCCTGTTTCCCTAGTCATGTCCGCCCTCCACCCATCCATTGCATTCCTTTGCTCCAGGCTTTTCTTGACTATCGTATAACAATGTCCTTATTATACTACCCCTTATTTACTATCTTACTTATGACTAAGTAAACGAGACCACACCAGGAGTTGGAGAAATATATATAGGCCGTAGCAGCCTTATTTATTAAAACGCTGTATAACTTTTTTTAACAGTAACCATAAACTCTGTCCTAAAGGACCCTCAGTAAATTACTGGTGTCGATCTCTGCAGGAACCTCTATTAACATCTGTGTCTATTATTGCACTGCGGTACTTCTCAAAATCCGCTAATAGGCCTCAAGCCGACATGCTGGCTCAGAGACAACCCTGACCGCAGTGTACCATCCCAATGCTTCAAGCTAAACCTCCGTTAACTGTAAGCCCACCATCAGGACCCATACCAACGACAGGTCCTGAACCCTTCTTTCCGAGGTATCATCCTTCCCCTGCAAAGACCATACACCCGCCACAGCACCCGAATGTAAAAGCCTTTACAATTGGATGCCCCTCCACACCCTGAGAGCCCTCTGTATACCATCCTGTAACCCTAACGCCCATAGGTCTATACCCACATCACTGAGGTGTACCCCATCACCCCGAAGGTACCGCCATGTCTCCAACTCCAGCTCAAAATGACGTATCACCAACCCACCATTCCTAACCATGAACCTGGCCACATCCCGATTAACTTTCCTCCGCGCCCTATTGATGCCCTCTATGGATCTAGCCGTCCGCCATGAAGTACGCGCCACCATGTCGGACCACACTATCACCATTTCCGGGAATGCCATACGAAGACGAAGAATATCAAATTTGATATCTTTCGTCACATCCAGCATAGATCTAACACCTAAGTCATTCCCACCTACGTGCAGAAATAAAACGTCTGGTGGGCGGTCAAGTCGCGCATAACGATGCACTTCTGGAACTGTCCTACTCCACAACATTCCCGGAATTCCCAGCCAGCGAATTCGGGCCTCCTGCCTTGGAAACCCCAATTGCCGACCTTCCGTTCTCGCCTCAGCCCTCTTACCCCCCCTGTACACGTAAGAGTGCCCCAGTATCCAGACCAACGCCGGCGCCACACCTGAAAGAGAGAAAAACATGTATCCACCGTAACCACAGCCAAGCCTGACAACGTGACCTCATTATTTTATTTTCTTTATATATATATATTTTTTTTAAACTCCAATCAGCCCTACTCCTACTCTCCTCATACCCCTACTCCTACTCTCCTCACACCCCTACCACTAAGTGAGGGCGAATGTAAGATCGAAATCTCCTCGATTCCCATCTCCCAATGCGCTTGACCGACTCCATATCCAACCCACTTCGAGCCGCTTCCGTAGCCGCCCCAATTCTGAACGAATGTGACGAAAATTCTTTCGCCTCTAAACCTAGGCACCCCAAACATTTTCGGAAAACCGATATGAACTGAAACCTGGACAACGGACACCCATCCGCATGTATCAGAAAGGAACCCACGTTCTCTGGGCGTACCGCCAGAAAACCCCGAACGGCCCCAACTGGACAAAGCGGTGAGCCCGGCAATGAAAAGATCTGAACTCTCTTGCCCTTCCCTTTCTGATCCGTTTTTGATCTACGTAACCACAAGGACACCCTGTCCTCCTGGCAACGCACTTCATTAGCCCCAATCCCCACGTGCACTTTCTTAGACGGGCTAACCAGCTCGCCAATCCTGAACGCCCCAAAAAATGCCAAAGAAAATGCCACTCGGAACAAGGCAGCCTCGTATTCCGAGGTGCAAACCTCCGGTAGCTTAGCCAACACCCCCCTCAGGACCCCAAAGGACACAGGGCGTCTGGTGTCTTTTAACGGCCTAGCCCGCCTATAACCTTTGAGCACTTGTCGAACCCAGAAGTCTTTCGTGAAATCAGGCAAACCTTGCCATTTAAACAAAAATGCCAACCCAGCAACCTTTTTATCCAGCGTGGATACCGACACCCCTGCTTCCATGCACCTGGAGATAAAGTACAAGACTAGCAACCTCACCTCCGGCCCATCAATATCCACTCCCGCCATTCTACCCAAATCCGCCCATTCCAGCCAAACTTTCTGATATGCAGCCCACGTCGTCTCACTCACCGACTTACCGATCCATCCGGCGACTAATCTAACGCAATCTTCCACAGCCATTCTGGACAAGGTACCCCTCGTTGCTCCGCGTCCGGTGCCAACTCTCGGAACCTGTCCCACTGAAAGCGAGATAAAGCGTCAGCCACCACATTGTCCACTCCAGGAAGGTGAACAGCATATATGAAGATGTTTAACTGTAGGCATCTCAACACCAGCTGTTGTAGCATACGAACCACCGGCGGCGATGCCGCCGATGCTCTGTTAATCACCTGCACCACGCCCATGTTGTCGATGTGGAAACGCACCTTCCGATCCCGGAAAGCCTCGCCCCATAGTTCCACTGCCAGTACTACTGGAAACAGCTCCAGCAGCAAAATATTCTTTATGAAGCCCGCCTCCACCCAACTCTGTGGCCACGAACCCGCACTCCATCGGCCTTGGAAAAAAAAAAAAAAACCTGCTGAGCCCGCAGCGTCCGTGAACAGATCCATATCAAAGTTGCTGACCGGGCCCGACATCCATAGTGCCCTACCATTGAAGGACTCCAAGAATGTATGCCAGACCTGCAGATCAGACCTGTGGGAACGTACCAGCCGAACAAAATGTCGCGGCGACTGCACCCCAGCCGTACTTGCTGACAGCCGTCGGCAAAACGCTCTCCCCATCGGCAAAATGCGACAGGCGAAATTCAGCTTCCCCAATAAAGATTGCAGCGTCCGCAGCTGTACCTTGCGCAAACCCAACATCAGTTTAATTTCTTCTTTCAGAGCCGCAAGCTTATCTTCCGGTAAATGGCATTCCATGGCTTCTGAATCCAGCGTTATCCCCAAAAATGTAATGACCGTTCTTGGCCCCTCCGTCTTGTCAGGCGCCAACGGGACGCCAAAACGATCCGCCATATGCTCCAGCGTTGCTAACAGAATTGCACAATTCCTGGATGAAGCCGGGCCCACGCAGAGGAAGTCATCCAGATAGTGTATGACCGAATTTACCCCTGCCACGTCCCTGACCACCCATTCCAGAAAGGAGCTAAACTCCTCAAACAATGCACACGATATGGAACAGCCCATAGGCAGGCACCGGTCCACATAAAACTCCCCGTTCCAGTGACACCCCAATAATCGAAAACTATCAGGGTGAACCGGAAGAAGCCGAAAGGCCGCCTCCACATCTGATTTTGCCATGAGAGCCCCCTTTCCATAATGCCGGACCCAAACAACCGCTGCATCGAATGATGTGTAACTCACCGTGCAAGCATCCGGCTCAATGGCGTCATTCACCGACCCCCTTTTGGAAAAGAAAGGTGGTGAATGAGCCGAAATTTATTCGGCTCCTTTTTTGGCACCACACCCAGCGGAGAGACCACCAAATCCTTTAACGGGGGAACTGGAAAAGGGCGGCCCAACGCAACTTCCTTTCGTAGTTTCTCAGAAACTACGTCGCAATGTAGCAACGCCGATCGCAAATTGCGCGGCACGGGGGGGACCTCCCTCAACGAGCACGGAATACGAAAACCCTCCGCAAACCCCCTTTCCAACAACCGCGCAGCCGCAGCCGCCCTGTCAGGATACCTACCTAGAAACGGCCGCATCCTTTCCACCATCACCGGCGTCTTCCCTCTTATTCGTAAGCTCTCCGGAACGGTTCTTCCCTTGCTTAAAGCATCTAGACGAGGGGTGGGAACCCCCGCATCCGGAACACTCATGTTTGAAACGGCACGTTCCTCCAAACTTGCATGTACCCAAATTAAACTGCCAACAAACCCCTTTTGCCTTACCGGCCGGTTGTCCAGGGGAAGACGATCCACCGCCCCCCCCCCCCCCCCCCGAAAAAAATGGTTCGGGGCCCTCGCCGAAGCCATCAATCGCATCCACAAACTAATGTCTTTGTGGTCCCATCTCAACTCCGGCCGCATCGCCATCCTCTGGCGAAACTGCTCGTCGTACCTCAACCAAGCCGTGCCCCCGAAGATTCTGTATGCTTCCCCTACGGCATCCTGGTAGCAAAACAGAGCAGAGCAGCACTCTGGCTTCTTTACCCCTATCACACTTGCCAAAATGCCAAATGCCTGCAGCCAATTTGTAAATGTCCGTGGGATAAGTCGATACCTACGCTTCTCCTCATCTTCCTTCTTGGAGTCATCCGGCTTGACTCTGTCCAAGTTGAACTTCCCCAACGGCAGCAGCGAGAATATCTCCACATACTCACCTTTCCAAATCTTTTCACGTACCTCCACCTTCAAATGCGCTCCCAACGGTCCCTCAAAACAGATATAGACCTCGCACATCGCTGCGTCAGCCAACCTCACCAGGTCCTGCCTGCCCGCCTCCCCCACTGCCGCAGGCGTATCAACCCCCTCCTTCCTTAGCGGAGGACTGTCCGTCCCCCCCTGCTGTGGCACCACCACCGCTGCCCCTGCCACCCCGCTCCTGCCATCCCCCCCACCGGGGGAACCCATGCCGCTGCCGGGCATGGCGCCCCACCTGCTGCATTTTCAAACCTGTCCACCAGTTCCTTGATCCCTGCTAAAAACCCCTTCATACTTGTATCCATCCCCACTACCGACCAGCATCACCCCCACCACTGCAGCCCCCAGCACCCAACACCTGTGACTGACCCAGGGAAGATAAAGGAAAAACAAACTTACCGGGCTGCCTAGGAAGAGACCCACCAGCCGACCGTCCCGCCTCCATCGATGCTGACCGTCCGAGAGGCTCACGTTCCTCCTCCGATTCCGACACTGCACCGTCCGACCGTTGCTCCTCCCCTTCAGCTCCAGATGAAAGCCCTCCAGGGGAAGGATCCCTGGATGCCGAGGGTCCCGCTGCCCACCGACTCCCTCTTCGTGCTCTGGACCCGCCCACCGATTTTTTCGTTGCCTTGCCCGAGCCGGGGGGGCTCCGTCCAGCCCTGTCGCCTACATCAGCTGCCTCTGCCCTCCGCTCCTCTGCCGCAAGGTCCCCGGCCGCCACAGTGGAAGGCCCGGCCACCGCCACACTGGATCTCCCCCGCCGAGGCGCCGTCCCCGGTGACATCACTCTGGGGGCGGGGCCCGCTGCCTCCGACTCCAATCTCCGTGCGGGCCTAGTGGACGCTCCGGAACTCCCGGAACGGCCGCCCGCGGAGCTCCGACTCTGCTGGGGATTCCTTCCGGCGTCCAACCCGGCGACAGCAGCTCGCTTCGCGGGAGGACCCGAAGGGGCCCGCGAATGGGGATTCCCTATTTGTCTGCGAGCTCCGGAGGAGAGGTCAGGAGAGAAGCGCTCCGGCGGTTTTGACTGCCGAGCTCGCGCTGACACTCTCCCCCCATTAACCTCTTCTTCCACCGGACGCCCGAGCAAAGGCCCTAAATGTTCCTGGGCCCACTGTGGGCCTCGCGCTGCTGTCTCTGCCCGCAATTGGGCCAGGAGCTGCTCTAAGTCTGCCATCTCAAACTTTCTTTGCGCCGCATGTTATCCGGGGAGGGGGCGGAGTCCTCCTTTATACCCTCCATGCCCCCTCCCACACAAATTAACCCACCAATCTTATCCCCTCTTCCTCAGCCTTAACCCACCAATCCCCTAATCCTTCACATAAGTCCCTGTTTCCCTAGTCATGTCCGCCCTCCACCCATCCATTGCATTCCTTTGCTCCGGGCTTTTCTTGAATGCAGCACCTACCATATTGCCATGAATGCAGCACCCACTCCATTGCCATGAATGCAGCACCCAATCTATTGCCATGAATGCAGCACCCACCGTATTGCCATGAATGCAGCACCCACCGTATTGCCATGAATGCAGCACTCACTCCATTGCCATGAATGCAGCACCCACCGTATTGCCATTAATACAGCACCCACATTGACATGAATGCAGACTCACCATTGCCGTGCAGCCTGATTCATGTCCATCTGCAGCCTTGAGGAGACAGGGAGGGAGCGGGATGAGCGCCAACAGACATACAGGAGAAAATCCTGTTTTCTTGGCTGCCTCTTTAATTGAAAGTCCTGCCTCTTATGATGGACAAAACAGTTGTCCAATGGCAGCGCAGGAGACGGGACTTCCTTTTACACAGGATGCCGTGTAAACAGGAAATACTCCTGTATGTACGGCGCTCGTCCTGTCCCCTCCAAGGCACTGACAGCCCGCATTTATCTTTTGTGGCACTCTGGGATTCATTGGGGGCCACAAAAGATATATATGTCAAAATCACCAGGCGGGCTGTCTGAAACCGGAACCTGGGCCACGATTGGTCCGCGGGCCGGACTTTGGACATGCCTGGCCTAGATTGTAAGCTCTTATTCCTGCTGTATTGAATTGTATTGTAACTGTACTGTCTGCCCTCATGTTGTAAACTGTTGGCACTATATAAATCCTGTATAATAATATTAATAATAATAATAATCAGCAAAGGCAAAAACTTCAGTTAACATACAGAGCTCCCCAGGGACCCTAGTAATGCCCAGTACTTCCAGGTACGAGATGAATGTGTGACCTATTCCATGTGACAGTGCTGGGCCAATCAGCTGTTGCAGTCTCAGTTTTTAAGATGGCAATTTGCATATACTCCAGAATGTTATGAAGAGTGACCAGATGAATTCTGAAGTCCTTCTTTGCCACGAAAATTAATTTATTCCCATAAAAAACATTTGCACTGCATTTGTGAAGAAGGCTTCAGGGCACCTAAGAAAGTCCAGCAAGTGCCGGTGACTTGTCGTTCTGGTTCCCCTATCTGTATGGTTCCAAGCTCAACTGCGCAGGCGCTGCCGAACAGCTGTTTAAGCTCGGAGATTTCTGTCGCCTCGGATTGCGCCTGCGCAGTCAAGCTTGGAACCATACAGATAGGCGGAACAAGCTTGGCAGATCACCGGGACCGTCTCCTACAGTTGATTCATCTGCGGGATCGGGGCACCACCAGTGCCGAGCTTGCTCAGGAATAGCAGCAGGCAGGTGTGAGTACATCTGCATGCACAGTGGGGAGAAGACTTTTGGAGGATGGTCTGGTGTCAAGAAGGGCAGCAAAGAAGCCACTTTTCTCCAGGAAAAACATCAGGGACAGACTGATTTTCTGCGAAAGGTACAGGAATTGTACCGCTGAGGACTAGAGTAAAGTAATTTTCTCTGATGAATCCCCTTTCCAATTGTTTGGGGCATCCGGAGAAGAAAAGGTAAGCACTTATATTAGTCCTGTGCTATGCCAACAGTAAAGCATCCTGAGACCATGCATGTAGGGTGACCACATTTCCAAACTACCATTCAGGGACACCCTCCCTTCCCAAAAATCAGCTTGTGCTGTAACGAATCACAGCACAGTGATTGGACACAAGAGGCAAGATTTATGATTTCTCCAATCACAAGCAGGGGGCGGGATTGTACTCCTCCAGACATTCCTGGCCAGGAAAAATACTGTCAGTGAGTAAAGCAGTGATGTGGCGGCCTTTTTTGAGGGCAACAGATTGGCCTGGGGGAGGGGGGGGTGGTTGTGTCAGTTTCATTCCGGGACATGTTATTGTCCTGGAATGAATGTGCCTGGGACAGACCTGAAAAAATGCGGGACTGTCCCAGGCAATCCGGGACACGTGGTCACTGTACATGCATGTGTGGGGTTGCTTCTCAGCCAAGGGAGTGGGCTCACTCACAATTTTGCCTAAGAACACCATGAATAAAAAATGGTCCAAAAACATCCTCTGAGAGCAGCTTTTCCCAAACATCCAAGAACAGTTTGGTGACGATCAATGCCTTTTCCAGCATTATGGAGCACCTTGTCATAAGGCAAAAGTAATATACAAGATTAGGCTGCCATCAGTCAGGATGTGGCCCAGAAGTTAATTGACAGCATGCCAGAGCGAATTGCAGAGGTCTTCAAAAAGAAGGGTCAACACTGCAAATATTAACTCTTTGCATAAATTTCATGTAATTGTCAATAAAAGCCTTATGCCACATACACACGACCATTTTTCACGTTGTTAAAAATGCCATTTTTTAAATTGGGCATTAAAAACAATTGTGTGTAGGCTCCCGAGCATTTTTAACGACGTGAAAAATGGCCTAAGAAAAATTTCGAACATGCTCTATTTTTTCATGTCGTTTTTCACGTCGTTTTTTTTAACGACGTGAAAAACGGTAGTGTGTATGCTTTTACGAGGGGAAAAAAAAATGCGCATGCTCAGAATCAAGTATGAGACGGGAGCGCTCGTTCTGGTAAAACTAGCGTTCGTAATGGAGATAGCACATTCGTCACGCTGTAACGAACTGAAAAGCACGAGGCTGAAAAGCGCGAATCATCACTCAACAAACTTTACTAACATGAAGGGTGGCGCCATTCGAACGGAACTTCCCCTTTAAAGTGCCGTCGTACGCGTTGTACGTCACTGCGCTTTACTCGAGCGTTTTTTGTAATGAACGTGTGTATGCAAGACAGGCTTGAGAGGAAACAAGAAAAATCACGTCGAGAAAAACGTCGTTTTTGAAAATGACATTAAAAACGATCGTGTGTACGCGGCATTAGACACTTATGAAATGCTTATAATTATACTTCAGTATACCATAGTAACATCTGACAAAAACATCTAAAAACACTGAAGCAGCAGACTTTGTGAAAATTAATATTTGTGCCATTCTCAAAACTTTTTGGCCATGGCTGTGAGCTTTTACTGCATGGACTTGTAGCATACATCGTACTTAATTTCGCTTCAGTCAGCAAAACAGTGTGGCAATGAAGAACCACTCCCTCACAGCCTCTTTGCAGCCTCTGTCTAGGAGCACTGATGGTTGCATAGCATGAGGGTGGGTTTCCTGGTGGTGGCAACAGTGGACCATGTCTGTGTATTGTGCTTTGAAACTGCCACTTGTAGGAAACTAGTGTGATAGGGTGGCAACTGGCAATGCAGGAGCACAATAAGCAGACAGGGACAGCGTGTTGTCATTCTATATTATAGATGGCAATTGTCTCTGTTTTTCCTGCATCTGGGCACTCTGTCCTGCTGATGCTGTGCCCAGGGCCATGTCCCAGGATCACATTATCAGCCTAATTTACTGCACGTGCAAAGTAACTCAAAAAGGCATTCATTTTTGAGATATTGTGGATATCAAGGGAGCTAGAGGACAGTCCCACATAGAGGTGGGGTCTAGATGGGATCATTCAGTAACAGGCATGATGAGCTAGCTCCACATATTTGAGGCAGGGTCTGGGTGGGACCAACCAGTGAAGTGTCCGTGATTTGAGAACATCAACCCAGAAAATGCATGGATTATATTAATGTATTAAAACGTAAACGATATTATAGTGACTTGGTTTAAACATATTTTATCTCTTCATCGTTTTATCAAAAAAAAAAAAAAAAAGTTGGCTGGGGTTAGGCTTTAGCTTGTCACACACAGGCCTCATGTCTGCTGTAATGATTGCACATCACACGGCACCGCAGCTCAAGCTGAGATGGAAGTACACAGCCAGAGATGCCATGGCTGCATTTAGACTGCCAGTTCTTGTCTGTGTTTATTTGTGTGAGAGACACTTGATAGGAAAGGACCCGGCCATGTTTATAATAGAGGGAAATCCTCTGGTATGAAGTCACCAATACAATAATATCGCTTGCCAGGGAGGCCGATAAAGGGCTGTACACATGTCAGTGTTCCTGCTGTTCAGTCATCTTTTCAGGGGCCAATATGTTTGTTTACAAGTAGCTATTGTCTATAAAAGCTCCTGATTGTTTTACCACTGCAAGTAGCTGCACTTATCCCAATGAGCTGTGTGGAGTGAGGACATAAAGTGGAGAGCTGTGTACAGGGAGTTGAGCATAGGCGTGTGCAGCCTATTACATAAGGGTGTGCACCCCAAAGCTCAAACACACATGTATGTGTGTATATACGCACGCACACACACATATATACACACACATATACACACAAATATATACACACACACATACATGCACACACGCGCGCGCACACACGCGCACGCTTTTAGAAATAAATTGGTACATGTGCACACTTTTTTTTGTTCAGTTTGCTGGTTGGAGGGAGGGCTGAGAGAGAGAGAGAGAGGTGTAGGACGCGGGGCTGAGAGAGAGAGGTGTAGGAGGGAGGGCTGAGAGAGAGGGAGGGCTCAGAGGGGGGGTTAAGAGAGTGGGGGTTGAGAGAGGGAGGGCTAAGAATGGAGGGAGGGCTAAGAGAGGGGGTCTGATAGAGACGGGCGGGCGGAGAAAGAAGGGAGGGAGCTTAGAGAGAGGGGGGCTGAGAGAATAGAGAGGGCTAAGAGAGAAGGGAGGGGGTCTATAGAGAGGGGGTTTAGAGAGAGGGGGTTTAGAGAAAACAGGGAGGGGGCTGAGAGAGCAGGGAAGGGAGGGGGCTGAGAGAGCAGGGAGGGGGGCTGAGAGAGCAGGGAGGGGGGCTGAGAGAGAAGGGAGGGGGGCTTAGAGAGGAGAGAGGGGGTTTGGAGAGAGGGGGGCTGAGAGAGAAGGGAGTGGGGCTTAGAGAGAGGGGGAGGGTGGCTGAGAGAGGGGGGATGGGGGAGTTGGGGGGAGATAATAGACCCCTAGCCCTGTTCCTGCAGTCCCACCTCTGTCCCAGTCTCTGTCTGCAGGTGTGTATGATGACAGACAGTACCTTCCATACCATGATGCCAGTCTCCTGCTTCGATCCGTCCAATTCTAGCGGCTCCCGCAGCAGCCTGCGCCTCCTGCTTGTTCCTCTGTGACATCTCTGTGCCCCCAGTGAGCGGCGAGCCTGTCTGTCCTCCAGCTCCGGGCCTCACATCAGAGCGTGTAGAGGAACTTGGAGCAGTCCATGCTCTGGAAGCATGGGGTACGCTGCGCCCGATTGCCTCCTGGGGGAGGCGGGGTCAGGGGACAAGGTCAAGGAGGAGGCAGTGCCACGGTGGAGCTTTTCTCCCGAGTCCCAGGCTCGGCTGGCCCCTCGCTGTTCACTCCCATGTAGCGATGGATGCCCGGCCACCCACACCTCCCCAAGGGTGCTGCTGATTGCTGCCCACTGCCGCACCGCCACACACATTTCTGGTGCTAGACAGCCGGGTAGAGGACAAGGCGCATTGACAAGCTCCAGGCGCCCTCTCCTCCCAGTAGAGCGCGCCGGCCCTGGGTGTGCCTGGGCATTAGGGTGTGCCCAGGCACACCCTGTGCGCACGCCTATGGAGTTGAGACATAGGCCGGAGAGAGCTGTGTATAGGGAGTGGGGGCATAGGTCGTAGAGAGAGCTGTGTACAGGGAGTGGGGACATAGGCCGGAGAGAGCTGTGTACAGGGATAGGTAGGGTGACCACATTTCCAAACTACTGTAGCGGGGTATTCCCCTTTAAGACAGAGAGACAAGAAGTTCCAGGTGAGAGGTGAGTCGGGAGGAAGTAAAGAGACATTACTGGAAGTGAAAGCAGAGGAGAGAGAGACTACATCTCCCAGTACATCTTGCAGCACACAGGGTACATTGCACCGGAACAGAGACTGCTGGGGCAGACTTTATAAAGGGGAGGTGGAGTTTGTTCGGTCTCTTTGGACACCCCTCTCCTAGCAAGAGGATCTCTGTGCTGAACTGCTGTGTGCACAAGGCCTGAAGCCTGGGCCTTTTGCTCCTTTCCAAAGAGCCCCTCTGCCAGCCTAGCAGAACCTTAGAGACATCTTCTCATCCTTGCTGCAGTACACCAGAAGGATTGAAGACTTGGATGTCGGTGGATTCCTGTTCCTAGACGAATCGATGGAGGAAACGGACTTGGACTTGTCCGGGTGGTGAGAGCTGTTTAAAGACAGATACTTTATCTTTACTATTCGTTGGGATTACAAAGTTGTTCTTCAAGTGCACCACCGAAAGATTGCTAGCGAATATTGTTTCACTGAACTTCCATTTAGATCAGTCAGGCCTGACTGCATAGGTAGACATTGCTGGGTGTTAGTCTACCCCTGAGGGGAAGTAGCTGTAAAAGGGCAGCGCTAGAGTTGCACAGCAATACTTAATTATTCTGATTACTCTGTTTATCTTTATTACTGTTTATTGCAGGGATCTGCAACTTGTTATACTGTTGTTTATTACTTGCCCATTAGCCTCAGTAAAATATCTGGGTCAAGTACATTGGTGTCAGTTTCACTTACTTTAATAGAAGTTTTAAAGTATATCACTGTGTGTGTTTGCCATAGGACTGTGTCACCTAGAGTTGCGGTCACGCGGTCCTATCTCCCCTTACTAGCTGTGCCAGTAGGGGGTTGAGCATATTGCCGGGGGTTGGCGGAGCTGTTTTCAGGGCCCAACTAAATCTGCGGCCTTCTTAGTTGGAGGTATCGCTACACGTGGGGGTTCTCGTCCGGGATCCTGATACAGCAAGCGAACACGCCAAAAGACCGGCATGGACCCGCTAGAAGTAGGACAGTGGTACACAATGGCTGGCGCAGATCCGGCCGCGGCGGCAGTTATTGAACTCCCGGGGATCTGGCAAAGAGATGCGATAAAGCAGTTAATGACATCCCTATCACCATGCCAGAAATCATGGGTGATGGATGTGAGACCACATGCTTCGTGTACATACGCATTAATAGAGTGGAAAGACGAAATTCCAGAGCATTTTAAAAGCCAGAGCATACAAGCTATGGATGGGCAGACCTACCATCTGACACATGCGCTGCCACATAAGGGAGATCGGTTCCAAATAAGAAAGTCATCATCTCCACAGATACCTCCCCCACCATCCCCTAAGGCACAAGAGCAGGAGGATACAGAGAGTCCCAGATCATCACCGGCCACCCTCAGCACAGAACTATGCGCTGTACTGGGAGAGATTGTGGCCCAGTGCAAGAAGAATCCCACAGATTACCCAATGTCGGGGTACAGAAAGCTCCGGATATTCTCAGGGAGAAAACCTGTGCCCTCAGGGGAAGAAGGATTTGAGGAGTGGCTAGATGGCACCACTCAGGCCTTAGAGGAATGGGAAGTTCCAGAACGCAGCAAGAAACAGCGAATTGCTGAAAGTTTGAAGGGGCCTGCTCTGGATGCCATACGCAACCTGAAGATGAGCAGGAAAGACTGTACTTCACAGGACTACTTGGACATCTTGCAGAATGTGTTCGGTGGGACAGAAAAAGTTACCGAGCTCACCTATCAGCTGGAGCACTGCTACCAGAAAACAGGAGAGAAACTGTCAGAATATATGGGACGTCTAGACAAGATCCTGCATAGAATTATTCTGAAGAAGGGGATCGACCCAGGGAAGGTAGACGAGGCCTGGGCTCAGCAGGTATTGAGGGGAGCTCAGCCCCTGGATCCTATTGCATTGGCGCTGCGCACCCGACAGGACGGGAAGAACCTGGAATACCCCGACCTCATTCGAATGGTCAGAGAGGAAGAGGCCATGTGGGAGGAGAAAAAGAGGGAACAGCCAGTCGAGCCAACCAAACCTCTGGTGGTGATGGTCAGCCCGGCCATGACCCCCGAAAGAGATGCAGAAGTGGACACCCTGAAATCGCAGATGTCCCAAGTGTTGGAGATACTGACCTCTTTGATGGAGAAAGATCAAAGGAAACCAGAAAAGAAAAGTCCAAGAAAGGAGTTGTTCCCGAATACCTCAGCGCCCGCTTCTCTACAGGATCGTGAAGAAGAGGTGATTTGTTACAACTGCGGAGGGATTGGTCATTTTGCAAACATATGTTCCAGTCCCAGGAAGAAAAAGATAAATAACCGCCAGCCGGCGGAAAACTTCAGAGGGCCCCGGTGAAGGAGTCAACCGGGTGCCCATCATTTTCAGTGAGCTCCAAACTGAATGAAAAACAGAAGAAGAGAGAAAATAGAACACCTCAGAGGAAACACAACATTCTCCAACAGAGATACACCGCAGAGAAAGGGGGCAAGACCCCTCAGAAGAGACACAGCACTCCCCAGAGGGGGTGCACACCTAAGAAGAATAACAGTATCCCTCAGCGGGTTCCTACACCCATAAAAAGGAGGGAAGTCAATGCATACCAGGCTCAAGAAAGGTTCAAGTCCAAAGGGAACAGGACAAGAGAGAGTCCAAAAGGGAAAGGTCTGAAGAAGGCGACCCCTGCCGGGCCATATCTGGAGAAGCTGGTGGGCCCATCTCCTATAGTGCCCATTCAAGTGGAGGGAGTCTACACCAGGGCCCTCTTGGATACCGGGGCACAAGTGACCCTACTATACCGGGACTTCTACGATAGGCACTTGAGTCATCTGCCTATCCAGAAGATAGAAGAGCTGAAAATATGGGGAATTGGAACCCAGAGTTTCCCTTACGACGGCTATCTTCCCATCAAGATGACCTTTGACCCATCCGTGGCTGGGAAGGCCGAAGTGTTTGACACCCTGGCAGTCCTGTGCCCTAGGCCGCCTGGAGCCAACAAGAATTCCCTTATAATAGGGACGAACACGGACCTGGTCCGAAGACTCCTGACCCCTCTAGTAAAAGAAGAGGGGCGAACAGCCACCAAGATCCATCCCATGCTGAAGACGGCCTACCAACGGCTGGTCCAAGAGCAGGAGACCCCTGGAGAAGGGATAGGGAAGGTGTGGAGACTTGGAAGAGAAGGGGTAGTGTTGCAGCCCGGCGAAGTAACCTGTCTCAGAGCCACTGTGAAGCTTACTTGGGAGCAGCCTGGTCCCTTTGTCGTGCTGGAGTCAGACCCAAGGGGTGAGTCCTCAGGTCTGGAAGTGATACCGGAAGTGATTCCGCTGAAGGTCCTGAAGAAGGCCCATTGTAGAGTTCCAGTGAGTGTTAGGAACACTACCAGAGACCCCATGGAAATCCCAGCCAGAATGCTGCTAGGCCAGGTGAGCCCTGTGGCCCCTGTTACCCTGTCAGAAGTGAAGAGGACAGGTGAAGGAGGAGATGCTTGGGAGAAGCTGTCCATGGGAAACCTGAATCTGCCAGGAGCTTGGAAGGAGAGAACCAAGGCCCAGTTGAATAGATGGGAGAAGATCTTCTCTAAGGATGAGTTCGATGTGGGGTGTGCAAGGAGTGCCACCCATCGGATCCGCCTCCAGGAAGACAAGCCCTTCCGAGAGAGGGTCAGGCGGGTCCCCCTAGCAGATCTGGAGGATCTAAGGGAACAACTTGCAGAACTCAAGAGGACTGGTGTGATACGGGAGTCCAGAAGCCCCTATGCCTCTCCCATCGTGGTGGTCAGAAAGAAGAATGGATCATTGAGGCTCTGTATCGACTACAGGACTCTCAACAGGAGAACCATACCTGACCAATACACCACTCCGAGGATAGAGGATGCCCTACAGAGCTTGTCTGGAGCTAAATAGTTCAGCGTTATGGATCTCAAGAGCGGGTACTATCAGATTCCTATGCACCCAGAAGACAGGGAGAAGACAGCCTTAATAACCCCAGTAGGGTTCTTTGAATTCAACCGGATGCCCCAAGGTCTGTCTGGAGCCCCAGCGACTTTCCAACGTCTCATGGAGAAGACTGTAGGAGACATGAACCTTATTGAAGTCCTTGTATACCTGGACGATGTCATTGTCTTTGGGAGAACCTTGGAAGAACACGAAAGGAGGCTGGAAAAAGTGTTGAGAAGACTCAGTGAGGAAGGACTCAAGCTTTCGCCTGAGAAGTGTCGGTTCTATCAGTCTTCTGTGAACTATCTGGGGCACATAGTGTCTGAAGAAGGGGTGGCCACAGACCCTGAGAAATTGGACGCAGTTACCTCCTGGCCACGACCCACCACAGTAACCGAACTCAGATCCTTATTGGGGTTCTGCTCCTATTACAGGAGGTTTGTGGAAGGATTCGCCCAAATTGCCAGGCCATTGAATGAACTACTCAAGACCGAGGGGGAAGAGGACGACTCGGGGCCCAGGAAGCCGGGAGAGTCAGTCAGAGATCAGTGGAACCAGAAGTGTGAAGAGGCCTTCCAGGCATTAAAGGAGAGCCTAACCACTGCCCCAGTCTTGGCCTATGCAGACCCAACCAAGCCCTATGAACTACACGTACATGCTAGTCATGACGGTCTGGGAGGAGTACTTTACCAAGAACACGAGGAACAACTGCGGCCTGTTGCCTACGTGAGCAGGAGCCTGACCCCCTCTGAGAAGAACTACCCCACTCACAAGCTGGAGATCCTGGCCCTTAAGTGGGCGGTAGTAGACAAGCTTAAAGACTACCTGTATGGGGCGGAGTTCACTGTGAAGACCGATAACAACCCCCTTACCTACCTTTTCACCACGGCCAAGCTGGACGCCACTGGACACAGGTGGCTGGCCGCACTTTCTGGATTCAACTTCAGCCTAAAGTATAGGCCAGGGACTGGGAATCGAGATGCAGACGCTCTGTCCAGGAGATCTCATTCTCTCACCAGTGACGTAGAAGATTGGACCCAAGTGGCACCGGACGGGGTGCCGGCCCTTTGTCAAGGAGCTGAATTCCAGGCTCGAGGAGGTTCCAGAGCAGAGGAAATAGGAGTTACCTTGGTGGGAGTCCCCAAACACTACTGTGGAGTAGCTCAACTGGGAGAGGACAACCTGCCAAGATTGTCCAAGAAGGAGTTGAGGTGTGACCAATTGGAAGACCCCATGGGGAGATTGGTCTTGGAGGCCCTGGAGAATCAGGATCCAAACAGACTCATGCGTCAACCTTCAAAAGAAGCTCGCCTGCTGAGGAAAGAGTGGGACAGGTTGCAGTTACATCAGGGAGTGGTCTACCGAAGGGGCCCCTCTGATGACTCAGAAGATAAGTGGCAACTGTTCCTCCCAGAGAAATATCGAGAGACTGTTCTGATTGCCCTGCATGACAACCATGGCCACCTAGGGGCTGAAAGGACCTTTCAACTTGTCAGAAGTCGGTTCTATTGGCCCTGCATGAGGGCAGAGATAGAAGAGTACTGCCACTTGTGTGCACGGTGCGTCCAGAGGAAGACTTTACCCCATCAAGCTGCCCCAATGAGCCATCTACAGAGTCAAGGCCCAATGGATCTGGTATGCATTGATTTTCTCTGCCTCAAACCCGACCTGAGTGGACTAGGAAATGTTCTGGTGATAACCGACCATTTCACCAGGTATGCCCAGGCTTTCCCCACCAAAGACCAGAAGGCCTCCACCGTAGCTAAGGTACTTATGGAGAAGTACTTTGTCCATTATGGGCTGCCACAGTAAACTGATCCGGAAGCTCCTGCATTCTTTGGGAATTAAGAAGACTCGAACTACACCTTACCATCCACAGGGAGATGCTCAGCCGGAAAGGTTTAACCGAACCTTGCTCAACATGTTGGGGACTCTGGAAAGCGAGAAAAAGCAACATTGGAGCCAACACATAGCAGCCATAGTACATGCTTACAACTGCACCATCAGTGATGCTACAGGCTACTCCCCATATCGACTCATGTTTGGGAGAGAAGCGAGACTACCGGTGGACTTGGCCTTTGGCACCTCTCTGGACCATTCCTCAGCCACATCCCACAAAGGATATGTGGACAGGCTCAGACACAGCCTGAAAGTAGCCTATGAACATGCTCAAGCGGCCTCAGATCAAAGGGGAGCTCGGAATAAAAGAAACTTCGACTTGAAGGTTCGGGTACAAGACCTACAGCCCGGGGATCGAGTACTGTTACGCAATCTGGGGGTCCCTGGAAAGCACAAACTTGCAGACAGATGGAGATCTGAACCCTATGTCATCTGCAGGAAGTTGCCAGGCCTACCTGTCTATACGTTGAAGCCAGAAGGAAAGGTAGGCCCACTGAAGACGTGGCATCGAAACCACCTTCTCCCACTTGCTGAGGCAGTTAGAATACCTCCCGTGGGAGACTCCCTTGAACCGGCCTCTATCCTGGATACTCCTAGGCCGAACACTCGGTCGCAGACCTCCCGAGCTGAAGATGGAGAGGCCTCACAACTTAGTGGAAGTGAGGAGGGAGAACTTGATTGGCTGTGGCCTTCCCCAACTCCAGGAACTTCTACCATAGATCTTCCAACCACTGAAGACACCACAGATGAAACACTGAACCCAGAAGCCCCAGAGTTCATTCCTTCTAGTCCTTCAGCAGAATACTGGGAAGATTCCCATGATGGTTGTTCAGAGGAAGAGGAGCCTGTGGCGCCAGAGCCAGAAATCCCAAGAGAGCAAAGGGCTCGAAGAGTCATCCGGCCTCCTAAGAAGCTGACCTACCCACAAATGGGGAACAGCTCAGAAGACTCTGTTGTTACTGCTAGGAGGAATGCTGAGAATCCGGATCCCTCCACGGTCCATTTGGTGGAGGGCAACCCCAGCTCACTCTCTGGCACAGCTAGACAGGTCGCCCCCACTGAAGCGACCTGTAGACAGGATAGCTCCCCATCTTATGATGATTGGTGGGAGGCTCCTCTGTCAACCCTATGCAACCGCATTGAATCTAGAATGTTTTGCAGACCTAAAAAATGTCTTTGGGGACCAAAGATTCAAAGTGGGGGGAGTGTGTAGCGGGGTATTCCCCTTTAAGACAGAGAGACAAGAAGTTGCAGGTGAGAGGTGAGTCGGGAGGAAGTAAAGAGACATTACTGGAAGTGAAAGCAGAGGAGAGAGAGACTACATCTCCCAGTACATCTTGCAGCACCCAGGGTACATTGCTCCGGAACAGAGACTGCTGGGGCAGACTTTATAAAGGGGAGGTGGAGTTTGTTCGGTCTCTTTGGACACCCCTCTCCTAGCAAGAGGATCTCTGTGCTGAACTGCTGTGTGCACAAGGCCTGAAGCCTGGGCCTTTTGCTCCTTTCCAAAGAGCCCCTCTGCCAGCCTAGCAGAACCTTAGAGACATCTTCTCATCCTTGGTGCAGTACACCAGAAGGATTGAAGACTTGGATGTCGGTGGATTCCTGTTCCTAGACAAATCGATGGAGGAAACGGACTTGGACTTGTCCGGGTGGTGAGAGCTGTTTAAAGACAGATACTTTATCTTTACTATTCGTTGGGATTACAAAGTTGTTCTTCAAGTGCACCACCGAAAGATTGCTAGCGAATATTGTTTCACTGAACTTCCATTTAGATCAGTCAGGCCTGACTGCATAGGTAGACATTGCTGGGTGTTAGTTTACCCCTGAGGGGAAGTAGCTGTAAAAGGGCAGCGCTAGAGTTGCACAGCAATACTTAATTATTCTGATTACTCTGTTTATCTTTATTACTGTTTATTGCAGGGATCTGCAACTTGTTATACTGTTGTTTATTACTTGCCCATTAGCCTCAGTAAAATATCTGGGTCAAGTACATTGGTGTCAGTTTCACTTACTTTAATAGAAGTTTTAAAGTATATCACTGTGTGTGTTTGCCATAGGACTGTGTCACCTAGAGTTGCGGTCACGCGGTCCTATCTCCCCTTACTAGCTGTGCCAGTAGGGGGTTGAGCATATTGCCGGGGGTTGGCGGAGCTGTTTTCAGGGCCCAACTAAATCTGCGGCCTTCTTAGTTGGAGGTATCGCTACACTACCATTCAGGGACACCCCCCCTTCCCAAAAATCAACTTGTGCTGTAACGAATCACAGCACAGTGATTGGACACAAGAGGCGGGATTTATGATTTCTCCAATCACAAGTAGGGGGCGGGGATTGTGCTCCTCCAGGCATTCCCGGCCAGGACAAGTACTGTCAGTGAGTAAAGCGGTGATGTGGTGGCCGTTTTTGGGGGCATCAGATTGGCCCGGGGGGTAGCTGTGTCAGTTTCATTCCGGGACACTGTATTGTCCTGGAATGAAGGTGCCCGGGACAGACCTGCAAAATGCGGGACTGTCCCAGGCAATCCGGGACATGTGGTCACCCTAGACAAAGGCCGGAGAGAGCTATGTATGGGGAGTGGGGGAATAGACTGGAGAGAGCTGTGTACGGGGAATGGGAGCATAGATTTAAGAGAGGACTGTGTATGGAGAGTGTGGACATAGACTGGAGAGAGCTGTATATGGGGAGTGGGGGCATAGACTGGAGGGAGCTGTGTATGGGGAGTGGGGGCATAGACTGGAGGGAGCTGTGTATGGGGAGTGGAGGCATAGGCTGGAGACAACTGTGTACAGGGAGTGGAGACGTAGGCCAGAGAGAGCTGTGTACAGGGAGTGGGGGCATAGCCTGGAGGGAGCTGTGTATGGGAAATGGGGGCATAGACTGGAGAGAGCTGTATATGGGGAGTGGGGACATAGTCTGGAGGGATCTGTGTATGGGGAGTGGGGGCATAGACTGGAGGGAGCTGTGTATGGGGAGTGGGGGCATAGACTGGAGGGAGCTGTGTATGGGGAGTGGGGGCATAGACTGGAGGGAGCTGTGTAAGGGGAGTGGGGGCATAGACTGGAGGGAGCTGTGTATAGGGAGTGGGGGCATAGACTGGAGGGAGCTGTGTATGGGGAGTGGGGGCATAGACTGGAGGGAGCTGTGTAAGGGGAGTGGGGGCATAGACTGGAAAGAGCTGTGTATGGGGAATGGGGGCATAGACTGGAGACAACTGTGTACAGGGAGTGCAGACCTAGGCCAGAGAAAAATGTGTACAGGAAGTGGGGACAAAGACCGGGAGAGCGAGCCGCAGCTCTGTGTGTTTATTCAGTCACGGAACCCTAGCTAGACCCCGCCTCCTCTCTCTCCTCATTGGATCATTGACTTTGATTGACAGCAGCGGGATCCAATGGCGCTCGGTTGCTGTCTCAGCCGATGAGGAGGAGAGTCCCGTGCAACATCGCTGGATAGAGATGGGCTCAGGTAAGTATTAGGTGGACCGAGGGGGGCTGCTGCACATATAAGGTTTTTTATCTTAATGGCTGTGATAGTGTGTACCAGGCTTTAGCCACAAACCAAACAAAAAATGAAAGGGACAGGCACCCATACCATCAAAGAGGGGACCTGCCTATCAATAAAACAAAACAGGAGTCATACCTGGCAGGCAGAGGGGAGCAGTGCCATATAAGTATTATTATCACTTTAGTTCATACAGCAATCATCATTATCACATGTAAAAAAGGACAAAAATACCAAAACAAAAACCAGGCCTATTTTTTAATATATTTTAGACCAGTGGTCTCCAAACTGCGGCCCTTTACTTTTCCTTATCTGGCCCTTGGGGCATTTTTCCAACAACTGACATCAATGAAGGGGCACCATTCCCCCTACTGACACCATCAATGGGGTACTATTCTCCTCATTGATATATATCAAAAATGGGGCACTATTCATTCCATTAAAACTGATGATGGGGGCGCTGATGCCAGTGTATTTTCAACACCCACTGCTCACAGTCCGGCCCCCCTAAAGCCTGGAGGACAGTAAACTGGCCCTTTGCTTGGAAAGTTTGGAGACCCCTGTATTAGACAAATGACAGGCAGGAGAAAATGAAGGGAATATACACTCAACACTGGAGAAATATATTTTACATGGACTTATTCCCTGACCTTTGAAACAAAACAGTCAAGAAATGGAGCAAAATGTACCGCTTAATTTAACCCCGGAGGGGCAGTTGCTTTTAAAGAGTGAATCCATCTCACTATACACTGGAGAAGACTTATGTTCCAGTCTCCTCCTCGTATGTTTTGATGGATTTGATCAAGGGCCAGAAATTTTACTAAACAGGTCCACTGATCTGCCAAATGGGCTACAGATACCCCAAATATGGTCGTATCGTCTCTTCCACCAAGGCCTCCGTGTTTTGCCTATGTAAAAAAGGCCTACAGGAGCATAAGAACAAATAAGATACTCCGGCTGTATTGCAATTAACAAAGTGTCTAGGAGAGTAAGTTATTCCATCGGGGAGCACTATATTTTTGTCTGTACGTACACTATGTTACCAAAAGTATTGGGACGCCTGCCTTTACACGCACATGAACTTTAATGGCATCCCAGTCTTAGTCTGTAGGGTTCAATATTGAGTTGGCTCACCTTTTACAACTATAATAGCTTCAACACTTCTGGGAAGGCTGTCCACAAGGTTTAGGAGTGTGTCTATGGGAATGTTTGACCATTCTTCCAGAAGCGCATTTGTGAGGTCAGGCACTGATGTGGACGAGAAGGCCTGGCTCACAGTCTCTGCTCTAATTCATCCCGAAGGTGTTCTATCAGCTTGAGGTCAGAACTCTGTGCAGGCCAGTCAAGTTCCTCCACCCCAAACTCGCTCATCCCTGTCTTTATGGACCTTGCTTCAGGGTTTTACTGAATAGGAAAGCCATTCAGTGGAGAGAGAGAGTTTCAGTATCCACAGAGTTCACCAATTCAGCCTGCATTCAGTTCATCCAAATACAGCCTGTATTACTTCAGTAACTGTGGCCCAAACCCCCTGTTAGGGAGATTTCTTTTCACTTCCTCATCATCAAGGACATTGGTGGTGCTCCCAGCCTGCCCAATGCATCTGCCTCTTCTGCCTACCCCTCGGCCTGGTCCTGAAGCTTCTAGCCTTCTACAACTGTATAGAAAAGAAAGTCCTCTTATAGCTGATGTTTGCAGTTTGATTGATGAGAGTTGACGTATACAGAATTTAGGGACAGTTGCAGTCAGAAACATTGTCTGCTTTATATCACCTCCATGTATAACATCCTGCAAATGTCACTGACCTTCCAGGGCCTCCAAAATCCTCTAATTAAGAAATAATTGGCTTCTCTCCATTTACCATTGGCCTGTCTTTGGATTTTTATAGGAATTTAGTATAGTCTTGTCAGTTATAGAAGGACAGAGGGCAGTGCTTTCACCAATAACTGGTTCTATAAAGCTAAAGCTAGCTATACACATTACAATATGACCGTACAATCATTGAACAATCAACTTTAGATTTACCAACTCACAACTTGCAAAATTAAATTGGTAAGACGGAACAAGTCCAGAGACGGGCATTTTAAATACCAAAAGATCTGAAGGATAAAACATATCAGGAGAGACTTCAGCAACTTAAAATGTACAGTCTGTAGGAAAGAAGAGAAAGGGAAAACATGACTGAAACCTTTAGAAACATCAAGGGGATCAGTAGGGTTCAAGAGGGCAGTATGTTGAAAATGAAGCTAAGTTTCAAACTAATCTTGGAAATCATTATTTTACTGAAAGAGTAGTTGATGCTTGGAATAAACTTCCAGCAGAGGTGGTGAGTAGTCAACACTAACTGGATTCAAACAAGTATAGATCTATACTTAGACAAAAAAAAAAACATAAACCATAATAAAAAAAGGGGGAGGGGCACTTCATCTATTTTTTGCCATTACTCTTCTATGTTTTTATGTTACCTAAATTATCTAATCAATTTGGATCCAATCAAGCCCTTGAACTACATAGATGTTGGTAGATCTAAAAGAGATTGAATGTTCAAATTGTAACTGGTGGAATGAGCTTTAGGCAAGTCATATGCTAGAAGAATTTCATTCTGATACCCCAAAGGCAAGATAGCACCTCCAGAAGCAGGAGAGGGCTAGCATTTCCATGGCTAAAATGGGGGCCGCAAAAGGATATTGGGTGCCAGTTACTTTAGTCCTTTTAAAGTTTTATTGCAGAACAGTTAAGGAGGTGAGGGTTGGGGTCTCAGATAACGTAGCAGATCACTTCCAGACTGTCCAGATCCAGATCAATGTCCAGCTTCACAGTGTCAGAACCTTTAAGCAGACCCAGCATCACTATAAGCACATTCTCAAATTTTAGTGTGTCCTCCAAGTGAGAAACCAGGCCCTTCTTAGAGACCAGCCTTCTTCCCGGCTCTCTCCAGAAAGGGGCCTCCCCTGGGTCTCCTCCTTGGCACAGTTTCCTCCAGACCAGGACAGCTTCAGGGCCACTTACAGACCCACAAGGCTTAACAGAAGAGCTCCATCCAGCACCACCTTCATAGGCCTCAATCCAGGGGAAGAGAGCAAGCACATGGCCTGTCCCAAATATTTATATCTTCCCCCAGCATGCACCAGTGGCATAAATCTTCTACTGGATTGGCTGAAGAAAATATCAATACTCATAACTGATATTTGTTTGTAAAACTATGACCAGTGATACCTGAGACATCTACTGGCAAAGGTGAGAAATCACAAGCCAACTTTAAAGTGGAGTTCCACCCAAAAATAGAACTTCCACTTTTTGGAATCCTCCCCCCCCTCCGGTGTCACATTTGGCACCTTTCAGGTGGAAGGAGGGAGCAGATACCTGTGTAATACAGGTATTTGCTCCCACTTCCTGGCATAGATCACGTGGTGATCGCGGTGACCTACGCCACTTCCTGCGCCTACACTGTCCTTCCCCGCTGTCTTCTGGGAAACACACAGGTCCCAGAAGACAGCAGGGACCAGTGAGGACGTGCAGCGCGACTCGTGCATGCGCAGTAGGGAACCAGGAAGTGAAGCCGCAAGGCTTCACTTTCTGATTCCCTCACCGAGGATGGCGGCGGGGGCAGCCGAGAGCTGAGCGACTGATCGGCTTCCGCTGCCAACATTGCGGGCACCCTGGAGAGGTAAGTGTCCATATATTAAAAGTCAGCAGCTGCAGTATTTGTAGCTGCTGGCTTTTAATATATATATTTTTTTGGACCTCCACTTTAAACTTAGAGGAAAACCAAGTGAAAAACTATACAATCAGTCTGCGCTAACTACAGCACTGAAAAAACTAAATTGGCATATTAGCTCCTGTTTAGGACAAGGGGGTATAGTTGGAATCAGAAGCGGGATCAAATTGATGTTTGTTTTCGATCACATTGATGAGAAAATTTGAAGGAAAATTTCTCAAACAAATTAATTTCTAATGGTGTATGTGGTTATCATTTTGGTAAGTACATTCATCCCAATATTGAATGTTAAAGGCAATCAAAAGTTTGAAGCAATTCCGAACAACATTTGTCAAGTCATCAAATTTACTGATGAGAATTTTCATAGGAATTTTTGTTTTGTATGAAGGTTTGTTTGAAAACCTATTGGTGTTGACCAGCTTAAGTCTACATTGGAGGTGTGTGCAACTTTTGGAAGTGAGAGGAATCGTTATGATGCAAAGTGCCATAATCCTGAGCACTGGTCTTGTGGATTGGTAAAGCAACCAGAACTTGCCCAGATCCCCCTCCAACCAGGAACATGGGCCCGGTGCCCAGTACAGCCGTTGTGATCAGAGTCCTTCACCAATGATATAGAGGAATTGTGTAGACACCTATAAAGTTAGATACTGTTCCAGTTCAGTCAACGGATCATGCTGCAGTGTAACCAGGTTCTACTCAAGCTCATTATCTTAAATAAGTCTTTGTAATTAAGCTCTACATAGCATGAAATGCATCAGCGTAAGACCTCAGTTTCGATATTCTTTGTTGACTTTCAATAAAATCCTTTGTAGTGAGGATCCTTGTGCCTTTGTTTGTTTTTGGATATTGATTGTGGAGACCTTCATGAGGCTGGGAGTGAACCATAGACACCTATTTCCCGACCTGCTCCACTTTGGCCAAATCCACCAATAACCATCTTTAAACTGGCCACCTACATTGGCTATTGGTTGTCAAGTCTCCTTTAGATTTACCAATAACTATATAACATGAGTGCCTACCTGACCAATCTATTCAACTTATATCATGCCAGGTAGCATCTGATGCCATATAGGTAAATGTACAATTAGATTGTGTGTGGCAAGGTTAAATAAGGCATGCTGAGTAAATTTGGAAGCTTAAATCAGGGGGGAGTCCCATGCAGCTGGACACAGCCAGGCCAAGCTGTCAGGGCTCTCTTCCCAAACTTGATGGCTTCTTCCTGCCAGAGGAGAGCTCTGCTAGGGAGCGGGGGTCTCCCCGAGCCCTGACCCCAGCGTCTGATTGTCTGCACAGCGACCAGCAGGAGGAGACACACCGGCTCCTCCACAGCACTGTCACCAGACACCTCATTAATATGACAGTGACATGATCAGGACATGCAGCATCAATCATCCACCGACCCCGACACCTCTACAAGGATGTGTGTACTCTTACTGTACATATAGTTATACAGTATATATATATATATATATATATATATATATATATTATTTTTTTTTTATTGTACATGTATAATAATAAATATTGCATAGGTCCTGATACCTCTATGGAGCTGTGTGTACTCTCACTCTCATTGTAAATTTAATATATAATATATATATCCCACACTTTTAGATTGTAAGCTCTTCTAAACAGGGCCCTCTTAATCCTCTTGTATTTTATTGTATTATAACTGTATTGTCTCCCTTTTATATTGTAAAGAGCTGCGTAAACTGTTGGCACTATATAAATCCTGTATAATAATAATTATATATATATATATATATATATATATATATATATATATATATATATATTTTTTTTATGTGTATAATAATATTTATCATACTTGGGCCCTGACACCGCTATAGAGTATCTACCACTTTAAAATTATTAATTTATTATTAATATTATATATAGTAATATCAATACTATATATATATATATATATATATATATATATTCATATATATATATATATATATATATATATATATATATATATATATATATTTATATGTTATGTTATTCTGCCTCTCCCATATTATTGTGATTCATAGGTTATTAGAATTTTCATCTTCATACTGCAAAATCCTATCTACAGGACAGTGGAGTACTAAGTACCCACTCAAATATTTATTAAGAATGTGTTCTGTTTTCCTGCAGTAAAATACATGCATCTTAGTGCATGCAAATACATGTAATAAAAAACTGCATCCCATCATATGCATGTAGATCACATGGGCTGCAGCTTAGTGCACTTAAAGAATAAAGGATATGGTGCAGTTTGAATTACTTTTGTGTGTTGGTGCAAATCCTCAATTCTTATTCTAAATGTCTGATCCCGCCTTGCCTAATGAATGAATACGTCCAAAATGCACATAAACACAGGTTTAAGAGTCCCAAAAATGTAAATGCATGTAGTATTGCACATTAAAAAGTGTTGCAAACCCTAAAGTAATCCAGATATCAAGAGATTCCTTAAACAGCTGGTAAAAAAAAAAAAAAAAAACTTGGTTCTGTGAGGGATGACATATATCTAAGAAATATATATTTATATATAATAATATCATATATTAATATTATAAAAATATTGTAATATGTACAATATAATAACATATAGATCTATATAGATCTATATAGATGTATTTTTATATAGATCTATATATAGATCTATCTATATATAGATCTATATATAGATAGATCTATATATATATATATATATATATATATATATATATATATAGATAGATAGATAGATAGATAGATAGAAATAGATATATCTATATATACATATATATCTATATAAAGATTTATATATCTATCTATATCTATACATAGATAGATAGATAGATAGATAGATAGATAGATAGATAGATAGATAGATAGATAGATAGATAGATAGATCTATATCTATCTATCTATCTATCTATCTATATATATATATATAGATATATAGATAGATATAGATCTATCTATCTATCTATCTATCTATCTATCTATCTATGTATAGATATAGATAGATATATAAATCTTTATATAGATTTATATATATAAATCTATATAAAGATTTATATATCTATCTATATCTATATCTATATCTATCTATCTATATCTATATCTATATCTATCTATCTATCTATCTATCTATCTATCTATCTATATATCTATATATAGATATATAGATAGATATATCTATATATATTGATATATCTATCTTTATATCTATATATATATATATATATATATATATATATATATATACACATACACACATTTTTTATTTTATTTTTACACTGGGAGTTGAGAGTGTTCAGCAAAAAGAGGTAAAGATCCACTTTAACTGTCCAATTCTTGTTTATTTCTTTCATGATAAAATAACTGAAGTGAATTTTTACTCATTTTCTCTTTTTTTGTGTGAATATTCGCAACTCCTTTAGCAACTAGTATCAACGAGTAGAGGCTGTTGACCTAGAAAGGTAAGTATTCACTTTGCAACCTCAATCTTAGTGAATATGATGTCACTGTGAATAATTTCTGAGGGATTTGAAAAATGTAAATTTAAATTGCAAAAAATAGGATTTCTTTCTAGCGCATAGTGGGTATTTAAAGTGACCCCCCTCAACTTATTTACTAACATTCACTTTACAAAGTGAGTATTCATTTATCGAGGTGAACAGCCTCTACTCTGTAAGGAAAAAAAAAACACCAAAAAACATTTGAGTTATTTTAGTAATGATTTTTGCACTTTTGTTTCAAGGATATATTATTATTGAATTTATACGAATCATATGACTATTATTATTCTTATTATAATATATTATATGATAATACAATATATTAATATATGTGCCATCAAGTCAAAGTACATAGATAGTGTTTCTTCAGAATAAACTGTCTTTTGTTTCAGTGTTATATGTCTATAAAGTACAAATTGTATGTAAAATAATAAATATATATATATATATATATATATATATGTTAATACCTTCTTTTTAATATACTCATGAATTATACATATACAAAATGATCATTCATCACCTGGGCATTGCATTGAAGTGAATTTCTTTTAATATAAACTTATACATAAATGAATATGGTTAAGTATATGAAAAAAACTTGCTTTTAAAATTTAGGGGACATATGCAAAAAATATATAAACATATATTGCTCTGTTTGGTTAATTGGATCTTGTCTAAATTGTGCCTAGTATGTGTATGAATGTGAGTTAGGGACTTTCGATTGTAGGCTCCCTGAGGGCAGGGACCGACGCAAATGTATAATATGTATATCAAGAGTAAATTGACTGTACTATACAAGTACCTATAATAAATAAATAAATAAATAAATAAATAAATAAATAAATATGAAAATATTATTTTTGTATATAAAGAATGTTTCCAGTATATAAACTGCAAGCTTAAGAAAAATAAGGAAATAGGAATCAATGCAAAGATTATATAGTCACCTTTCATAAGCAACAGATTGTCCAGAAAGCGATGTGATCTTTTTTTGTCTGGACTGGCCGACTACTTCTAGTTTTATTCATATTTACTGGCTATTTTTTTTTTTTTTTCAGAACGTCACCCAGCCCACACACAGGTGCACAGAGTCCAATGATTCGTTTGTATATGACACAGCCATTGTGTACCTATAGTTGCATTCTTTGTAATATAGATTGCAAGCCTTGCGTGACCAAATAAATATTGTAAATAGGGAAAAAAGATATATAAATAAAAAAATAAATATATATATATATATATATATATATATATATATATATATATATATATATATACTGCATTTACAGTATATATATATATATATATATTTATTTATATATTTTTCCCTATTTACAATATTTATTTGGTCACGCAAGGCTGCTATATATTTAAATTTAAAAAAAAAACTGGTAATCAGTATTTTTATTCAGTGCCTACAACATATCAACATATATAGAAAACTATAGAAATCTATCCCTAACTTAGAATGAAAATTAGCAGTGTGATAAATATATATAGAATTATAAATATATATATATATTAAATATATTTTTCTATATTTTATACCTGTCTATTTGGTCACGCAAGGCTGCTATATATATATATATATATATATATATATATATATATATATATATTAGATTAGATTATATCTAATATATATATATTTATAATTGTATATATAGACTTATCACACTGCTAATTTTCATTCTAGGTTAGGGGTAGATTTCTATATATGTTGATATGTTGTAGGCACTGAATAAAAATACTGATTACCATTTTTTTTCTAAATTGGTATGGATAAAATAATTAACACAACACAAAAAAAAAACAGTAAAATATCAGGTTGCGCTGTACACATTCCTGCCACTCCTAGTCTATGGCTGAGGGGACAGTGCAGGGATCCTTCCTTTATATCTGACCGGTCCTAGCCAACTCATTGCCCTCTCTATTATCACTATGGAGCAACCTGTGTGCAGCAAGGCAATGTGAGTCTATAGAGTGCCTTGTTATCAAAATGCTCTTATGATTAGTTACGTATATCTTATTATTGCATTTTTATTTCATTATTTTATCTTTACATGTACTATGTTACTTTATATACTAAAGCTCATATTGATATATTATACCCTGAGAAAATTACAGGAATTATAATAACAGAATCATCATTCATCTACTGTATTAGGCTGGCAAACATAGATTTTTAATTTTTTTTAATCAGCCAGCAGATTCCCCCATTTACACAAGCGCAAGTTCTCCGCTGTAATGCCGCATACACACGACCGATATTCATGTCATGGAAAAAAACAAAGTTTTTCTCAACATGATTTTTCGTGTTTCCTCTCAAGCCTGCCTTGCATACACACGTTCATGAAAAAAAAAACGCTTGAGCAAAGTGCGGTGACGTTCAACACGTACAACGGCACTATAAAGGGGAAGTTCCATTCGAATGGCGCCACCCTTTGGGACGCTTTTGCAGATCACGTGTTAGTAAAGTTTGGTGAGAGACGATTCACGCTTTTCAGTCTTCGTGCTTTTCAGTCCGTTACAGCGTGACGAATGTGCTATCTCCATTACGAATGCTAGTTTTACCAGAACGAGCGCTCCCGTCTCATCACTTGCTTCTGAGCTTGCGCGTTTTTTTTTTCCCCTCGTAAAAGCATACACACGACCGTTTTTCACAATGTGAAAAAGAACGACGTGAAAAACGTCGAGAAAAAATAGAGCAGGTTCTAATTTTTTTTTAGGGCATTTTTCTCGTCGAGAAAAATGCTCTGGAGCCTACACACGACCATTTTTCACGACCATTTTTAAAAATGGCAGTTTTCTCATCATGAAAAACGGTCGTGTGTACGCGGCATAAGGCCTAATGTACACTGGGCGTTTTTACAGCTGCTGTTTTGGGCGTCAGGCATTTTCTTTCCGCAGCCAGTAAACTCCCCAGCATATTATCCTATGTGTCCATGCATACATAGGCTTTTATCAGCGTTTTTTGGGAGGGGCTTTCTTTGGCTGGAAAAAAAAAACCTGAATTACTGTGTTTAAAGAGGAGTTTTTCAGCTGTAAAAACACTATATCGCTGTTAAACGTGGCAAAACGCTGCGTTTTTGAGCATTGCGCTTTTGTAGGAGGATAGTTTTGCTAAAAAAGCGCGGACGCGGCAAAATTCTAATACCAAAACGCAGGAAAATTTGGATTTTTAGCATTCTACAGCAGCGTTCGTTTTTATAATGTCCAGTGTGCATGAGGCCTTAGAATACACTGATCAGTGCTGCAGCTGCTGATCAAATTAAAATTTTCCAACATTTCTGTTTGACAAAAATCAATTGTATTCTGTCGAACAGGAATGGCCATAAACAGATCAAATCGGATTTGTCCTGTCTCTCCTGAATCAGTCGACCCATCTATGGGCAGCTTTTCAGGGAGCTGCCACTTCCTGTTCTCATATTTGCTTGTCAAGGATTTTACCAAATCTCAGAATTAAAGTGAGACTCCAACCATACTTTTCTTTGAGCGTTTTTATTGCCGTCTGCGTCCTTGTTTGGGAAATTCACTCTCACCCCCTATTCTGGTTTCTCCTTAACAGAAAAAGAGGAGAAATTTATTGGTGGCCACACACATACACTATATTGTCAAACAGTATTGGGACACCTGCCTTTACACGCACATGAACTTTAATGGCATCCCAGTCTTAGTCTGTAGGGTTCAATATTGAGTTGGCCCACCCTTTGCAGCTATAACAGCTTCACCTCTTCTGGGAAGGCTGTCCACAAGGTTTAGGAGTGTGTCTATGGGAATGTTTGACCCTTCTTCCAGAAGCGTATTTGTGAGGTCAGGCACCGATGTTGGACGAGAAGGCCTGGCTCTCAGTCTCCACTCTAATTCATCCCAAAGGTGCTTACTGGAAATACACCTGTGACCAGAAACCTAATTAACATGAGCTAATTAACTAATCCCTTTAAGCAGCCTGGTGACTCAGAGAAATGACCTTTGAGTTTCCTAGCCTGGCTGTCTCCTAAACTACAATACACATTATCACAGAACTCCTTCACACAATTACAGGGTCAATTAGCACAAGCTACAATGATATGCAGAGCAGCCACACTAGACTCTTTTACATTATAGAAGGCAACAGACAGACAGGTGGCTGGAGGTGATGACATTAGCATCTCCTTACAGTATACTGTATATATTGGCGTATAACACCCACTTTTTTACCCTGAAAATAGAGGGTAAACTGTGCCTGCGTGTTATACACAGGGGGCTGTGGAAAGTTTTTTTCCTGAAACTTCCCTCTTAAAGTTAGGGTGTGTGTTATACGCCTGTGCGTGTTATACGCCGATAAATACGGTATGTCCCAACAGTAGGAATGAGTCACTCTTCTAATATTGCATATATCCTGGGAGATATTGTGGATAAATATTATTTTAAGTAATCCAAGACATATGCTTAATGTCCATTATTTTCTTGCTCACCCTGTGCCCCTAATAGACACAGGGTGATTTAGACATAAGAGGTGCATGGGGAGCTGAAGCAAGGGTGTCCCATACTTTCTAAGGGATTCTGGGTTCCACGGGCCCTCCCGTTACAGGTATCATTAAGAGGAATTATGTCCCATCATTGGAATCACTGGGAGGAATTATGTCCCATCATTGGGGTCATTGGGCCCTATTGTTAGTGTCATTGGGAGGAATTGTGCCCCATCGTTGGTGTCACTGGGAGGAATTATGCCCCATTATTGGGGTCATTGGACCCCATTGTTGGTGTCATTTGGAGAAATTGTGCCCCATCATTGGTGTCACTGGGGATGAAAAGTTCCCCATTATTGGCATCCGAGAGGAATTATGTCTCACCATTGTTAGTATCATTGGGAGGAATTGTGCCCCATCATTGGTGTCACTGGGGTGGAATAGTTCCCCATCATTGGCATCATTGAAAGGAATTATGTCCCTTCATTGGTGTCAGTGGGGGGGAATTATGCCCCATTGTTGATATCAGTGGATGAAACAGTGCCCCAAGGGCCGGATAAAAGCAGTCAAAGGGCCACACCTGGCCCCCAGGCCACAGTTTGGAGACCGCTGGCATAGAGAAACACTGAGACCCAGGGATGATGTCACTGAGTTTAATAAAAATAGAAAGGTTTTATTTAAAAAAAAAAACGTAATTAGCATGTTGAGGGAAAAAAGGAGGAACCAGGGAAGGCAAAGTATGACCAGATTTAACTTCAACTTCAAACAGCTTTTGAAATGGCATTTACATGTTAAAGCTTCTGTGAGATTTTAGTGATTGGGTTTAGATTTACTTTAAACCACTCAGGTGTGAACCAGCCCTTACTGTGTTTTTATTCATTAGACGTTTGCTTTTTTTAGACTCTTTTATCTCCCCGGTAGCACACACGGCCATTATGATGTCACTACACAAGGTATCCTCCATCTGTATTATTTGGCCTGATTGGATTGCCATCACCATTATATTCACTAACCAAGGTCGCCCCATTCTGCAGAGCCCATTAGATTTCTCTTGAATGCTTTCCAAAGTGGAGTTGCTGTTAATTATTGTCAGCTTAATCACAGGTGACAAAGACTTAACCCATCCCTAACCTCAACTGGAGAAACACTTAGCACATGATGACAGGGGACACGGCATACAAAATGTTTTGTGTCCAAGAATACTTTTAATGAGATACTCTGGTCAAAAAAGCAAATCGTTTTCTAGGAGTCAGTGGATATTTTTAAAATTGTGTTTAATTTCTTTATGACTATTTAAACCTGAAGGTTGAGACTCCCATTTTCTAAGGCAACAATTTGCACAAAATATGGTTCAGTTTCAGCTGTAGATATCAGATTCTTCATATGTCAGTCATCCTGAGTCTTCCTATTCTTTCTCATTTCAAAAACAGTGAGGATGATTTGAAATGTCAGGTTATGTGCAGATAATGATGGAAATCTGACGATAAGAAGGTAGTATTGTCAAAAAATAAATAAAATATGTATTTTAAAATATAAAATTATAAATATATATATATATATATATATATATATATATATATAAATATAAATATATATTATGTAATAATAAATATTTATATTATTGACAGTTTGATGAAGAGCAGGGATGCTTGAAACCGTGTGGTCACTACAATGTATGTAATTTGTACACAAACTTATTTTGAAGTAAAGAAATTGCACTTGGAGATTGTATCCTTCCATTATTTGATAGATTATCTATGGATGACTGGGAGCCCATCACTGATATGGTCTCCTTCCTTGAACTTGGACACAGGGGGAGTGACTCACCCTATAATTATATATATATATATATATATATATATATATATATATATATATATATATAAATTAGAAGGCTTAGTACATTTTTCCAAATTTATCATTTTTGTAAATGTTTTGATAGTATTTTATAACTATTGGTATAAAATATCTATTGATCTATCTATCTAGCTATCTATCTGTCTATCTATCTATCTATATCTATATAGATAGGTAGGTAGATAGATAGATAGATTATTTTTTGTTTTAATTAAAATTTTGATTGGGGGCTTAGATTACTTTTATTATACCTAAACATTTTTAGATACTATTATTTGGATTTATATATAATATATCTATATAATTAGAGGGCTTGGTACATTTTTCCAAATTTATAATTTTTGTAAATTTTTTGATACTATTTTATAACTATTGAAAAAAAAATATTGATCGATAGATAGATAGATAGATTATTTTTTGTTTTAATTAAAATATTGATTGGGGGCTTGGTTTACTTTTATCATACCTACACATTTTTAGATACTATTATTTGGATTTATAAATAATATATATATATATGTAGATAGGTAAAGTAAATTTTTCCAAAATTATCATATTTGAACTATTGAGGAATATATACACACATATATATATATATATATATATATATAACAATTTTTATCAAAATTAGAGGGCTTCTTTCATTTTTACAAATGTACATATTTTCACATTTTTGATTCTATCTATCTAGATAGATAGATAGATAGATATAGATAGATAGATAGATAGATAGATAAGATAGATAGATAGATAGATTATTTTTTATATATAAAACTATACTATTTTATAACTATTGAGGTTTTTATAAATGTACATATTTTCAAATTTTGGATTCTATCTATTTAATTATCTATCTATTTATCTATCTGTTTTTTTTTTTTTTTTCCAGTTAGAACATTTAAAAATTTGATTGGCTAAGTTCATTAAATCGATTTTTACATATGTATGCCATTTACACATTTTAAGATGTACATAAACCGCATCAAGACTGTTTGCTTTCCACTGTTAATTACCCATCAAAAGCAAAACTGTTTACAGCACTCTGAGCTTGTTGTTCATGTGACAAATTCACTACAAAGTATATATAAACCCTAAAAGGTGACATTTACTTTCCTAAAGCACTGTGTATGATTTAAAAAAACCTCTCTTTTTTTTTTTTTTCTCCAAAATGCTATTTTTACCCTTTTCATCCTTTAAAGCATCTCAGTTCTGCTGATCTCCTTCGGCCTCTTTCTGACACTTCTTGTACACATGTCCTTGCTCCGGTGATGGCTGCACATCATTGCTCTGGGCTAGCTTTCTGATAGTAACAATGGTGGACTATGCCTATGCTGCCTACCTGCTTGCAGTCTGCGCAAGCGCGTGTGTGACTACAAAGAACGGCCATTAAGAGAGAGGGACAGAGCGTTGTCACCCGATAATAGAAAGTGCCTGAACAAAGACCTTCATGGCAGGATCACCGGATATTATTCTATTGAAGACTGAAAAGGCTTTGGAAATTAACTGTACTCTAGCTTCCAAGCTAAAATACGTACGTAAAAAATCTGAGGAAAACGCTTGGACAGCCGCACTCCAAAGAAGGTTCTTTTATTAAAACAAAAGCACAAATGACATGCCACAGCAAAAAAAAATACGTACGTGCTGGTGTGCAAATTTTAGGGACAGTGCAATGTGTTGTTACAATGCATCATAGTGGTTGCTTTTTCTTTTATTTATTTTTTATTTTTTATTTTAGGGGCTCATTCACAGCAGCTTCTAAGATAAAATAGGTGTGTGCCGGTATGCATTGTTTAGGTGCACTGAGTAACAGTGGAATACATTGTTACAATGCATCGCAGTTTTTACTTGTTTTTTTTTTTTTTTTTTTATTAATGTGTCCAAAAATGGAATTTATTTAACAATATATTTAGTTATCATCTTATAATAAAATTATTTTCAGAATATTATTTATTTATTATGTATTTATGTATATGCTATATTTATTTAACACTGATTATTTAAATATTATTTATTTGTCTTGTTTTTAATATAGGGACATTTTTAATATTTTGGTATTATTAAATCATGTATGGTAAATGCATAGTTGATGATTGTGATGTATGAATAATGAGCAGAGTAGAAATGTTATTTCATTGTGAATTGTTTTCTACAATGACAATAAATCTTATCTTATCTTCTTCTTTCTTTCTTTCTTTTTTCTTTCTTTCTTTCATTTATATCTTTCCTTCTTTATATCTTTCTTTCTTTCTTTCTTTCTTTCCTTCCTTTTTTTATTTTCTTTCTTTCTTTCTTTCATTTATATCTTTCCTTCTTTATATATTTCTTTCTTTCTTTCTTTCTTTCTTTCCTTACTTTTTTTCTTTCTTTTTTTTTTCTTTCTTTTTTTTTTTCTTTCTTTTTTTCTTTCTTTCTCTCTTTTTTCTTTCTTTCTTTCTTTCTTTCTTTTTTCTTTCTTTCTTTCCTTTATATCTTTCCTTCTTTATATCTTTCTTTCTTTCTTTCTTTCTTTATTTCTTTCTTTTTTCCTTCTTTCTTTACGTTTTTTTTCTTTTTCTTTCTTTCTTTCTTTCCTTCCTTCTTTCTTTACGTTTTTTTTCTTTCTTTTTTTTTTTTTTACTCTTTCTTTCTTTCTTTCTTTCTTTCTTTCATTCTTTCATTCTTTCTTTCATTCTACCTTTCCTTCCTTTTTTTATTTATTTCTTTCCTTTTTTCCTTCTTTTTCTTTCTTTCTTTCTTAATTACTGTAATTAAATGTCATTATATTTTTGCAATTAAAAAATTAAATAAATATTATTTATTTTTTTAATATTTATTTAAATTCAATTCGATTTTTTTTTTAATAATTGAATTACTATTACTATTTTAAATCTGTGCAGGTTAATGCAGCTCAATGGACATGACATGAACAAGCCCTAACATTGTTGTAGGAGATTTGGGTGATTGGGTTGAGATCTACTTTAAGCTGCCAACAGAGATCTGTACTTGTAAAACAGCCACTTGTGCAGAAAAAAACATTAAAAAGGTATCAAAAGAAAAATAAATAAGAACTCATCATAGAGACATATAACATAAAGGGGGTCTAAGTGATTAGGATGAGCAGGGAGCTAAGAACCCTTCATGACCTGTATAGTCCATCTTCCAGCAGAGTGTGTGGGGTTATTGTAGAGGGATTGTCCTTGTAAACATTAGTGACATGTGTTTAGGAATAGTGTCTCTGAAGTTGTGACAGAGCCCCCAGATAACTAGTGTAGTGGAGTTTGTAATCTGTCCCACCCAATCCTCTTGATGTTGAGTCCCCCCCACCACACACACTCACACACACATGGACTGCTCTTCTGTAACTGCCAATCGCCATAGAGCTGTGTTCTACAAACAAAAACATATATATATTTTTTTCCAGCAAACTGATTCTTGCAAAAAAATTAATTGCCAGAATTGTTCAAGAAAATGTTCTCAAGTCAACAGTTTGTTTTTCCAAGCTGAAATACAACCCAAAATAAAATAAAAATAAATGGGCAGTTGGGAGATAAAATAGCAAAACCAGCTTACTCTTTCATCCATGGACTGACACAGCTTCTCTGTTGACAAAGTGGGTATTATCCGTTAATTAGGAGTGACTAGGCAGAAAACCTGTAAAAAGTGTTGCATCACACCCTCTACAGTACCGCCCAGGGGGCCGACCCTCCTGGTATATCCCCTCAGTATGCATCTCGCAGATCAGTTTTTTTCTGTCTAGCAAGGAGTAGGACATGGCTCCCTTCGGGCCCATTGGTCCGGGGGAAAAATATATATATTTTTTTTGTTTCCTGCGATCTTCGATCAACTGCCGACTGGGTGACAGGCTGGATCCTCGATACTTGTAGTCTCCCCAGTTTCGGCCATCGAGCGTGTGCCGACCCTAGCTACGCGCTGGGTTTTCCACGACATGCCCGTCGCTCCACGGGTGGCCGGTGAGCCTACGCTCCAGGGCCTGCATCGGACCGCTCAGCTCCGACTGACCTTACGGCCGAGTTGCAGCAGCCTGGCCGGTGAGCTTACGCTCCAAGGCTTGCATTGGACCGCTCAGCTTCGGCTGACCTTACAGCCGAGTCGCAGCAGCCTGTCCGGTGAGCGTTGCGCTTCAGGGCATACATATGATCGTCCCCTTGGGTCCAATCACAGCATGTCTGGCCAACAGTCACCTTCCGTGCGCGGACGATGATCTGTTTGGAATGTCTTCCAGCATGATACATGCAGGATAGGTAAGTAAACTCCCCTGCCTCAGCTGGGTGATTTGGCTGGACATTCCTGGAGAGATCAAGTAAGTGGTTGTGGCCCCTTTCTTCCCTCTCTCCCTGCCTTTCCCTCCTCCCTGGGCTTCTAGCCAAAGGTTGCTGGGTGCTGGTGGTCACCTAAGGGGTTCCACTGGAGTGGGGCTGGCTGTAACTAACATTTAAAAGAAATGTAATTTCTGCTTACCTGTGTGTGCTTCCATACTCGTGGAATGGCGACAAACTACGGTACTTAAAAATCTCCTTTAAAAAAATGTTAACGGTGACCAGAGGAGGTCCAGTGCTAGAATTATTGCTCTCACTCTAATGATCATGGCGATACCTCACATGTGTAGTTTGAACAACGTTTACATTTGCGGGCGCGACTTACGTAATTGTTTGCTTCTGCGCACGAGCACGGAGGGATGGGGCGCTTTAATTTATTTTATTTAGTTAGTTTTTATTTATTTCGTTTTTTCCACTGTCCCCTTACGGGACGGGAGAGCCCGGGTGGAGGAGCGGAAGGCGGCGGTAGGGTGGGACGTCCCCTCCCACTGCTTGTGATAACAATTGAGCAGCTGCTTGTCTGCATCGGTTATTATTACAAGAAAGCTGCCCATCGTCTCGAAAAAAATGGTACTGGGATAATGGCTGCCGCTGCAGGCATCACCCCAGTACAACCATTTGAAGCAGAATGACGTACAGGTAGGTGATTTTGCGGCAAGTGATTAAAGCTCTTTATTTTAACCTGTTGATCCTGCTAGTAACACACCTACTAGGGTGAAAACCCTGTCCTAGGGTGACAACCAGTGGTGGCCCATCCATAGAGGGCGCACGGGCGCCGCCTCCCCTATCCATGCATCCGGCCCCCTGATCTACATATCAGAGCACCGGACGCATGGATTCCAATGCGGTGGGGTGTTTTTTTGAAGCACTGGATTAGAGCCAGAGCCTCTAATAGGCTTCAAAAAAGGGTGGCCTTGGAGCGCAGAGCATTGCACTCCGAGGCCACCCAGTTGTATGATAATAACGAATGAATTTTCACACTAAAGTTCCTCCCCGCCAATCAGGAGGCAGGTCATGAAACCTGTTTTCCGATTGGCCAAAGTGTCACGCGATCCTATTGGATGCCTAGCGCTTTGGCGGAAGAGATAACACGCGGCGGAGGCAGCTTGAGGAGCAGACACCCGCATTCCAGAAAAGGAGGAGAGGACACCACAGCCCCGCCACACTAGCGGGTATGTGCCGGACCGCCCGTGGTGTCGGTGATGTTTGTTTGCCGCCCCCCCCAGAAGAAGAACCCACCAGCTGCTACTGGTGACAACGCTCACTGAGGTTGATTTACTAAACCTGGAGGGTGCAAAATCTGGTGCAGCTGTGCATAGAAACCAATCAGCTTCCAGATTTTATTGTCAAAGCTTAATTGGACAAGCCAAAGTTAGAAGCCGATTGGCTACCATGCACAGCTGCACCAGATTTTGCACTCAACGGTTTTAGTAAATCAACATCACTGACTGCACTATATCTATGGAGAAACAGTGTTGGCACCCTTGGACAGGAAGTCTATTATGACTACAGAACATTTCATTCTATTTACCATGGAAAGGGGGAGACAATAGTAAAGGCTGATAACTGACAGCACAGCAAGGTCCTACAGGAAGTTGGAAGCTCGCTGAATTTCAGGAAGGATCGACAGTTGTTTTTGCACTCATAGAACGGATATTTAACAAAAACGATTTGGATGGCCAAATGTTGACTTCCTCCTGGGCCAAAAGTAAGTAGCCCCACACACAAAAATGGTGTAGACAATGGAGAACTGTTGGGCATTCAGCCTACCGGCTTTCACCTACACTTGGACAATGAGTTTTCCTGAGCATTCATGTAGACCAAATTGAGGTGCTCGGGGAGACAGACAGACAGACAGATCCAGCACTGTCTGTGAGGAAAGAAATATAACTTTTCAAAGGTTCTCCAATAGACAGATTCAGAAGAGCAGCAAGACTTGTCTGCTGTCTCATCATCATAGTCTACAGCTGTCAGCTGATTCTATACATAGAGATTACTATAGAGACAGACAGATTACATAATGACTGATATAGAAAGATAGATAGATAGATAGATAGATAGATGATAGATAGATAGATAGATAGATAGATAGATAGATAGATAGATAGATAGATAGATAGATAAATACCGTATATACTCAAGTATAAGCCAAGTTTTTCAGCACTTTTTTTGTGCTGAAAAAGCCCCCCTCGGCTTATACTCGAGTCTCTCTGATCTGCATACCTGATCAGCCCGTGTCATGTAGTCAGACGGCGGCCGTCCAGCCTCCTCGTCGTCCTCGTCCGTGATAGGCGGAACACTGAACACTGACTCACTGCTGGGAAACTGAGTGTTCCACCTATCACGGACGAGGACAAGGAGGAGGTGCGGCTTTTTTTACAATGAACGGCCGCCATCTGACTGCATGACACGAAGATCAGGTATGCAGATCGGCACAGTGAGGCTGGCAATGGACACAGTGAGTCATGCAATGGACACAGTGAGGCATGCAATGGACACAGTGAGGCATGCAATGGACACAGTGAGGCATGCAATTGACACAGTGAGGCATGCAATGGGCACAATGAGACATGCAATGGGCACAGTGAGGCTGCAATGGGCACAGTGAGGCTGGCAATGGGCACAGTGAGGCTGCAATCGGCACAGTGAGGCATGCAATGGACACAGTGAGGCATGCAATGGGCACAGTGAGGCATGCAATGGACACAGTGAGGCATGCAATGGGCACAGTGAGGCATGCAATGGACACAGTGAGGCATGCAATGGACACAGTGAGGCTGGCAATGGACACAGTGAGGCATGAAATGGACACAGTGAGGCATGCAATGGACACAGTGAGACATGCAATGGACACAGTGAGACATGCAATGGGCACAATGAGGCATGCAATGGGCACAGTGAGGCTGGCAATGGGCACAGTGAGGCTGCAATGGGCACAGTGAGGCTGGCAATGGGCACAGTGAGGCTTCAATGGGCACAGTGAGGCATGCAATGGACACAGTGAGGCATGCAATGGGCACAGTGAGGCATACAATGGACACAGTGAGGCATGCAATGGGCACAGTGAGGCTGGCAATGGGCACAGTGAGGCTGGCAATGGGCACAGTGAGGCATGCAATGGGCACAGTGAGGCTGAAAATGGGCACAGTGTGGCTGCAAATGGACATTGTTGACCCCCTTTTCCACTTACAGTAGCTGCTGCAAGGTCTTTCCTGATGACGCAAATCTCGCAAAATGCATAGAAAATTGTCAGCTTGCCTCACACTGGAGCGGTATGATTCTCAATTTTTAAAATTACAGCTTAGATGCAAGCCGAGGCCCTTATTGTTTTTCATTAAACCGTTCGGCCGCTGCCTCCTTACACGGCTGTCAGTATACTGAGTTGTATACAACAATTTTACCTCTGTTTACATATATTTTTTTTTAATAAAACGGTGTTACACTATATCCCGTTTTTTTGTGGCTCTTTGCGGTGGAGCTATTTAACACTTTCCAGAGTGGAAGATTGGCATAAATTTGCCTTCAAGAAGCTATCTTGGTTGATTACTGAATATATCCTCTAAGGGAGATTGGAGCGATCAGGAAGCAGGAGTACCTATTATATGCCTGATGGTCATTTATGGCCGCTTAATTCTGGTGAGCACATTTGATTGTCACGTCAGGTGAAGCACTTATTCTATTCTACTGCACTCTTTGAGAACACGGTGGTTGGAGTTTAATCACTTGGAATACAGCATAACTATGCCATTTCTATGTTTGGATTTTTTTATTTTTTTTATTATTGGTGTTTATGGACATTAATTACACTTGTTGCGCCCTTTATACCTTTCCTTCACTATGTATTAGTACTCACTCATTTTGGAGCTGCACTTGTTTGTAATCTTTCATTAGTTTTTTTTTTTTGGCGCCACTTTCCATTTTTTATTACTTCCTACATGTGACCTGTACCATTTTATTTTTACTCTTCATGTTTTCAGTTGTGATATATATACACCCTTATGCCGCGCACACACGACTGTTTTTCATGACGAGAAAAATGCAATTTTTTAATTTGGTCATTAAAAACGATCGTGTGTGGGCTCCAGAGTATTTTTCACGACGTGAAAAATGGCCATTAAAAATTTGGATCATGCTCTAATTTTTCTCGTCGTTTTTAACGTCGTCGTTTTTCTCGTTCTGAAAAACAGCCGTGTGTAGGCTTTAACTACGTGAAAAAACCGTGCATGCTCAGAAGCAAGTGATGAGACGGGAGCGCTCGTTCTGGTAAAACTAGCATTCGTAATGGAGATAGCACATTCGTCACGCTGTAACGGACTGAAGAGCACGAGGCTGAAAAGCGCGAATCGTCTCTCACCAAACTTTACTAACACGAGATCAGCAAAAGCAGCCCAAAGGGTGGCGCCATCCGAATGGAACTTCCCCTTTATAGTGCCGTCGTACATTTTGCACTTTGCTCAAGCATTTTTTTTCATGACCGTGTGTAGGCAAGGCAGGCTTGATAAGAATCACGTCGAGAAAAACATTGTTTTTTTCAATGACATTAAAAACGGTCGTGTGTACGCGGCATCAGATTCGATGTTGATGTATTTTATTAACAGTGTATTGTAATTTTACATTTGAACTTCCAAATAAAACTTTTGTAAACAGTAAAAAAAGATTTAAATCTGAATATATATATATATATATATATATATATATATATATTCCAGATAGAGATAGATAGATAGATAGATGATAGATAGATAGATAGATAGATAGATAGATAGATAGATAGATAGATAGATAGATAGATGATAGATAGATAGATAGATAGATAGATAGATAGATAGATAGATAGATGATAGATAGATAGATAGATAGATAGATAGATAGATCAATAGATAGATAGATAGATAGATGATAGATAGATAGATAGATAGATCAATAGATAGATAGATAGATAGATAGATGATAGATAGATAGAGAAATAGATAGATAGATAGAATAGATAAATAAATAGAATGAATAGATAGAGAGATAGATAAATAGGTAGAATAGATAGATAGATAGATAGATAGATAGATAGATAGATAGATAGATAGATAGATAGATAGATAGATAGATAGATAGAGTGAGGGGAAAAAGTATTTGATCCCCTGCTGATTTTATACGTTTGCCCACTGACAAAGAAATGATCAGTCTATAATTTTAATGGCAGGTTTATTTTAACAGTAAGAGACAGAATAACAACAAAAAAAATCCAGAAAAAATCGCATTTCAAAATAGTTATAAATTTGATTTGCATTTTAATGAGTAAAATAAGTATTTGATCCCCTATCAATCAGCAAGATTTCTGGCTCCCAGGTATCTTCTATACAGGTAATGAGCTGAGATCATCTCGCATCTCGCATCATTGTTCATCTTTTTTTTGCCAGTTGTTTTTTACCTTTTGCTTAAACGATGCTCATTTGTCCCCTGTTTTGCTTGTTACCGACCATGTCTTTGTATATATATTTTTTAGATGCTATTCAAATCTCCAACAAAAACACGCCCCTGATGAAAGGGAACATTCCCTGAAACACGTCGGGCTCAATCACAGATTGGAAAACAATTTGTATCTGTATTTCTTGTTTTTATGCACCTTACTGTATATGAAGTTTATTCTACAGTCAGCTTTGGTCGCAACATGGTTGGCTTCTTTTACATTATCAGATTAAATTACTTTATACTCTAACAATTTTTTGTTTATAATTTTTATTGCCTTAAAAAGTCCCAGCCCCTAGTTAGGGGGACACCTTCTTTTGAGCTGAGATTAGGAGCACACTCTTAAAGGGAGTGCTCCTAATCTCAGCTTGTTACCTGTATAAAAGACGCCTGTCCACAGAAGCAATCAATCAGATTCCAATCTCTCCACCATGGCCAAGACCAAAGAGCTGGACAAGGATTTCAGGGACCAGATTGTAGACCTACACAAGGCTGGAATGGGCTACAAGATCATCGCCAAGCAGCTTGGTGAGAGGGTGACAGCAGTTGGTGAGATTATTCACAAATGGAAGAAACACAAAATTACTGCCAATCTCCCTCAGTCTGGGGCTCCAATGCAAGATCTCACCCCCTGGAGTTTCAATGATCATGAGAACGGTGAGGAATCAGCCCAGAACTACACAGGAGAATCTTGTCAATGATCTCAAGGCAGCTGGGACCATAATCGCCAAGAAAACAATTGGTAACACACTAAACCGTAAAGGAGTGAAATCATTCAGCGCCCGCAAGGTCCCCCTGCTCAAGAAAGCACATGTACAGGCCCATCTAAAGTTTGCTTATGAACATGTGAATGATTCAGAGGAGAACTGGGTGAAAGTGTTGTGGTCAGATGAGACCAAAACCGAGCTCTTTGGCATCAATTCAACTCGCCATGTTTGGAGGAGAAGGAATGCTGCCTATGACTCCAAGAACACCATCTCCACCGTCAAACATGGGAGGTGGAAACATTATGCTTTGGGGGTGTTTTTCTGCTAAGGGGACAGGCCAGCTTTACTGCATCAAAGGGACGATGGACGAGGCCATGTACTGTCAAATCTTGGGTGAGAACCTTCTTCCCTCATCCAGGGCCGTCATGCCGGGGGACCTCCGTCCCGGCCGCGCCGACACCAGCGCCCCCCTCTCCCGTGAGCCAGGCCGCCTGGCCTGTCTCTCCCCAGCCTGGACCTAAGGGCTCATTTATTTCTTCTCCCTGGACCGACTTCACACCCGACAAGTCAATGACAAAATAAACAAACAGCCATGGCAACAAATGAGTGGCTCAAGAAGAAGCACATTAAGGTCCTGGAGTGGCCTAGCCAATCTCCAGACCTTAATCTCATAGAAAATATGTGGAGGGAGCTGAAGGTTCGAGTTACCAAACGTCAGCCTCGAAAACCTTAATGACTTGGAGAGGATCTGCAAAGAGGAGTGGGACAAAATCCCTTCTGAGATGTGTGCAGACCTGGTGGCCAACTACAAGAAACGTCTGACCTCCGATTGCCAACAAGGGTTTTGGCACCAAGTACTAAGTCATGTTTTGCGAAGGGGTCAAATACTTATTTCACTCATTAAAATGCAAATCACTTTATAACTTTTTTGAAATGCATTTTTCTGGATATTTTTGTTGTTATTCTGTCTGTCAATGTTCAAATAAACCTGCCATTAAAATCAGCAGGGGATCAAATACTTTTTTCCCCTCACTGTAAATAGGTAGAATAGATAGAACCTTTTAGGATGAAGATTTTATTTTGTCCTACTTTACTTTTTCCTTTCCTCCCTTCCTTTCCATTTTTCATGCCATTTTATTTTAGACTCTGTGATAGCCATCCTGTGATATACAGCAGCCATATTGCAGCACCCCTCCAATCATAGAAGCTGTACTATAGCTTCCATGAATGGAAAGCGCTATATGAATGGAGGATGAGCGGATAATTGAAAGGTCTGCCTCCTCCATTCATAGAGCGCTTTTCATTCTTGGAAGCTTAAAGGGGAGTTCCAGCCTTTTTTTATGTTTATTAAAAGTCAGCAGCTACAAAAAGTGTAGCTGCTGGCTTTTAATAAACAGACACTTGCCTGTTCCACTGTCCAGCGATTCGGCCGCCCAGAGCGTCGTTCCTCTCCCCCCTCCTCTCCGCCGGCGCCTCCATTGACACTCTGGGCACCCGGCCATGACAGCTTTTGGCTTCACGGCCGGGCACTCACTGCGCATGCGCGAACGGCGCAGCGCTCTCTGAGTGGACAGGCGATCGCCTGGGACCTGTCACGTCCCAGGTGATCGCCTACAGGGAGGGGCCGCCAGAAGGCGATATGACGTATCGCCTAGGCGACCCCAGGGCGGAAGGAGGAAGTGGGACAGGAAGTCCCACTCCTACTGAAGCCCCCACTCCCCCCCCCTCCCCCAAAAAAATTACATGCCAAATGTGGCATGTAAGGGGGTGAGGAGTGGATTTAGCGGAAGTTCCAAATTTGGGTGGAACTCCGCTTTAAGGACAGCTTCTATTATTATTATTATTATACAGGATTTATATACAGGCAGTCCCCGAGTTACGAACTAGGGCTAGGTACTGTAGGATTGTTCTTTAGTCAAATTTGTTCGTAAGTCGGAACAATACCTTTTTTGATGTTCTGTCGAAATGTGCCCGCCATCGAAAATGGCCGCGCATGCACAGAACGGCAGAGACGTCACGCCGCCTCCCGTTCGTAAGTAGGAGTCATTTTCCAATGTTCTGACGAAATGTGCCTGCCGTTGAAAAGTGGCCGCGCAAGTGCAGAACTGCAGAGACGTCAGAGACGCTACGCCGCCTCCCGTTCGTAAGTAGGAGTCGTTCGCAAGTCAGATGTTCGTAACTCGGGGACTGCCTGTAGCACCCACAGTTTACGCAGTGCTTTACAATATAAAAGGGAGACAATACAGTTATAATACAATAAAATACAAGAGGATTAAGAGGTCCCTGCTCAGAAGAGCTTACAATCTAATAGGGTGGCTGGGCAGGTGGTACAAAATGTTGTAACTGTAGGGAATAAGCTGATGGAAGTGGTAGGAGATGTGTTGGAGACGTGATAGGCTTCCCTGAAGAGATGAGTTTTCAGGGATCGCCTAAAAGTAGCAGGAGTAAGGGATAGCCGGACAGGTTGAGATAGCGAGTTCCAGAGGATGGGAGAGGCTCTGGAGAAGTCCTGGAGACGAGCCTGGGAGGAGGAGACAAGGGATCTTGAGAGTAGGAGGTCTTGAGAGGAGCGGAGAGGACGGTTTGGGTGATATTTGGAGATAAGATTGGTGATGTAGCTCTGGGCAGAGTTGTGAATGGCTTTGTATGTTGTGGTTAGTATTTTGAATTTAATTCGCTGGGAGATTGGGAGTCAGTGTAGGGATTGGAGGAGAGGGTTGACAGACACTGAGGAATTGGAGGAGATCAGCTACATACAGTATGTGGCACTATGACCTGACCCCCAAGCGGGACACAGACAGCAATAATATTCTAACAGGAGTTCTAACCGTTCACCCCTCTATCCTTAAACAAAAATCAGCTTTCAGAGGCTGCAAGTGTAAAAGAGCCCCTAAGACCCAACCCCAGCAATTAGAGAAACAATCCCCATATTCCCCTACACTGCAAGGCTTACATGGGTTCTAAAGCCTTAAAGTGTTATTAAACCCACAACAGTAAAATCAGTCTGTATATGCAGTAAAGCATGCTTGTTATACTCACTGTGGAACCTAAGGGGTTAATCCTCTGCATTGTGTAAAAAGGCTGTTTGATCCTGTCTTCTCTGATCCTCCCCTTCCCCCACTGTCCCCAATCTATCTCCTAATAAGACACAGCCTTTGGAGGCACTCTGCACATGCTCAGTTTGGTGTGCATTGCTAGAGAGTTTTTTTTTTTTTCTTGGGAGAGTGCATATAATCAGCACAGGGCCAATCAGCACAGTCCAGACAGAAGGTCAGGGGTCCTGCAGCCTCATAGGACAGGCAGAGGAGAATAAAAACTCCTCCTACAAGCTTTAACCAGACACTGATAAAAGTTACAAGACTGCTATGTGAGAAAAGGTATTTAGCAGTTTATATTTACTAAAATAATTGCATTTCCATGTTCTGTGTACTGTGGGAGACCAGATATAGTGAATGCAGGGTCCTGGGTTTGGTAACACTTTAAAAGGGTTGTAAAGACAATAGGTTTTTTATCTTTATGCATTAAGTTATAAAGCCTTCTGTGTGCAGAAGCCTCCTTTGCCCCCCCCCCCCCCCCTAATGCTTACCTGAGCCCCATCACTGTCCAGCGATGTCCACGAGTGTCTCGGCCATCCGAGACTCTCCCTCCTGATTGGCTGAGACACAGCAGCGGCACCATTGGCTCCTGCTGCTGTCTATCAGGAGAGAGTTGAGAGTTGAGATCCGGGCTGCTCTGTGCAAAACCATTACACAGAGGCAGTAAGTATGACATATTTGTTATTTTAATAGCAAAAAAAAACAAAAAACGACTTTACAATCACCTTAAAGAGGAAGTAAACCCTCTTTTTTTTTTTTTTAAACCCTGCAAGAGAAAGGCATAATGAGCTAGTATGCATAGCATACTAGCTCATTATGAATGACTTACCTGAGATCAAAGCCCCAGAAGCGCTCCTCGTTCCCCTCCGCCGCCATCTTGCCTTCGAGTCCCTTCCGAGTATCACCTCTCCGGCGCTGTGACTGGCCGGAACGGCGATGACGTCACTCCCGTGCATGCGCGCGGGACCGGCATAATGCCGGCATGTCCCATTCATAAAACCAGGACGCTCAGTGCGCCTGCGCCATTGTCTATGGAGTGCATGCGCCGTAGACATCAGTGCAGTGTTTTCTGCAAATATCTCCTTAACCGTGTAGATTAAGGAGATATTTGTTGCACCTACAGGTAAGCCTTAAACTATAATAAGGCTTACCTGTAGGTAAAAAGAATATCTCTTAAACCTGTACGGTTTAGGAGATATTCCCCTTGCAATGAGCCGATGACTTCAGCGGCGCATGCGCACAGGGGATTCTCGGCTGAGACGCCAGACCTTGCCGGAAAGAAGTCTCCCGGGCGCATGCGTGGGAGTGACGAAATCGCGGCTCCAGCCACTCACAGCGCTGGAGCCGCGATACCCAGAATACACGCCGAGGCAAAATGTCATCTCCCACGGCGTGGACCGGGTAAGATACCGACGCCTCGTTCTAAGGTAAGTATTTCATAATGAGCTAGTATGCGGTGCATACTAGCTCATTATGCCTTTTGCCTTAAAGGTGTACTAAAAAATAAACAGTGTCATCAGGTATACAACCGCTTTAAGGTGATTGTAAAGTCTTGTTTCTTTTTTAAAGTTAAAAATAACATGTTATACTTAACTCATCTGTGCAGTTGGTTTTGCACAGAGCAGCCTGGATCCTCCTCTTCTTGGGTCCCTTTTCAGTGATCCTGGCCCCTCCCTCCTGTTGAGTACCCCATAGCAAGCAGCTTGCAATGGGGGCACAAGAGCCGAGCCACAGCTCCCTGTGTCCATTCAGACAAGGAGCCGTGGCCCAGCCTGCCCCCTTTCTCTCCTTATTGGCTGGCTGAGGAAGGTAGTTCCAGGCGGCCAAAACACTTCTATGACATTGCTGGATCTAGAGGGACCTCAGGTAAGGATTGGGGGGGCTGAAGGGGGCTGCTGCACACAGAAGTTTTTTTTATCTTAATGCATAGAATGCATCAAGATAAAAAAACATTCTGCCTTTACAATCACTTTAGGGTAAAAGACTGTCTGTTGCAGAGGACCCCCCAGCCCCCCTTATACTTACCTTAGCCACGATTTGGATCCAGCGATGTGCACAAGAGCAGCAGCTCTCCCAACTCTGTCACTTCTCACTGGGCATTGCCTCCTGCTCCTGTCAGTCAAATCCTATGAAGGGGGAGTGTGGGGCCAGTAAGCTAACCAATTTATTTAGTGACAGCAGCTTTGACTGGCGTTCAGAGAGCTTTAAAGAGGAAGTAAACCCGGTATTTTTTATTTATTTTTTAAAAAACACTGCAAAAGAAAGGCATAATGAGCTAGTATGCATAGCATACTAGCTCATTATGAAGGACTTACCTAAGATCGAAGCCCCCGAACTGCTCCTCGTTCCCCACCGCCGCCGCCATCTTGCCTCGATGTGCCTTCCGTGTATCGCCGCTCCGGCGCTGTGATTGGCCGGAGCGGCGATGATGTCACACGCATGCGCGTGGGGCCGGCATTCCCCCATTCAGAAAACCAGCACCGCACAGTGCGCCTGCGCCGTTGTCTACGGCACGCAAGCAGTGCAGGGTTTTCTGCAAATATCTCCTTAACCGTGTAGGTTAAGGAGATATTTTATGCACCTACAGGTAAGCCTTAATCTAGGCTTACCTGTAGGTGCATGTTGTGTGGTTGGGTTTACAACCACTTTAACAAAGCCTGTCCGAAGCCACATTTTGAAGCAAGTGTAAACAAGCCCTTACTGTGCTATGAGGATCAGGGCTGCCAGTGGGTGTATCCATGTATGTAAATCAAAATATAATAACATTTTAATTTGTTGATTTTTTTTTTTTTTGGGTGGCATTTTGGCATTGTACAATTTGGAAAGTTAAGAATAAAATGTAATTTAAAAAATAAAATAAATCTGCTAGAAAGACCAAAAGCATTAGAGAAAATTTGAATTATCTTTTTTTTTTTTTTTTTTACATTTTTTTTTTATTGAAAAATCTTTCAGCATAACATCAAACCAAAGAATTAGGACATTCTTGATTCTTTGAAAATTTGAATTTTCATGTTTAGTGTACATTCAAGCACTGGAGCATACCTTCCATAGCAAATTCAACTTGTTAGCAAACCCCACATATATGTGTTCTAACATGTGCATGCATCTTCCTGTGCATTGTATAGGTGTAGTAAACACAGTGAGGATGTGATTTGCTTATCCATGCACAATGAATGCATACACACAACATTGTATGTAAATGAGCCCCATTATGTGATGATCACATGAATGCAGACACATATACTTAGTATAGGTTATATTAGGACAGTGCACAGTACAGATCATTCTATAGATGGTGTGTAGAGTGTCATGGTGTAGTGCACAGTGTATTAAAGTACATACAATGCTACTACTGTATAATAATGTGCACACATCAGATCCAGTGATGGACAGAGGGCTCTCCATGTATACACATATTGTATTAAAAATCCTAAAGACCACATACATCATTATAGAATAGATCTCTCATTGTATATCCCTTATAGATCTGTGCACTCAGATATTCATCTTATAGATAATGTATTATTTATGTTTTATATCCTAGGCGGCTGCCTAGTTCGCCTAGTGGGAGCGCCGGCCCTGATTCCAGTATAAAAGTCCTATTCAATATATTCTGCGAAAGACAACACTATAGATCAAACCAGACATCATTCTACCTATGGACATGTAAATTCCATCGCACGTGGATTCTTGTGTGCAAATCATATACAATGTAACTAATTATTCCGGCATTATAGATCTCACACCATTTATTATTTTATACACATCGGGCGATCCCACAGATTACCTAATTAAAGTATATAAGTGAGATATAAAATGTTTGTGTACCCTTACACTGTGCACCTAAAAATGTGGAGGAAATCATTCTCTCTGACATATTACAGAACACACCCGACTTCTTTTTAAAGTCGGGGAGTTCTGTTTCAATATGTTTATTGGGAGTTCAATCATTTTGCACCACTGTGTTCACGTTTATTTCTCTAACATTCTATTAAATAATAATAATAATAATAATAATAATAGCAGGTCAGGAAAAGCTATAGGGAGCAGGTCTTGCACTTTACATAACAACATAGAAAGTATGTATCCATTATGATGATGATTATTATTTTTTAAAGAATATTAAGGAATAAAACAAAAAAAAAAAATATGTGACTCTGTATTGTGACACACTATATTCTTAATAAAATATTATGGAAACGAAAAATATGTGAGTCTATGCAGAATGTAGCTGAGAATATTTTTATTATTATTATTATTATTACAACAACCAATATGACAATAATAATAATTGTGCTATTATGTGTTAACAAACAACGAATATTATTATTATTATTGCTGTTATTATCATTATTGTTATTATTATTATTTCAAAAGCAACAACATATAATAATAATAGTAGTAATCATAATACTTGTGTTATTATTTTGCAGCAGATTTTCGTGTATAAAATAATGAGTTATGAAACTTTAGGACCTGATGTATTAAAGATTTCCTCATTACAGGCCGTGTCAGGTTGAAGGAAATTCCTATTTATTTTTCTTTTTTTTTCTTTTTTTTTTGATTTACTAGTTTGGAAATTCCTATTTCTTTATAAAATTCCCTTCATGTGATCGGTATTTGAAGTAAGGATAGGAAAGAGTAAAAATCGCTCATTAAAAAAAATAAAAAAATAAGAATCTCTATTTGTCAGATGCTTTTGTATATGGTAACAAAATCCACTCAATCCCTCCAAATATCCTCAGATGTATAGTGGGGTAATACATTTCCAATGATATA